>CM035230.1:11177726-12377726 GCA_020226215.1 Sindora glabra | reverse complement strand
TATTTAAAACAACATTAACATATGGAGGAATAATAAAGTTATGTGAAGAGGTAGCATAACCACAATCATTTACATACAAATTCTCATGCCCTTAAAACTTAACAATCTTGTATGCAAAATATTATTATAATGCTTAAAATTCAATGATTTATCATGTAAAGTAGATATGAAAGTATACCTCCAAGCTAAAGCATCATCCACCACATTATATTTACTTTGCTTACATTGGATGGCACATGGATAAGTTTCAAGGAATTCCACCAACTTAACATACTTCCTGTTCAATTTTTCTTAATTCTTTAATTACTTCAAAGATTCAATTGCACTTTGCAAAATAACTTTAGAGTTATTAATATTTTTATAGACCTTTTTGCACAAGATTACAAATATTAGCCTAAAGGCACAAAAAACACAAAAAGTATTCTTTATCTCACTTATTTTTCTAAACATACTCAATATTACTTTTTCTTTTTTTTGCTCTTTCCTTAACTTTATTATTTTCTCTTCTTCTTCACAAACACTTTTTGTTTTATTAGAGCTTTCACTCTTTTTTACCTTTTTCTTCTCTCTAATTTTTTCTTCCTTTCTTTTTTCTTATTCTTATCTATCTTTCTTTTGTTTTGTCATCCTCTTTTCCTTTCCTTTCTTCTCTTTCTCTCTCTTATTTTCATTCTTTTCTTTTTTTTCTCCTCTTATTTTCTTTTTCTCTTTTCTTTTCTTCTTTTATGTAAGGCATTTATTATTGGCTATTAGAATCACTTATGGATTCAAACTTTCTTTTAGTTCTTGCAAAGGATTTGGATTTATGTTGAACTACTTTATCTTCTTTCTTCTCAACCTTTTCTTCCCAAGATTTTCATAAAAAACTATAATAGTAGTTATGAATGAATTTTTCCTTCATGATAGCATTCATCTATTTTCAAGTAGCAATAAGCCTTGTATAATTTCTTTGTCTAGTCGAGTTAAGTTAATCGGGCCAAATATTAGCATAATCAATGAATTGGTGAGTGACAAGCCTCATTTTTTTCTCTTGAGATAATGGTGACATTAGAAGAATAATTCCATCTTCTTTTCCTACTCGAAGTACGCTTCCAAATAATTTCTCCTACAAAATAATGGAATTTATTTTTATTGCTATTAAGATTAGAAGTCATTCCACCCATTTCTTTGCCCATCTCCTTCACTTTTCTCACTCTTTTTATCATCTCTTCTATTGCTCGTTTTAGATTCATCATAATACACCTTTTCTCTTTTACTTTTTTCTATCATTAAAATATTTTTCATTTTATTTTCTATCTCATCTTGCCTTCTTATCTCTCTCTCTCTCTCTCCATGTTGATCGTTTTGATATTGACCATTATCTATCCTTGTAAGTTTTCTATCTAGCTTTTTAAGTTGTTATTGTATGGCCTTTAATGTGGAACTAATATCATTGATTCTACTACTTCCTAACATCTTAAAAATTTAAACTTATAAGAAATGGTCAAATAAAGAAGAAGACCTCATAAGAGCACATTTCTCGCTTAATTTGGAGGCACTCACTCTTGTGTTTACACTCTAATTAGGCTTTTATCTTTAAATAAGTCCATATACTCTTCCCTTTTTTCTATTTTTATTTTTCTCTCTTGCGGTTCTTTAAGAATTAAGATAGACTTAACGAACAAGATTCACCAATTGAGACACTCAATATCACCATCAAGGTTCACACAATTGAAAGGATCCAACAAGACAATTAGAGAATCATCAAATAGGAATTTTTAAGAAAGAAACTAGATAAGACTCAATAATGGAAAACTTCAAAGAAAGAGAACTAACTAGGATTCAAAGATTTAAAACCAAATAATTAAAAAAAGAAGATAAACGAGACTCAAATAAATGACTCAAGAATATGACTAAGATACACTCAAGGAATTAAGACAATAAAATAAGGATTCAAAACTCAAAGATTAAGACAAAATAGACTTAAAGGAGAAGAACAAATTGAGAATAGAAGCAAACTCACAAGACTCAAATTAACAATTAGAATAAAAGATATTCAAAGATGAAGACAAAGAATAATGGAGAATGTCACAAAATACCAATTTTAGGAATGATTCAACAAGACAATGAAATTGGATTAGAATGAGAAATCCAAATATAGCACCAAGAATTCAATGAATAGCAACAACCTTCTTTTTCTTTTTTCACATGCTTCAATCTTCTTTTATCTTTTTTAATCAAACATTTTTTTCTACAATACTTTTTTTTTTGCTTTTGTTCATTTTATAATTTTTCTCAATTACCTTTTTTTACTATTTTTGTTCATCTTTGAATCACATCTAAAAAATAATAAGTGTATAACAATTTTGTATTGATAAAATAGGGATATTGAATTATTATAATTAAATATCCCAAATGAAAATAGAATATTCAAATATATAAATCGATTATCTCAATTTATTGTAGTTTCTCTCTTGCACAATTCAAATACAAGAAGCGAATACTTCAAGTTAAAATGAGGGTATTCGATTATGAAAATCAATTACCACAAAATTGATGCTCTCTAACCTTCACTACTCAATTATTATATCCGCTTACAAGAATGAATTGGTTGACCTTGAGTACAAGAAGTAAATACTTCAAATGGAAATGAGAGTATTGGATTATGAGAATTGACTGCCACAAAATTGGTGCTCTCTGACCTTTAGTACCCAACTACTACATCCGCTTACAAGACTGATTGCACGGATTGTACATGATTCAAACAGGTGAGACATAGTGTGAAAAATGACTTGATGCAATGGAAACTTGGACACGAAGATGTGATTCAATTACAATTTAACTGAAGTAAACAAGAATAATGACCAACTGACAGAACCTACTGAATTGAAGCACGCAGCCAGTAATGAATTTTAGGGCAGCGCTTGTCTCAACGAATTGAAGACGGAAATAGCGCAAAACATAAACAAATAAAGAAAATAGCAACACGGAATTAATTTGGAAGCAAGACTACTCACAAACCAGGATACAAATGGACAAACCAATTGACGTGACTTGTAATTGTATTAAAAAATGAACAAAACACAACTTGACGCAATGACTTATTTGGATTACGGGCTCAACTAAGGTAAATGAACTTGACTTTGGAATACATACAAACCGGTGACGGTCATTACTAAGATGAATTATGAGAGCACCAAATAATATGTTGACACACAAAAATGAGTTGGACAATGTACAAACCAAAAATTGATTGGACCGACACAATGGACTTCAACATGAAAAAACGCCATGGCTTGATGACAAAATTAAGACACGAAATGACAAGAATTTGACTGACAAAGCACAAGTTAACTTTAGTGACTCAAGGATAAGTTAAAACAAACAGCGTACCGACAATTTGACCGACAAAATATCAAAAGCAAAATTAAAGACAGACCAATCACGAATAGACACGATTAGGGTCAAACTAGAACAACTAAAAGGCACTTGAATGATGCAATGCTAATATGACAGAATTCAATTGATTGAGGGCAAAACAAACGCAATTGCACAGCAGCAAACGAAATGGATAGATAAAAAAAGAACAAAACAGCATCGATAGCAGAAAATCAGATAGAAATAGAATAGAATTGAAGAAATACATTTGAGTCATGGTACCCAAAGCTTTGAATACTAGATGATAAGAATTTCTAATATATCATTTCAAAATTTAATAAATTAAATTAAAAAAAATATTCACATCCCACTTTAAAAAAATAGAAAAAAAGCGATAAGTGATAAAAAATCATATCATAAAGATGAAATTCTCTAGTAAATGCCATAAAGGAAGAATTATTTAATAAATTTAAAAGTTTTATCAAAAATTAAAGAAAGAAAATGTCCTTACATAAAGACATAAGTTAATTCACAAAATACTAAATTTGAAATCTATACGAGATATTTCTCTTTATATAAGATAAAAGTCAATAAATTAACTAACTTATTTGAATTCTATTAAACTAACTCAATTTTAAAGCCAACACACTAGTTAATGTCTTAAAATAATATAATAACAACTTAAAATAAAGTAATAAAATAATGAAAAAAAAATACTAACATAAAAAGGTCAATAATATCTTAAAATATAAGAAAATACAAAAGGCTTAAAGTTTAAATTAGTGTGTAATCAACTCTCTCAATATTTAGTTACACTACTTGATTAGTGTAAAAAATGTTATAATAATTATATATTGTATTCAGCTACTAAATAACAAAAACAACTTCAAACTTTATATTTGAATGTAGTAGTCGATTATTAATCTTTCATGATAAAAAATGTACAAAATCCACTTATTATATCATTCCAAACTCTCTTTCTTAAGCATATAAGTCTTTTGAAGTTTTTTTACATAAGTTTTTGTGATTCCCCCTAGGATTATATCATATAAGATTGGACCAAAACTCTAAGGAAAAATTAATATTCATAGAATATTTAACAAATATTTTATTGATACGTATTAAAAAAAAATTCTAAATAACACCACTTGGATAGAGGCAGCTGCACGAAACCGTCTCCAAGTGTACATATGGATGCGGTTAAGTAAATTGTTGTTATATTTTTCATTTTTTTCGAACTTTGGATGGGGTTATAAAGAAGTCGTCGCGGTGCCATAATTTTAATAGCGGTTTTGGTTTAAACCGCCCCCATCTTCCAATGTTTATTCCCAATTTTTTAAGACAATTTAGCACTTTCTCTGTTTTCTGATTTGGTTCGTGCTCTCTCTTCTCTTTTCTACTCGCTCCCAAATTTGAGTTTTGCGTTAAGGTTCTCTGCTCGCTCAACTGTGCCAATAGTAGCTATCACAAGCGCACGTCAGTTATTTCATGCTTTCACATTACATTGTTCGAATTCGCATTCATTGACTTCAGCGATTTGTTTGAAATTTTATTTCATTCATTTTCCTTCTCTCCATAAATTTTATGCATACGACATTCTATCATAAGCATCGGATAAAATACCATTTTACTATTTTCGATGAAACTTATTTCCGTTTTACCGTCTTTTGAAAATTTATTACCAAAATACGTACGGAGGGGGGAGGCATCACATGGGATGGTGCCTAAAGAGGGGAGGCGCCACCCAAGATGGCGCCTCTGGGAAGCTTTGAGGGCGCCATTCAAGGTGGCGCCATTCAAGGTGGCGCCCTCGGTCCTATTTTTTGTAATTTTTTCTCTCAAAAATATTTATTCTTTAAAAATTTTAAAAATAAATAATATATGATTGTAACTCAAAATAAATTTTTAAAAATAAATTACTCATTTCATAATTATATTTGATGTCATAAAAAAATATGTTAACTCTACTTTGATATCTAATACATAAATTTATTATAGGAATTAAATAAGAAAGTAGTTAATAATAATATAATTAATAAAAATAATAAATATTTATTAAATAATTAAATATTATTAAAAAATATAGGATCAATAAAGAATAATTACGTAATTTATATTAATTTCTCTTAAAATTTGATCCAATGACACTTAATATTTATCAATTTTTGAAATTATAAACTTTCAACGTTCGGAATTATATTATTACAAGTAATTATTTAATACGTAATTATATATAAGCAAATTTATTGAATTATTCAATAATATTCTTTATATACGAAGTTGGAGATTGTTAAAAATGAAAAGAAATATAACGAAATAAATATATTTTTTTATTTTGTATTTATTCCAATAATATTCTTGCTACTTTGTATTTATCTCAATAAAATTATTTTTATTTTGTAATAAAGTAAATGCGAAATGACGAGGTTGAAGATAGCTAAAAATTAAAAAAAAATGTGATTATTTCGTTACAATAATCTTTTCATTTTGTAATGAAATCAAAATTATAACATGAATTAGTTATTTTTTGTTTCGTCACAATGATAAAATATTTTGGCAATGAGAGGCAAAAGTACCGATTAACGATTTTTTAAGAAACTATTATTCATTTTATCGTTCCTTCGAAATATTTTATTAAAATAAGCACAGAAGATACGCACAGCGGTGGAGAGATGCCAAATGGCGTGTCGAGGGACGCCAGATGAAATGGCGTCATTGGCGCTGAAGGGAAGGGACGCCAGGCGATATAGCGCTTTTGGCCCACGGCACCTCGCTCCCCATTTCTAAGTTAATTAGCCGGTGACCATGTCTATTGTGAATCCAAGAGACTTGAATTTTGGTATTGTATATGGGCAGCATCCCCATCTACGTTGACAATTGTGTTACGTATTTTTATTCTTAAATGTTTGGTGAACTCGACTCATAACGTATTGAATAAACACAGCATTTAATGTCATTTACAAGGATGATGGTTATTTATCCTTCAAATATTATAATTAATATTATTAATTTTTTTATATTTAAATAAATAATGAGATAAAAATTTAATTAAAAAATAAATATATATTTCATATTATGAATATAAAATTTATTAAATTAATTTAATATTATTTGTTTATTTTCACATGGTAAATAAATAAAAGAGTAGATAATTATAACAATTGTGAAAGTATGATAATTAATAATGTTAGTTATTATATTTGGGAGATGTCATTATCATCATTTTAAAAAAAAAAAAAACTAAATATTGCAATGATTTTGAAGTTTATTATTAAAGATATAAATACCTACGCAAGCAATTAAAAATATCGTAATAATTAAAATCATCATAAATGTTGATGTTTGATAATAAAGTAGTAAGATAAATATACATAAATATACAATAAACATGGAAAAGAAAGCTAATGTCTACGTAAGTGATGTCCAGTCCCACACCCAGGATCAGTAATGTGGCGGCCGTATCTACTAACCCTTTGCGCAGGCTCGGGAGTCACATCCCCGGTGTCTGTGTCCCCTCTACCTCCAGCTCCTGCTCTGCCTCCACCTCTACCTCTATCTACAAGCTCTGAGTTGTCTGTCATCATGCCACCATGTGCTAATCCTTGATTCTGAGTATGCGAATCAAATGCAAGACGATATGGTTGCGATGGACCAGCATCACCGGAAGGAAAGACATAGAATGAAGATGAAACTCCTGGTATATGTGGAAATGCCTGGAATGAGGATGGAACACCAGGAGGAAACTAGTACATCTGGGATGACGACGGACTATATAGTGCAGCCGGGAACATGGTGGAGGATGAAGGATCATCAGGTGCAGTAGGGTACACATGAGATGAGGCAGTAATATCAGGCATCATCATCATGGTCTCCTGGGCAACCGATGGTGGAATTTGCTGCACTGTCGAAGCGGATGGAACATCAACCTGCGACGTATATCGTGGAGCAGTGCGACGTCGTCGACGTGAGCGAGGCTGATCATGGTCACCCTCCGCAGGGTTTGGGATATGATGGGCATGAGGAGTTGGCTCCGCATGTGAGTCAATAATCACATGATCAACCTCCTGAATGGCATGAAGGATGGACTCCGTCGCTGATCTAAGTGCATCGAAGGTGAACATAGGCTGCCCGTCAGGTGTAGTGAAGTCCTGTAGTGTGGAAACCTCATCTACCTGTGCAAAATTTTGACATTAAAGTTAGTTATAATACTAATGCATTTAAAGAAAATCAGATACAGAAAACTAGCACGCAGTATTACCACAAGGTCTAGCGCTCCCCCAACAGGTGTAATACATCGTCTGGTAATCCGTCTGTACCATGTCATGTAATCGGATCGTGGTCCTAGAATTAGGCGTGTGGTCGGCTCGGCGATAGTGCACAAGTCTCGCTGGATATCCTAGAGTGCAATATACGGCTGATGGCGGATGTGCCACTCCTCATTATGCCGACCGGACAAGTGAAGGCAATGGACCTCCGCCACCTGCTTCGGTGGCTTTGTAATAGCCTGGTGTAGTCCAAACTGCCGCATGACCCTATCAGGCTGGTGCCACTCGACAATTTGAAAGTGAATGAGCGGCAACACTGCTGTCCACGTGTCACTCCCGTCAAAATAGTACTGAGGTAGTGATGCGGTGACCTCCTTAGTGTACGGGATTTAGGCAATCTGAAGTTGCAAATTTATTTTATCATTTAAATGCGATAATGAAATGGACAAAGCTCTGAAATAAAAATATCCATTATCCCCTACATACCTGGTCGAGTCAAAGACGGTCCAGCATATATAGGGTAGGCTGTATGCCGGACTATCCTAGAACGTCTTCTGATAGTGCCACCTGCCAAGTACAATAACTAAGTTAAACAACTTCAAAGTGAACTTAATTATAAGTGAAAGTTGAAAAATTTTCTAACTTGCGGGCTAGGGGGCCAATCCCTACATCCCCTTCTGGTATGTCTAAAATAGTAATCGTGGGGGCGATGGTGGGAAATCTATCCCATGCCCAGAGCTGCAGTAGTAGGCAACACCCTCCTATCTCCCTGTAATCCGGAGCGGTGGCCTTGCAGAGCTCTCTGTACAGATAGGCCAGGCAAGCAGATCCCCAACTGTACGTCCCAGTCTCATGTAAGTGTCCGAGCAAGGGTAAGTGCATGAGGTGGACATATGTACCGGAATGGTTTGGAAATAATGTCCCACTAATGAGACGTAAAATGTAAGCCCGGGTGAATCTCTGCACTGTCACCTCATCCGCATCATCTGGAAGATGAGTGAAATGCCTCTCCAACCAACTCCTCCTCAGTTGCCCCCTCTGATGACATTCTCGTCCACCGGTAACTGGAGTCCCAAATACTCCTCCATCAGGGCTCCCCATCCCCACACAGTGGGCCCTGTCACTACTCGACCGTCAATGGGTAGGCCGAGCTGAAAAGCAACATCCTGCAGGGTAATAGTCATCTCTCCATGCGGCATGTGAAAGGTATGTGTCTCTGGCCTCCACCTCTCTACAAAAACACTGATCAATTGATGGTCGATCAGCACAAACTCGCACATCGCCAAGCCGTAAAAGCCTGCCTCTCGTAAAAAGGGGACATTAACTCTGGCGGCTGCTGGTGATGGTAGTGATGAGCTTGTCGAATCCTGAGCACATGGTCAGGTTGTAAAAGAAAAAAATCACCAATTATCGCGTCTGACAATTCAAAAACGGTTTAACCAAGTTTATTAAGATCTAACTATTTCCATACATGGCCTGTCCAAATCGACTGGGATATGTGTGAGGCCTGAGCCGTCAGCAGTAAAGGATCCCGTGGTCTAGGATCAACGCGTCGGGATGTGGATGCCATCTGCCACGACAAGAATTGCATTAGAATGAAATTTAAACACACACTAAGTCAACAGACTTGTGCAATTTAAGTACAAAGTTCAACACAAGAATTTGTATACACTTGGACGATTAACTGAGGGTTTGTTCACATTACTAGTAATAAGGTAACATATATATACATAATGACGTGCAATTTTACAACCATTTAAAAAAAACATCATCCGATCGTTACACTTATGACATTGGTTAACATACTTTATAACATATTTGCGAAAGTAAATAATGAAAATTAACGTGAAGAAGGGCCTTCCTCCCCATGTAGCAGTGGACAGCGCCTACGATTATGTTCTTCCATCTTACAATGACCGCATTTTTGCTTGACACCGCTCTCTTGAGGCCAATCCATCTCATTTCTGATCTGGGTTGACTTTAGTCGTCCCTTTGCACGCAATCTTCCATAATTTGGAACTAGGACAGGAAATGGTGGTAGGTTATTCCATTACGACCACTCCCTGATAGGCCACCATTCAGATTTCTAGCAATTGAGTAGTGTGTCAAGCTTGTATACAACATCAACATATGGTTCCCACGATATGTTAATTGAGGCACAAGCAGCAATAATATGAGCGCAAGGATACCTATATGCTTGGAATTGTCCACATTCACATTGTCCTTTGTCTAATAACACTTGGACGACCTTTCCACATGATCCTCTGGCCATATCAGGGCCCTTCACCACCTCAAACCTAGTTCCTTGTCTATTATAAGCACGAACGTGGTAGGAAGAAGCACGTGACTAGATAGTCGCAAGCTCCTATTTAAATCTGCTTGCGTATATGTGACCTTGTTATAGTTCAGCATGTGCTTCTTTTGCCCTTTCCATAAAGTACTTGACACATCTATAGTATGTTTGTTGAACAAGGCCTGTGATTGGTAGCTTCCTTAATCCTTTGAAGAGGCCATTGATGCACTCTACAATGTTAGTCGTCATATGACCATATCTTCTGCCTTCGTCATAAGCAAGCGTCCACTTCTCGATCGGAATAGCGATCAACTTCTTGTGGATCTCCTCATTGACTTTGCTAAGGTTGTCCAATCTCTCCATGGCCTTTTCCTAACTGGGCTCATACGCTGAACAGAAGGAGACAAATAGGTTAATCGGGTTGAACTACCAGATACACAAATTTATAGATGAAAGGTTCAATAAAGAAATTATGCTATAAGGCATACCAATCTTAAGGACAACTTTCTTCACATTATCATCCTTGCACTTCTTGCGAACGTTGCTGGCAATATGTCTGATACAGTACCGGTGAAAAGCATGAGGAGGCTGTCATCCCAGGTCTTCGGTGGCTACAGCATCTTTTATAGCTCGGTGTCGATCTGATATCAAGCATATTCCTTGCTGGTTCATAACATTTACCCACAGTAATGCCAAAAACTAACTCCAGTTTTCGTAGTTCTCCCTATCAACAATGGCAAAGGCAAAAGGAACGGGACATTTTTTACCGTCCTGGGTCCCAGCAATCAGTATCACGCCTCTGTACTTGCCATACAGATGCGTTCCATCAACTTATATGAATTGCTTGCAGTAGGGAAATGCGGCAATGCATGGCCTGAAAGCCCAGAAAACTCGGTTGAAAACATGTTTCTGTGGATCAACACGGTTGTCAGCTGTGATGAATTCTTGTGATTCCAACTTGAACAGAGCTCGGTCACAGTAGCCTAAAATGTCCAACCATTTGGGAAACACTTCATACGATTTATTCCAATCACCGTATACCTTGACAATTGCCTTTTGTTTCGCCTTCCATGCTTTTTTGTATGAAATCTTATACCCGTACATGCCTTCCACCCTCTCTTGTATAAGCGAGATTGGAACATCTTGCTTCACTTTAATCATCTCCAGTATCAAGGAACTGATATACTCGGAGTCCAGAGACTTGTGATCCTGTGTTAAACTAGCATTAACACATGTGTGAGGCCCTGAAAATCTAGTTATTGTCCAAGTGTTACAATTCTTCAGATTGGTCGCTCTGAGGTGGAAATTGCATTGGTCCCCGTAATTATTACATTTCACGCTTAATCTTATGATATCCGACTCCTCCACGTAATAACTGTGGTGCCTTCTGATGTGGTAATGCTTGGTTGCAGCAATTAAAGCCTCCTTGCAATCGAACTCTTGCCTAACCTGTAAGTCCTCCATGTTGTAATCATAGCTTGGTTTCATTATTTTCGAAAATTCATTAGGATTCCGTATGGCATCCCAATCAATGTGAGAGAAGACAGCAGCTTGAGGGACACCACATGATGTCTGTGCAGCATTGTCACTCCTCACTTGCCACGTTGCAACACTGTCTCCATGTGTAGTGGCACGTTCTCGGTCATCAGTGTCACGATCATCATCGCTACTGCAAGACACCTCATCGTCCTCAAAACCAGACTCAAGGTGGGCATCCATCAATATAGGATCAGCGGATTCTTCCTCTATGACCGGTAAGGCACTTGTTGAATCCATCATGGTATGTGATATATTTCTTGGGAAAACACCAGTAACAGATGAGTCCAATGCAGGAGTATAACTATCAGAAATGTGGAACTCGATTGCACCCGTGTAAGGAAGGCCTTCCCGCACCATCGAACAACTAGTACTAACATTAGCCGTTGGAACCATAGGTGATCTAGTTGTTGGAACTCTTTCTTGTGAACCCAAGTTGGCAGCGTGCAGTTCGGATGTGATCACCTCCACATACAACTCCATTACTGTCATCGTCGGATGCTGTTCGTAGCTTGCTATGGCACATGCCAAGTCTTCATCATCGTCCAGTTCGTATGCCATGTATTGAGCCTCTGTTAGATGCTGTGGAAACCTGTAAACAATTTTTCCCACAGCTTGATCTTCGTGAAGCTTCAGTCGGGCATGAATTCTCTCCCACAAAACATCCATAGTGCTGCATCCTCTTAATTTCAATGCCTTTGGGGGAGGTCCATCGTACATTACCCCCATTGATCCCTCAATAATTGTACCATTTGAATATATAAAAGCAATTAAACTTTTCTTCATTTTCTTACTTTTAGCTGCAAAATACTCACTGCACCCCCACAACTGACAAATAGTCTCATATACAAATTTTGTTCTCATAAACGAATGTACTAGTATTTAATACTATAATTAAAAATGAACGGGATGTATTATTATTTTGCAAGGTATTCTATTAATACTACGTAATAATAGAATTATTTTTTCGGCCAAGCAAATGTTATTTCTTTTCCAAAACTAATATAATATTTGGCTATATAATCTTATTTATGGTTTAGTTTATCTCTTTCAATTATCATTTTTTTTGGTTATTTTGCACAAATTATACTAATTAAATTAGTTAACATTTTTAATACACTATATTTGTTATTTTTACAACTTTTTTCTCCGTTCACACCTACTACCAAATAGCAACCAAAATTATGTACACACTATTATTTGCAATACCTCCATATATATTTTAATGCTTCCTGAATAAAGCTATGTATAGTATAATTTTTTCAAGTTCGCTTATTATTCTTGCATTTATAATATCTACTATTTAAATACAAAAAAGTTCAAATTTTCAATAACAATATCCTATTTTTTAAGGCTTTTGGTTACATTCACATATCCTAAAATTTTTTTTAGTACCTCTCTTATGATATATTAATATTTTATATGAAAAAATTCTCTAAATATAACTTTCACCTAGGTCCTAAGACCTATATTAGGACACCATTCTTTATCTCGTTTGTTGTTCTTTTAATAGCACAACCTATCATAGTACATATAAATTCCTACAAAATTTTCATAAATCATAACTTCACATCTTAAATCATAATTTCACATCATAAATCATAACAATCAATATAAAATGAAAAAATTTATATTATTTATATCATAACATTCTAAATAAATTTCTCTACCAATATAAAAAATATTTTTATTATGATTAATAAAAATTATAATATAAGCATAAAATTTATAAAAATCTAACCGGTAAGTATTCGGAAAAGCAAACAGATAAAAGCCTCTGCGTGAAAGAAAAATTTGTTAGATAATTTAATAACTTTAATCTCTAAGTAAAAGTTATTAGATATTATTGTATCAATCAAAAAATTATGCAAAAATCACGCTAAATTAAATATATTTTGTAAAATAATATATTAAAGGAATAAAAACAACAATATATATAAAATTTTATTGATGTATATTTAATTTAAAATATAGTGTTTGAATTTTTATATCAAGAAAATATTAATAAATTTTAAAAGATAATTAATTTTTATTCTTAACTACTTTTATTAAAACTAAAATATATAGTTAGTTATTTAATTTAGCATTTTCCATAACATGAATTTTTTAAAAAAAGATATTTGATCATTAAAATAATTTTATGTCAAAAATATGAAATTGTATTATATTAATATTATTCAATATATTGCATTTCAACTTTTAATAGAATGATTGAAGAAATAAAGAAGAAAAAATTCAGCAAAGTACATGGAATGAAGAATAAATTATGTACGAATTGTAAACCCTTTGAGAACTCTTAATTGATGTATTTTAAATTTTAAATATAATATTTAAAAATTATAATCAACAAAAATTTAAAAATATTTATATAAATAATATTTAATTTAATCACTAACCTTTTTTCTATAAAATATAATATGAAATTATTTATTTTTGTTAATAAAATGTATATTAAAGCTTCAATTTACTTAAAATATTGTAATAAATTAAAAAATATAATTAATGATTGTAATAAAATATTGTTAATAACATGTTAATTTTCTAAAAAATATAATATGTTAAAGCTTCAATTTTTTCTAAATCCTAGATCATCAATTCACATTATAAATTATAATATAAATATAAAAAATATACAAATACTAACCAGTAAAAATCATAAACTATCACAGATCACATAAATTTGTATAAATTTTTTTTAAATCCTAGATCATCATTTTCCATCATAAATCATAATAATCAACATGAAATACAAATTATAATATACATACAGAAATTATAAAAATACTAACTAATAAAAATTATAAACTATCACATATCATAAATTTGTACAAATCTTTTCTAAATCCTAGATCATCATTTCACATCATAAATTATAATAATCAACATAAAATAAATATTATAATATAAATACAAAAATTATCAAAATATTAATCAGTAAAAATTATAAATTATCACAGATCATATAAATTTGTATAAATTTTTTCTAAATCCTAAATCATCATTTCATATCATAAATCATAATAATTAATTTTAAAAAATATAACATAAATAAAAAAATTATAAAAATACTAACCAAGAAAGAGTTGAAAGAAGATCAGATTTACTTCAAAGAAGAAGATGCTTCTGAATGAAATGCACAAAAGAAAGAACAGATGATGATTTGTGAATGAAAGAATATAAAATACTGCGAATGAGAGGAACTGCAAGGAGTAGCTGCAAGGTTTACGAAGAAAGAAGAGAAGAAGAACGGCTGCAAGGGTTTGGAGTTGGAGTGCGGAGGGGACGGCCAGGTATATATAGAAGGGGGGAGGCGCCATTTCATTAGGTGCCTCTCAATTTAAATTTTGAAAATAGCGCATGGAGGGCGCCTTTTCAAATGGCGCTTCCAAGGAGAGGACGTCACTTTGAATGGCGCCTCCAAGGTCTTACGGGCGCCATTTTGAATGGCGCCCTGCGTATTCTGATAATTAGTTTTCGAACTACGGTAAAACGATAAATTATTTATAAAATCAGCGTGATCCGGTATTTTTGCCCATAAGCATCTTTGTCTCGTTTATGGCTTAGGGTTTACATTTTCCTTCGATGCCACTTATTTCTGTTCCCTGTTTGTTGAGACTCTGGTATTTCCATTTTGGATACAGTTGTAGTGTTTTTGGGTTGTCTAGAGCGCGAATTACATCTCAGAAACTTGAAATTTAATTCTAGAGGGATTATTTGGTAACTGGTGAAGGGAAGACGAAAGAGGAAGGAAAAAGGATAAAAACTTGTGTTTGTTATCTGACTCTTATTCTACTGTATTTCAGTACAGGTGGTTTTATTCTCTACTTGTGTTTTGAGGTTTCTAGCTTTTCTGTGTATAACTCAAGGGAACCCATGTTATTCACTCCTTTTAGCAAGCTCTGCAGAATTTGAAAGTATATCCATATTTCCATCAGTTGTTACCCAATCATGGTGGCAGTGAACTAGAACACTCCCATTTTATTTTCTATTAAAGAAATCAAAGCTGCAAACCAAAAACTCAAACCCATTATGTTAAATTAATATTTTTCAGATGAAAATGATAAATTAGAGAAGCTGTGAACGAAATTGGAGGGTGGGAAGGAAGGATAAAGGGAAAACATTGGATTTGAAAGTAAATCCATTTCGAGTCTACATAACTTGCTCTACTTTATGAAGTGACCGCAGGGGCAATATCCTGCCCGTCAAATCTATCCTAGTACCTTGGGACCATGTCACTGTACGTAAACAATCAAGAACAAAATTAACAAATTACATTCACATTTGCTCTTATAGTTTATAATTCAAGAGTTGTTTAGTTCACCTCAAAAATAAATTTTTGTACGAAATTAAATTTTTTAAAAAATTACTCTTTATATGAATTTTTTATTATTGACATAAAGAAAGTTATATTTTTCAAGAAATAAAAATTATCTAGGGAGAGTAGGCAAATAATTTTTCACAAAAATACAATTTCCTAAAAAATGATTCTCATATTTTATGGATAATCAAATAACTCATAATTTTTTATTTCATAAAAATATAATTTTTTACGTTTTTGCTGTAAACCAAACCAGGACCAAATTTATCTCATAAATTCCTTATAAAAATATTTATATTTATAAGCTCTACTTTACGAAGGAAAAACCAATTTTGGTTATCTAAGCTCTCTGATCGTTTTTCACCGCCGAGTCCCCTCTGTCGCCTATTTAATGCCTGCTAGATTCAACTTTCTAAACCTAATTTACCCATCACTATTTTGACGTATATAGAATTAAACAAAATGCCGCAAGATACTGAAATTTTAGACTTGGTTGTCTATAGCATCAAGATTGAATTCACTCCGTTGAGTACAACTCATTTTGAAGATTATAGGTATTAGGTATATGGCAGAGATGTAAGCGTCACAATTGGGAAGATTTGGTTATTCCATCCTTTCTTTCAGATACCTGCTTTGAGTACAACTAAAGCTTTTTGTGATTTTTACATTCAATCTGGTGCTTTCCTGGTTGTGTCTTTTGGAGGAACATGCTTTGTCTATTTGGATATCTAGTAATTTGTTTGGGTAGCCTCCAGTAATTACAGTTCTAAGTGATTCAAATTTCAACCTCAATTGTTCTTCTATGTTGGAGCTTGGTTGGATTTTCAGCCTTGTTTTTAAGGTAGGATATTACTCTCTCCATTGAATCTTAGAATATCTAAGTATCTAATAGAATTTTTTTTTTTTAAATGTAAAATCCAGTTATTGTTCAGAAGTCCTCTCTAAAAGTTATTTCCAATGCATTTTGAGTCCCGACAGCATGACTATTTAATCCCAAAAAGTCGCTTAATTGTGAGCATGACCTTCTTCATGGCCTTCATCTAGTTGCAGAATTTATGAAGATGATGGGAATAGATTAAATGAACTAAATACAATGTGGAGAGCGATCACAACTTTTATCGAAAAGGCTATAATGCTAAAATTTTAAATTTTTACATGTTCTGTAAATGTCTGTACACTATATATTTTAATGAACAATTCCTTTAAAATTTATATACAAGGATAGATCCAAACAAATCCAATGGAAGAGATCGAGACAATGAATTGATTTGAAGATACATTCTGCTAAGTTAAAATTAATGTAATTAGCTTACCCAATTGAGACAATAAACTGATTTGTAGTTAAAGTTTTATTACACTGATTTTACTGACACAATTTGAAATTAAAATAGAAACTTACACACTGTAGAAACCTTTTCAATTGAAGTTCTTAGCTCTTAACACTAACCTTTTGTTCAACATTTTAAAAAATAGAATTCATTTTATTTCATTTTAGTAAAAATGATTTTATTTCATTTTTAAATAAATTCTTTTTATTTGGGATAAATTATATAAAATATAATTTTATTTCACTTTAAAATAAATTTTTTTATTTGAAACTTTATTAAAACTTGTAAAATTTATTTTAAATATTTATATTTATAATATTATCCTTAAGAATAAGAGAGAGAAAATTTAAAAAGATAGAAATAGCGATTAATAATTTAAAAAATCAAGGATAAAACTATCTAATAAAAATATTACATTTGAAATTAAATAAATTCTTATCAAATTCTATCTAATTTCATGAGATTTCAAAATGATAATGATGTAAATAAAATAAGATTTTAAAATAAAATAAAATCTAAAAAATTTAAATTCAAACATATTTCTTAACAAAATTGATTTCGAAATGAAATGAATTCTAATTTTAAAATGTGTAAAACAAGAGGTAAGAAGAAATTGAAATATGGAATTTGAGTACCAACTTAAGTCATAATTTCTTTGTGCTTTCAGAGTTTTTACTTATTCCTGATTAACTTTTAAGTAGTTTGAATTGGAAAATGGAGATTTTTAGATTGGTTTTAATATGACTCATATAAACGTTAGGTTGTACAAGTAGAAGATATTCTACTACCTGCTTTTTCTTTGAAAATCTAATAGGACTTGAGAAAATAGTTATATTAAAGATAGTTAAAGTAATTTTAATTTTTTTTAATCTTGACTACATGGCCTTCCTTGAAGCAAATATTTTATGGTTTGCTCTTATGGTAAATACTGAATTGTGATGTGACTAATATCCTTTGCAAACTATACATATATATTTCAGAAATTCAGATATCACATACTCTAGCATAAAGGGAAAGTGGAACAAGCAACGATCTACTGAAAATAATGGTAAATCTTGCTCTTAATATCGAAGATTTTTTAGCATTGCACTGAAAATTTGAGCTTCAACATAGAACTAATAATAGTAAAAGGAATGTGTTGATGATGATTCAAAACATTATGAGAAATGATAAGCAACATAATCCATTTTGAAGAAAGTAGAGATTGCCCTTGGGAAGGAAGAGAATGTAGTTAGCAAACACTGACTTGGCTAGGTTATAGTTTTATTATCTTGGTTTTGGATCGTGTATTAGATGAATAAAGCTTAACTGTAACTTTATGAACTTTGATTGATCATTATATTGTGTTGTGGCAGGGGTGGAGATAACGTCAGTTTTAAGTTTGTCATTTCAGTGTCAAATGGAGCTGTTACTAAGCAATGGGCTTGGCTAATTAGCAGTGATTTTTTTTTAAAAAAAAAAAATTCACATTGCTCAGGCGATTTCATTAGGGTTCTCTTAGTGAGAAACATTGTGTTGTAGCAGAAATTGCTGATTGGAGCTCGAAATCAAGCCCTAAAACGAGAATGTCAAGTCCAAGCTCTAACCTCAACGGTGTCAGCTGATTGAAGATCACTTAGTGCTCCAGCAAGGTACGTTTTCCTTACTTTCCCTATATCAATTTGCCATGTTGAATGTAGCAATTACAGTACATAAGGTTCAAGCTAATCATTACCCATGTAGTTGTATTTCTAGAGTTTAAGCTAATACGCTCATTCGTAGTGCTTCGTGGAGCCAAAATCTTTTTGTGAAATTGTGGATATAGAAATTTCTTCTGACATAAGTTTCATAAGATTAAACAAGAGGACCATTAGTTAAATTGCTTTTTGGCATTCTACATGATACTGGCGCATATTTAACTTCAAATTAGTGGTAAGTATTCATGATGAGAGCTATTTAGTGGCATTAAGTTGATGCTATCAATAGTTATTTCTGCGATTCATGTTGCAACCAAGTGAATTCAGTTTTTTCAATACTTGAATTCACTTTATTATTCTCTCTGATTTCCTTTTCCAGTTTTCCATTATTACTCTACTGATTCTGGTTTGCTTTGAAGTATGATTCACTCTTTTTTAAAAAAAAATAAATTACAGTGTCATTGTTTAAATAATAAAAGACCATTTATCAACTTTAAAAGTTTTCAGTGTCATGAAGAAAATTATAGAAGCAATATTTTCAATGAATGTAGGTTCTAAAACTAATATGTGGCAGTCCAGTTGACACATGTTGTAATTAGAATACATAACAATTTCTCTCATTTGTAAATATCATCTCAGGTCTCTCTACCTATATATATACAACGGTTCAATAAATATATGTAATTCACTAAATATTTTCTGATAACAGTGGGATTGGACCATTTGTTCCAGTTCAATGGCATCAATTCTAGGAAGCCTGGCCTTTAACATTTCATATCTTCTATCTAATTCCATGTTAGTATTATTATTAGAAATGATTTAAGATTTAGAACTTCAAACTCAAAATCAAATATCATTAAATGTAGATCTTGAAACTTATGATTTTACTAACCTGAATTGGAAGAAGATGAAGCCATGACGAAGATTTAATTCCTTTTGAAAAATTGGTTTCTCTCTCTTATCCCTTCTTGTTCTTACACACCTTTTGATGGAAGTTTTCTGTATAAAAGCATAAAACAGAACTAGTGTGTTTTGTGGGTAGAGAGAGGATCAATTTATATGTGTGTATGCAATTCAATCTAATACATCCATCAAGTATCAAAACTAACGGATGAGATTGTCTCAAACAATTGTGGGTGGTTACAGTAATTTTAGGCCACTAAAGGAAAGTTACTAACTTGTAACTTTCTAACATTCTCTCACTTGACCTAAAATTTGAATGAAATAAAATGGTGCTATAATAAATGCACTAAACTCATTCATATAATTTCCTAATTACCTTAGTATGATAAAACATCAAGTGTGGGTTATGGCGGTTATATATTATTTATTGAACATACTTCCTTCCATATACCACAAACACTAATGCCTTAGCATACTAGGCCTATAAGTCACATACAAAATTCATAAGGTCCCATTAATGTTTCTAGAATACTTATGTTAACTCATTAAAATACAATTATGCGTGCAACATAACTAGAAACAAATAATTCATATCAGGAACAAGTTAGTGAGCTTAGAGTGTTAATGTTATAAACTACATTCATTAAAAAGGACAACTAAGACCCATTCTATGTACATGTTCCTTAAATATCTTTGGTTGCAAACCTTTAGTCAATGGATCTGCAATCATGAGATCTGTCCTAATATGTTCAATAAATACTCTATGTTTCTGAACTTCCTCCTTAACGACAAAATACTTTAATTCCATATGTTTGGAACTTCTTGAGTATTTGCTGTTTTTAGAGAAAAATAATGTTGTGGAATTATCACAGTAAATTTTCAGCGGCTTGGTAATGGTGTCGATAACATCAAGTCCTAAAATAAAGTTTTGCAGCCATAATGCATGAATTGTGGTTTCAAAGCATGCCACAAACTTTGCTTCCATAGTAGATGATGCAATAACGGATTCTTTAGCACTTTTCCATGATATGGCTCCTTCTCTAAGAAGAAATAAGTAGCCAAAGGTGGACTTCCTAGTATCAATGCATCCAGTAAAATCCGAGTCTAAATATCCAATTACTTTTAAGTGATTGGATCTTCTGTACATGAGCATGTAATCTTGTATTCCTTGAAACTGCTATAAAACTTTCTTTGCAGCTTTCCAATATCAATTCCAGGATTTATTTGGTATCTCCCAACATTCCAACTGCAAAACTGATATCCAGTCTTGTGCAGGTTTGCAAATATATAAGACTTCCTACAACAGAACTATATGAAATTAATTTCATTTGTTTTTGTTTTATATCATTCTTTGGGGGTTGCATAAGGCTGAATTTGTCCCCTTTTTGAATTGGAACAATTCCAACAGAACAATTCTTCATATAAAATCTCTCTAGAATTCTTTCAATATAGGTCCTTTGAGACAATTCTAACAATATTTGTGATCGATCTTGAAATATTTCAATTCCTATCACACAGGATACCTCTCCCATATCTTTCATCTCAAAATTCTTAGTAAGATATTCTTTCATATCATGCAATAAACCCAAATCATTAGTTGTAAGCAAGATGTTATCAACATACAAGACTATAAAGATAACTTTGCTCCCTTTGATCTTTCGATATATACAACAATTAACTAGATTTTCTTCAAAACCAAAAGAGGTTATGGTATCATTGAACTTAATATACCATTGTCTTAAAGCTTGTTTAAGTTCGTATATTGATTTCTTAAGTTTACACATCATATGACCTTTTCCTTCAATTGGAAAACCTTCAGGTTGGTCCATATAATCTTTTTCTTTAAGATTTCTATTTAGAAAAGCTGTTTTCACATCCATTTAATGTAACTCCAAGTCATAATGAGCTACCAATGCCATAATGATTTGCAATAAGTCTTTCTTTGAGACAGGTGAAAATGTCTCTTTATAATCAATGCCATACTTTTGAGTAAATTCTTTAGCAACTAGCCTAGTTTTATATCATTCAATATTGCCTTTAGAGTCACATTTTGTCTTAAAGACCTATTTACACCTAACTCGTTTTGCACCTTTTGGCAAATCAACAATGTTTCAAACTTTGTTGTCTTCCATGGATTTTAACTCTTCTTTCATGGCATCTATCCATTTCTTAGACTCATCATTTTTTATGATTTCTAAAAATGAAGCTAGGTCCATATTGATTCCAATGTCTGATTCTTGCAAATAAATCTCATAATCACTCATAATAGCTGGTTTTCTTGTCCTTTAAGATCTTCTCAAAAGGATTTCTTGTGATCTATTTGCCTTAGAAATTTGTGAGTTAGTTTCTTCAATAGGTGTGTCTTCATTATAATGTTGTTCATTATTGTTAAGGCCTTCTACAACAACTGGAGCAACATTTGGAACAACTACAGATGAAAGAACACTTACAGGTACATGAATAGTTATCTTAACTTCCTTTATTATAGGTAAAGAAGCATTTACCTCAATTTCCTTTATATCCAAGTTCTGTCGTTCCTCACTCCCACTAACTTCACCATTTTTAAGGAATTTTGCATTACCAGTTTCCACTATTCTCAAACTATGGTTAGGACAGTAAAAGATATACCCCTTAGATTTCTCTGGGTAACCAATGAAGTAACCACTAACTATTTGATAATCTAACTTTTTTTCATGTGGATTATATACTTTTGCTTCTGTTGGGTAACCCCAAACATGCAAGTGCCTTAAACTAGATTTCTTATTTGTCCATAACTTAAAAGGAGTTTTAGGAACAACTTTACTAGGAACCTTGTTAAGCGAATACATAGATGTTTTTAATGCATGCATCCACAAGGATTTAGGTAATAAGGAATTACTCATCATACTCTTAACCATATCCATCAATGTTTGATTATGCCTTTCTGCTACACCATTTTGTTGTAGTGTATATGGCATTGTATATTGTGCACGTATGCCATATCTTTCAAGAAGTTTTGCAAATGGACTTGGACATTGTCCTGTTTCATCATATTTTCTATAAAATTCACCACCTATATTTGACCTTACAACTTTCACTTTCTTATCCAGTTGTCTTTCAACTTCATTAATATATATCTCAAAAGCATCAATTGCTTGAGATTTTTCTTTAAGCAAATAGATATATCCATAATGTGAAAAGTCATCAGTAAAGGTGATAAAATATTTTTCTCCACTAAAAGATGGAGTATCAAAAGGTCCGCATACATTAGCGTGCATTAATTCAAGAAACTACGTGCTTCTTATGGCCTTTGTTATTTTATTATGTCTAGTTTGCTTTCCTTTAATGCAATCTACACATAAACCAAGATCAATAAAATTTAGATTAGGAAGAATCCCATTCTTTACTAATCTTTCTAATCTTTCTTTAGAAATATGTCCTAAATGCTTATGCCACAAGTAAGCAGAAATTTCATTAGGCATACCACACTTAATCCTAATATTATGATGCACAGTGAGTATGTATTCAATAAATTTATTATCAAGTTTCAATTTATATAAACCATCAATAAGAATACCAGAACCAATAGGTTTAGAATTCTTATATAAACTAAAACAAACATGTCCAAACTTAAAATTAAAACCACAAATATCCAACTTTGGAAGAGAAACTAAGTTCCTAGAAATTGAAGGTACATAAAGAGTTTTAAACAGGTCTAAATGATATCTAGTATCTAAGACCAAACGATAAGTTCCTATGCCTTCAATTTCAGCCTTCATACGGTTTCCCATGTATAGATAATCCTTATTTTGGTTTGTGGTTTAGATCGTAAGGAATCCCTGCATCACATTAGATACATGAGTAGTAGCACTATAATCAAGCCACCAAGTATTATTAGGAATATCAATCAAGTTTGGTTTGAAAGTACATACATAATTTTCAAAAGTACCTTTCTTTTCAAATTAAGCTTTACGTTTGAGGTAGTCTTTCTAATAGTGTCCTTCTTTCTTACGAAAATGACACTTATCATTGTTATGTTCCTTTCTTTCAGTTTGAGAAGCTTTAATAGGTCCTTTCCTTTTCTTAAATTTCTTGAATTTTGGCTTTAGTGCTTGACCAACTCCTTGAATAGTGAGATTGACAGAGTGACTTCCTATATTCTTAAGTCTATTCTCTTCCTAAATAATTTTTCCAGTCAATTTATTAACATCCCACTTATCCTTAATAGTATTGTAATTAATTTGGAAAGGACCATACTCAGAAGGTAATGAGTTCAGAATAAATTGAACTAGGAAGGAGTCATCCACTGCCATACCTAGTGTCTTTAATCTTGATGCAATGTTAGTCATCTCAATGGTATGTTCTTGCATACTTCTTGACCCTTCAAACTTCATGGTTGTGAGTTGTGGCATTAAAATACCAGCAAGTGACTTATCTGCTGAACGAAAATGTTCTTTCACAAACTTAAGGTATTTCCTAGCACTTTCTATTTGTGGAATGGTAGTCTTAATGTCATTGGCAATGGTCATTTGCATGAACATTAAGCTTAATATATTACACTGTTCCCATGCTTTAAGTTTGATTATCTCTTCTTTAGTACTGTCATCAGTGATCTCAGCAAGTTTTGCTTCCAAAAGTGTCAAGTCAAGATCTAGCACACCTAAGTGAAAATTGACTTGTTCACTCCATTCAGAGAAATTCAAACCATTAAAAACGGTAATAGAGGAAGCTTGCGAATGAAAAGAAATGGCTGAAAAATAAATTATAAATTGCTCAAAACTTATTTTAGTATAAACTCAGATAAATATATTAGAGTATGTTGTAGTTTTCCTCTGAGAAAGATGCCACAATATATTATCATAAATAAATGCCATAATTCAAGCATTATCAAGAAATTTAAAAAAAAGATCTTAGTTAAATATATATGTCATCTTTGGATGAGCAAAATATATTTAATTTCTACAATTATGTTCACTAATTATAGAATAATAATTTTCCTTTGGGAAAATAATAAAATTCTATTAATCAATGAACAATTATTTATTCATCACATTTCCTTATTGGCATTTCATCTACATGATGAATAAATAATCTTCTTATGCATGATATCTAAACATTTTGTTTTGATCACTTTGGTGTACACAAAACTTTTTAACATAATATCATGCATAATATAACTTTCTATATAAAATAGCATAAATAATATACTTTAATTTCATACATGTATCATAAACTCTAATTGTAAAATAGAAAATTAACTTAAAATTCATTAAAAAAAATAAATATATATTGATATACATGCCTGAACTAAATTGAAAAAAAAAAGAGAAAAAAATGGTTTTTAGTAATTGTTTCAGTTCGTTGGTCAATTGGTATCATGCAAAACCAAAAATGGGAGTTTGCTTTAGGGAGCATTTTATCATGTGCACATAAACCATATTTCCTTCATGCTGACGTATGACGTACATATACGTAAACCAAAATGAAGTTTTCCTTTATAAATTTCCATAAAGAAAGCCAGGCATTGTTAATGAAAGTTTTTGTTTTTTTCTGGTCAAATCTCCATCTTTCTTTCTACTTCATATATATGAGAAAAAGACAAAATTTCTTTTCTATTATATATATATGTCAAACGGTTCCATCTATCCTTCTATGTCATTTATATGGGAAAAAGATAAAAGTTCTTTGGCTAATATATATACATATACTTCCATCAAATAAAAGAAGGAACCAGTTTGACCAAGAAAAATATATTCATATTGCGCATTCAAATCCAAAATTAATGTACATCTAGACTTCATCTACATATATATATGGAAATCAGAAAGCCTCCATGAAAGAGAAAATAAAACTAACTATCAAGCACTATAAAAAACAAGTGTGATTTGCATACATACATAAGAGAATCAATAAATTGAATAAAACCAAATTCAAGATAGAAAATCACGAGTTTCACAACCGAGCTTTGATACCATATATTAGAAAAGATTTAAAATTTAGAATTTTAAATTCAATATCAAATATCATTAAATGTAGATCTTGAAACTTATAATTTTACTAACGAAGAAGATAAAGCCATGATGAAGATTTAATTCCTTTTGAAAAATTGGTTTCCCTCTCTTATCCCTTCTTGTTCTTACACACTTTTTGATGGGAGTTTTCTATATAAAAGCATAAAATAGAACTAGTGTGTTTTGTGGGTAGGGAGATGACCAATTTATATGTACGTATGCAATTCAATCTGATACGTCCATCAAATATCAAAACTAATGGATGAAATTGTCTTAAACAATTACGGGTGGTTACGATAATTTTAATCTATTAAAGGGAAGTTACTAACTTGTAACCTTCTAACGGTTATTATCTGAAAAGTTGTTCATGTAAACATTGTTCTAGAGTACGTAAATGATGATGTCGCTTGTAGTCAAACTATTAAGAGAGTGATGTTGCAAGGACCATGGTTGAGATGATAAATTCTGGTGAATTTACTTGTGATGGGAGTAAAAGCAGCTATTTTTACAACTGATGCAATTAACATAAACCAAATATTCTTGAAACTATTTTTGCTTAATGAGAAAATAATGAAACATTAAAATTGAAATTATTTGATTCGATTAGGGAAATTTTGTTTGTTAATTGAATTAAATTTTCTTATTGATTCTAATTTTTGCTTCTTGTAGGATGAGATTCAAGTTAATTTACAATCTTCCGAAAATCAAAATTCATCGATGATAGAGCTAAGAAAATGTTCAAGAGGGGGCAACATTGGGGACTGTTATTGCTCTTTTTAAATATTACCATATATTCTTGGTTTTTGTTATGGAGAAACAATTGTGTACCAATGATAATTTTATGAATTTAATTAAACTAGGATTTCATTTTTTATACAAAAATTTCTATTTCAACTATATAAATAAAATATATTTTTTAGCGTTATTGAAGTTGTTATTAATTTTTTTGGGCCAATTTTAGAGTACAAAGAAGTATAAATTGTTGCATTATTACGAGGATATGAAAATAAAAGGAAACCCAAAATTTTCAGGTTGTTATTAAAAAAAATGCAACCATAAATACAATTATTAAAACCATATTTTCCCTCATAAAGGTGACAGCAAACCGCACCTCCATGTTATTAAGAAAATATTGAAACAACATGAAAGCCGTTGGAAACTGCCTCCAACTAATGTTATAAAAATAATTGAAAGAAATGGGAGGTGGTTTCAAACCACCTCTATATGTGAAATTTCATAATTTTAAAAATCAAATTGAGGCAATTGTTAACCACTGCCAGATGAGTAAAATACAAGTGCAGCAGTTGTGGCTAACCACCATTATCATCAAGTTAGCGGCAAGGTTTTTAGCAGTTGCCTTAACGGCTGCCAACAACATTAGAGGCGGTCATAACTGCTGCTAAGCTATGTGTGGAACTGCCATAAAACTAATTGATTTTTTGTAGTGGCATGTGTGTTTGATTTTAAATTGTTCATATTACTACATTCACTATAACAATCTAACTTCTATTCATTAATTTAATGGTGCTTATTGAAATATGGGGTGAATTTTTTTTTAAAGCAAATGGTGATGAAATATGTATGAAAAATCATGCCATCATATAATATAGTATAAAAAGTACAAAAATAATATCCATATATTGTTATCCAAGGGTGGTCATACTAACTCTTATATTAGAAATCTCAAACTAGCCTTGATCATTATTACCACTACTTCATCAAAAGTCAATAGGGTCTCATTATGAGTGAAGATAGACTTGCCAAATTAGGCTTTACCTAAAATAGGCCAATCTTGTGTAAAAAAGAATTAACCTAACTTAACCTATAAGCTTATGGTAGGCTTAAATTTTAGCTTGACTTAGTTCATACATATTTTGTTAAGGCTTGACTTAACTTGTTAGCCTATATAAACTTATTAATAATTAGTAAATATTTTTCAAGAATAGTACTAAAAGCATAATGAAGTTAAGTCAAATTAAGTCTTAATATTATCAAGCATAACTTATATAGTTGTTCAATTTAAAACTAATGATGATATTTTAATTTTAATTTGCCTAAACTAATTAAAAACTGTAAAATTCAAAATTCAGCTCAATTTGATATCAAAATAAATATAAATATCACAACAATAATTTTAAAACTAATTATTTAAATAATTGTAATATAAGCTAAAATTAAGAGAAAGAGGATGAATTAAAATTTTCATGCACTTTTTAAAATGTATATGATATATTTTTCTAAATTATATATATAATGCAATATATAAAAATATGGCTTGGCCTAGTAAGCTAATAAGATAGGTTTTAAATAATATAACCTGACCTATTTTATAAAACAAACCAAAAATTTAGCTTAAGCTTGTTGTATTTTACAAATAGATTAAGCCTTTAAGGGCCTATAAGTTGGGTGACCTACTTCCGCCCCTAGATCTCATGCTTGAAAAGGATAATAGGTCAAAGTAGCCATCCTAACTAATTAGAAGACATCAAGGCCAATCATTATAGATCAAAATGCATTCATGTGGGTTCATAAGCAACTTATAACAAAAGAGTGTACATATGGTCTTGAACAGATATAGCATTGTTATCATAACTATGTCCACATACCTTAGCATCATGATGTTGTGTCTTTGTACCTAAAAAATTACACATATAAATGGAGTAAGTCTAAATAAACTTAGTGAGTGAGTCCTTAATAAGTCTTATGATTTTACTAAGGGGTGGCTTACGGCATTATTATGAATCTCCTACCTCGACCCTTTTCTATTTCATTAATTTAGATTTGTAATCGATAAATTGAGTCATATATTTGGAGAGGCGCCACAGTGGCTAAGTAGCATACAATAAATATTCATGATAATTATCATATTCAAAAGGTCCATAATAACATAATAAACCATATATATTATTATAACGAACATGGCACATTTCATAGATAAATTCAAGACACACACACACACACACACATATATAAGATGTATAAATATAAATACTCACAAGCAATTCCAAATGATACTTGTGAAATGCCTTATGAAATATAAACTTCCACAAAGACACAAATATATATAAATATGTCAGTTTTTTTACCCAACTGCTACAGTCAGAAAAAGAATTTTTCATTTTACTGTGCTGACATTCTTAATTACCAGAATATTTAAAAAAAAATTTTAAAAAAAATCCTACCCCCCTATCCCATCACTCAATTTCTGTGTAACTTTTTTTTTTCATTTTTCTGCTTTTTGTTTTCATTTTTCTGCAGTTTTGTCTCACCTTTGTTTTTTTTTTATTTTTGATCAGTTTTTATCTTGACTTTTTTTGTTTTTGTTTTTGTTTTCATTTGTCTCACCTTTTTTGTTTTTTTTCCCTTCATTTTTCATTAGTTTTTTGTTAGTCTGATAAATAAGTTTTTATTCTTTTTTTTGTTTCTTCACTAGTTTTTTATTTTCTTTTTCATTTGTTTAATTTTTTTTACCTTCATCAGTCTTTTTTTTTGTTTCTTCATTAGTTTTTTATTTTCTTTTTTATTGGTTCATTTTTTTTATCAATTTGTTTTTTTCAAGATAAGTTATTTTATGTTTTTTCATTTTTATTTTTTTATTTATAATTTTAACCTAACTTTGATTTGATTTAATTTATTAAAAATTAAATATTTATTTTATATTAATTAATCAATATTCTAAAAAATAATCAATAATATTTTTAACTCTCATAAAATTGTGCAGTATATAAATGTAATAAAATAGTAAGTGCGGTAAGACTAGTGTGATAATTATTATCTCAATAAATACAAACAATTACATTTTCTCTTGTAAACTTATTGCTTGATAGTTGTAAGTCATAAAACAAATATTTAAATAAAAAATTAATCTACTTTTAATCACCTATTAATCATTAATTTTTTATTTTAGCATTTCGGTCAAAAAATCATGGGGCATTTTGACCATTTCCCACAGTTTTGAAAAATTAATTATTCAAATGCTGTGCCATTATTTTTATTTACCAGAATACTTAACTCTTTTTTTTTAAGAAAAACCACTGATTACGGGCATAAGGACACTGTGATCAGTGTTACCATCCTCCCCCTTTCCATCAGCTTTTCCTTTTTTTTTTCAGTTCTCATAGCCTTTTTTTTTTGGTTCTATCAATTTTATTTTTTAGTTAGCTTTTAATTTTTTTTATCAGTTTGTTCCTTTTTTTACCAATTATTTTTCCCAAAATCATTTTTTTTTCATTTGTTGAGTTTTATTTTTTACCAATATATTTTTTTTGATTAAAATATTTTTGGCTACTTTTCACCCTATATGCATTAAATTTGTTTTAGTTCAAATTGAATTTAATTTTTCTTAAAATTTTGTAATAATTTATAATTTGTGACCCTTATATTTTTTATTTATAAATTTAACCTAACTTTGATTTAATTTAGTTTATTAAAATTTAAATATTTATTTTATATTAATTAATCAATGTTCTAAATAATAATTAATAATATTTTTAACTCTCATAAAATTGTACAATATATATAATGCAATAAAATAGTAAGTGTGGTAAGATTGGTGGGATAATTATTATTTCAATAAATATAAACACTTACATTTTCTCTAGTAAACTTATTACTTGATAGATGTAAGTCAGAAAATAAAATTTTAAAAAATAAAAAAATTAATAGTATTACTTTGAAAAATTAATCCATTTTTAATCACTTATCATTCATTAACTTCAAAATATATGATCCGTTATCTTAAACAATTCATCTTAACTCCTAAATTCTATTTTATACTTAAAGTGGCTAAATTACGTCCCAAAATATTTGATTATATGTGTGAGTAAAGAGAAACCCAGGGCATAGCTCCACAATAAAATAATTTGAATTAACATTAAATTTGTTGGAGGGTATGGAAGTTTTAATGATATATATATATATATTCTACACAAAGAAGAAACTAATTATTTTTTTTAGCTATTTAGTCATTATATATCACTATTTTATACATTTAGTGGATGTACGTAAATTTTGAAGCAGTTGTAATTAATTCAGTGAATTCGAAGAATAAATTTTAAATAATACTTGATTTACATTATGTCTATGAACATTTTATGTAATATTGATTATTATCACTGTAGTAATATTTGATTGACCGCCACCCTCAAAGTAGGAAGTTTTTTAATTCATTTAACCTTAACATATTTTTTTAATTTGTACATGTTGCACTTTATTTGACTTATTTGGACTCAGAAGTTTTTAAAAAATATAAGCCTAAATTGTATTTATTGCCATTTTTTTCTTTATATTTGAACTTCATTTAATATTTATTTGGTCAAATTTTTGAAATTTTGGACTTCTTTATAGTAATTTTTTAAAGTTTTAAATAATAATCAACTATATTATTAGTTGTCATTATATTGTATGTTAACGTTACATAATAAAATCGGTATAGCAGGAAATTTTTTTACTATGCAATATAGGAGAAATTTATTTTCCCAAGGTAAGTGTTACGATCGAAAAGTAGATCTTTATAAATTATAGTGTTGCAATTCACATGTGAAAAAAAAAACACATCACTTGCCTAAATAATTAATTAATTAGGATAGTGGAATATTAAGTCTTAGTTTAGGGTTATTCAATATGTGATATTGAATCCCTAAAATTAAGCGGGGCTAAATTTAATAGTGTGAGTTACCATAGTGACCTCTAGATGAGTAATTGACACCATTTCCCGTAATTACATATAAGCTTGTATTTAAAGTTACATCTTGAAGATCGATATTTTAGAATGCTTCATTGAATTTCAAATAACAATATAATAAATGGAATGTGATCAATAATGTGATAAAGATAAATGAAGAAAAGTGAAATATATAATTGTAAAATTATACAACTTACCTCCAAAAGTGGATAATATGGCTTATGTAACATGAGAAATTACTAATTCTAAAGCAAAAATGTTATGACTCAATTAAATAAAAAAATTGGATGAAACACTACATTACAATAATGAAACCCTCAATCACCAAAATAATGGCTCCCAATCCTACACCGAGGGCATCGCCTTACTTGTTGTGGTCGTTGAGTTAGGGGCTGTCCTTCTCCATCATTATCCTCATTGTCGTCTGTATGAGTCAGATGGGTTTGACCCTTAGAAGATGGATAGTTCAAGTCCTAAGGGAAGGATTGAAATGCTGGAATAGGGTTTCCCGATGTGAAAAACCCTTGATGCTGCTACTCCATAGATCCATCAGCATACTCAATAGTGAATGCAAATGGATCATCAAATAATCTCATTAGAGAGCCAAGGATTTGCTGAGCTAATTGTGATGGCGATGGTTTGAAAAAAGATAATTGTGGAGCATCATATGGGTGCTGTGAGGGAAATGCCATGCTGTGAGATAGGTTAACTTCTCTACATGGCAAGAATTGCGATGATGGGGTATAAGTTGATGGTCCCGCAACTCCTATATCAGCATGCATCAATGAAGGGATGAAGGGGCTAGGGACACTTGATTGCGTCGTTGATGGATGAGCATAAGGCACACTTTTGTCGTCGTCCTCTTCTTTAGGCAAAATAGGATCCCTAAAAGACATGAAGCTGTGGGCTTTCCTACCACGCCTAGGCTCGGGAATGGATGGCCTTGGTAATTCATTAGCTGGGTAAGCAGGTTAGACAACAGCCATGTCTCGATGGTCTCCCTAAACTGACTATACAGCTGTGAAGGGGAATCCTCGACACTAAGTCTGTGGAGTCTCTCAGTTATGTCAGCCTACAAAGAAGTACATTTGAGTAGTTAATACATATTACATCTTGAAGAAATCATAAAGCACAGCATGAACACCGTTGGTTACCACAAATCTTGGATCATCGCTAAATGGATGGATTCATCATCTAGTATATCTCCAATACCATGACATATAGTCCGAGTCATAATAAAGACCATTTGTCTCTAACTCGATCAATGAAAGTGTATTGCACCATGTATTTCAATCATTGATGAATATTCGATGCTCCTATCGCCAGTCTTTTGATGTTCTGCCTTGAAGTTGTAGTGTATGACAAGAGCCGAGGTTAAATGGCTCCTGTGGGATTGACTGCCTCCTTCCAAATTACCGGAACACATGATCTGCGTGGTGCCATTCCACAACGTGGAAGCAAATGACGGGAACTGATGCCAGCCATATGTCAAGCGACGTCAAGCAATACCCTGGTATAAGCTATCGTACACTGGGAATGTCATAGGGTCGCCAAATAATTTAAAATTACAAAAAAATACAATATAAATGAGCATATCAATAAATCTACCAATGGCACTATATGAATTAAAGAAAGCGGTGTTTCCTACCTCATCGTCCCTCACCTGATTAAGTAATACCCTATACTGACGCAGAGCTATCGATGGTGGCCAGGGAGGTAAGCCAGTGTTCTTTCACCTGCAAGAAATATATATTATCGATTAACTGTTTAGGTTCTTTAAGCAGATGTAAGAGATGCAATATAGAATACGTGTATGATCCACACCTGAAGTCCAATGGTGGAAGTAAGGGATACATGTCTAGCTAGGGAACTGGATACGGAGGTCTCACCGGCACTAAAGTGGGGAAACGATCCCACGCCCATAAATGCAATAAATGCAGACATCCACTAATATTTATCTCATTACATTTTAAGGTAGAGCATAACTCTCTATACAAGTATGCTAGGACCGCCGATTCCCAACTGTACTGACCGGCATCTACAAAGTTCTCTAGCAATGGCAAATACATTAGTAGCACTTTGTGATTCGAAGTGTCAGGCATAAGGTAACTGCCAATGAGTTGTAGGATGTAAGCACATGCAAAGCGCTGTGTTAGTTTATCATCGACATCATCTAGTAAGTGTCCAAAGTTAGTTGCTAACTAGGTGATGCTCAAACGCTAGCTTTGCAAACATTCATCAGGCAGTCTAACCCCAAGTAAATATTCACAAACCCCTGGCCAGTTAAGTTCGATTTTTCCAAATATAAGGACACCCTAACAAGGCAAACCTAACCAGATAGATACATCTTATAACGTAATGGTGCACTCCGCAGCGGTGGTGTGAAAAGTGTGTGTCTCAGGATGCCATCATTCAACTAAGACGGACACCATAGTTGCATTGAAATCAAAATGTCCACGCCGGCTGACGCCGTAAAAGCTAGCCTATTGCAGATAAGGCATAATTGCAAGTGGTGGATCAAATAGTTAGTCTGCGTGGGCGACATGTCATAGCCACAGGATTGGTCTTCCCAATTGCTATTCATAAATAAAATAGTTAGACATTTACAATTAATAAAGTTTTATTAAGGGAATGCAATTACATGATTTTACCATATTACTTGTGAAATATGCCATGACTGTAAGTATAAAAGAGACTTGTCATCAGGTCCAGGGGTGATGACACGTCGCTAAGTGGCCATTATTGTCGAGATCTATAAACTATATCAAACTGCAAGAATTCAATCAAATGCACACCCCTATATTTATGTAAATCTTCTGTAATAAACTATACAAGGAGACCAAAATGACTTAATAAATAAAAATAGAGCAACACAGTGAGACATAATTGCAACATACATATATATTTCACATTGTTCGGACATAATTGCAACAATAAAAAATAATTTATACATTGCCGCAAGTAAGGTCAAAATCTTCAAAAAATTGAGGGATGCATAGTCCATTAGCTTTCTTAGGGGCCCTAAGTGTCATGGTATATTCTGTTGTCTGGATGGACAAGTTGCGGGGTTATGGCTAGATTGACGGCACAACCCACACCTAGGAGGTTCTGATGGATCCTCTATCCAGTCCATTTCATTCCTTATACGTGATGAATGGGGGCAACCACTAAGACGCATCTGCGTAGGATCTGGCACAAGTGTTGGTCCATTGAAGGTTGACCAATGATCCATACTGCCTATAGGACAAAACTCATAGCTATAAGCCTGCGCCATTGTCTCCAGTCGGAACACAGGATCGACAAATTACAAAAGATCCAATGCAACCTTCGCGCATGCTGCGAACACATGTTGGCAGGGCTAATGCTCTACCTGGAATTCACCACAATCACATGTTCTCTAGGTTAGGCTAACCTTGCATGTTCAACTAAACTGCTTCCATGTCGAATCATACGGCTCTTCCACTTTGAAAGCCGAATCAAGTCGGTCAAAATGCTGGACATGATAGGTAAATGTCTTTTGGGTGCACTTTTGAATCTTTTTTTGCACGGCTTCACTGAACACCTCTCCTGCCTGTAACTGTGTTGTAATGATTTCTGCTCTGTTCACGAAGTATGCATTTATTTGATACAATGTAGCTTTAGCTAGTTTGGTGATCAGCAAATGTCTGACCCCTTTAAAAATACTATTGATACACTCGGCCAAGTTTGTTGTCATGTGACCCCACCGTCAGCATCCATCATCATAAGCATGGCTTCATTGACACTTCGAGATATTATCAATCCAGTTCGCTGCTCTAGGTTGTAATTAGCGTAGTTTTTTGAGCTTGCTATGTACAACATGCCATTCATATTGATAACCTGTACTCGAAAATGCTATCAATCAATGAGCAATAATCATAACACAAAATGCCAGTTAAGGATTCTATTGTTAGTAATACGTACCAATGCTTGTAAACATCTTCTTCAGCCATGCCGTCCTAAAAGTTAAGTTCAGGTTGCTAGTGATATGTCAAAGACAAAATACATGATAACCATAAGGGGCTTGCCACCCTATGCGTGGGTTTGCAACAGCAGCTAATATTCCAAGATGCTTGTCTAACATTAGGCAAATCTGCTATCTGTCTTTAACAATACGCCGTCGAACATGGGATAAGAACCAAGCCCATGTATCGTAAGTTTCTCCCTCCACCATAGCAAATGCAAATGGGACAACCTTTCTGTCACCGTCCTATGACATCACCGTTAACAAAACTCCTTTGTACCTTTTATACAAAAAAGTGCCATCCACTTGGAATATCGACTTCAAATAGGAAAATGACTCGATGCATGGTCTAAAAGTCCAGAACACTCGATGGAACAATGCAACCGGCTTATTTGCAGAACTGCTTGGCAGACATTCCTAGGTAACAAGCTCAAAGTAAGACCCATGATTAAAGAGACGCACTGCTACTAGCCATCTAGGTAGTATAAAGTATAACTTCTCCTAATTTCTAAAAGTAAGAGCAATAGCTCGCTATTGTCCCTTCCACGCCTTCTTATATGATACCTAGTACCCAAATATACCATGGATTGGCTCTATGACCTCTTGGATGGACACACTTGGATTTTCGGTCACCATAGCCACAATATACGATGAAACGACATCTGTGTCTAGTTTTGGATGATCTTAGGAAAGAGATGCAAACACACATGTGTGGGAACCATTATATTTTGATATTTGCCAATTATCCTCCCTTGGCTTATGGCATGCTTTGATCCTCCAATTACAACAATCATCGTAATAAGGACATCGATATCCTTCATACTTGGCTGATGAGTAGTGCACGCAAAATGTGTGGTGAGTTCCTACTGAGTATATTTTCATTATGCAACAAAATGCCTTCTGGTTCATATATCATAAACCCACATATGGCTCCTAGTTATCATTTATATTTATGTCATGTCCGAATTTAGGGTAATCGTAGCTAGCAGCAACATCTACATTTAGTTGTGAGAAAAAGGCAGTAGTCAATTCTATGAGATGGCCTCCAAGCATTGTTGGCAGTGCACTAATGACATCTTCCCCGTCATCATTGTCACCGCAATCGTCACCATCACCAGCAAATCCTTCAAGAATGGGATCACATGCACCTTCATCTTTGAAATCATCCATTATGTCCTCAATTTCCTCTAAGGATGAGGGGGAGTGAGAAAATCCAAAGTGTTGTTATGAGAAACATGACTGTGGAGTGTAATCATCAACAGAGCTGTGAAACTGCTAACCATAGTCAATCTGTCTATTCATTGGTTCTACGCTGGTCATGTACGGGTCGTAGCATGAGGGTCCTCCAATAGCGTCATTACGTTGACTTGTGGATGGTAGTAGATATGGAGCACTTGAGCCAACTGGCTGACTTCCTACGTTCAAATCAAAACCCACCGGTCCAATATGTGCACACCTCTAGACATGACAATTGAGTAGGAAACATTACATTCACTTCCTACATGCTTTGAATGTCCTCATCGTCTTCCAACTCACACGCCTTATACTGTGTCGGATTTAATGAGAGCAAATGTTTGTATATCAACTCGGTTACGACTTAGTTTTCATTAAGACGCAGCTTTCGCCCAACTATATTTTTCAGAGCATCAAGGGTTATGTCTGAATTAATTGAAATTACTTTAACCCTAGAGCACCTAAAGGTATCGCCTTCATCTGATTCATAAATTTCTCCATTCCCGTAAATGCATATATTTTGACTCTTGAAACTCATTCTGATTTGTTCAAGGGTCATCCCCGAAGAAAATTTTTAATAATGATTGAAATATATATCATAATTATAAAGATAATTTTATAATACTATAACTACATAATTATTCGTAACTTTATAATTACTGTCAATTTGATTAGCCTCTTGCAATGCTACATTCAAACATATATGTAAATTTTTTTACCTAAAAGACCTTTGAATCTATCTACTTTCATAAGTTTTTTTATACAGGAGAAATATTACTTATTCTTTCGTTTTAGGAAGAGATAAAATAGAAAAAAAGTCCCATAAATATAATTATGTTTGTTTGGTTTATGGGGTTGTTGATCTATACACTCAAACTATTAAATGTTTATGTTTTCTCAAACCCTATGTTCATTTCAACTTTTATGATTGTTATAATATAGTTAATTTATATTTAAATACTGAATAAATATTGATTCTCCCTTAATAGTACTATTAACACTTACCCAATAATACTTCTGAGTAAGAAAAATTTTGTGTAAAAGTAAAACTTTTATAAATTAAATATTCTAACTTTTAAATTTGTAGAAGAGGAGGAAAAGATTTTGTATTTATTGAAACTATATTTTTATTATAAAGATTTTATGATATTTACTAATTTTCATAACACTAATTATGGTTTAAGCAATATTAAATATGTAAAAAAATTAAATCAAATATAAATTAAATTAAATTAAATTTTAAAATTAAATTTCGTAAAAAAGTGGTAACTAAACCGTAAACTACAATGGCTAAATTTAAGTACAAACTAACTACAATTTTTTTTATTTAAAAAAATGATAAGTAAATATTAATCTTTTTTAAACTAAAGTATGTTTTAGACAGGTCTACTGAGCTATAGTCTTTTTTAAAGAAAATAACTATAAGCTAAAATTAATCTTTAAAAAAAATTCTATTATCTTTGAATACATTGATAACCTAAAATTAGTTTTTTTTAAAAGCTTGATAGGTTAAAAATATTTTCCTAAAACAATATTTTGTAAGTAATTTTTTTTAAAAAAATTGATAAACTAAAATTATTTTTTTACAAAGAACTATACTTTTTTTTAATATACTGATAAGTTAAAATATATATTTTTTCAAAAAAGTCTGATGAGTAAAAATTATTTTTCTTATAAAATAGATTTTTTTAAATAAATATTTCTTTAAAAAAGGGGTTGATAAGCTAAATTTAAATTTTTTTAAAAAATTTATTATTTTTAAATATACTGATAAGCTAAAATTAATTTTTTTCATAAAAGTTTGATGAGTTAAAATTATTTTTCTACAAAAGTAAATTTTTTTAAAAAAACATTTCTTAAAAAAAAGGTTGAAGGGTTAGGATTAAATTTCTTACAAAAAAATACTATTATTTTTAAACACACTGATAACCTAAAATATATTTTTTTCTAAATCCTCTAATGAGTTAAAATTATTTTTCCAAAGAAATACATTTTTTTAAAATAATATCTCATTATTTTTCTAAAAAAATATATTTTTTAAAAGTATTTTTTTAAACAAATGTTGATAAGCTCAACATAATTTTTAAAAAAAAAATCTATTTTTTAAACATACTAATAAGCTAAAAATTCTTTTTTCCTAAAAAGTCTGATGAGTTAAAGTTATTTTTCTAAAAAATGGATGTTTTTAAAATAATATTTTTTTAAAAAAAAGTTGATAAGGTGAAATTAATTTTATTTAAAGACATCAATTTTTTAACCATAGTTTTATAAGCTAAAGTATATTTTTTTCCAAAAAGTCTGGTGAGTAAAAATCTATTTTTCTAAAAAATATATATTTTAGTGCTTTAATCAAAACAAAATTAAGCATATTTCAATATCTATTATTAGTTAAATTAAGATTTATGGTATGCAAAAAAATTTTCAAGATCTCAAATTGTAAGAACCTTTAACTAATATTTCTTAAAGTATAAAAATCCATTATTGTAAATAATTCTTACTATTTCTTTTAAACATTTGTTACTATTTGGATTTCTTATTTTTTTATTTTAATAATGCCCAACCCACAAGCTTAATAATTAAAATCATAATAATTTGCATAACAAGCACAATCTACTCAGATTAGAAATATGATAATATATTCATATATTAGAATAATACAAAAAAATTAAATAATAATAATATATGAAAATAATACACACAAATACAATAATAAAAGTAAATTAAAGCAGCATAAATATCATAACAAATAAATCAAATTAATTAATTAATATAGACATAGAAAATAATTAAATTAATAAATTCAATTTTTTTAAAAAATCTTACTTGTGTAACATTCCTTGAACAATGTAGCTACCGCTGAAGATCGAATTTGGAATTGTTGATGGAAATGATATTTGCTGGGAAAGAAGGTTTCTTTTAGAAAATTACTGCTGGGATGCTGGGGAGTAGAAGGGTTTTTTTAGAAAATGGTTGCAGGGTGTTAGGAAATTGTTGCATGAGTGTGTGAAGAGAAGAGTTGGGAGGGAGGGGTTTTTGTAGGCCTTCCGTATGTCATGAGTGCACCAGAAAAAGACACATGGCAGGCTGGGGGAGGCGTGTCATTGGCCCAGATCACCCTAACTCGCCACGTGGTGCGCATGCAGGGGGAGCAAGCATCATGAGAGCACAGGAGGCGAACGCATGGTGCGCATGTAGGGCGGAGGATCTGGCGAGAGCACAGCACATGGCACGTGGCGTGTGTCCATTGGGTGCACTGATCACGGACTACAGGAACCTGTGATCAGAGGTCTGATCACGTGTTCTGACACACCGTGATCAGAGCTCTGATCACGAGCTCCTGTAACCCGTTATCAATTTTTTTTTTAAAAAAAAATTTTAAGGGTTGGGATAAATAAAAAATCAGGTGCAACATCCTGGTACAAAAAATATGAATCCCAAGGCAAACGGTCAAAAAAAACCTAAATATGTCAACTCATTTTCTAAAAATCTTATCACTCTATGTGTTATGTCTTTACACAATTTTGCATTGCATATATTAATTCTTATATATTCACATTTTCACATTCTTTTACATTTCCTTTATCATTCACATTTCTCATGCCATTCATAGTATTCGTGATATACATAATCATGAAGGAATACAAAATTTCACATATCTTATACAATTCACATAATTTTCATTTAATTAATATAATATAGAGAATTGTGCAATTTCACATATTTCATGTGATTCACATGAATTCACATAATTCATATATATAATGTACGGTAAGGCTTATATTTATACATTGCATATAGCTCAAATACATCCATATAATTCATGTGTAACGTGAACAAGCTTAGTTTCATATATTCTATACAACTCACAAAAATCCACCTTTTCACGTGTCCTTATATATTTGCACAATTTAATGTATTTCCATGTATCTTCATGTAAATTTGGTGACCCACACATATAAACTAATTTCATAGAATTTAATTATGCTTCATAGCCATGAAGTGATTATAATTAAATTAATTTAGAAAAAAGGAAAGGGTTACCTAAGAGCTTGTTGTAAGGGCCTTTCCTCTATTTTCATACTTTCCAATCAGACACCATCTTATGGCATCCTATTTTCCAAATAAAATTAAGGGTAGCCTCTTACCATACATGCTTGCTTCTTCCATACAACTTAATCATGCAAGCAACTTTTAGACTTAACATTACAAGTCACAAACAATTTTATATATAATAAACTCGCTAATAACCTAAAATTTAAAGCCTAGTTCTTACTTTTATTTAACATAGAACATTATTATTTAAGTTATGCAATTTTTTTAACAAGTTAAGAAAGGAAGAGTGGGGTACTCAGACCCTTTCCTCTCACTTTCTTAATATTTTTATGTTACCCTTGCTATATAATACTCTTCTTTTAAATATTATCATGTATCTTTTCTTAATCAACCACCTCCTTTGATAACTTTATATAGTTAGTTATTAATAAATTTTTGGGTTGCAAAATAAGGAAAGGGTCAAATTGTAATCTATATTTTTTTCTTAGATTTCACAAGTTCTCATATAATATACCACAAGATTTCTCTTTACCCTTACTTTTCTCTACATACTTGAACCATGCTTGTGGTCTTAAAAGGATTTTTCTTATAGTTTTCTTATAGTTCTTCTTATACATCCATTGTAAACTTTTATTAATTTTTAACCTTATTAACTAATCATTTCACATGCTTCTACCATAGCCAAAATCATGTAACTTTATAACCTTTTTGTTCTTGATTGTTTAACTCTATCTAATCAAATGTTGAGAAAGATGAGAAAACATCATCTAACCCTAAAGAAGAAGTATCACTCACCTCAATTAGTGAAACTTGTCAATGAAAAATAACTTGATAACAAGAAAATTTCATGACTATCCATCCTTTCTTAGAACTCTTAAAGAAAAAATGGATTTAAGTGATCTTACCTTTGAAGAATGGCTTAAATTCTACCTTTTAATGCTATAAAGGTTCAGCCACTTTGGATGAAAGGAGAAAAGAAATTTAATTGCAAAGTGTGTGTGTGTGTGGCATCTAGAAGAGAATAAGGAAAGATAAAAATTGGCTTTTTCCCCCCTTAAATTACAATCATTGTTACCTTCCCTTTTTTCTATTGGCTTTCTTTTAACTATCCCTCCATTGATTGGATTCATTCTTTTTTAAGCCATTATTAAACTTTTTTCCTAATAGCTTTAATTGGCCTTAGTGTAATCATTATATTTTTTAAGCTTTCTTTACAAGTTTCCATCATTTAAACTTATTTAAAAGAATTTCAAGGTACATGGAAGGGCTCATTTGACCATCCCCACTTTGGGTGGAAGTCTAGTGGGTAGATTTAGGATTGAATAAATCCTATTTGAATTATTAAAGTCTACTTCCAATTTGCTAATAGGAGTTTTTCCTGTGAAATTTCTTCAATCTGGGAACCTACTTCTTCCTATCTATATAATTCCAACTAGCACATTTTAAGTCATTATCACCTTTCCTGTATCTCTGCTATTTCCTCCTAAAATTTTTGTCTTCCTTTTTACTGAACTTGTTTCTCCACTTTATCTTTCCTTAGTGCATATCTTTGCTTTGTTTTCTTGATTTAAGGCTTGCTTGTACATTGTTCCATTTGAAACATCCACTCGATCATAGAAATAATCTTAAAGACCATTCATGAACCTATTCACTCTAGCTTTCTCTGTAGGCATTAACTATTCCACATATTGGGATGAGTGAGTAAATTATGCATCATATTATGTTATTGCAATAGATCATTAGGTCAATCTTTCAAATTTATAGGCTTTTACTTCCCTAATTCTTAGTAATAGAAAATAATCTTTTAGTTCAACTTGGAACTACTTCCAGGTAATTGGTTTATTAGCAACAATTATGGATTCAATGTTATAGACATACTAGAATTGAGGTAAATCTTCTAAGTGGTAGCCTACTAATTCCACCATCATATTTTCACTACATCGTAACAATCTGCAAGTTCTTTCTATCTAATCCATGGATTGATAAAAATCCATTATCAGATCTGTACCATTATATCTTAAAGGGTTCAATTTTTGAAACTCATGTATTATTGATAATTGTTCCCTTGGAAGCAATGAGGGAACTTTTTGCCTTGGTGTTAGTGAAGCCAGAGTAAAGTAAAAGGATGCTAGTTTTGGGCTAAAACTCTTTCTAGAGTCTGTTGTAGCATAATAGCCTATGTTAAAGCTTTAAGTTCCTCTCTTCCTACTCTATGCAATTTTTTTAGAGATATATTCGAGGATGCTTCATGATTTGGTAGTTCTAGATGCATTATCTTAAGTTTACTTTTTCATAGCCATAATTCTATAAAATAACTTTAATCAGCATGATACTTTTGAAATCTTTGAAAAATTATTCAAGAGAATTCAAAATAAAAAGGGTATTTACATAACCAATATTAGGAATAACCATGGTCTAGAATTTAAAAATAAAAAATTTGAAACCTTTTGTGGAAACAATGGCATTAGTCATAATTTCTCATACCTTAGAACTCCCTAACAAAATAAGGTTATAAAAAGAAAAAATAGGACATTATAAGGTATAGCAAGAACCATACCTTGCAAAAATAATTTTCTAAAACATTTTTAGGTTAAAGCAATAAAAACATCATGGTATATTTTAAATAGATGCTTCATAAGACTAAATTTAAAGAAAACCCTGTATGAATTATGGATGGAAAGAAAACCCAACATTAGTTATTCCTATGCCTTTAGATGCAAATGCTTCTTTTTAAATAATGGAAAAGATAATCTTGCAAAATTTAATTCAAAGAGTGATGGTTTTATTATATATTCTAGCTTAAGTAAAGCCTACAGATTATAAAATAAAAGAACATTAACTATAAAAGAATCTATGTATGTGTTATTTGATAAATCTAATGAATTTTCCTTAAGAAAGCAAATAAATAAAAATGATCAAATAAATCTAAGAGATTAAGGATCAAAGAATAAAACAAATCAAGCAAGGAAACTTAACCTAAAACTCAATTCATGGAAGAGGAAGGTGGTTGTTATTTCGAGCAAAATGAAGAAAATGAGCTATTTTCTCCAAATTAAGTTGAAGAGTCATATGATTCACCTTAAAAAAATACTAGAAACTTACTAAGAGAATAAATATATCATCCAAGCTATCCAAATTACTTTATCATTAGTGACCCATCTCAAAGTATGAGAACTAAATTTTCTTTTAAGAATAAAACTAACTTAGGTTTATTTTCTCATATAGAATCAAAAAATGTTCGAGAATCTCTTAATGATGAGAGCTAGGTCAAAGCCATACAAGAGGAAACAAATCAATTTGAAAAGAATAAAGTTTAGAAGCTTATACTTCAACCTTCTAATCATTCAATAATTGGAACTAAATAAGTATTTCAAAACAAATTGGATAAATCCAGTAATGTAGTGAGAAATAAAGTAAGGTTAGTAGCATAAGGGTATAATCAATAAAAAGGTTTTAATTATGATGAAACTTATGCATCCATTACTAAACTTGAATTTATAACAATGCAACATTCATTAGCATTTTCAAAAACTTCAAACTTTACCAAATGGAAGTGGAAAATGCTTTTCTTAATGGTTTTCTAAATGAAAAAGTTTATATAAAACAACCCTTTAGATTTGAAAATAAAGAAAAACTAAATTATGTTTTTAAACATATTAATGCCTTATATGGTTTAAAATAAGCTTTAAGAGCTTGGAATGAAAAGCTCATTAAGTTTCTTGTCAAAAATGGATTTACTAGAAGAAAAATTAATATAACACTCTTTATAAAAACAATTGAACTTGGTATCTTAATTATACAAATTTATGTTGATGATATTATTTTTGAATCCACTAATAATTTTTTATACAAGAAATTTTCAAATCTCATGAAAGGAGAATTTGAAATGAGTGTGATCAAAAACTCATATTTTTTCTTGGATTTCAAGTAAAGCAAACAAATGAAGGAATATTTATGAATAAAGCTAAATAGACAAATGCTTCTAAAGAAATTTAGGATGTAAAATGCTAAAGCTATTGGTACTTTTATAAATCAATCCACAAAATTAGATAAAGATAAAAATAGTAAGTTAGTTAATGAAAAGCATTATGGAGGTATTGTTATCTCACTTATACACTTAACCATAAGTAGACCAAATATTATATTTAGTATTTGTCTATGTGCTAGATATTAATCAAATCCTAAGAATCTCACTTTTGTGTTGTCAAAAGAATATTTAGATATTTGCTTAGGTTAAAGAACTATAACCTTCAGTATCGTAAAGATAGTTCTTTAAATCTAGTTAGATATTCCAACACTAACTTTGTAAGATGCAAGTTAAATAAAAAAGGAATAAGTGGAGCATGTTAATTTTTAGGACAATGACTTATATGTTAACATAGCAAAAAGCAAGCTTCAATTACTTTTTCAATAGCCAAAGTAGAATATATAGTAGTTCAAAAACTGTTGCACTCAAATTTTATGGATAGAACGGAACTTGAAGATTATAATTTGAAATTCAATTCTATCTTTCTTTTATGTGATAATACAAGTTAACTTAATAGAAAATCCTATTCAATGCTATAGAACTAAGCATATTGAAACAAAGCACCACTTTATTAGGGATCATGTTTATAAAGGAAAAATCATAATAGAATTTATAAATATTGAAAATTAATTAGAAGATGTCTTTAAAAAACTTCTTCATGAAAATAGTTTTTTTTATAAGAAAAGAACTTGGTATGGTGAGCTTTGATTAATTTATGTGAATTTTATATGTTTGTGTGGCATAACACGCATCACTTCATTTCATTACTAAAAATTAATATAAAATTTTGAAACGTAAAATTATAACTACAAAATGGCAAACTCATTGCGATCTCAAGGTTTTAGAAGGATGGCTACAAAATACCAAACTTGTTGCTATCTTAAGGTTTTAAAAGGATGGTGGGACTTTTTTTTAAAAAAAATTTGAAAAAAAGTGGGATTAAGCTAAAATGTCTTTTCATGCTAACTCAAATCCAACTATTTTATGCTCTCTTGTCCTATCATTTTTTTAACCTCCTTTAAATATTTTAATCTTAAGGTCTACTCTTTAATTAAAAAATAAATTAGTCATTAACCAATTTATTCCTCACAAACTGTACACTTTAGCTCTATTGCACTTAGGTATTACTTCAATTTATTGATTATGTTTTGACTCCCTAAAAAAACTCTTCATTCAATCGTCACATTTTTGTCCTTTCAATGCAACTATTTCTTGCATTTATTCATCAAGTAATAAATTTACACCATGTTTATTTTCAAAATCATCTTAAATCCTATCAGAACCTATTACGAAGCTTTTAATCATTAACTTTATTCAAAAAAATCTCATCATATTTCCCTTTTAAATCATGAAACTGATTTTCTTTACTTTTTACTTCTCTGAAGCATTTTCATCAAAATTCTTACAAACCATTCCTAGAGCCAAACCCATATTTCTTTCATCAATTTCCTTTTTTTTTCATTTTATATCCATTCAAAGCCATTCTTCTTATAAAACTTCCTCATTAAAACTATTGCAAACCATAATACTAGCTAGGTTTTTTTTAAAAAAAACTCTTAGCTATTTTTTTCCTTTTTTTCCCTAATTTTCTTTCTCTTCATGTTGACTAAAATTGCTTCCTTTAACTAACCTTTTCTGGGTATAATAACGCAATCCCTAGTTTTCTCTAAAAATGATTTTAGAGATAAATTGACTAAAAGAAGATTTAATATTAATTAAGGCAAACAAAAGATGACTAAGTCTATAAATTTAACATTTGTGATCTAGAGCTTGAAGGAATAAAATGTTTCAAGTGGATATGCTAAATAAGGTGCAAAAGTTTTCTAAAGATAGATGAACTTGTCTATAAATAGCATACTAGGCTATTTAACATAAACCTAGGATTTTAAAAAAATGATAATGAATTGGTCATCTTATTAAATAAAGGAGAACAATGGGTTAATATTACCTTTATAAACTAGCTTTTAGGGATGCTAAATGAAGAAGCAATACTCAATCTTAGTGGAATCATAAAAAAATGATAAAGGATACAACTGAAAAAAATGGATTAAGAAGTTGGGTGATGAAAAGACCATAAAGTTTCCAAGCAAACTAGCTTATGAAGAATTGAAAGGTAATTAAATTTGCAATGTTTTGGGTCTATAGTAGGGGTAATAAGTAGTGCAAGCAATTTCAAGGCCTCCCTTCTCTAGGAAATAAAACAACATTTAAAATTAACTTAGATTATTTAGTGATCAATTAACTCATATGCATGAAAACTCGAATGGATGCTTACATTAGATATAAGATGATTATCACTAAAATACTTAAGCATTTTGAAGTTAATTTGTCTAGATAAAAGGGTAAAGGAGTAATAGGAGGAAATATTATGAATGTTGTATCATTGAGAAATTTAACATTTAGCAATTAGAAAGTGCTCCCTACTGGTATGAGTAGGAAAGTGATAAGATAGATCAATTACATTCAAAAAATTCATGATATAAAAAGGAGTGCAAAAAATGAAAGAGTTTTTAAGAAAAATGCAACAAGAGAAAGAGAATTAAAAAAAGGATGAAATGGAATTTGAAAATTTTGAGGATGAAAAGTTTTCTAAAGAAGATGGAAAAGAATTGAAGGAAAAAAGAGGAAACTCTTGTTGTAATTCCATCTATGGAAGGAGTTAACATTTAAGAAGAAGGAAAGGAAAAAAAGATAAAGACAACTATTGAAGAAAAATCATTGGAAAAGGAAAAAAGAAAGATGAAAGAATCTTTAAAGCAAAAAAAAAAGCTTAGGAAATGAAAAAGGTAATGAAAACTTTGAAAAAAATGAAAATAGATGAATCTAACAGAAGTAAAAGGAAATTTTAAAGGGGAAGGTCTAAATGAGTATTAGCTTTAAGTTTCACTCCAAATTACTACAAGACTAAGAGAATGGAACTTAAAGAAAGAGATGTCATTGATCTCTACTCCAGTGGTAGTAGTACTGATGAAGAAATCATTGTAGAAGATAAGACTATTATTATTCCTAAATTTGATAAGATCATTTAAGCTAAGCTAAAGGAATCAATGAAGAAGAAAAAAGAAAAATGAAAAAGATAATGCAAAAAAATTGCACCTAGAAAACTAGAAAAATGATAAACCAGATGGAGGAGATAAGAAGTTTGAAGAAGAAAGAAAGGAAGGTGAAATAAATAAGAAGAATGAGCATCAAGATGAAAAAGAAAAAAATAAGGAAGAAAATAAGAAGCTAAGAAAGAAGATAAAAAATTTGAGATGATGATTAAGAAAGATCCATTTATAGGAACTTTTCCTATAGAAATTATTTATAAACCTTAAGGGGAGCTAGAAGAAGAAGAAAACAAAATTCAAGAGTCTAAAGGGAGCACTAACCTACCAAAAAGCCATTTTAACTTGTAACCCATACCCATGTGCTATAGTTATTGGATAACCAAAATGTTGCCTTTTTTAAATAATAATTTACTTGAAATTTACTTCAAATAGGTGGGTAAATCTCTTATTCCTATTCAATGTGTTTTGTACCTAACTATTACAAAATTTTTCACAACCTAAGATAATGAATTCAATAGGTGGAGTATTTAGGTAGAAAATATGCTAGCTAATCCCACCTATCTTGCCTTACCTTTACATTGGAACCCTGAACCATCACCTTTTAAACCACCTTGACCTTCTACCTTTACCCCTTTTATCCTTTTTATCCACCTATATTCACTCCCATGACTACTGATCCTATGCTAATAAAGGCTTACATATAGTATATCTTTGTTTCAACACTTCCTTAGCCTAATCTTAATGCTTATCCCTCAAATAGCAAGCACTAAGATGGTGAAAAAATTTAGAAGATAGAAGAATATATTAAAAAGTTAGGTGAGAAGGTTGATAATGGCTTTATAGAAATCAAAGTACAGATAACACTATCCTTCAACTACTTCTTCAACAAAACCAATCCCTACTAACTTCCAAGCTCTAAGATCTATGTAGTTTATTTTTATGTAGTCTTAGAAAACTTGCATATGCATATTAACTGATAGGTTTTTATTATCCATATGTTACTAAAACTACAAAGTAGATAATGTTTTTGTGTTTGTAGATATAGTTAATATTTGGTGATGTGTTTTTGCCATTTTAGTTCATATTTAACGTTGTTAAACTATTTTGGCAAGCATGGTTTATGCTATGCTATTACATTATTTGTTTCTACTTGCCTTGTTAAACTACTATTTTTGTTGCTATTTAATGTTGTTTGACCATTTTTAACAGGTTTAATGAGCTAATATTGTTTATACTTACTACTATTTGCACACTTTGAAGAAGTCTAGTGTATAGTTAAATATATTACTATTAATAATTAACTTCTATTAAATGCCTTTGGACCTTGTCTATACTGTTCTGATCTAATACTCTTGTTTTGCTTATCTAGTTCTGTTAAGTAGCATGTGGTTTTTATCTTAAATGCTCCATTAGTTTGTCTCAGTGCCATATAATGCATTCCTTATATAGTTAAACTTCAATTACTTTCTTTTCTTGGCATAAAGAAGCTTTCTAGTTTAATATCTTACCAATGTTTTGCACTAAATTGCCTTTTTTGAAGAATGTCTTCTAGTGCATTATTTTTTGCATAAATGATTGTTTGGCCTGATATTTTCTAGATTACTTATCTATATAGTACCTTTCTTTTAAAATCTCTAACCTTTGTTTAAGTGTTTTTTTTATTTTTTTGCTCACTATTATTTTTTTTAGTCGATGTATTTGGTTTAACAATAAGCTTTTTTAGTTTGTGACATAGTCGTTTTCTTACAAATACTTTCCTTTTTTCAAATTTTTTTTATTATAATAGTTACTTGCACACTAATTCCTCAATTTTCATTGTTTATACTGCTATTTTTACTAAAATTGATAATTGATGTGACTTACAGTTAGATACTACTATTCTTAATAAACCAACTACCTATTTCTCTTAATTGGTGCACCTGTTTTGACTTATGTGAGATAGGTGAATAAATCTATTAAAGAATGTCTTTGCAACTTTATTTATTATGAATTCATTAAACATAAAATCTAGTTTATTGACATTGCACTTTTAATGAAATTCAATTGTTTATTGCTCTTTGATTGCTTTTCAACTATTTCACATTGCTCTTTTATTTCTTTGGCCTGTCCTTAGTTATATTATCTCGTGTGAATCTTTTAATAGATAAAGTTTTTCGTCTTATATGTTTGAATTTATGCTTATCTTGTGTTCTTTGATTACATTGCATGTGATTACTTGCTTATCCTTTTAATAAGTTGACACTCAATTTGACATTGTGCTTTCTTGGATGTTATGATTATTTACCTTTTTTTATTGCTTATCCTATCTACATTTATGTTTTGATAGCATTACATATGACTTTGTTAGTATCAATGCCTTACATTATCTTGTTTACATTTGTACTTATATTGTTTGAATTCTTATTTATATTGCATATTGGTTTGATGATTGCATTACACATATGCCTTGATTGCATTACATGTGGATTCTTTGTAGCATATTATAAATGCCTTGTTTTCTTTTTGGACGCCTCACATGATATACACTATAATACTTGATTTGATGATTATTTACTTGAACTACTTATGGCTAGCTAGTTTGTTGTTTGATTTTTTTGCTGGACTATTGATTTGCTATTTAAATATTTTGCTAATTAAGTTAATAATGTCAAAAAAGGGAGTAGGATATATTGCAAATTTTTTTCCACAAAAATTTTTAGGGGTGACCTTTAAAAAAATGGAAAAATCATGATTTTAGGGAAAGTTCAAACAACTTTGTATAATTTCAAAATGCTTTCTCAAATCATTATCATTCCTATAACTCTAATATTTATTTATATTTAAAAAAATTGTAAAGTTTGTCATTGTCAAAAAGGAGAAGAATGAGGAATCAAATGAGAGAATAAAATTAATTTATTTTAGGCTTTATAAAATTAAATGAATTCACTTATAATTTATAAGTTGGAATTTTTGGAACCATTGAATTTTTGTTAAAATCCATCTTATTTACGTAAAAGTTTTATCTTATCAAATTAAAGCCCATTAAAAGTTTTTAAAGAAAATTATTTAGGCAATTGCTCTTCCATTGTTTAGGCCCATATTGCCTTATGAAAAATTTTATTTCCCCATATAACTAAATTTAATTCCTACAAAAAGGGAAATTGAAATTTGAATGTTTTGAATAATGTCAAAACATACAAGATAAAATAACTTTATTATATTAGATATATTTTAAATTTATTAACTACTTTGGATAAAAATCGATGGACAACTTTTTTCCTAAACTTTTTTTATCTATTAGTATTTTAAAGAGAGAATAAGACAAAGGTTCTTTTATGTCATTCCCTAACATATGCAAAATAGTTTTATATTAAAATATAGAGTCTGCTTATTCTAATATTCATAGTTGGTGAAATTTTACTATTGAAAATTTGAAAAAAAATAACTTTTATTGTTCACCAATTTTGACCAAGCTAAGACCTTAAAAAGCTTACACTAGGAAAAATATCAAACTAATTGCTATTCCTAGAAAAAGACAAAAAGTGAGTAGGAAAATGGTTGAACTATGTCTCCTATGGTAGAAGCACTCTTATTTAAGCAAAAATAACACGAGTCAAAGATGGCAACTTAGGAAGCAAGTAGTCAAAGATGAAAACTTGGAAAACATGTAGTCTTCATCAAATTTTTCCTTATAAATGGGCTTCAAATCCTTGGAGGAAGACACATATTTGAATTGTTCTTCATCATGCAAAATCTTTCTAGTGCTCTTCAAAGTTCTAAAAGCTCTCTTTAAGCTTCTTGGGCGAACACTTGCAAATCTACATTTTCGAGTGTGAATGAATATTGTAAAATCTCTCATTAAGATTATGAAAAATTATTTCTTGTATTTGTGAGCTATAGATTGAAATAAAAACGGATTCTTTTTAGGAAAATTTTAATACTTTATATTAAGCCTTAAGATTAAGCTTGGAACGGGTTTTGTGTAGGAAGTCAAGTATGTTCATTGTAAAGGGATCAAAGGTTGTGAGGTTAAGTGGTTATAACTTATTCATAGTTAGTAAAATACCTCAGGTTATACTTAGTTGCTTGAGAAGAAAGGAGTAGACTAAAAAGACATTTCTTTTTTGTCCATTGAATCGCTATAAAGACATTTCCTTACACTTTTACATTTCAAATCTAATTTTTTTAATCATCCTTTTTACTACTTACACACAATTTTCTTAAAAATAAAAGAAAATACTTTGGAGTTTGTCAAATATCATACTTATGGTTTTTGCAAAAGAAATTCAAGATTTTTAATCATCAACTCCATTAGAGAATAAATTTTAAAAGCCAATCCATCTTCCTCTTAGCCTACAAGCTTTATCAGCCATGCATTTATATAAATTGTTGCTAACTTTCATCGACAAAATAAAGGGCAAAATGGTTAAATTTTTAGTACATCCAATATGAAAGTATGATGTACCTTACTTCCATCCACTAAAACTAATGATTCGTTAGTGGAAAGGGAAGGGCATGTAACCTTAGTTCAAAAGTTAGGGAGAGTTGCATATATTTCACAAAATTAAAGGATGGAGAATGTAATTAGACTAAATCATAGGAGAGATCATTGTAATTTACCCTACAAAAAAATATGGAAGTTAAAGGATTTAAATTAATTTATTATTAGTGTAAATTAACTTTACACTATTACTCATCAATGCATAGTCATATTGATAAAAATTATTAAAATAGTTTTCCTATCTGTTAAAAATTCTTAATTACTATTACTTTTTTTAATTACGTGTCATTTTTATATTCATTACTAGTATAAAATAATTTACATTAATAGTAGGTCAAATTTAAACATTAGAATTTAAAATATTATTTATTGTGACAAATATATTAAATCGATAGTGAGTTTTTTTATACCTTGAATGAAAATTTAAAGTATACGTTTACTTATTAGTGATTACAAAATTGACTCCTGACATACTTACAACCTTTATAATAGGTGCTTTTGCATGTTTGCAACAATTTTTTCCTCAAATAAATGAAGTTATAAATTAGCTCAAATTATATATTCAACACTAACTGATTAATCCACTTATGCCTTTGTTACATTTATTTTTATTTTTTATCCAAAGAGTAGGAAACGAGGGAAAAAGGATGTTCTTCTTACTTGGATAGCTTGAAACTTATCTCTATCTAACATAAATTTTTATTGTTTTAAGAAATATGATGTATTTAGAAAATAAAAAACATATAAAAGTATATAATAAGTATGGGTATTATTTTTATATGAAAGTTAGAGGACTGAATTATAGCCATCAGACCTTGTATTAATGAATTATTATTACTCTATTCATCTCTTGTTATCTATCATATTTAGTTATTTTTATGAAAATTAAGAAAGTAATTTAGTATGTTTATTTTTACTAGACTTTTCAAAACTACCATTTACTTCAAAATCAAAATTTACTCCATATTTTATTTTATGCACTAAGTCCAAAATGATAAAAAAAATGAAATGAAAAATATGATGGAATAAATTTAGTGAGACATTTAAATATAAATATGTCTTAGTGAAAAAGAAATATAAAATTGGGAAAAAAATTTAATGGTTCATTGAATTTTTAAAATAATAACTAAAGAGGATAAAATTTCTTCCAGATACGACAAATAATAAAGGGCTAAGGGAGTAAAATGTAAAGTTATATGGATTTAACTCTTCTAGCTAAAGTGCAAGACATAATTTAAAGGTAAAGTGGATGATCATTATTATTAGTAAGGAAATCAATGGATAATAATTACAAATTAAAAAATTACTTTTTTGGTAGCTTGTTGTTATTTATTAAACTTTAAGCCTTTGATTTTTTTTGTTAATGATTGTAATTATCCACTTCACTCTCTAAACTATATTACACACTTTAAAGGAGCCAAATTTAAAGTGATATTACTTTTTAAAATCATCATTTAACCTTTTATTGTGTTTTAATCATAATCATCAATGCAAAAATTTTTATTCTTATATAAAAATGTTTTCCTCATTTAATATAGACATACAATGGTGAAATTACATTAGGTCTTAGAAAGGCCATCACCCCAAACCCTTAGTATATTTTCACATATACACACATATATATTTTTACCAGCACACATATACATATATAAAGGATGTATTAAGTAAGAAAAGTATTTTTATATGATAAATGAGATGAATGAATTGTGGCTATTATATTTTATATTAAAAATTAAAATTAAAATATAATTAAAGATCACATGACCACTTGAAAATGTGACATGATTTTATATTTTAATTTTAGCCCTCAATGCTAGATTTAATTTGCATAATTCACCTTTTACTTTATCACATAAAAATATTTATCCCATTTTATATGCCTTTATATATATGTTGTATATTTAGCTCTTATCTCATTTAATATGCATACATACATACATACATACATACATACATACATACATACATGTTTTATATTGAGCTCTACTTAAAAATAATATTGGCCTCTCAAATAAAAAATCAAAGTAAAATATTATATAATATGATCTAAGTTTTTTTATTAATATTATGTTAACAATTTATAATATTTGAATATTTGTAATTTATACATAGATCTTATAGGATTTTCTTATTTTTCTTTTGAATTATAAATATTTATGTTTCATAATTTTAATTTCTATACATTATATGTAAGAATCTTGTAATTTTTTCCACATAACTAACAAATTTATACAAACTTTTACATTTAATAGACATAAAAAATTATAATCTTGTTGATAAAATCTTGCTTTTTATTAAAAAATGCTACCTTTTAGTAAAATAAAATTACAAAATATATTAATATCTATTTTTAATCCAAATTCAATTCCATATTTATTGCTTTAGATTACTATTAAAATCTTAATAAGAATAATGATCAATAAAATTATTAAATAAGAAATAATGAGATAAATTTCAAAGATTGATAATGAATGACTAAACTAATAAGTCATTTTACAAGACTAACCATCAAATCAATATTTAGAATAATTACAAAATTTACAAAGTTAAGAAATTTATACCTTAAGTTTTCATTTAAAGCATGATAGTCTTAGCTTAAATTAGATTGGTTAAAATAGATTAAATTAGCCCTAGTATGCTAATCTAATTATCAAAATTGTACATCAAGGTAGTCTAAAGTGAGCTAAGTAGTCTTAGTCTTGACTCAACTTTTACTAGATAGGTTTTATAACTTATTATAATTTTTTTATTATTAATTTTAATATTATTATCATTTAAAAACTTACACAATTATTCTTATTCTTATTATTATTATTTGATATAATTAAAAAAGTACAAAAATAAATTAAGGCATAACAATTTTTAATGTGAAAACCTTTCAATTAAAGGATACCCATGCTAAAAAAATTTCACTATTAATTAAAATAGATGCAAATACTTTGTTAACTAAATTTAAAATATATGAATGAATATATTACTATTTTAATGTAATAGTGATAATTTATTAATCCAATTAATATATTTATTTAGTTATAATAGTTAATTTTATATATGTTTAGTTATAAATATTCTTTGTGTAATTTTTTTATTAAATTTTAGGTTTTATGATAATAATTTTAATTTATTTCAAAAATTTTATTAATTTTATAAATTATAATTCAATTATTTATTTTAATAACTTTTTGTTATAAATATTGATAATATTAAATATATACACTCATTAATTTTAATATTAATATTTTTAATTTTAATATAATTACTTATTTTGATAAATTTATGTAATATATATTGGCAATATTAAATATGTAAATTCACTAATTTTAATATTAAAAATTATTTAATATTTTTCATATATATGACTTTAATATTATATATATATATATATATTAAAGTATAATTTTAATATATTAAAATTAAAATTTTAATATATATATATATATATACATACACATAATAATAAATTAGTCATTTATTATTTACTAATATTACTATATCAATAGACTAATTCAATGAGTTAACCCATTAGCTCAATAAAACAAGATTAATAAGTTAATCCAATAATTTAATGGGTTAACACTTATTAGTCTCAATATTTTATCCCAATCCATTACAAGGTTAGCCCACTATTATCATTTTCCTTATCAATCCTTATTCCAAACTAAGAAAAATTATATTAGGCCTAAGTTAACTAATTAAATTAAATTCATTTTGATATAATTATTAAATAAAAATAATGGGGTAAATTTGAAAAATTGATAATTAACTAGTCAAACTAATAACTCACTTTATAAGAATAACCATGGGATCAATATTTAGCATAATCACATAATTTACAAAGTCAAGGCATTTATACTAGTTAACTTCAAAGATGGTTGGTCCTTTGATAGTGGTCGAGCCAACCAATAGCCTGCAAAAAGAAATGGACATTAAATGCACATGATAGAACAGGTTTGCCAAACATACTTTAATGCCTAAGTCAGTATATGAGAAGCTTAGTGGAGTAGTTAAAAAGAATATCTTGCCTATGATGATAGACCTGATGCTCTTTATAAAACTTAAGGCATTCAAGAAGGTGTTGGAATTTAGACTAAACTTGAGTTTTTCATGATTGTGCTTATGATGGCAAATATCTAGGATTGATTTATGCTAAAGACTAATATTTTAGTCATTGTTAGGTATATTAGCAAGATTCAAGGAGAGATTGATTCTCTTATCAAGAGTTTTGCTTAAAGTTAGGTTTTGATTATCTTCAACTATTAGTCTAGCTAGACATGGTTTGATTAGAAAATTTAATGTTTATCACTTGCCACCCCTCCTTTTTAGGAGGTTTTTGGTTGGAATCCCTAATATTTTATTAAGCCTAAATCCTTTCTTTTTTTTGAAAAGACCTTTCACTAAGATTGCAATCTTAGCTATCCAATCTTCTACCTTTTAATCATTGGATGAAGAAAATCATTCATTTTTTATCTTCTAGGATTATGATTCTAGTCATCCACTTTCTTGTCCTTTCATCCATTAGATAGGGAAAATTATTTACCTTATGTTGGCTGTTCTATCCCTTAGCCATTGGATCTTTTAAATGTTTTTCTTTAAAACAAATTTTAGCCATTTTAAAAAGATGCATCTACACTATCTTACTTGGAGCCTTCTTTCACTTTCAAATTTTTACTTGAGTTACTATTTTCTCTACATATTCTTCACTTGATTTCTCCCTATTTCAATTGTGCATTTTTTTTATCTTCATTTTGAAGTATTTTTCTTTTTTATTACAATGCTTTTCTTTCTTTTTTCCTTACCCCTAATTTCTTGTATTACATATTTGGTTTATTAGTAAGTCTTTCTTTTAGATTTGTTTCTACTATATTCCAAGACTCTTGTGTTCTTTGAGAAAACTATGAGAATGTTTCATTTTTGTTATTTGATCTAGTTTGCTTGTTGAAATCTTTATCAAATGTGTTTTTACTTTATTTTGAATGAGCAAATATGTCTTTATCTTTATTTTCAAGATTATGCTTAGATTACTTTTTAACCTTCAATTTTCTTTCCTTGAAGGTCTACCTTGTTTCTTAATGTCCTCTTCACCTCTTAATGCTCTTAAGATTTGTTCGGTTTCCTTAAGCTCTTCAAATTCATTTTGATCTTTATGGATTAATATGCAGCTTCATTTCTTATGTTTTTATTCATTTATTAGAATCTCTTGTACCTTTCTTGATTAAAGAATAGTTAATTGGCTATATTTTTATTATGTGGCTTACCATTATTCTTGTAATGCTCAAGATGAAATCTTTGGTTCATGTTTGGTGAATCGCTGCAAGGATTTAAAATGGGTTCACATTGATGTAAAGAATACTCAAGCATCTAGTGAGTAGATTGGCCTTGATGTTATTGCCAACCTATAATGATTTTTTAATCACAATTGATATAGGTATTGAGTTTTGACCTACGAAAAAGGATTTATGGGCTTACAATTATGATATTAGCTTATTTTTTACATTTTATGGCAATTTATACAACAAGTCAATATTTCTCTACTCTTTCTAATTTTTCAACAGTATACATTAAGTGTTTAAACATTTGTCCTAGCTAACTATCATGGAATACTTAGTACTTTCTTGATTATTTTGAAATGTTTTGTAATAAAATTAAATAGAAATCTTACAATTCTAATGTCTTCACATATTTCTTTACCTATTCGTACCAAAGGAATGGTACGTGGACTCATTGGACTTAGGGGTGTAAATGGATTGGGCTGAGCTAGGCTTTACCTTAAATATGTCAGGCCTATATTGTAAAACATTGGCTTGAACTTAGCCTATTAGCCTATATAAGGCTTTATTTCAAGCTTGAGCCCGATCTATTTTAAAAGTCTGGCCTAACCTGTTAGCCTATTTAAAAGCCTATTTTTAAATATAGAATTTTAAATAGGCCAACAACTTAAGACTTAAAAGGCCTATTATAAAAATGCCTTAAATAAGTTAATAACTTATATAAACTTGTATCAATATATTCTTAAGATGCACCTAATAATACTAAAATTAATATAAAATTTTATATAAGAACTAATTAATAAAGAAATAAATTCATATACTTATAACATAAAATTACTAATTTAAATATTCCATATTTAATTAAAAGTAAAATAATATCAATTTGTCATAACATTAAAGATTAAAAATAAGAGCAAATTAGTCCACCTTAAATTATACAATAAATATTCAAAATATTTAATCTATATAATGGACTTAAAAAAAAAGTCTATATGTCATTGCCTTTATAGTAAATAAATTTAAATAAAAAAATATTAAATAGGTTGGTCCAATAGGCCTATAGGTTAGGCTTAAAATAAAAAGATCTAGCTTATTTAATTAAAAAGGCTTCTGTATTGACCTTAACCTGAATCATTTAACTAAATAAGACGAGTTGGGTTAGGCCTAAATTAGGTCAGGCCATAGGCTTCCGATAGGCCACCCAGCCCATTTGCACCCTAATTTAGACTGATTATCCTCCTTTTTCAAACATGATTTCTAGTGTAAAAGGTTGGTAAAATAGCCTTTTAAATGCATAGATGGTAGGCAAGATTGAGCCATGTTAGATTTCAAATGGCAATAACTTTACTTGATAAAGTGGGTTAATAGTTATGAGCACTCTACTTTTTCCAAACTTCAGAGTTTTAACATTAAGGATTAAGACATAATTGTTCAGCTTTTGTGTTGTATCCATAAGAAGTTACTTAATATACAATTTATGCATAGTATGTATCTATCTTTTCATATTTATTTGCTTTTATCATTCAAATTTTAATCCTTATTTTCTATCTTTGTAGAACATTGATTAGATACTAGATATTTGGACGTCTTCTTTTCATGATGGATTCTGTTTGCATGATACTTGTTCATAAAACTTACATAGATAAAGAAAAAGATAATGAGGCTAACTTTATTGCAATAACTTAAACCTAGGTTCTAGGTTTGATCAATGATATGCTTGTTGTTACTTAGCTACTTCTAAAATTCTTAATATTTAAATGTTAAAAGATATTTCTCTTTTAGTTATTTAGACAAATGCTACCCATAAGGAGAAAAGATTAAAGAGAAAACATGATACTAAGATAACTATTGAGAAATAGCTTATCAAGGTAGTAGTTGAAAATGTTAATGTTATTAAGACTAAAAATAACCTTAATTTTGAGATAACCCTTATAGAAGTTTCTCCTTATGTCAGAATCCCTTACAGTTTATGGGATAAAAATGTAGATTGCATTCCTTGAATGCAAAAACAATTAGTGACAAAAATTGACTAAGTGAGGAATAGAGAGTATCAGGTAGAATTTGATGATGGCTTAGTGCTCTGGTTTGTTACAATAGTGCTAGGTCAAGTGCTAAGGACCATTTTAGAGACAATAACTTTAGTGAAAAAGAATAGCGGTGCTTCTTTGAAAAGTTACTTGAAAGTTACAAAGTGTTTATTAGAATTTGCTTAGAAAGATTTAGAGAACAAAACATTAGAGTTGCTAGATGAAAACAAAAGGGAGATGGATTTGGATGAGAAGTTGAAAGAAGAATAAAGGAATCACTTTACCTTGGAGAGTGAAAAGAAGCAACTTAAAGAGCTTTTAGCTGCTTTTCACAAAAAGGACCAAGAGTGGCAAAATAAGATATCTAAGAAGGATAAAGAAATAAGAAATTTAAAGAATCATACACAAGAGTTAGACTCTAAGCTTTTGAATGCACAAGTTAAGTGTTGGCTATTATTCTAATTAGGATTTGATGCTCAAATTAAACATTTCAACCTTTCTTTGTGAATCGACTTATTGAAGATTGATCTGTTAGTGTATATGCCCTAAAACCAATCGTATTAATGATTGTAATTTTGAATCATGTTATTTCAATGACAATTTCAATTATTATATTTATATATATTGTCTGCGTAATATATTCAATTATAATAATAACCTTAGAATAATTGTATTCTTAAATGTCCCTAGTCATATATCATTGTGGATTAGGTTGCTTTGATATGTTAAGACTAGCATGTGTGAAGACTTATATGGGATATTAAGTTTACACATGAGTACAAGTTAGAGAACTTATATACTGGAACGATCCATGTAGACCCATATTAAGAACACTACATGGATCGTTATATGAGTGTTATAAGTGGTTCTTAGTGATCATTATTAATATGGTCCTTTGACCTGAGATCACCAAGGTTCCCTACATGTGAGTTTCATATTTTGATACTATTTTATGTCACTGATGGTTAAGTGAATGCAAGGGTAGATATTGGATATGTCACATATCATGCGGAGGGATTTGTGTGATCAAGATGGGATTTGTCCCTCCTATATAACAGGAGTAATATCTATGGGCCCCTTGATTAAGTAAAGTTGAGAAAATGCATGGCCATGCTCAGATGAATTGACATGAGATGTCGATTACATTTGTTTCAGTCAGCTTACTTAGGAGTCAAGAAACCTTAAGATTGGGCTATACGAGAATGATATGGTCCATGTTTCGTGCTCAATCTAGATGTATAGGACAAAAGGACATAAGTGATGATGACATGTAAAGGTTTAGTCAAATCACCGACTTTCACATTACTTGGGTAACAATGATGTGTTGCTAGACACCAATCATTGTTTATGATCATTAATATGATTAATGATCATTGCCAATGTAATGAGAGCTTGTAGGGTCGCACACTTAGAGCCTAGTGAATTTGAAATTAATGGATCAAATTGTTTGGGCTTAATATTTGGGAATTCATGTTATAATTATAAGGCCCAATAGTAAGCCTATAATTATACATGGAATAAAGCCCAAATAGGTTAGGTTTTTCTATGCACCTATTTAAATAGGCTTATTGGGTAATAATAGGATTACTATTATTATTCACGCACCCCAAGCAAAAGCATAGAAAACCCTAGCACCTCTCCTTGACCAAAATCCCTGAAGAGGCGTAGCTAGCACTACGAGGTGTAAGGAGATCAATTCCAACCGGTGTGTGTAGCGGACATTCATCGGTGATTCACGGGTTCGTGTGGATACCACAGAGGTGCAGCCACATAAACGTTGTACTGGTGATTTGATTTATTGGTTTCCATTCCGGTTCGTGATTTGGAAGCAGATCGAACTTGCTGTAGCGGTCAGAAGATTTTTTTCCGAAAGGTATAAATCCTAATCCCTAATCTATGGCGTTCTAAATTCGCATGGATCCTTGGTGGAAATCGTGCAAAAATTTTATTCCGCTATGCATGTATGATGCGCGATTTCTAGCATGATCATGGTTCCACTCTTGAATATTTATAGCAAAAGAAGGGAAATACCCCTTAAGTTTTTCCTAATGTAGTTACTATTTATGAATTTTATAGCTCATATTTAGAACTTTTGAAAATTTCCATGATTGATCTTAGAATGGGAGTGACAACTCATTTTTTTATATTCTATTTAGAATTCTTTGAATATCCAACTTTTAACAAGTTGGAGATACAATTTGTGTAAATTTTTCTTTATGGCTGAGGGTGAAAGACTTGCTTAGGCTTTTATGGTTTCAAGGGTGTAAGACTCATTTAGACTTTTGAAGTGCTAAAGGTGTAGGACTTGTTTGGGCTTTCAAAATGTTAAGGGTGCAAGGCTAACTTAAGTTTTCAAAGTGTCAAAGGTGCATGACTCACTTGGAATTTCACGTTGCCAAAGGTGTAAGACTTGCGTAAGCTTTCAAAGTGCTAAGTCTTTGAATAGCTAACTTTATTCATTCATTTCAAATTTTAAGTTTTTAAATATTTATAAAATATTATTTAAGATGAGTAACGTTCCAAGATTAAAGGATTGGCACTCCCTTATTTGTCTTTAATTGGTATACTCTATTTTTTATCTATTCTTTTATTCAAAATGGCTTTTTTTAGCTTATGGCTAGTTTTCCTTCATTAGGCTTTTTGCATGGTTTGTTCGACATTATAAACACTTAATGATCCTTTTGTGGAACTTTGTGTTTTAACTTTCTTGTTGAAATAGTTTACCATTCTTCTGAGCTATCTCTTAAACTTTAGGTAATAAATTGAAATTTTGACTTTATTGGGCTTGGTTTGTCTTTTCATCATACCATTTGTGGCATACACTAGGCTTTCTAAGTTTAATCAATAGCACTGCTTTTGAGTTGTAAGTCAATTTGAAGGGTGATTCACCCATTGATGATGGTGGCATCATTTAGTAAGACCATAGGATGCTCGAAAGTTTTTCCATTCATGTTCCTTTGGCCTTATCTAGGCTTCATTTGTGTCCTTCTTAGATGATTCCATTGGCTAATTCTACTTGGCTATTTGACTAAGGGTGTTCCACTAATGTGAACCTTTATTTGATTCCTAATCTATTTAGTAAAACTGTTCAAATTGTAAGGTGTTGTCATATAAAGTATATTTAGTAAAGATTACAAGGTATTTACCCTTGGCAAAAGCTTGTGAAGTTATCCATCATGAATTGGGTTATTTTATCGGTTACTAAGGTTTCTAGTAATCCGAACGTATAGATAATGTGTTAGGATATGAACATAAAATTATTAGCTCAGATTAGGTTTTGTAACCTTGTAGATAATGGATTTCCAAAGAAATTTTTATGTGGCCTTCATTATGATCAATGTTAAAGGTTTGGCCTCCATCTATCAATTAACATGATTAAGAATTTTAGTTGACCTAGTCTAATTTATAGTGGATTAAGCAAGTCGATCCTTTATTTTGCAAATGGCTACATAAAAATAATTGGTTCTATAAGGGTTCATAGTTATCTTTACACATTTAAAATTTTTTGACATTTTTCACACTTTCAAACCATTTCATATCTTCCTTTTTCATTTTAGGCTAGTAATATCTTGAGAGAACAACCTTTAAGGCTAAAGTTTCTTTTACTAAATGAATTTTGCACATCCTTTCATGTAGTTTTCTTATCACATACTTAACTTTATCCAGTCAAAGGCACTAGAGCATTCAATACTACATTTGTGTAAATGTCCATTATCCATATAAAAGTGTGATGCTTGCCTTTAGACCTTGTGTGCCTCATTTCTTTCTTTAGATAACTCATTTTTTCCAAGGTAAGTCATAATAGGGGTGATCCATGAACTTACTCGGTTAATTTGTAATTCTATTCTATCTTTTATGCTAAGTGTTTTAATCAAGTCTTAAATCACTATCCAATTATTTACTTCTGCTTTAGTACTAGCTAGTTTCAGGAAAGTATTTTTCCTTTTGTTTTCCAATTAGGGTATCTTAAGTGCTTATAGTCCAATCCTTTTAATAAATTTCTTATTTTGTCTACATATTTGATTAAACTTGACTTTTCATTTCATACTTTTCTATGAGTTAGGTAATCGCTAGGTTGGAATAATTGAAAAATTGGATTATTTTTGCTTCCACTTCCTTAGCTAACTTTAAATTGCCTATGATAGCTTCATACTTGGCTTAATTGTTAGTATCTTTAAATTCAAATTTTATTAAATATTCCATCATTTTTCCATCTTTGCTTTTCAGTGTCATTCTTATACCACCTCCACATTTGTTTGAAATTTTGTCAACATGCATTATTCATTTTGAAGATGGATTTTCAACTTCCTTCTTTATTAGTTCTACTATAAAGTCCACTAATGACTAAAACTTAATTGCTTTCCTTGTTTTGTAGATAAGTCTATACTCAGAGAGCCTTATTGACCATGTAACTAGTCAGTTGGCTAAAATAGGTTTGTATAGAACTTGGCTTGATAGGAGCAATTGATTAGACTACCAATTGGTGGCTCTAGAAATACAATTTCAATTTTTTCTAATGCAACCAAAAAGGTAAATGCAAATTTCTCAATTCTTTGATAGCGGGTTTTTGCTTTATGGATGGCCTTACTAACATTGTTAAACTCTTTCACATTCTTTACCAAGAGTAAACTAATTGTTAACTCTAACATAGCTAAGTGCAAGAATAAAGTGTCTCCTGGACTTGATCAACATAACACTGGTGGTGTAGTTAGGTACTCTTTTAACTTGATGAATGCCTTTGATTCACTTCAATTCTTTTTTTAATATGCATTAAGCCTAAAAATTTTCCCTCTTCCACACCAAATGCACATTTTTCTAGGTTAAGCACATCTAGTATTTTTTTTCAACACTTTGAATGCCTTAACAATATCTTTTCAATGTTGGTTTTTTGTTATTGACTTTATGATTATATCATTTATGTACACCTTTATGTTTCTTCCAATCTAATTTGCAAATACTTTGTTCATCATGTGTTGGTATAAAGCTCTTGCATTTCTCAAATCTAATAGCATAACTTTATAGCAAAATATCCTTTGATTGGTTGATTATATAATCAATTATGCCACAAATTTTTATAGATTTCTTTATGAAAATACTATTCACTTATAACATTTTAGCCTTAAATATCACTTCTAACATGAAATATTCCAACTAAACCATCAAAATACATAATAAACACCTTATCATGATCCATGAGAAAAACTTCAAATTTAATGGGCATGACACAATTTCATTTTAAAAGTCCTTGAAAAACCTATATATGACAAATTATAACAAGATGATAAATTTAAGTTAAGGTTTAAATATGGAATAGTAAGGTTTGAAGTGGATTTTGTTAAAAAAAAATTAACCATGTACACTATAAGAGAAAGCAAATCTTAAGTTAGGGCATAAGTTTTTCTTCAAACTCATCTTTAACTGATCTTTGAGGATTTTACTGTGAAAATAAGAGAAATTAATGAAGGAAATATCTTAAAGATTGAAAATAACAATAAATCCTTGCATTAATGGTTTGATGATAATGAAGAGTTGAAGAGGATCTTCAAGTGGAAGTTGAGAATAAGCAAATGAGGAAAGATAGAAAGGTGAGGGATTTTTATAAGATAGGAATTAACTTTGTTATAAAGGCAATTTAGGAAATTGGCAATGCAATCCTCTCTAAACTTCTTTATTTACTTTATTTTGTCTTATGCAACCACACATTAATCCAATAATTAATTTCTATTATCATTTTGTATGATAATACAATACTATAGAAATGGAATACTATGTCACTACATAAACATCAATCTAAATTAACATTGATATCTATTTTGATGTGGTGATATTTTTAAAATTATAGGTAAATTTAGGATAATGGTTGATAAATATCATTATTATCCACAATGATACAATGGTAATTTTAATCTAAGATGTCAATTATAATAATAATCAGTCTATAAAAGTATGACATTTAACATGGCTTAGAAAAAATGGAAATACAAGACATCATTTTTTTAAATAATTGACATTTAAAGGTATTTCAAAAATGTAAAGGCATTTCAAGAATTTCACTATAAAAAGCTTATAGGTTTGTATGTAACTAATGTTTAATGATATAGCAACTACTAGTTTTCTTGGAAAGGAGTATGATTAAAATGTCAATTTGTTATAATAACTGATATCTAAGGTTTTTCAAATTGGCTATAAATTTCATTCTCGCTCTCCATTTGAGACATTATTATGATACCTTTGCCTCCATTATTTAAATTAAGATTTTGAGTGAAAGAATGGAATAGGTTACCCATTCTTGTAGCAAATTTAAAAGTGCTTTAGTTTACTTCAACCATTCTATCCATTCTTTGATATCAAATAATGAATAAGATGGCTAAAATGGACCAGGAACCTTTCAAAATGTGCTACATGAGTGACCTATCTTCAAATTCCACTTAAACTTTATAATTACTAATTGAGGTTAATGCATTATGTAGATCTTTAAAATTTTTACTAAATGCCTATGAATCTGCAACGATATAGAGCTTTATTTAACACATAGGAATTTACCTTAAAGATATAGATAGAAATGTTAGTAAATTTAGTTTAGCTATTATACTATAAAATTATTGATTTTAATGTTATGATGTAGTTTTTACGATCATTTTGTTGCCCTGATATATATGTACTAAGATTTGGAAAATAAAAAAAATGTTAAGATAAAGTTTTAGATTTGTTTATCTTCTCTCTTAATTGTTTGTACTTTTAAAAAGAAATAAGTGACAATTAAATTATATATATGTAATGAGATTTGGAAAGAAATAAAATTTCAATACAAATTTATAGAATTATTTGCTCTTTGCTTATTTGTTTGTATTTTCATAATAAATTATTCAATGATAATTAAATTTTACAATAAGCTTGCATAATTAACATTTGGATTACAAAGTTTATCAAATTAAAGATGTTAAATGTTATTAGGAAATTAAAATACTTAAAATATTTTTATGTGGGAAATAATTAATTAATTTTAAATGTGATAATTCAAACTAAAAATTTTTAGGTAGAATAGATAAAGTCAAACATTAATTAAAGGAGGATAAACTAATTAAATGAGTTTTGAATAAATTTTTTTGGCTAAATAGAAATCAATGGTTTGAGTGAACTTAAAATAAGAAACTTGAAGGATTTCATTATGGAAAAGTATCTTGAATAAAAGAATTAAAAATTATAAGTAATTAGAGGTGATACATGAGTATAGAGGAGATTTAGAGTGAAATTTAAAAAACGCACCCATCCTTATTGAACTAAACTTTAGCCTTACTTTCCACTATTCCTCCTTTTCTTTCTTTCTTTTTTCTTTTTTCTTTTACAAACTATAGCTCCATCTTCTTTTAACTATTCTTCTTTTTCCTCCTTTGTAATTTCTTCTTCAATCAAGCTATATAGGAGTTTGTAATGCCTTCTTTAAGATATAATAGTTTAGAATTCCAGTTAGTGATGAGAATAATTAAAATAATGTGACTAGTCTTATTTTAATAAAACTTAAATACATAAGGGAAAATTTTAATGAATAAGTACGAATGAGTTATTGAGAAAAATAATATTTAACGTATCAGTAATTTTCAGAATAAGGATTTTGTAAGAAATAAATGAGGAAAAATAAGTAAAACAATAATGTTTAAGATTTTAAGTTATTTTGAATAAGTATGTAAGTACGAAGGAAATTTTGAGAAATATTTCTAAAATTACCTTACTACTATTCCTTATTATTATAATTAATCAATTTTCCCCCCTCTCATTTTTTCTAAATTCTTCAACTCTTACCTTAAAACTCTGTTAACTTCTTCTCTCTTTTTTTATCTTCTTATCATCAATTTAAGGTAAGAAAACACTAAATCTTCCTTAAATTCTTTATCCAATCAAAGTGATAATATTATTTTTTTTTATTATCTATGCAACTTCTTTTGGTTTGATGAGAATGGGGATTATTTTGAATCCAAAGGAGATTAGAACCTTAATTAAAAGAACTCTTAATTTGAGTGTGATTATGATTAAAATGCATTAAATCAAATCTCCTAGCATCCTTCTCCATACTAAGTAGGTAGATACTTCATTGCCATTTGTTTGATAGTAAGAATTTTAAACTTGAGTTGCATATTTTAGGCTTTTGTTAAATATGAATATGAATGCTTGAAAAGTTATGTTAGTTATTAGTATATGCTTAATTTAATGATGGAAATGGTTTTAATGATATAAGGTTGGTATATATTTATGAATTTGTAAAGTTTGGTTATTTATTTGTTGCATTAAATGCAAGATTTTAGGCAGGTGAGTAGTAAAATTTTTGAAAAATTTGATAAATCCTAGGCAATAGTCGATTATGTCCTAAATTGTACAATTTAGGTAAGCTTAGTTGACTATAAGGCCAAGAGTTGCATCCTAGATATTGGTAATCAATTATAACCATCCAATATTACTCTTTAAACACAGTTAACTATATAGTTAATTATAGGAATCTAGAACTAGCTTTAGACCCTGATACTTGATTATATAATTGACTATAGTTGCTAAAATTGCTCTCAAGACTTCCACAATTGAGTATATAGTTAATTATGCCCAATCTATATTATATTATCATGACATAAAAGTGTTTAATGTTAGATGTATAGTTCTTAAACATCAAGATGAGATGGAATATGATAACCTTTTGTTACTTACATGAATTTGTAAACATGATATGAGAATAAGACATTGTGTTATGTGATGTTTGATAAGAATAAACTTTTTATATTATTTATGGAATGAAATGAGTGATGTGACCATGCATTGAAGTATAGTGTTATTATAAAGAACATGATGATCATGACTTTAGTCATGACATGAAAGAGAAATGAAATGTGAATTGTGATATAAGCAATATGGTGGGCGATAATGTGATTATCAGACAATGAATTCAATAATGGCTTATAAAAGGTATAATCTTGACCTAAGAGAGATAAGGATGGGCTTACGTAGGATATAAGATTGATCGGGAGTCAAAGGAGGAGGTTTATTTATTCTTATTATTAATAATTGTGCATTGTGTTATGAGTTTTGAATCTAAACATCATTGGTTATTTCCATGTAATACAATTTAGATAATATGGTTCTAATTTAGCATCTTGTCACTCTTTGAACTTGAATCAATAAAGTTGGATGTTTTATATGTCAAGTGTTATAGGAACATAGTCAAGTGAGTAAGTTGAAACATTGTTACATTTATCCATTCTAGAGTATTTACTTGGTAAGCCTCATACTCACTCCTTTACATCTTCTATTACAGATACACAGGTTAAGTTTCCATCACCACTTTTTGAAATCTAAATCTAATAGAAGTTCCTTCAAGATAATTTTTAGTAATACTAAATATTTGTTAGATAAATTTATTTTTAGGGTTTTATTTTGTATAGGCAATGGATAAAGGAATCATGAACTAAGTCCTTCTAAGAAAGTTAGATTAGTTTATCTTTAATCTAAAATGATTATAAGTAAATATAACTTTCTCATGCTTTGTAAAATTTGTTTTATTAATGAATGAAATGTCTTTCTTTCTCAAGTGTTACCTTTCTTTCTTGTTACATATTTTAGTTAAATAACCAAAATTATGAAAAATAAATGGATTTAGGCTAGTAGAGACCGGTTAAAAGGTTCCATACCAATCATAATTAAAATTAGGTTGTGATAAAATTAGTATCAGAGAATGGTTCAAGTTCCTAGTGGGATGATGTTTTTAGTTTATGCTTGTGTGCCACTATAATAAGTGTTGATTGGAACTTTACTAATGGTATATGTCCACTAGGATCATATATCTTCAGTACCATTTTAATGGAACCTATAGTGTCATTAATATAGGTGATAGACCTTGTAATTAATAAATTGTATGATAAATATGTTAAATGTTGTTTAATCATTTGAAATTCTTGTAAAATAGGAAAATAGTGAACATAAAAGAAAATTCTTTTATGGGCTTATAACCATAGAGTAGTAAAAATGTTAATAGAGAAAGGAGTGACTTGCAACTTTCTTCTTGGATTACTAACATCTTGCAACATTTCTTAGATTGAGTAGATAGAGCCCTTCATTAACATAAAAGGCCTGATCATCACAAAGACTAAAGTGATTATGAGAGGAATCAAGAGGATTATGACAAAGATCATAATTATGAAAGAAAGTAAAAGAATGAGCATACCATTCCTGCAAGGGGAATAGAAAATAGTTTTAAAGTTGTACATGATTTTCTTAAGTTAAACTTACTAAGGTACTTTAATCTTGATCTAGAAATGGATCCTAATCAATTTTTAAAGTTAAATTAGTAACTTAGTAATATCTTACAAAGCCTAACTGCTTTCCTTTGTTAATTAAGTTGATAGGCTACTAATTAGATGATGTGATCCATTATTAGTTCATTAATGTTCTATAAAATTAGGATCCACACCAAGAGCCTTTAACTTAGGAAACTTTTCAAGAACTTTTCATTAATCACTTTCTATCTCTTATCTTGCATTAAAGTAGAGTTTGAAAATTTGAATATATTAGGTAAAAAGGCAATCAAGGTAGGATGGTTGGGTTAGATAATAAATAACCCAAGCTTATGGCTATAAAAGCTATTACATTATGCTAAAAGAAGTAATAATACTACAATGTCCTTTATCTATAAGATACTAATGAACTTACTATATGATAGATTTAGTATTTGAAAGCAAAGTAATAGAGATCTACAATCTAGAATGATACCATGTATGGGATTGTCTTAGATGTAGAAATATTTAAAGTGGTTATGCATAATAAAGAATATATATTAGTCTTAATGGGAAATTCCCAAATGGAATTAGCTTTTATATTATCTATAAAATGAGCATTGTTAACTATATGCTTTAACAAAATAATCATAAGGAATTATATGATTGTTTAGCCAATGATGGATTTCGTGTGGATTAAAGAATTGTTAACTTGGCCACTCTATTACTAAATATAATGCTCAGTTTATTTGGTTGCCAAGATATACTCCTTATATAATTCCCACAGAAAAAGATAAGGAAGACACATTTGTGCAGGACCTATAAGATTATTGCTACAAAGAGATCTGTATTGATAGGAAAACCACTTATAAAAAATTAATGAATTAAGCACTGAAGCTTAAGTTAAGACTCAAGAAAAGAAGAGAAGAAAGAGACAAGCACAAGAAGGAAGTAGAAAAAGAAGCCAATTTGAATGGCTAAGCTAAGCATAATTTTTTAAGGGAAGCCCTTTTAAGCCATATTTAAGCATCATGAAGATGGTTTCACTATAGGACCAATATCATACCATGATGCACATGGTGGATTTTCTATAGAAAAGAGTTTTAAGAGGTAAAGAAGTTGTTCCAACCTTCTTTTAAACTAATAACAAAATCAATCATTGATGCATAGTAGTAAAAGATATAGGAGGCCTTGATACCCATAATGTCATCTCTTTCATGATGGTTTTTGTAATCATTTTGGGGGAGTATGTTTCAAATATGAAAGAGTAGGCTATCAAATAAAGGATTGTCCTAAGAATACTGTAAGTCAAAGAATGAGTTATTTTGTATGTCAAAGTAATATCTTGAATTCTCTACCCACCTATCATTTAAGAAACCTACCAGTAACTATTAGAGGTGTTAATATATCTAGCCAAAGGTTAGAGGTGACTAGAAGTCTAGTTCAAGTTTATGCTCTAACCTATCAAAAGGCCCAAGCCTTTAATGTTATCATAATAGTTACTAAATTAAAAGTATTTCTACAAAAGTTTTGTTTGATCCCAAAGCTACCCATTCATTTATATCAAAAATATTCATTGTTTTCTTAAGTGAGCCTATGAAATTAATGGATACATCTTTAATTATAATGACATTAGTAGAAAAGTCCCTTATAGTTACATATAAATTAAAAAACTTGTCCTATAAAGATTCATGTACATGTGATGCCAATAGACTTAGTTTTACTTGATATTTATGATTGTGATGTGAGTTTAGGGATGGATTGTTGTCCAAATATCATGTATGTGTGAATAGTTTTTACAAATCTATGAATTTTTTTCCATAAAAGGCTTATTGCTTATTGAGTTCCAAGAAGATAAGTTATCGAGAACTATTAACATTATTTCAAGCATTAAAACTTAGAAGCTCATCAAAAAGGTAGGCACTACTTTTCAACTTGAGTTCAGGAATTGAACTAATCAATTCCCAACATTAATAATATTCTTATGATGAAAGAGTTTTTGATGTGTTTCTAGATAAATTACCTTGATTGCCACTAGATTACAAGATAAAATTCCATATCAATTTATTACCTAGCATAAAACTTATTTCTAAATCCCCATACTAGATGGACCTAATAGAGTCACAAGAATGGAAAGTGCAATTACAAGAATTAATAGAAAAAACTTTTATTTATCCAAGGCTTTCCCATTAAAGAGCTTTAGTATTATGTGTGAGAAAGAAATATGGTACAATGTAATTATGCATAAACTATTGTTGGCTTTATAAAGACAACGTTAAGAACAAATATCCTTTCCTCTACATTGATGAACTTTTTGACTAATTCCAAGGAGCTAAATATTTTTCCAAGATAGACTTGCATATAGGATATCATTAATTAAAGATTTACAAGGAAGACATCTGTAAAACCACTTTTAGGACTTAATATGGCCAAGTTGAGTTCCTAGTCATGTCTTTTGGATTAACAAATGCTCAAGCTACCTTCATAGATTTAATAAATCAAGTGTTTAAGCTATATTTATATAAATTCATCATTGTCTTCATAGATTACATTCTAATGCACTTGAGAAGCAAGGAGGAGCATGTTTAATATCTCTAAGTAGTTTTGCAAACCTTGTAGGAGAATCAATTATATGCAAAATTCTTTATGTGTAAATTCTGGATAACTAATGTTAAATTCCTAAGGCATGTTGTACTTTAAGAAGGACTCTAGGTGGATCCCTAAAGGTTAAAGCTATAAAGAATTGGCCAAGACCTTCATCAATTAGGAAATTCATAGTTTCTTTAAGTTAGCAAGATAGTACTAAAAATTCATCAAGGACTTCTTTAAGACTTTTGCTTCATTGAATAGATTGATGCAAAAAGGAGTTAAATTTAAGTGTGCAAGAATAGCTTTCTAAAGTTCAAGAGCTTCTTAACATTCACACTAGTGTTGGTACTAGTGTTAGGCAATAGAGGATATGTGATGTATTGTGAAACATCTAGAATTGGGCTCGAGTGTGTTCTTATGCAATATGATAATAGCTTATACTTCTTAAGAGTAAAAGAAGCAAGAGAAAATTTATTCCATTCAAGACCTGGATATGATAGTAATAATCTTCTCTTTGAAAATTTAGAGACATTATTTGTGTGAAGAAACCATTGAAATTTACATGAATCATAAGAGTTTGAAGCATATTTTCAAGCAAAAAGATATTAATATGAAGCAAAGAAAATGGATGAAGCTTATTAAAGATATTAATTGATGTGTAAAATATTGATTATATTATTTCCTCTTATTTTATATCTCTTGGCATGTTGCATGTGCTTAATTTTACAGAGTGGACCTTGTTATGTGATTAAGTGTTAGTTTTCTAATGTTTTGAAATTGTTTAGTTAATGTTGGATTTTTACATTAATTTAGGTTTTTGGCTATAACTTGAGTTCTAAATATCAAAATTAGGTGATTTTTTATATTACTGTAAAACTAATAGAAAGCTTTAAAACTTTTATATATGGGATAAAGCTTAATTTAGACATTTGAAAGATCTAAAATGGCCATGAAGATGATGTTTTATTTTTATCCAAGTTGAACAAGTGTTAATTTTTAGGCTATATCTTATGCTATAAATTTTTTTATCAAGGTGAAACTAGTGCCTAAAGTTACCTATGACCCATCTAAACATGATTCAAGACTTATTTTAGTAAAATAATGTATTTTTGGGAGGGGTCTTATAATAGTAAAAAGTCAAACTCGTGAAATTTTACTGCAGTAAATCTTGTAGTATATTATTTTTTAAATTAGGTTTTAAGCTTATAAAATTAGCAAGGCCTCATTCTTTATAATCCTAACAGGTATATTAACTTTATCTATTAGGTTTTGTAGGATAAAAAATTAGATTTAAGGGGTTGTGCCTCTAAAAATAAGAATATACATTTTAGATAGCTTTCTTCTTTACTCCAAGTTTCTTTTTTTTATTCATGAAAGGCTAAATTTTAGATTCATTCAAGGATTTTAAGGTTCAACTTGGTTTGAATTATGAGATTATAATTTATAATATTAATTATTATTAATTAATTTTTCTTTTTCTTTAATTCTCTTCATTGATTTTCCATATTTGTATAAATTAGATCTAGGTGTGGTATAACATATGTTCATTTATGTGATCCATGATTTCTATTTAGTTTGTTGTTGAATTTTGATTGGTTAATCATTATTCTTTATGTAAGAATAAAGGATTGAATGATTAAATTAGAGGTTTCTTGTTTAATCCTTCAATTTAGTTAAATTTTACCTTTAAATTTATTTAAATCTAGCTCTATGGATTACAATGGCTGCTTAATTCTATTAATCTAAATTGATCATATCCTAAATGGTCATTTACCATATAATTTATGAATTATTATAGGGGTTATGGATGATTCTAGGTTAAGAAATTAATTGTAATTGTCAAATATGTTGTAATATGTGATTAATCTACCAAAAGGTTATTAAATTTCTTAGACTCATTACATTTCTCTATTATCTTTCTATGATAATTCTGTATTCTATTTCCATCTTACATTTTGTTTAATTTTGAATTAAACCCCCTTTAATTCAATTCTATTTTGTTTCTTACATTTTGCATATATACTTTTTGTTTAATTGTCTCAACTATGTGATTTTAATTTTTTTTACAATTGCTTGCATTTATTTATTCTATTTTTATTGCATAAAAAGGCTTAGATAATTTTATAGACATAGTTAGCAAATCAATGCAATATGATTTATTAAGTGAATAACTAGGGATTCAGCCTAATTTGTTGCCTTGTACTATAAGTTTTCATTAAATTAGTAAATTTTAATTTTGATTAGCTTTGATAACTATCACTCAAGTGGTAGTCTGATTGATTCTTATGAAAAGATTAAAGATGCTTAAAAAAATTATTGAAGCTAAATAGGTTTTGTGAAAAAAGGGACTGAGGGAATGAAGTCCAATTTGACCACTAATGAGAAAAGAATAGTGTGTTGATAAGGAAGGATTTAGGTTTCTATGAGTGAAAGGAATGAACTAATGCATTAAGTTCATAACTTATCATACACCATACATCCTCGAGTAGCAAAAATATACCATGACTTGAAAAGTGTCTTTTAGTGGAAAAAATGAAAAAGGATGTGTTAGACTATGTAATGAAATGTTTGACATGCTTATAGGCAAAAGTAGAGAATCAATGCTTAGCCAAAATGCATCATTCAATTTTTGAACAATCATCATTGGTGTAAAGACATCAAACATACATTCATACAAGCCTTTTTAAACTAAATTAGTTCCTTGCATTAATTGTTCTTTTGAAAACATACATGATCCAAAAATACAAGGTTAAAAATTTGCCAAATGGTATTTTGTTTCAAGCATCATTGAGTTAGAAAATAGTTTACTTCAATCTGTTGAGGTTCTATAATTTATTTATTAATTAAACTAACAAATAGAACCTCATTTTTGCACATTTTTCCTTTTTAGCTTTTTTATATAAATAAACTTACTTATTTGGTCACCAAAAATAACTTTCCTTAACAAATGATATATATATATATATGTAATTTTCTATTAATAATAGGAGACTTTACTTAAAAATTTTATATAGGCAAACACACTGAAAATCTAATGGCTTAAAAGTTTATATCTCTTTCAAGAAAATAGAAACATGGAATAATGGTTTTTCTTTCTTTCTTTCTTTCTATAGAAGAAATTTGAAATCAAGATACAATTATTTCTTCAAAGTCAAATCTAAATCATCATGCGTTTATGAAACCTTAGGGAAATGATTTCAAAAAAAATATCTTTTTCAAAAATTATCTCTCTTATAGCAAGACGCTAAGTAAAAAGGCATATAGAAAACTAATTTTATCATACTTAAAATAGTTTTGTTAATTGCTTTTCAAAAATACATTATTAGAAAGAAAACACTAAGGAACTTACTAATTTTGTGGAAAAGGTAAGTTATTTTTTTTCTAAAAATAAAAGTTCAAACCATGAAACAAACATAATATAACATGACTAAGTAATAAAACTCAGTGAATTAATCAATCCTCTCTAGCTTTTAAAATATTTTAAAGATAACATCAAGTTCAAAGATTGGATTTCTTTCCTAGAAAATATATATAAATAAATCATATATTCTTTTAGAAAACTAATTACTTTGTTGTTAAAGAAATCATTATTTTTTCTATTTCCTTAGAAAATTTTCAAAAGCCTTTGTTGGTTATGTATTCCAAAATATTCCTTATTTATTTTACGAAATACCAAATAGATAGGTTATATGATAATGCACATCATATATTATATTAAAATAATTAAATATATTTAATTAGCTACTTAGTATAGATAGTTCCTAGGCTATACTCTTACTAAAACTTATACACATGCATTTGTAAAAAGAAGTCAAATTAGTAATACACAACAAGAACTAGGAAAAAGTGGTCAATTATCTCCTAAACTAATTTTGTACCAGTAGCCTCTTATTAGCCTCATAGTTGCCTAGATTTTCAATGAGAAGCTTATAAGACAATAAGGGAATACTTGTGTCATTAGAGAATTGGTTGTAGGAAGGTATAGCACTAGAAAGGCTAACTAATAATGTAAATGGTACTACTAAGGGTAGTGCTACGAGCGAGACAGATAATGGAACCAGAGCTAAAGGAGAGTATGGTATATGACCATAGTTTGGCATTGCCATATCTCCTACCTCAATGATAAGGTCATAAAGAATGGAATCAGTTATGGCTATTAGAAATACACCACTAGATGAAAGGCTCTTAAAAAATGGCCTAGTAGGATCAAATGGCAGGTTTGCAAGCAACAAAATTCATATTCTGGTTCAATGATGAATATTGGTCTTGTCTACCACTATAGTGAAATGGAACTCTAAATAAAATGTACCAACCCAAGTATGAAATATCTTTCACTGTACATTAGTAAGCTCAATTGACATTTTGATAAGAGTACTTGAAAAACATGTCCATAGGTAGAGTAAATAATATATCACTCAATGAGATAGGTATTACACTAATTTTCTAACTAGTTTTAATCAAGAAAACTAGTGATATACAAGACAAGTATCAAACATTTCCTTATTAGAAATGCATTTCCTTGTTCATCTTGCATTATGAATTATTTATATCAAGCAAATGAACAATATAATTAATTTTTACATGTTATTAATATTTAAGACAATTATCTTGTTACTCCTGGTCAACTTTATCCCACACATATCCTAACCTTGTCCTTCGAGGGTTAAACTTATCACACAAGTTCTTCCATTGCAACTCAAAAGTTAAAGGACCAAGCTAATCCTAAAACTTTTCATAGGGCTTCATAATCACATAATCATGTTGTATATTGCTGATGGCATTCAAGACAATAATATTAAATATGGCATTAAAGCTTATATTTGACATATACCCATAGTTTCACATACGACATGAAGAAAATTTCTTATTAGTCTTTCATTAGTCTACCACATATAATAGGATAAGGTCAAGATGTTAACCTTAGTCAAGAACTTATAGTTATCTTGTCATAATACTAGTGACCATAAGCAATATTGGAGCTTCCATTTCATATGCTAGATTACTATTTCGCTTCCTCAAAAGCTCAATGACCTCTAGTCATTCTTAGAAACTTTAATTATAAGTATTCTATAATTATATATAAGTTGTTAAATAACTTAAATAGAATTTTAAGCATTAGCCTTTTGAATATGCTCATGGTTTTACTATGGAATCTTTAAAATAGTATAATTTTTTTATAATATTTCCATCAACCATTAGGTATGCATTTAAACCATCATCACCTCATATTAATCACAAAATTATTAGTATGAAAACATCACATCCTTCATAGTTTTAACAATGAAATCATGTGGAGTATAGCTTGGTTTTATTTCCAAATTCCACAACTTTTGTTTCCAACCAATTTCAAACTTACACTTTGTGTATTCTAGTAAGTACTTATTCAAGCATTTTAATGTGTTCCTAGCAAAAATAAAACTACTTATTTCCATCAGATATTGACATAAAAGGTTAAAGAAACAATCACAAACCTATATTAAGTTCTAACAATCATCTTTATATTTATAAATTTTACTAAAAATAGTAAATTTTATTCAAATTTAATAAAAACTTCCAAAATAAATATTTAGTAATTGAATAACATCATTAAGTTATTTTATGCCCAAAACAAGTCATACAAGGTATCCTTAGACCTAGTCATCAAAATATGTTTGAAAGTGGCACCTTTAGCTTCAAATTTTCATTTTAAATATCAAATTTTAATAAAATTTTATCAAATTTTCCAGAATAAATAATAATTCATAAAATATAATTTTTGAATCATTTTTATACTTAAAAAAGGTTATGTTAAGTTTTCCCTAACTTAAAATATCAATATACCATAAAAGGGCTTTTTTAACTTTCAAAAATTCTTTTAATATGCAAATATTTAGCAAATTTTCTAAAAACTTATAAAATCAAACTAAATACCTTATATGAAAGTTTTAAATTATTTTTGTGTCAAAACATGTTACACCACTTACCATATTAGCCTATTTATGATTAGCAACAAGAATGACAAGATCTTTTGTAAAAGGCCATCTTTTGATGTAACTTTTTTTCTAAAATTTCTAGAATCTTTCTCCCCATGGGTTAGAGACATAAATCATCATCAATTAACCATTTTCAACTATAAAACAGTTACATAAATAATTAAAATGTTTCTCTAGAAAGGCTAGCTTATAAGAATCCATTTTTCACTTAAAAGTACTAGCTTTGAAAACATTTTTTAGCATGAAATATCATGCTTCCAAATTTGTTTATAAACATGTTTTCACCATAAAAACCTAACATAAATATTAATGAAATTTCTAAAACAATTTGGAATTTATCATAACAATTCTTTCTTACAATAATAAAAATTTTCCTTTCCAAACAATAACTTACTTATGAGCACCCTAAGTGCTTCCTACAAGGATTTTTGTTTGAAATCTTTGATAGAATCCTTTTAAGACATTGATATTTGTTGGTGGTTGGTGTTTAACAAAATTTTTCCCCTAAACAATTGAAGAACCCTTTATAAAACAAAGCTAACCCATTTTTTTCCCAAAATTCAATATTCAAGCATTCTAACCCTTTTGATTTCAAGTGGATCAAGATGTAAAATCTTTTGAGGAATAAAAGCAAAATATTTCGTTCTTTAGTGAAGAGAAAACCATGAGCTTTATTAAGCTCTTTCATAAGGATTTTTCATGAAAAACATATCTTTGGAAACTATACTAATTGTAAGAAATCATTTTTACAACCGTTCTTCTTTCTTCTCAATATTCATTCATATTAGGAAAAATCATATTTTTAAATTCTTTTTCACTTTCTTTGCAAATCTTCCTTAAGAAAATATGTAGAAATCAAGAGAGCTTTCAAAAGCAACATTCTTACTTTCATCAAGACCTTCTTAAGAAAACCTTTACACTAATCCACCATCTTATTCATGGTTTCATTTTCATGCATACACACCTCTCATATAATAATCTTCTTAAAAGGAAACTAATAAAAAAGGAAAAAAAATCTCTACTCACTTCAAATGGTTCATGAGAGCTTGATTCTTCACCTAACATTTAAAGTGTTTTCATCAAAATAACATAAGATTAGTGAAGAACTTATAGAGGGACAATGAAAAGAAATGAATTTATGAAGGTTTATAAGCTTCTACCTACACAAATGGACTTAAATGGCTTCCTCTTTCAACTAACTCTAAAGATCTCTCAAAGATTTCACAAAATCCTACTCAAACTAGCAAAAACTCTCAAGAACTCACTCTTTTTCTCTCAATTCCTTCTTTAGTCATGGATGGGTTTTTGTATGCATCAAATGGAGCTAAGCATGGCTATATATAGTTGAAAGGAATGCATTAGGTAGTAAGGAAACATGGTGCATGGTTTTTCTAGGAAAAAGATGACACAAATTTTTTCCAAGTTTTTGTTTTGTAGTCTTAGTGTTTTAGGTGAAGTCATGGCATATGTCACTTACACTTTGGGGTCATTGAATATGTCATTTTCTTGACTAATATCCTTAGGAAATTTCCTACCATCTTTTACTCTGACTTAGTCACTAATTAATCAAATGATCTTTCCTAATCACCTATTAGGACTATAATTCAAGATTTTTCCTAATCTTTTCACCAATACGCTTGGACTTTATCATATTCCCCTATCTTTCCCTGAAACTATGTATATCCCTAGTACTGTGTCTAAAATTTTGGTTTTAACACCTTAGGCTTCCACATGATGCTCTTGAATGCAAATACTGAGTTACTCTAAAACTTTATCAATCTTAGATCTTAAATACTTCTATTTTCCCATATTTTTCTAAATAATTTCTAATAATTTCCTTTATTGACTAATTCTAATAAATTTCTTTCTTAATATTACTAAGTATTTCCATAAATTACCTACTAATAAATATTGTCTAGTTTAACTTTATTGGACCTTGACTAGTGAATTTTTGCCTAGTGTTATAATAAACTAGTACTTACTTCATTAAGCTATTCTTAATTTTTATGTATGTTAGAGCTGTAGCTTATTATTTGGAGATATTGGATAGTTTACAAGCCATTCATCCTATATTTCATGTATCAATGCTTTGAAAGTATCTAACAAAAAAGTTTCACATGATTTAGGATGAACCATTATAGCTAAAATCCTAAGTTGATGTACAAGGAATAACTAGTTGAAACCTTAAACCATAGACTAAGAAAGTTAAGATCCAAGGGAATCCTATCTATGAAGGTTCAATAGGAATCCCATAGAGTGGAACATGGGAATTGGTAGAAAATGCAATAAAAATGCCTTTTTTTTGTGAGGGATGAATCTAATTTCATTTTATTTCCATTACACCATTATTATAACAAGTGTTCTAAAAATTTAAAGATAAATTCTTCTGAAAGAGGGAAGTATTTTTACTCCCTTATTAAGATATAATAGTTTAAAATTTTATTTTGTGATAAGAATAATTAAAATAATTTGACTACTCTTGTTTAAAACTAAGTTTGTATTCATAAAGGGAAAATTTGGTGAATAACTATAAATGAATTATTGAAAAAATAATATTTAATGTATTAGTAAGTTTTGGAATAAGGATTTATGGGAAATAGAAGAGGAAAAATAAGTAAAATGATAATGTTTAAAGTTTTAAGTTATTATAAGTGAATAAATAAATATGGAAGAGATTTAGGAAACATTTCTAAAATTACCCTTGCCACTATTCCTCATTTTATCATTAGTAACCTTCTTCTATCATTTTTCCAAAAATCCCTTAACCTTCACCCTAAAACTCTCTCAACTCTATCTTGTCTCCTTCTTCCTCATTTCTTATTATCAATTCAAGGTGAGAAAACACCAAATCTTTCTCAAATTCTTCATTTAATCAAGGTAAGAACACTATCCTTGTTAGATTGCCTCTTTATCTTCTTTTGGTTTGATAAGAATGGGGACTACTTTTATTCCAAAGGAGATTGGAACCATACCTAAGGGAACTCTTAATTTTTTATATGATTAGGAATAAGGAGCATTAAATCTAACTATTAAACATTTTTCTCCATATTAGGTGAGTAAATATTCCATCTTAATTTATTAGATTTCAAGGGATTTAAACTTGAATTACTTATTTTAGGCTTTTGTTAAATGTGAATGTGAATACTTGAAATGTTGTGTTAATTGTTACTATATGCTTAATTTAATGATATGAGGTTGGTATGTATTTATGAATTTGTGAAGTTTGGTTAGGGTTTTATCATATTAAATGTAAGATTTAGGGTAAGTGAATAGTAAATTTTTTGAAGAATTTAGAAAATTTAAAGGCAGTAGTCAACTACTTAGTCGATTATGCTCTAGATTGTGCAATTTAGTTAAGCTTAGTTAATTAGAAGGCTAAGAATTGCTTTCTAGTTATTGGTAGTTAACTATAGACATCCAACATTGCCTTTTGGACACTAGTGATGGACTATATAGTTAATTATAAGCATCTAAAATTAGCTCTAGACCTTAATACTCGACTATATATGGACTATATTCCCTAAAATAGCTCTTGGAGCTTCCACAGTTAAGTATATAGTTGACTATGCCTAGTTTACCTTATATTATAATGATATAACAAGGTTCAATATAGGATGTATTATTCCTAAATATCAAGGTAAGATGGAATGTGATACTTTAAGTTAATTACATGAATTTATGAACATGATATGAAAATTGAGATGTTATGTTATATGATATATGATAAGAATAAACTTGTTATGCTATTTATAGAATGAAATGAATTATATAACCATGTATCGAGGTATGATGTTGTTACGAAGAACATGATGACCATGACTTGAGTTATGATATTAGAATAAAATGAAATATGAATTGTGATATAAAGAATGTTATAGGAGATGATATGGTTATTGAACAACAAACCTAATAGTGACTTGTGAAGGGTATAAAGTTGATCCTAAAAGGACAAGAATAAGCCTTTGAAGGGCATAAAGTTAATCGAGAGTCATAAAGAAATATACTCACTTTATTATTAATAGTTATACATTGTGTTGTGAGATTTCAATCTAAACATCATTGGCTTTTTCTATGATGATATAGCTATGATTGAGCATTTTGAGGCTATTTGAATTTGAATTGATAGAATTGGATGTTTTATGTATTAAGTTTTACCAAAAAATGATCTAGCTGGTAAGTTGATACATTGTTATGTTTATCTATTCTAAAGTATTTACTTGTTAAGTTCTAAACTCACTTCTTCACATTTTATGTTGTAGATACAAAAGTCAAGCGGCCACCACTTCTTCAAAGGTGGATTTGCTAAAAGTTCCTTTATGATGGTTTTTGGTAGCATCAGATATTTGTTAGATATTATCATTTTTAAGGGCTCATTTTATTTAGGCAATGGGTAGAGGAATCATGAACTCAGTCTTTCTAAATTAGTTATATTAGTTTATCCTCAATCTAAGATGATTATGAGGAAACCCAATTTTTCCATGCTTTGTAAACATTTTTTTGTTGATGAATAAAATACCTCTCATTCTCAAGTTTTATCTTTCTATCTTATTGCATATTTTACTTAAATAATTGGAATTATGAAGAATAAATGGATTTAGGTTGGTAGGAACTGGATAACAAGTTCTACGCTAGTTATGATTGAGGTTAGGTCATAGTAAAGTTAATCATTATCAAACCTTTTATTCAAATAAGTCTAGTTTCCATAACAACTAGATTTATATTATTTTATTTTAATTTAAGGAGATCTGAGTATTTAACATAAAAAAGGGAAGTATGAATCTAATATAAAAATTCTTAGAATTTTGGTTGAATAAAATCAAGAAACAACAGGTTCAAACCTTTTAAATCCTCCATCATATTAGGTGAGTAAACTTTTTAACTATAGTTAGAAGTTTAAATTGATTTTTCCTAGTTATGATTAAAATTTAGGCTTTTAAATAAATGCATATGAAATATAATGATTTATAAAGTGTGGTTAAATTTTGATGTTAAAAATGACATAAATGAGGAATTTTTAATGTGTATTTATGATTTGGAATGGATTGTAGCATAATAGATGTATTTAGATGATATTTATGGTGAATAAACAATGAAAATCATGTAGAATTTACTGGAAACTAGGCTGTAATCAACTACACCATAGAATATGCATCCTAAGCAAACATAGTCAACTATAAGCTAAAGAGCTACTTTTTGGATGCCAATAATTGACTATAAACATTAGAGTTATTCTCTAGACCTCTATAGTCAACTATGGTCATTCAAAGTTTCTCTCTGGACTTTTATAGTTGAGTTTATAATCGATTACACATTATTTAACATATGATATTATGATGTATAAGGGGTCAAGGTATATTCTAGTACTTTTTAATGTTAAGTTATTATATGATAAATGAGGATTGAATATATAATATGGGATCATGCAATAAGGCATGATATAGTTTTAACATATAAACTAAGTAGTAAAATGATTTATTATTTTATTTAATCATGTAACATATGTTAATAAAGACGAGACATATGTGCTTGTTAAGAAATATTGTAAGAAATTGTGAAAATGGTGATAAGGCAGTGTGATATATGAAAACCCACGTAAGCCTATCTTTATTAAATAACTATAATGTTGGAAAGTTGCAAGGTGTAAATAGTGTTGAAAGCCTATATGAAACTATCTTCACTAAATAACTATGGTGTCAGTTTTTTGTGAGGCTATCTTCATTATGCTTAGTCTATGACATATTATGGTATTATGCATAAGATTTATGTGCTCATTTATGAATGGATAGTATTTAATGAATGTTATTAAGTGTAAGGTTTAATTATTTTGTGAGCTCATGATGTAGTAATGTCTTGAGAAGCCTTGTTTGGAATTGAAAAATGTGTATGCTTATATTACATTATTCATTAAGGAAGTAGTTCATTACAAGTTCCTTTTCTTTAGCAAAGGTACATAATATGACCCTTGTTTTAATAAAATTCTTAAATCTTGGCACTATTTTAATAATAGTAACTCTCTATTAATTAATAATTACTTATTAAGTTTCATGGAAACTCACTCTCCTTTTTATTTTATTATTTATTTTTTATTCTTTTGGGACCTTTTCCTTATATGTACCTGGTTAGCGTCAGATGGATCGAAAGTGGACCTATTTGAGATTTTTGGTGATAAGGTGTATCTTAAGGATAGTTGGATAGTTGTATATAAAGGAATACATTGCGTTGATTTCATGATTTTTCAAAAATTGCATTCTCTTTTTCTTAAGTGCACAATTATATGTGAAAAATGAACTTAAATACATTTAGGAAATGTTAATAGGTTGTCATGTAAAATAACTCTCTACACTGATCACATGCCCTAGGATAAGTCATGATAAAGATAGTATCAGACCATAATTCAAAGCTTAAGTTGCATTCTATTTGAAATCACAGAGTAGATATTTTCAATTGTTTGATTGAATAGGTTGAAACTATTAAGCTTCAATAGTAAGTTGCCAACTATTAAAGAAGGGTATGGACAAACTTGTCATTGACCTTCCATATGCTAAATCTCTATTAGCCATTTTTGATCGAGAAACTAAGGATAAGCTATGTGAGTATCCCTTCTCACTTAGAACTATTGTAATATTGATCATATTTGGAATGAATGGATGAGTAATTGTTATTTTAAGGATTAATGATTTAATTCATTTCACATGATTGTAATGTGATAAGAGTGGATCGTATATATATTAGTACATGCATGAAATGTTCAAATAAATTTAGTCACACACAAGTGACATGATGTACAGGTCTTTTATCACTTTTTATTTCATAAGGATGATGTTAACTGTAACTTAATCTAGACACCAGGAAAAGAGTGATGTAATTAAGCTACCAATGGTATAAATAGTATTAAATTTATACCTTGAACCTACCAACCTTTCTATATGCCCTACTTAAGACTAGTATGATACATCATGAAAAATGGTATAAGCTTAAAATTTTTAATCATTTTATAGGGAAATAAGTTAAACTTTTGGATAGTATAAACAAATGGGATGTCCTATGTGAATGTATATGAGATAGGAGTCTATAAACCCTATAATTGTAACACTCGAATCTATTTAGGTCATTTTTTTAAAATTTAAACTTCGAAATTGGTCATTTTAAATCCATTTGTATTATTTAAATCACCTTATTTAAGTAATTTTTACAAAGAAAATAATTATTTTTTATTTAATTATCTAATTGTTATTTATTTTACCCTATAATAGAATCCAAGTAATTAAATTTTATCTAGTAATATTATAACTTTGTTTATTTAGCCTACGTGACATTCCAGTCTTCATTGAATGACTTTTATAATGTTTCTTTTGCAAAATTGGAAATACTTAGAATTTAAGAATGTGAACATTTATAAAAAGTAATTGTACAATATTTTTGTAAATGACTTTATTTAGAATTTATGAAATTTTAAGACATTCATTTTGAGTTCTTTAATTTATTGACTTATTATAAAGATTATTGAAAAAGAGAAAGAAAAATGAAAATGAAGAAAATTAATATTGAATGATTATGATTTGATAAGAATAGAATTGATACGAAAAAGGAAGGGCAAAAATCAATTTACATCTAAGCTTACCATACTCCCAACCATATCATAACCTTTTCTCCAAATGTTCCTTTTGTCTTAATCATGATGGATGGTCGCCAGGGTACCTTTGAGATATGGGACAAATTGCCTTAGCTTTATTTTTCCTCTTCTCTCTCCTTGACTTCTCTCTTCTTTTTTTCACTTCTTCCCTAAAAGCTCTCTCACCTTTTTCTAGCTTCCAACGATTGTCCTCCACTAGTAACCACTATGCCACAGTGCTTTCCTTTCACCTCTGGCTAGTGGGTTAATGCCAATAGCATGGAAGAATCACAAGTTGCAATTGAGAAAATAACCTAAAATAAGGCTTTTCATTCTTCCTTTATCCTTAAAAAATAGTTTCATTTTAAATGCTATCAAGCTAAGGGTAGCTTTCTTAAAAGCAAGTGATTGAATCTAAAGCATGAAGTTTAGTATTTTGTATGTTTTTATGCTTAATCCAAGAACCTTAACCTAAATGCAAACTTCAATTTTCTTGAAAATAATTTTAGAAAAATAAGGAACTTATGATTTAATTTATTAAAGTTATATATTTAGAACATAAAGGAAGAATTATTGTAAGAAAAACATTTAAGTTCAAGTATATTTATGGATTGTCCTTGTAGATGGATAGGTAACTAGTAAGTTAACAAACTTGGATACTTAAGAGTTCTAAAAGGAATAAGGAATATAGAAGTAAGTATATACTCTTCTTAAATTTAGTATTCTTAAGTTTTATACTTTTTTATATAATTATTAGTATATATTTATATGTGTAAAATCATATATTTGTATATATATAAGTTTGTGAACATGAAATCTCCTTATGTTGTTCCAATAATACTTAGTTAATATTTGATTTGCATGTTACGCACAATGAGATTATATATTGATGAAAATCAAAGAAGGCCCATGGAAGACAAAAGCTTAAAGGCATTAGAAGAGCTTCAAGGATCAATGACAAGAGTAAGGGCAAAGAGGATTAATGAAGATCTAGAGAAGATGGCTGCTGCCATATTTGAAAGAAGGCCAAATTTGGAGATAAAAAAGTCCAAGATGCTCAATTGTGTGTATTTGGAAGACTTGGGCTCCAATGGATTAGCATTTAATTAGTTTAGCATTTTTATAATAAATGGGCCTTATGGGCCGAGACTTGTTTTAAGATTTATTTTGACATGAAAACTTGTTATTTTATTTAGGTCACTTGGAATTGGGCTTGTTAGTGTACAAGGCCCATTAGGGTTTGCTTATGGGAGCTGGTCATATATAAGCTCTTGTAAACATATTTTTATTCAGTTTTGAATACAATTTGAGATTGAGAGCTTGTGACTCTTAGGTTCTTGAGTGAGCCAATTATCCTTGATCTTATCAAGAGGCCTCCTCTTGTGACGATCTTTCCTTCGGCTTATCAATCCGTGATTGTGGCGCCCATCCTCCATCTTTTTCCATTTTTATTGTTTCAAATCCAATTCAAGATCCGTCTTTTTCATCAATTGGTATCACGGATTGAGGATAGGAAATGGGCGCCACAATCACGGATTGATAAGCCGAAGGAAAGATCACCACAAGAGGAGGCCTCTTGATAAGATCAAGGATAATTAGCTCACTCAAGAACCTAAGAGTCACAAGCTCTCAATCTCAAATTGTATTCAAAACTGAATAAAAATATGTTTACAAGAGCTTATATATGACCAGCCCCCATAAGCAAACCCTAATGGGCCTTGTACACTAACAAGCCTAATTCCAAGTGACCCAAATAAAATAACAAGTTTTCATGCCAAAATAAATCTAAAAACAAGTCTCGGCCCATAAGGTCCATTTATTATAAAAATGCTAAACTAATTAAATGCTAATCCATTGGAGCCCAAGTCTTCCAAATACACACAATTGAGCATCTTGGACTTTTCTATCTCCAAATTTGGCCTTCTTTCAAATATGGCAGCAGCCATCTTCTCTAGATCTTCATTAATCCTCTTTGCCCTTACTCTTGTCATTGATCCTTGAAGCTCTTCTAATGCCTTTAAGCTTTTGTCTTCCATGGGCCTTCTTTGATTTTCATCAATCTCTCCTTCTTTAAGAGAATTCGACCTCGAATTTGAATCTTCAAAACCTACATCAATAGGGGAAAGATTAGAAACACCAAAATGAGCACTCATATCAAACTCACCATGAGAATTCAAAATTAGAAAAACAATTATTGTCTCTTCAAGACTTGTAATGAACCATCTCCTCTTTGATGTAGCCATTTAGGAAAACCACCTTTTCCATTCGTATCATCAATATGCAACCACCCGAATCAAATACAAAATAAGAGTCATCAATCTCATGCAAGCTTATAAAATTACCAATAGCAACAAGTTTGTCAAAGAAAGCATGTAGAACATGATTCTTCAAAAGCTTTGCACAAAAGTTAATGAAATCAAGAAAGCTTTCAATTTTAGCAACAAATTGATGTGGTGAACATTCTCCAATTTTCTTTCCTTCATTCATCTCTATTATTGCTATGCCACATACTAAATCATCCACAATTATATTACTTCTCATACAATATGAACCTTTCTTAAAATTAGCATACAACTTCTCATTCTTCAAAATTTGCAAGACACATTTCAAAAGTTCATTATGCTCAACTATTATTTTACTATCCACAAGAATGTTATCAAGAAGTGGCAAGCAATCTTTCCAATTCTTTAATTCCTCAAACAGCAACAAGATCCCACCTTTAAACACATGAAAAAATTGGAAATAAACACAAGAAAATTTATTAATGAAAACATTTATAACATGATTCATTAAACTCAAAGAAGTACTTGGTGCATTAGACAAACCAAGAATCATAGCCAACCATTCATATAAACCATGCTTTATTTTGAAGATGTTTTTCCATGCATTCCTTATTCCAAAGCAAAGTGGATAAAATCCTCCCATCAAACCATGCTTGGAAAACACATAAGGATCCAACAACACATAAAGCATAATATCAAGAGTACCCTTAATATGAAAATGTTTTATCAATTTATATCCATAGGCTTCTTTACCAAACAGATTTCTTAGAGAACTCTTGGGCACATATATGTTGTTCTTCCCACACAAAAATCTATCATGAATAAAATTGTCTCCAAAAATCATTTTCTCACAAGCATCAACATTTGAAACACCTTCACTAGATAGAAGAGTAGCAAAATCAAATAAAGGAATAACAACATCAAGTGAAGAATTAGGAAAACCATAATCATTTGCATGCAAAATTCCAATGCTTTCAACACCCAATAAATTTTTGTGCAAAGGAGAGATAAGGGTGTACCTCCAAGACAATATATCAACCATCACAATAATGTTACCTTGTTCCAATTGGAGCATTTTCCTTCTCAAACATGGTAACTCTTTTGAAGATTCTCTTGGAAGCACTTCTTGGAATTTCTTCAAAATAGCATCACAAGTATATGACAAAACAATTTCAAGATTGTTAGTATTTTCATAAGCCTTCTTGTACAAGACAATTGGTTTAGAAATATATAAAACACTCTTTATCCCACTTGTTTTTCTAATAACTCTCAAATTTTCTTTTCTTTCTTTTTCCACACAATCACTCTCTTTTTCTCTAAACTGAATTTTTCTCTCACTTTCTTTTCCACAATCACTTTTTATCTTCTCATGGCTCTTACTCTTTTCTACTCTCTTCTCCTCTCTATTATTTTCTTCTTTTTTTCTCTCATATTCTTCTCTCTTTTTCATTTTTTTTCTTTTCTCATCTTCTTCTCTCTTTTTCTTTTTTTCTTCCTCTCTTTTCTTTTGCATCCTTAATTGATCCTCATACACTTGTTTTGGGGTTAAAGGATTGAGTTTTATTTTTCTCCCATTCACTTTGAAGCTATATGTGTTGAGGATACAATTATGTGTAACCTTCCTATCAAATTGCCATGGTCTTCCAAGCAATAAATGACAAGCATTCATAGGAGCAACATCACATAACACCTCATCATGGTATTTGCCAAGGATAAAAGAAACCAACACTTGCTTTGTCACCTCTATTCCATCACTATCATTCAACCATTGCAACTTGTATGGAGTAGGATGTGGTAAAGTAGGCAAATTCAACTTCTCTACCATGTAGGTACTAGCAACATTAGCACAACTTCCACTATCTATGATCACATTGCACATCTTACCCTTAATGTTGAATCTAGTGTGGAAGATGTTCTCTCTTTGATCTTCACTTTCTTCCTTTGCTTGTTCTCCTAAGACTTTTTGAATCTTTAGTGCTCTCTTAAGTGGACAATCAATGGCATGATGACAATGCTTTAAGCATTTGAAGCATTTGTCCTCGAAATGCTTTTGATGCTTTTCAACTTTGACTTTCCTCTTAGACACTTCTTCCTTAGACTTTGATGATGATTCTCCTTTAATTCTTGAAGATGATTCAGACTTGCATGGAAATACTTTGTCTTCCTTCTTTTCAACATTCCTCTCCCAAAATTTACATGAAGAACTATAGTGGCAGCCATGAATAAATTTTTCCCTCATAATAGCTTTCATCTCTTCCCAAGTAGCAATAGGCCTTGCACCCTTTCTTCTTCTACCTGAATCAAGTTGATCCCACTAAATATTAGCATAATCACTAAATTGATAGGTAGCAAGCCTCACTTTTGTCTCTTCTGAATAATGGTGACAAGCATAGATTGATTCCATCTTCTTTTCCCACTCTAAGTAAGCTTGAGGATCATTCTTTCCTTGAAACAAAGGAAATTTCATTTTGCCACTTTGAAAGTTTAAAGCTATTCCACCACTTCTTTATCTATCTCCACCACTCCTATCATCTCTTCTTTTATCTCTTTTTACATCATCATGATACACTCTTTCTGTTTTACTTCTTTTATTTTTATTTTCAACTCCTTTTTCTTCAATACATCTATCATGTTATCTTCTACCTCCTCTTTCTTTTTCATCTCTCCTATCTCTTATTCTATCATACCTCATCTCTTCATCATCCCTCCTATCATATCTCCTATCTCTCCTCCTATCATATCTCCTCTCTTCATCATCTCCAGGAGAACTACTAGAATCTTCATAGGCATGTGGAGAATGGTCACATGCTTGCCTTCTTGCATTATTTGCCATGGTTTCTTGAATATTTCTTATGGTTTCATTCTGCCTCTCAAACATTCTTTCAAATCTTTGTGCAAGTCCTTCAATTTATCTTATAACAGCCAAGGACTTAGGTGAGGGAGGAGTGCTTTCACCACTTGATCCACCTTCATGAGACATGTCTATAAAATAGAAATATTAATGTAATAAAAGGTCCTCTCCACTCGCTAAGTGTTTCACTTAAAAGATGTTTACTCGTGTTTCACTCAAAATTAGCTTTTGTGTAAGGATTTCTCTCTTGCTTTTTTCCTTTCAAGTGCTCTCAAAAGTTCTTAAGGAAGTCAACCTCCAATCCACACAATCAACCACAACCAAGTGACAATCAATCAGCAAGACACAAGTGAAGCTAACAAAAGAAAACTCTAAGACAAACTAAGGAAGCCAACAAAGACAATCAAGAAAAACTAAACAAGAAATAAGCACACTAAGGAAAACAGAATGCAAACAAGACAAGAATGGAGACAAGAAAGCAAACAAAAAGCAAATTAGAGAAGAATGCAAAGAAGGCAAGAATGGAGAAATTAGACAAGACTATGTAATGTTAAATAATAGCTAAGTTGTTCCCAAAAATTTCTGGTATGGAATAAATCAAAAACTAAGCAAAAGCAAGCTGAAAATTGCAAGAAAGTGGCATTCAAGAAGCACTTTTGTGTGCTGCAAAAAAAAATTTTTTTGCCTCTTTTTTTTCCATTTTTTTTACTGCAGATTTTTTTTCTTCTTCTTTTTTTTTCACAATAGTTGTACCCTTTTTTAAATTGAATCACACAATTTTCAATTAGCCACTATTGATAAACTTGCAAGAACAAGCAAAAATATGGAATGTTCATTTTTGAGACAACAAATAAATTCAATCCAATTGAACCAGAATTTTGGAAAGAAGTAGTAAACAAGGAATTAGAATTGATTGTATTCACAATTCCCTTTAAATCAAGCTATTATTTAACACCAAACATCAAACTAACAGAATTTTAGAAGATTGGACAGATTCAAATCAAGAACATATGATGAACACGAAGAACACAAGTGCAGAAACTTAATAATTGATTATGAATTTAGCCAATCTAATCATCAAGAAATAAGAATCCAGCAATAAAATAAGTGTTGCAACAAGATTTAGGAAAGATTGTACCAAGAATTGATGAAACCCTAATGTGTGAACAGTGATGGCGTGAACAGTACGGACGTGTGAACAGTGTCAATTACAGAAAACATAAAAGATGAACAGTGCATGACAGTATTGATGAACAGTACCCTCAAATCCAATTCCAACCAAAGTTCATGATACCAATTGATGAAAAAGACGGATCTTGAATTGGATTTGAAACAATAAAAATGGAAAAAGATGGAGGATGGGCGCCACAATCACGGATTGATAAGCCGAAGGAAAGATCGCCACAAGAGGAGGCCTCTTGATAAGACCAAGGATAATTGGCTCACTCAAGAACCTAAGAGTCATAAGCTTTCAATCTCAAATTGTATTCAAAACTGAATAAAAATATGTTTACAAGAGCTTATATATGACCAGCTCCCATAAGCAAACCCTAATGGGCCTTGTACACTAACAAGCCCAATTCCAAGTGACCCAAATAAAATAATAAGTTTTCATGCCAAAATAAATCTAAAAACAAGTCTCGGCCCATAAGGCCCATTTATTATAAAAATGCTAAACTAACTAAATGCTAATCCATTGGAGCCCAAGTCTTCCAAATACACACAATTGAGCATCTTGGACTTTTCTATCTCCAAATTTAGCCTTCTTTCAAATATGGCAGCAGTCATCTTCTCTAGATCTTCATTAATCCTCTTTGCCCTTGCTCTTGTCATTGATCCTTGAAGCTCTTCTAATGCCTTTAAGCTTTTATCTTCCATGGGCCTTCTTTGATTTTCATCATATATAAAGAGTAAAATTATTGCCAATCGTATCTTTAATGCTATGTAACAAAGGCATTTGTCACAACCCAATTTTAAGTATCGTGACTGGCGTAAAGACATTTAACTAGTATCTAACTAATCAGACATCTTTACAAACCTGTAAGAAACTATATCTGACTATTTTATAATAAAAAGGGAATATATGATAGCATCAAATAATATAAGTAAAGTAAATTGCATTGCACATGCAATGAAAAGTTAATCTATGATATTAATATATAGTAGCATAACAAAATTATTTAGTAATACACATAGACTTTAATTGCACAGTGAATGACTCAAAATAGTAATTTTTGTCACACTATGCCCCATGGAGATCAGAAAGTTTTATGTAGTATATCAATCCTCCATTGGAGCTCCTTATTTTTTATCTGTAAAATAAAAAAACATAAAAAAAGAATGAGTATATAAAATACTCAATGAGTAGCTACTCAATCTTTATCCTTATGGTTTTCCCTGATCAGTTTTCTTTAATACAAATTTAAGAAGATTAGATAAATTCCATATACTTAGCTTTATTCACATTTAATATCTACTGCCTATCATAGGCATTAGGTATTAATATTACATCAATAGAAATGGCTAGTATGGTATACAGGTTTCCTCTTTATTTCTTCGAGCCAACCTTATCCCACTCGCCTCCATTCTTTTCCCTCCACTTCTTACCACCCCTCTCCTTCTTCTAGAAGGATCCTGCAAGCCATAGGCTATTCTCCCCCACATGTATCAAGTAACACAAATGAGCCTTTGTAGGCTTTTCGTGCTAATTAATATAAAATCATGTCAATCCATCATAACAAAGGTATGGTCAATACCAACTAGCCATTAACAACCTAATTAATTTTCCTTTATCAATGTAAAAAGTATAGATTTGAAATTTAACATTAAAGAGTGTAATCATTGCATATTCTCATAATGTCTCACAATTTCAATACACTGAATATTTCACAACTCAATCTAATCTATCACTATATTCTATACCATTAAAGAACATTCAAATAATTACAATAATTCAACACATTATTCCAATCATATTCTAATATCATTACAATGTATTTCTAAGCATCAAATATTTAGTGTATTTCACAAATATTAAATCAACAGTACTATTCAAGTGTATATTTTCAGAACAGGGTAGTAGAGGGTGTATTAAACCTTTTATGACTTCTAAAACATCTCCAAAATTTCTCAAATAAATATATGGTGTTCCTAGCATGTTAATTAAAAAATATAAGCCCTTATGTTTCATAATTAATTAATATAATCTAGCCATAAAATTCATAGATGAGGCCCTTCCAAATCAGTTCCAATATTGGACAACACTGGAGTTTTGAAATCTAAGGATTTATTTGTCTAAGCAATGAACTTCAATTACCACGAAATTTCACCACAATTTTTCCAACATCTTGAAGGGTTTCCCTAAATTTTTTCATAATTTTTCAAAAATTTTAAGGGCCTCAATTAATTCAATTACAGAAGTAAAAACTATTAACATTCTGTCTTAGCTGAACTGGACCTATACACATATAAGACCCTGTTTCATGTTTCTAAAAATGTCCAAAAATTACCAATAAATTATACATGATTCATAACATCATAAGGAACCCTATAATGGCATGAATCGAATTTTTAAAGACTCCTATGAGTCTCACCAAATTAAGTATCTCACTCTAAATTTTCCTGGATTTTCAGAAAGTTATCAGCATACACTAATGTAACAATTTTTGCATGAAGGCTTATTCTAAGGCCATTTAATTTCATTACTAGCCTTTCTCCTAACTTAATTAAACTCCAATAACATCAAAACACATATCCAACCATAAAATTCCATAACCACGCCTCCACACATGGCTACACACAAACAACCCATAAATTGACAATTTAATCACCCAATCTAACATTCTATTGGAATAAAATTCATAGGGGAAACAAGTGAGTTGAAACTCACCTTTGAACTTTTATATTTCAAAGATTTAAGTTGCTCCCTAAATGATAGAGTTTCTGATTTGAAGAAGAAGAAGATGATAGCCCCAAGTTTTGATGATTTCTCCTAGCAATTCAAGCAAGCAAGTAGCAAGAACTTGAAATTTTGTGGTTGATTGGTCTTATTTATGTATTTGGTTGTGTTAAAGGCTTGAAAAAAATATCCTATGGCAGCTATAATTTTGTGCAAATGAGGTGGAAGAAGAGCTGAATGGAGTTTTCTCAAGGTTTCTAGGGTTTTCTACAACCTTTTAGAAAATAGACCTTTTTTGTAATTTAGCCCAAAATCCATGAAATTTCTTTATACTTTTCTTGCTGTTTTGTAGCAGTTAAGGATGAAATTTTTTGGGCTCTCATCAACCCAAAATTGTCCAAAATTAATATAAAAATAATGGGCCAAAATTCAAATTTTTTAAAAAATTATAATTTGATCCCAAATCTTTTCAAAATTTCACTTTTACCTAAAATTCTTTGGCCAATTTTTAATTTAGTCCCTTTATTTAATTTGGGCTTATTAGAAAATATGTCAAATCATTCCAAAAGGAATTTAAATGATCCAAATCGATCTATACCAATTCCGGACTTATTTTATCGAATTTTGGCTTACTCGGGCCCCTAAAATCAAGTTGGGCTATATCGAAATTCCTCTAATCTTTTGGGCATATTTCTAACAATATTTTAACTCAAGTTTTATCTCTATCAATATTTCAAAGAGTTTGAAAAACTTTTCAAAAGGTTACCCATTACTAAAATTTCCCTGAGTTGAGCACATTTAACTAAGAAGTATTAATTTACTTTGATACTTTAAGAATAGTTCTTGGGAAAAGTCTACTAGGAATATTACAGCATATTACTAATATTATTGGCTTGTGATGATTAGTTACCTCATTTATACTCATCTAATGGTTTTACATTCAATTTGAAGGTTTTTCTAGCATATTTGGTATTCTAGCAACATATGCACATGTACTTATATATATATCTTATAAGTTTGTAATAAATATATGATTGAAGCTATACAATAAAGGTATGGTAGTGTTGTTTATTTTGAATTCCATTTTGATGATAATTACATAAATTGGATGATATTGTTCAAATGGGTGTTTAGTTCTTATGACCATGCAATAGAGATATGGTAATATTATCATTTGCTTTATTTTCAATGAAAATGAAATTTTGAGTGAATGACAAGAAAGAAATCAAATGTGTCATGTAATATAAGAAAGTCAAGTAAGGGAAATGTGATTATTGAACATTGAATCCCAACAATGGTTTGAGAGGGTACAAGGTTAACTTTGAAGGATTAGGATGGGCTTATGAATGCATATGGTTGACTAAGAGCATAAGGAGGTTTATTACATTCTTTACATTATTATTTATTACAATTATGAATGTGTCATGTTATTCATTTTCATCATTATGCTTGAGCACTAAATGGTTATGTTGTTATTAAAATAGATGAAATCATATGGTTATGCAAAGAAGTATGGATGATATTGTATTGTGTATAATGATTGTGTAAGCACCTATATGTAAACTTTCAAGAATGTTGACTATATATGCAGTAATATGATGTATACTACATAGTGTAATTATATAAAAAGGAATTATATACTTTGTATTCTTGAAAAAAGTATCCCTATATTTGTGAACACTTATAGTCAATGTCATTTTGCTAAGCTTGTTGGATTTCTAGCTGAAATGAAATTTGTAATAGAAATAATTGGAAATTAACATGTAAGGTAAGTAAAGTTATTATTATAGCCTAGTTGGCGTAGGAAATGATCTCGCCCAATAAAATTTATCATTTTCATTTTATTTAACTGATTGTATATATTCATAATTACTATTACAAATTCTAGTAAGTATACATTCACTAAGTTTCTATAACTCATTCTGTAAAATTTCCTATATTCTTATGGTAGAGTTAAACTAACAAACTTAACTATTTCCAAGGAGATTAAAGACATTATGGTAAAAATAAGGAATTTGATAATTGGAATAGAGTTGAGTATGTCCATGCCGTTATGGTTATTGTGTAAATTTTATTTCATTATATGCATTATTTTTGGTATTTTGTTTTTAGGCCCCAAATTCCATATTTTAATGTGTGTAGCCTTCGAAAAATGTCTAAAAATAAAGAAGGCTCTTTCCATTTCATTTCAAAATAATAATAAATGGAATTTCTTACAGAAATAAAGAAAATTTATCGAGTCTACACAATCAATATGTGAGGTTGGTGGAAACTGGATAACGGGTTCAATACCGATCATTATCAAGTTAGGTCATGGCAACAACCTCTAGATATGTGTGTGCAATAGTGTTGGTACTATGTAAAATATTATTAGTATAATTTGATCACTTGAGCTAAGTATAACATAAGGACTTACCAAGTAAGAATGCATGAGCATAGAAGAATCTTTGATAAGCAATTAGGGATGTCCAAGTTAACCCTTAAGAGCTTTTGTAAGATACACAAGGATACTAGATTAATATAATACAATTTATTGCATAATTCTAAAAGTTACATCTCCTAGATGAATATAAGAGATGAATAGGCTAGAAATTTATAATTACAGATGTTAGGCTTGAAAGCTTGTGCCATCATAGGATTAAGATTTAATCATCCCATTTGGATATGCAATTAAAGTGGTTCCAAATGGGTGACCTTAGTGGTAGAAGGGTATAGATAATTAGAAGAATACATTAAGGTTTAAAGTTATGAATTTGAATTTTAGGAAGGATCCAAGGACTTTTTCAAAATTAATGTTGAAGGAAATGTGATTTGAATGGTACATTTTTGAAAGTATTGTTAAGTTTATGGAAGAGCAAATAATAGGGGCTAAGTACAAGTTGAGGGAAATAAGTCTAGGTATTAGCAAGTTAATATGAATATGGTAGTGTGTAGGTTTCTTTTGTGATAAAGGCACGGGAGCTCGAAAGATAGATAGTCAAAATCATAAGGTGTAACAATTAGAAAAATTAAATGATTAATATGATACAACATGATAAACAGAGACTAAGGGTTGAAAAGACAAGAAGAATAAATCAATAACAATAGGTTAAAGAAATTGGACCATTTTATGATTGTGAAAAGGATTATGAAATTTGAGAAATGAAGGACAAGTGCTTTTGTAAGCATAATAAATGGTAAATTTGGGTTATGATCGATGGATATTTTGATAAAGGATATTTAAGGCACGTTTAGAAATCATAAGAGAATGGAATGGGTACAAGGAGTGAACTTTAAGATAATCTATATAACGGTACAATTAATAAGTTAGTTAGCATAAAAAAAGGAATAAAGCTTTTGTACTCCAAGGTCGAGCATATGAATTAAGTGTAAGATTAGCAAATTTAGGTGGCCTTTATGTCATATATATGCTATTATTGTTATTATTACTAGTGTTACTATTACAACTACTACTATAAATTATCATTATTGTTGTATTATTACTAGTACTCTTTATACTAGTATAAACTGTAATATTTGATAAAAATCTAATAAATAAAGATTAATAGGACTTAATTAGAAAGTGTTTATTAAAGGGGTAATTAGTAGAAATATTTATTAATTCAAGTAAATGCAAACTTCATTAGACATTATCTGGGAAAAGTAAGTAATTTTTGGAATTTATTCAAGATCCTAGGTTGACAAAATTTTTGAAGTAACCTAAGAGTTTTACTTAGAAACATCCTATAAAAGACTAAAGGGATAAAATTGTAAAAGTTTGGACAAATTAAAGGGAGGTGTATAACTTTATGGTGATAAGAAGAAGATGACTTGACTTTAAGACATTAGTATAATTTCCAAGTAGTTTTTCACATTATGATTTTATTAGAAAAATAAAAGATGATGATTTGGAATAGGATATATTATTTTAATGTTTTTAGCATGTGAGATCTAATGAGCAAGTAAGAAGCTTCCTTAGTTAAGCTTAGTCATCTTTAGAGATGAACATGTAATTAATAAAGAAGAATACTCTTGGATAAGAATGCATTAATGGAAGAATATCAAATAAGATTAGTTGAGATTTTGCTCATAAACTTGAGATAAAACAATGAGATCTTTAGAAGACAAGTAAGATGATGTAATAATCTTTAAGTGATGACATAAGAAACTTGAGAGTGACTCCACCTTTTACCTATAAATAAGAGTGTTTAGTTCAAGTTTCCTCTTTTACCAAACTTAGTCCATGACTAAAGAGAGAAAGAGAGTACCAAAGTTATGTTCTAAAGTTTCTTTTACATTCCTTAGTGTGTTTTTGATATTTCCTTAAGAGTTTGTAAGAATTTTGTAGACTAAGCTCTTTTGTTTATCAAAGAGGAGGTAGAAATTCATCTACTCTTATGGTTTCTTTTCTTTTCATAGTTCTTTCAAGAATTTTGTTATTAACCTCATGTTATTTTAAATGGAAAAACTTGAATAATTGGTGCAGGAAAATCAAGCAAGAAAGATTAATTAATTGAGTAGAGATCTATTAATTTTCTTCTTAATTTTCTTTAAGAAGATCTTTACATCTGATTGATGGTGCATTGAAATCATAATATTCATGGTAGAGTTATCTGCAAAGTTTTTTCTTAAAAATTCTATTTAAGATATTAAAAGTGATGGTTTAGGAAAGAAAATTCAATTTCCATTTTTTTAGAAAAAGGGAGAGTTTTAGAAAAGGATTTGCAAAGAAAATAAATTTTTTTTTTTGAAGAGATATGTGAAAATGAATTTTCTAATTAACACTTGAAATAGCAACTATTTGTAAATTGAGCATTTATTCAAAGAAGAAACATTTTTTTTAGAAGCATGAAATATAGCTCATAGGTTTTCCTTAGAGGCACAGGAAAAATTTTCATTTTTATAATGAAATTAAGTACGCATTATTTTAAACCCTAGTATTAATATTATAAAATGGTTTCATCAAAATTTTAAAGTGAAAATCATGTTTAAAACCATGCTTATAGCTCCGACTATGTGGTTTAAAAGGGAAAATTCTATTTTCGTGAGAAAAATTTGTTACAATATATTATAAACTATGTAAGGAATGTTATTAAATGTTTATATCAAGGTTTTATATCAAGGTAAGTTGTGTACCATATTTTAAGCTTGAAAAAGATTGAAAAATGATATTTAATATCTTTAAATTAATTCCAAAAATTTATAGAAAAATTAAGAAAATTTTTCTATTTAAAATAAATTTTTCAAGTGTAAGGGTGATTGTTAGAACCTAGCAAGGATTTGTAATTGTTTTCTTAATGTTTTGATGTTATTATATGGTAAAAGTGTGTAGTTTGTTTGTTGCTAGATAACACATAATTATGCTTGAATTAGTACAAAAAATAGTTTTCTTTTTCACTTAAATAATGTGCAAAGTATATGATTAAATATGTTTATGTTTATAAATGGTCAAACTTGGAAAGTTTAAGTAAGGATGTCATGGTTTTGGGCTAAAAAACTATGCACCACTACACTAATTTTAGAATGAAATCTTGCTTGAATATGACATAAACATGTATACAATTAGTGGATTTAAAGTATGCTCGAACATTAATGGAAATGTTGTGATGGGTTTTTTAATAGAACCGTGAGCATGTTAGTGCATGTAATGAAATTTTATCTTATGAATTATAAATACAATAATGAGTTTGCATACAAAGGTATTTGTGAATTATGCTTATGAAAATGATGAACTCTTATATGAGAATGTGATATTGTAATCTAGCATGTAGAAATGGAAGCACAAATACCTATTGAGGTCATTAAAAATATGATTAGGTAAATGTAAATTATTTCTTGCTAGATTATGCTTTACATTATATTATGTAATGATTATAGCTAAAGGTGGCATTTTGATCTTACCTTATTATATATGAAAAATGGGCTAAAGAGAACTTTATATGAAAATGAACTAGAGAAAGCTTTATATGAAAATGGACTAGAGAGAGCCCTATGTGAAATAAAGCTTGAATGCATATGTGATTATTGGCTTGAATGCTATATGTGATAATTGGCTTGAGTGCTATATGTGACAATGTGATAAAATTTGTGATTATATGACTTTTGTGGAAAGGATAAGAGATTAGCTTAGTGCCCTAAATTTTGAATCATATGGAATAATGCAAGGTAAGGGTGAGGCATGAGGCTGAGATACACATAGTTATGATTAGTCTAAAGTAACAAGGAAGAAACCTTTTATACATCCCTGTCATTTAATAATTATATTATATTATACATATGATTAGCTTATGTGATCAAATTTCTAGTGGTGTAGTATATAGAATTGCTAAATATGAATTTGTGAAAAAGATTTTTAGTAAGAAAGTGGTTTAATATGTCCTGTATATACTTGATTTTCTTAATTAAAGCCTACTAACAAATTTATGTAATACCCATCTCATTGAGGGATTTATTACTTACTCTACTTATGGATATATTTATAGATACTTTTTCTCACTATGGCTCTAATTCAGATTATGGATGTGTAATGGCATCTTAATGACATAAGGTATGGCATTTTCAAGTAGAAGTTCCATTTTACTCTTTTGATTAATGTGGATGGCCATGTATAACAATGGGCTCAAATAAGGGTAGTTAGAGTTTAGCTTTAGGAGCTAGACCATGTTTAGTTTTTTCTAGACTGGCATTTTATAGATTTTGGCTTCTAAGTTATATTTAAGGACTCAATTCCAAACGATCTTGTGGTCGCCTCAGATGAGGTTGATGCACATATGTATAACTATGAGCCTTTTGATGCCTTTATGCTAGTTTTAGTATTCCCAACCATTCCAGCTATACTTTAAGATACATTATTAGCACTAACATTAGTAGGGTAGCCACTTTACACCTGGCTCCTAAGGGCCTAGTTGATTCTGATATGGATGTCCTTTCTAAGGACTAGGTGTGTAACTAGTCCAGATAATAACTGTCACTTAATTTTTTTCCAATGTCTTTATATTATTATCTTTTGACTTTCGCAACACTTATATAAATGTTTTACTAGAAAGGGTTATAGTAAGACCTTAAAAACTTTTTTATAAAGATGCACATGTATAATTAGGTTTATATATATGATATATATTACTACATGTCTTATTTACTTTTCATTTCTTTGGATGATTAATGTTTTTACTAAAGGATTGAAGTGAAACCAAATGAAGGATGCCATGGAATTTTCAAGGAAAAGTAGACAAATAAATAATCTTCATTATTATCAAAGGTAAGTATATATTTCTAAGTTTAAAGATACTTAATCAAGTAATATTTAATTAATTATTCTTGAAAGGATTTAACAAATGATTTTAAAGAATTATTTTGAAGAAATATGCCTAACTTAATTTCAAGGAAAGAAATCAGATTTTTAAATTTTGCATTATGTTATCTCTAAAGTATTTTATAAACATAATAAAATCTCTTGATTTTATGAGTTTTTATAACTTGATCTTATCAATTTTGTTAGTTTCATGGTTTAAACTTTTATTTTTGGAAAAAAAACTTAATTCTTTTTAAAGAATTAAGAAAGTTCTTCGTTGGTTTTCCTTCTAAAATATTATTTTGGTTTCTTAAGGAATTTAAAAAAATATTCATACAATTTTATAAATCCAAAATTATGTTTCAACTATTTCCTAAACTAAAAGAGAAAAATGCCATTTTGGAAAAGAAAATTTTAAATTTTGTGTTTCTAAATTTCAAAATCAATGGTAATCATCATATATCTAGTTTCAAAATATCCTTCAAAAAGAAAAAAAAATTAGGTTTTTAGATATTTCTATTTTTAAAAGGTAGTTTTGTCTAATGTAAATTTCTTTCATTATTTTCTTTCACAAAAGTTTTTCTTACCAAGTTCTATCTATTAAAAGTTATTGTAGTTGCTTATTTATAAATAAGGTTCTATCTATTAGAACTTAAAAAATTTTAAATGTCATTTGTTTGAGTAAAGCCATTTTATATATATATATATATATATATATATATATATATATATATATATATATATATATATATATATATATTAAAGATGAAAAAAATTAGGTGAAAAAATTCCAAACTTGGATTTTTGCATATTGCATGCTTTTAAAAAATAACCAATTTTATAAAATGGCTTTAATTATAAAAGCTTGTATATATGTTCAGTTGATGTCTTTCCACCAATTATGAAGGTTCAAAAATGGGTTATGGCATGAACAATATCATTAAAGCAATTAATATATATTAATGTCGTTATTATAAACTTAAGGCTAATTATCTTGTTAAAAGGATTTTACGAATCTAATGGTTTTATGGTTATGTGTGCAATCAAAATAGAAATCCTAGTGTGCCCTGTGTGTATCCTGGGTATTTAACCTAAAGATAATGGAAGTCACAATTTAGAAGACCATTATCTTGGGGATAACAAAGTCGTGATTACAAGTTTGACAACTTATGATCTTAGTAGTAATTTATGACAACTTAAAGGAGTGCATACATAAGGGGAAGCAATTAAGTTGTGCTTTAAAGTTTTGTAAAGTGCTTAAGGGTGCTAAGGTAGTACAATATGGTAGACTAAATAGATGTAAGAATGACACGTTTAGGGTTGCGATGATAAATGACTAGGTCGGGGATTTGTTAATACAAATATGAAAATTCTAAAACTTCAATGAAACCAAGCTTGGGAGAAGGAAGAATTGCATGGTGTAGAAGTATAAAGCTTAGTTAGCAAAAACCTAATAAAAATTCATGTAATGGCATAATGAAGAGTGTTATTAAGTACAATAATTTTCATTTAAATATTAATTTAACAATTCTTGAGAAATGTAAGAGATAACTATTTAATATATAATCCCTAGGCTTATAAGTTGAGGGGAAACAAGGAACTATATGATAGTGGAAACAAGTTTTGATAAGAAAAGGCAATGGATTAAATAGATAGAAGAATATTAGGGAATTAAGTTTAGACCATTAGTATAAGTGAATAACTTGAGGCAGTGTTAGAGATTATTATAGATTATTAAAGAGTATGAATATGTAGCATAGGGTAAGTGTAAGAGTATTAGCACATAGTTCAAATCTTTACATAATTGATAAATATAGGCATTGGCATTAAATTTTTAACATGAATAAGCTAGTAACATCAAGAAATGGATATTAAATGAGCTACAAAATTTAATTAAAATAAAAAGTGAGGGTTTTTATATTTAGATTCATAGGAATTATGTAATAACGGTTGTTTGTAAATATCAATGATTATGATTTTAACACTTTAAATTGGTTAGTCTTTGGATGATGATAAGCAAATAAATTGAGGCAACATATGATCATATGGTTGTATTGGTCGTTTAATTAGAATTAAATTTTGAGATCTTGGTAATATTTGAATTGGGTGGTGGTGTACATGTTTGGAATGAGAAAAATATTTATTGTGGTTTCAAAGGGTATAAATGACAACATTAAGATAAAGCACTACAAGGAGATGTATGCTAAAATGAATATTATCCCAATGAGAACAAGCATGTTATTTATAAACTAATGAATTAAGAGGAATACATATGATTGAATACAAGTAAGAAAATTACAAACAAATTCAACTAAGTTAGGAAGCTAATTTAGTGCAGTTTAAAAGATAATTGAATATAGAATTATTGATGGTTTAGAATTTAGGGAGGATAATTTTAGCTTAAATTAGGAAGGCATATAGATAAATGAGAAACATGTTTCTAAATCTCAAATGTCCAAGTGTTAAATTTATACAATCTATTTATAAAGTATTCATTAATTAAATTCCTCAAATTCTTATACTACTAGAATTTCTGATAGTTATCTAAATCAAGGTAAAAGTCTTCCAAGTTAAATGATCTAAGATATAGCTATGAGCATGTCATATTGCACATAAGCCATGATTTTTTGTAATCAACCTAATAAGAAATTGCATAACTTTGAGAATGGTTTTGTTCTAACAACCTTGGCCCTTCGAAAGTGTGATCTTTCCACATTGGCTCTTATAGGATGCTATTAGGTTTATGATAGGAATATAAGTTTTAGTAATATGAGAATAGGGAATAAGGTTATATTGGATTATTGCTTATTCACTGCAAAATGATGTAATAGATGATTTAATGTATTTATAAGTAATTATGGACTCAATTAACTAAATTGTGCTAGTGAATGGGACATTTGGCCCAAATTACAACCTTGTTATGGAAAGAAAATAACCTAGAAGGTATATGGATTATATGTAGCCTTTAACACTTAGGATTTATGTTTATGGTTGGATTTAAGCTATAAAGATGACTAATTGTAGAATTAAATGAAGTATGGTACTATACCATTAAAGTGAGAGCCACACAAACTTTGGAAACACTAATAACACATCATTAGCAGAACTTTTCAATGAGTTGAATTCAAAGTATGACTATTACTTTTAGGACATAATATCTAAGCATAATTCTACTAATAAACTTTTCATGATAATTAGGGTGTATCAATCAAATGCCAAAATATAATATCAATGCATCTTCACTTAAAACAAATAGTTAATAAATGCTTTAGAATTCAAAGATGAATTCTTTTGAAATAAGGAAGTATTATTACATCCTTAGGAAATTAAAATAATTAAAATATTTTTGTGTGAAAAATAATTAATTAATTTTAGTAGTGATAATTTAAACTAAAAAGTTTTGGGTGAATGGATAAAGTCAAATATTGAGAGGAAGAAGGATAAACTAATTAAATGAATTTTGGATAAAATTTTTTAAGTGAATAGAAATAAATAGTATAAGTAGGTTTAAAATCAGAAAGTAGAAGGATTTCATTGAAAAAAAGTGTATTGAATAAAAGAATTAAATGTTATAAATGATTAGAGGTAAGTATAAGTGTATGAAGGAAATTTAGGTGAAATTTTGAAAATGTCATTACCTTTATTAAACCAAACTTTAGCATTATTCTCCATTATTCCTTACTTTTTTTCCAAACCTTAGTTCCCTCCTCACTCACTCTCTATCAATTCTTCTTCTTTTCCAATTTGTTCTTCAATTAAGCTTGAGTTAAGTTATTCTTCATCAAATACTTCATTCAAATAAGGTAAGGTATCCATAACAACTAGATTCTTCATTATTTTCTTTAAATTTAAGAAGATTTAAGTATTTAACCCAAAAATGAGAAGTAAAAGCCCTAACGTGAAATCCTTGGAATTTTGCCTGATTAAAACCAAGAAACAACAAATTTAACCATCTAAATCCTCCTCTATATTAGGTGAATGAACTTTTTAACTTTTCTTAGTAGATTAAATTGATTTTGCTAAGTTAGGGTTAAAATGTAGGCTTTTAAATAAATGTATGTGAAATGTAATGATTTGTAATTTATGGTTTGGTTTTAGAGTTAGAAATGGTATAAGTGAGACATCTTTAATGTGTATTTATGATTTGATATGGATTAGTAGCATAATACATACATTTGGATGATATTTATAACAAATGAATAGTGATATGTGGAATTTGTTGAAAATTAGGCTATAGTCGATTATATAGTCAACTATGCCACGAAACATGCATTCTAAGCAAGCATATTTAACAATATAATCATCTATGAGCTAAAAAGCTACTCTTTGGATGCTGATAATTAACTATAAGCATTAGAGTTGCTCTTTAGACCCCTATAGTTAATTTTAGTTCCTTAAAGTTGTTCTTTAAGAACCTATAGTCAAGCATATGCTAATTACACCTTGTTTAACCATAATATCATGATATACAAGGGGTCAAGGTATATTTTAATACTCTTTAATGTTTTTATGTGACAAATGGGGATTGAATTTATAATATGGGGCCATATAAGAAGGCATGGTAGCATTGTGACATATAAACCATGTTGTAATGATTTGTCATGTTATTTAATCATGTAATGTATGATAATGAATATGAGACATGTTTGCTTGATGAGAAAGATTGTGAGAAATTATGAAAGTGGTAATAAGGATAGTGTGATAAATGAAAAGACACATGAGCTTGTTTGCACTGAATGGTCATAGTGTTGGATGGCTATGAAGCATAAATAGTGTTCAAAGCTCATGTGAGACTATTTTCACTAAATGGCCATAGTATTGGAAGTTTGTGAGGCTATCTTCACTATACCTGAACTATGACATTATGCATCAAATTTGTGTGCTTGTTTATATAGGAATAAGTGATGATTGTCGAAGTGAATCAAAATTAAACTAGTTTGATTAAAACTTGTAGTACAAGATAACAGACTAGGTTAAAGCCCTAATTATCCACTCAATAAATTCTTTCACATTGATTTATTAATTATGATTATAGAATTATCTAAGCCTTTCATGCAATGGAAACAGAAGAAATAAATGGAAATAGAAGTGAAAATTAAGATTTCATAGTTGAGACAATCATACAAATAATATGTAGGTAGAATGCAGGAAATAAAATCAAATTGAATTGCAAGGATTTAATTTGAAATTAAATTGAATGCAATATTCAAAACAAAATACAGAATTATCATAGGAAAATAGTAGAAAAACATAATTAATCTAAGCAAATTAAGAATTTTTTGGTCAATCAATCATAGATCACAATATATTTGATAATTACGATTGATTTTTTAGCTTAGAATCATCCTAAAACCCTATAATGATTCATGAATTCTATGCTAAACTACTATTTAGGATTTGATTAATTTGGATTAGTAAAATTAAGTAATTGGTATAGTCTATAAAGTTATATCTAAATCAATTTGAATATAGAATTTAGTTGAATTGAAAGATTAAATTGGAAACCTCTAATTTTCCATTTTAATCCTTTATTCTTACTTGAAGAATGATGATTAACTAATTAAAATTCAATATAAAACTAGATAAAAATCATAGATTATATAAATGAACACAAATTATACCAAATTTGGATCCCATTCATGCAAATTCAGAAATTAGTGAAGAGAATTAGAGAATGAGAAAAATCAATTAATAACAATCAACATTACAAATTAAGATCTCATAATTGAAACCAGGTTGAGCCTCAAAATCATTGAGTCAATTTGAAAATTAGCCTTCTATGGATGAAAGGAGATAACTTGGAGAAAAGAATAAAGCTATTTAAAATTAGGTGTGGTTTTATTTTTAAAGTCATAAATCCTTAAATATGATTTCCTATGCTACAAAACCTAATGGCCCAAGTTAATATGATTCATAACTTAATTTACAATTTAATCTACCAACAGTGTTTTACTACAGTAATTTTTGTCACTAAACCTCAAACATAAAAATTATTAGGCTGGGTCTTAGGCAATTATAGGCACCGATTTTACCTTGATTGGACCTTTGAAGTTCCATATATAGCTAAAAAATTGAGATTGGTTCAACTTAGATAAAAATAGAGCATTAACTTCATGTCCATTTTTTACCTTTCAAATGCCTAATCTAGGCTTCAACTAAAAAAATAGAAGTTTTAAAGATTCCTTTAAACTTTTTAACAATATAAAGATCACCCAATTTTAACATTTAAAACTCAAGTTATAACTAAAAATCTAAAATAATGTAAAAATCTAACATTAATTAAACAATTTCAAAACATTAGAAAACCAACACCTAATCACATAATAAGGCCAATTTCAAAAAATTAAGCTTATGAAACACACTAAAAGGTATAAAATAGAAGAAAATAATATAGATAAAATTTTACACATTAAATTCCTTCCCATTTAATTCAAAACTAAAGAACAAAAGACTTACTTTCCAAAAACTTTTAAATTATAATTCACAACCAAGAAACAATTAAAACCATTAAGAGACATAACATATTATGAACAAAAATTTTAACAAACTTAAAACTAACCAATATAGCAATTTCATTCAAAAAGAATAGATCAACATAATAGATTCTCACAAAATTCACTCTCCAACTCTTAAGTATTTATAGCAAGTATTTTATTTAAATTTATTTCATGAAATTGCTCTACCATAAGTTTGCTAATCATTTAATCTCCATTACTAAAATTCCATACATAATACAAATAATAAAAATTCATTCAAAGTTGTATTATGGCTAAGAAAAGGGAAATGAAAAATGAAGATATGAAGGATAAAACTAAAGAAATCAATTGAGCACTTGAATTATAAACATATGAGCCAATTATAAATAATTATAACTTAGCACAACAACCTAAATTTAAATTCAAACACTCATAAACTTCTTTCCTTTTTCTTTTGTTTTCTAATTTTTTTACCTTATTATTCTTTTTCCATTTTTTCACTTTTTTCCATCATTCTTTTTCATTTTTTATTTTTTCTTTCTTTTTTTAACCAACTTTTGAACTTGATGTTAATAAATTTTCACAACATATAGGTATACAGCAACACTTATTCAAGAACTCATCTTACAAAAATGTAAATGCTTTACTAATTTTTAGGGTTAAGGAAAAATATTTATTTTTTATTGAAAAAATGTTCATAGGCTAATAAATAAAGAAAAGTTAATTAAGCTCAATAAGGCTTAACAAAGATAAAAATTTAAGGTTAACTATTTGGTTTTAGTTTAAACAAAGAAAGAATGTCTTTATCATTTTTGTACATGCATGTATAAATGTAATCTTAAAAAGAATTAAAGCAAGTTTTAGAGAAACAAAAATTATGAAAAAAAATCACACAAGAAGGAAAAAGAATAGTATAAAATTTCAACATGAGGCTTAAAATATTACTAAAAAGGTAAGTCATACTACCATATTCAATCCACCAACTCAAAATCTATTAGTACACTAATTAATTTTAAAAAGTAAAATAATTCATTCAATAATGTTATAAATCGTATCCAACTTCAAGTGGATCTTACTCATGAAATGTAAAATTTCCATTAATGGAAAGCTATTAAAACAACTAAAAACTCTTAAAATCAAGTGGAAAACATATATTTTTATTTTATTTTTTTCAATTTCAAAAGTATTAAAGGAAGATACAAAACATAAAATAAATCCCAAAAAGTCTCCTCCTTCACTTAAATTTTACATAATCCTTAATGTAAAATATATTAATATCAAGAAAGATAAAGGACAAGTAAAATAAAAGAAAAGGGAAAAAGAAAGCAAATCTAAAAAGCTTAGGTTGCCTCCCAAAAGTGTTTTTGTTTAATATCTTTAGCTTGACATAGCTATAACTTCTTCAACCAAGATTCAAATGAAGGTTGATTACTATTTTTGCTTACAAATTGCTAACTTTCATATCATCCATCAAATAGGTCCTTTGTAAATTAAGATTACCTAGCACAATTTCTCTAAGTGCAATCCTTAAATCATTCTTTCTTCCAAGTTCAATATCATCTTGTATAATGAATTCAATAGGATTAGTAAAATGACTAGATTAATTAGTAAGAAAGCACTATTTTTCCTCTAATGGATGAATTAAAGGTACTAATTTAGTAATAGAAACCACTTTTGCAAATTGAATTTATGAATAATCATCATTTTCTAGACATTTTGAAACAACAATATTCTTATTTCTTGTAAATGCAAAAATCTTAGCATAAATGTTACACCTTTTACAAAAATCAAAGCAAGTGCACCTATGACCATTAATATAATCCATAAACTCATAAATCTTAAGAAAGTCAAGAAGCATGTCAAAAAAATGTCACTAACAAATGTAAAATTAAGTAGAATGCTAGAATAATTATGTAAATCACAACAAGTAAATGATGGTAATGGAAGAATTGAAGTGGATCCTACTTAATGATTGTCAAAGCCAATCAAAATTAAAAATTTTTTATTTGATTGAAACTTATAGTATAAGATAACAAACCACGTTGAACCCCTAATGATCTACTTAATACATTGTTTCACATTGATTTACTAATTATAATTATAAAATTATCTAAGTTTTTTATGCAATAAAAATAGAAAAAATAAATAGAAATAGAAGTGAAAAATTTAGATTGCATAGTTGAGACAATTATACAAATTGTATGTATGTAAAATACAAGAAATAAAATAGAATTGAAGTAGAGGGGTTTAATTCAAAATCAAATTGAAGGCAATATTTGAAACAAAATATAGAATTACATAATTCATCTAAGGAAACTAAGAACTTTTTGGTTGATTAATTATAAATCACAATATATTTGATAATTGTAATTGATTTTTCAACCAAGGATCATCCAAAACCCTTGTAATAATTCACAAATTTTATACTAGATTACTATTTAGGATTTGATCAATTCCTATTAGTAGAATTAAGTAACCATTATAATCTATAAAGTTAAATCTAAATTAATTTGAATATAGAATTCAACTAAATTAAAAGATTAAACTAGAAAACTCTAATTTAATCATTTAATAATCTATTATCACATGAAGAATGATGATTAACTAACCAAAATTCAATATAAAACTAAATAGAAATCATTGATCACATAGATGAACACAAATTATACCAAATTTGTATTTAATCCATGCAAATCCAAAAAATTAGTGAAAAGAATTAAAGAAAGACAAAAATCAATTAACAATAATTAACATTACAAATCAAGACCTCATAATCCAAAATAGGTTGAGCCTTGAAATCCTTGAATCAATCCAAAAATGTTCCTTGTATGGATGAGAGGAAGAAACTTGGAAAAAAGAAGAATATTATCTAAAATTGTATATGTGAGCCTTTGAAGGCATAAACCCTTGAGTTTGATTTCTTATCCTATAAAACCTAATGGCCTTAGTTAATATGGCCTCTAGAGTTACAAAGAATAGGATCTTGCTAATTTTAGAAGTCTATAACCTAATTTATAATTTAATCTATTAACAATGTCTTATCATGATAATTTTCATTTAGTTTCCAACATAAGTTTGAGCATCAAAATGATGTAGTTTCACTAAAACCTAAACATCAAAGTTGTTGGATTGAGTCTTAGGTAAGTATGGATTCTAGTTTCACCTTGATATAACATAAAAATCAAGACTAGTTTAGCTTGGACAAAATAGAGCATTAACTTCATGGCCATTTTCAACCTTCTAGATGACTAAGATAAGCTTCGACCAAAAAATGGAAGTTTTAAAGCTTCTTTTAAGATTCATAACAATATAAGGATCACCCAATTTCAACATCCAAAACTCAAATTATGGCAAAAAACTTGAAACAATGTAAAAGTCTAATATTTACCAAACAATTTCAAAATATTGAAAAACCAACACCTAATCACATAATAAGGCCAATTCTAAAAAATTAAGCATAGGAAACACACTAGGAAACATAAAATATCAAAAAATAATATAGGCAAATTTTGCATATTAATAAGTATAACCTAAAGGCATAAGAGTGTGCTTATAAGGAATAAAGTTAACTAGGAATCATATAGAGATTTATATACTTTCTTTATTTTGTTTATCTTGTGTATCGCAAGATGTGAATATGTTATGGATGAATATGTGCATTTGAATGATGACATTGATAAGTGCAAATAATTACAAATGAATATGGTGTTATTAATGAAAATTGCTTATGATGAAATGTCATGAGTATTTGATAAATGTTGTTAGTGCAAAGATTGATTATTCTATGATCTCGTAACATGGTAATGTCTAGAGAGGCCTTGTTTGGAATATAAAAATATATGTGCTTGTATTAAACTATTCATTGGACAAGTAATTCATTACAAATTCTCTTTCCTTGGCAAAGTAGAGAATATGAACATTTCTTTGGATAAGGTTCTTAAATTTTAGTACTATTATTTAATTTAATGATAATAATTCTTACTGATTAATGTTTACTCACTATCCCTTTTGTTATTTATTTTCTTTTCTTTGGTGGACCCTTTCCCTAAAGGTACCTAGTTGCTATTTGATGGATTGAAAGCGAACCTATTCAAGATCTTAGGTGGTAAGGCATGTCTTGGAATAGTAGAATAATTATGCATAAAGGAATATATTATGTTGATTCCACAATATGTTTTTGAAAATTGCATGTGATAAATGAACTCATATGCATTTAGAAAAAGCTAATAGGTTATTGTGTGAAATAACTCTTTATGCTAGTCACATGCCCTATGATAAGTCGTGACATTGGAACACATAAATTTTTGTTTAAAATAGTTAAAAAAAATTAACTTTCTTTTTATATTCACAATTTTAATATAGAACAAAACATTAATTTTTTTCATACAAGTGACGTTTAACAAAGTTAGAACATTAGTTGTTTACATAATAAATATCTAAATATATTCCAAACATCTATTTTGAAGAAATGGCAAACTTTAACATGGTAATTTTGGACTTAATCAACATTTAAATGGAGTTCATTTACAAGCTTAGGCGGAAACTGTGAGAACTTAGAAAGCTAAAGGCTATTTCAATTATTGTGATAGTTTATATCCAAAGTATACATGTTGGTGAAGTACTTAACTAATGTATTAAGGTATGGCAATTGCCACTTTCTTGACATACAATTAAACCTAAAACATTGATTTTCTATTAAGAATTGACATATAAATTTTTATATAATGCTTATAAATTTTTCTTTCATTGCCCATTTGAATCCTTTTAGAAATGCTTAGCTTTCATTATCTAATTCATGGGTTCGATTTGAATATGAGGATAGCTTATCTTTTATTTCATGCATCACATTAGGAGATGTTATGAATCTTGTTAAAGGACTTAGTTCCTTTAATATCTTTGATGTCATGTATTGGTAAGTCTTTCAATGAGAATCCTTTTAAAAGCAAGACTTACCAATATGTAAAAGTAAAGATATTAGAGGAGGCAATTCCTTTGATAAGAATCGTAGTATTTCTAAATGTGTCAAATGATCAATCCACACTCTTACATTGGCATTAAAAGCAAATGTATTTTCTATACTTCATAATGCAAAATATGATGATATACACCTTCTAACTCAAAAATCCTCAAGAAATATGAAAAATATATATATAATTCTTCACTAGAATCAAAATCGAGGAATACCCACTTTTCCTTTTCATTGTAAGGATGACATAAATTTGTGTAGGGATGTTGTATAAAAGAATTACAACTAAAGGATAATTCCTAATGTATATTACCCTTTTTTTAGTACATGTTTATTGCAAATTATAGTGTTTTCAATGTATATGTCAACATAATGATATAAAAATAAATAGAATTATAAAATATATTTTTGTAATTGATTGTCTCCTATCTCATTTGTTTCTACATTTACTTTCAGTTTGTTAGTAATTGTATTAGTTTAATTAAATAGGAAAATTTTCATAATGCAAAAAAGAATTTTAATTCTATCAATTTTACTTAGGTTAAGTTGAATTCAAAAAATTTGATCAATTCAAAAAATGATGTTATTATTTTTATAAAATTTATTACTTTAAGGAGTCTAGAAAAGGTTCTCAAAACAAAAGATATTGATTTTTCTCCAAACAAAAGATATTAATTTTATTAACTAACATTAAAGTATTATAATATTAATTTTTATTTAATAATCAATATTAAACATTATTTAATAGGATGATGTTATCTTATTTTAGATGATAGTACTTTTTGAACTTAACTGACATCTAATATCTAATGTGATTTACTTAAGCTACCTTTACACATTAGTGTTTTTAAGTAATCGACATGGAAACCTTTACTCTTTGATGTAACTTAAAAATAAAAAGAATAAAGTATAGTATAAGTTAAAAAGAAAAATAATAAGGCACTAGTGCCATTAGCAAATTTCAACCTAAAGTTTTTCTAACTCTAAATTGATTCTCTATCTAACAAGATATACTCACCTTCTAAGCTTGAGATGATTCTCTATGGTTTTATGTTTATGCTCACCAAGTGTTTTCTAACATTGAAACTCTATTAACCTTTTGCTAGATATATAAGTTTTAGTAATGCTAAAAAAATATAGAATATAAATTTAAGGATTTGTTTAGTTATTTTATTTATTCTTGAAATTTAGTTTTTGGTTTAATAATTGACCATATTTTGTTAACTATCATTTTGATTTAGCTTTTACAGGTCTGTACGGGTAAAAAATTTAATTTCATTAATATTTTTTAGCATTTAGTGGTATTATATACTATTTATTTATATGAAATATGTAATATCATACATTAATTTTTAATGAATGCTCATTGCATTTATAACTATTGGATTCAAGGATATTTTTTCTAGGAATGCAAATCTCACATATTAAGCAAAAGGTATTAAGAAAAATTTAGCAAAATACCTATCTCTAATTAGAGTATTAGATATAATGTTTCACCAAATCAAAATTTTATTATTCAATTTTTTTAATGATTGAAATTGGGATTCATAGGAGATGTTATTTTCAATTTCTGGTTAGGATACTTTATAAGGTAGAATAAAAAAAAGAATAAGGAAAGCCAAGAAAGGAGGAATAAAAGCAGTGGGTTAGGGTTAGGACGGGTTGTAACATAATATGTTGATTATAAAAAAAACTAAAGTGGTATTACAAACATTAAACATTGCTTTTTTATAAAATAACTTATGTGTAATGTTATTTTTCATGATGCTTTAAAAGAAATGACATCAGTTGTTTTTTATATAATAACTGACATTATTGTTATTATTTATAACAATTATAAAGTCAACTAATATCTAACAAAACTTGATTAAACATAGGTTGAAAGTTAATGTATAATTCTCTGAACACTCATGTCTATTTGCAATTCCATAATAATGGTATCATCTCTTAGCATTTTCCCTCTCTACTCAAATTATTTACTATTTGTTATATTTTAATAATAATATTACCAATTAAATTATTTGAAAAAGATAATATTAATATGTAGATTAGATGAAGATAAAAACACCTAATGAATCTATATGAAATAAGATGATAAATGATGAATATTAATCTCTAGTCAAATGCATCACAAAAACATTGCATAGGTATGACTATTCCTATCAACCCTACTAGTTAACTAATATCTTAGGGAGAAACTCTATCACTAATCAGGATTGAACAAAATAACTTAAGGTTTAGGATTAGTAACCCTTATTTTTAGGTTGTAATAGTTAGTGAGTTCACTTATTACCAAGAACCGCCCATTATCACATTAATTGATTTGATTGCCATTTGTGCCCAAATTGGGTAGTTAGTTTAATATTGGGCTTAATCTTTTACATTTTATTTATTATTGAATTAATAAGTCTAAAATGAAAAATCTAATAATCTCCTACTTAGATCATGCAATTCAATAATAGTGGCCACTTTAAATAAGATGTAAAAGTAAATTATAGCATTCTTATACTCATTAGTCTAAATTAAGATCATAACATCCAATAGCATATAACATAGTATCTAATAAGGATATCAATAAAATGCACACTATACACTCATACCTCATTGATTAAATATAATATTCAATAGGAATATACATAATAAGATTGTGCTTAAGATTTATATAACAAATTATGATAACATATATAAATCTTCATAGATAAGGTCAAAGCATCCACCCAAGATGTTGAATGAGAATCATAATTCTCAATGTAGTATGAATGTAAGGTCTAAATGTTTTTATAAATATGCTATAATAAAAAATATGCACAATATATTGCAAAACATGATATCTCATTATGAATATCTCATTTATATACATCTCGAGGAAAATAATTTATGTCATAGTACTTACATTATCATAAAACACTAGAAAACTTAGCTAATCCTATATTAATTACATGATTATGATATATTCCTACCACTAAGCCTTTTATTAGTTGATCTATGAACATATGATTTGTAGAAACATGTTCAATACATATGATATCTTCGCATACCTTCTCTCACTCAAATTGATACTTTTTATTAAAATGCTTTGTATAGGTAGAAATTTTGTTATTATGAGAGAAGTTCATAGTAGCAGTATTGTTATAATAGATAATTAAAGCTCTATTTCTCTCAATAATATCAAAATCAATCATCAAATTCCTTAATTATATAACATAAGTAACTTCATAACACACAATATACTTTACTTCCATAGTGAAGGTTACTGTTAAGTAGTGCTTACTTTTCCACCACATAGCTCTTCTTGCCATAATAAAAATATGCCCAGATGTCAATTTGTGACCATCTAGACAATCGACAAAATCTAAATCTAAATAGCCTTTCATAACTTGTAGGTACTTTATAATTCTTATTATAATAAGCCAATGTTTCTAACCCGAATTACTTAAGTATCTCCCTAGTACACCAATAGCATAAGCTATGTTATGATGTATATATACTTAAGCATATATCAAGCTACCAACAACCAATACACATGGGATATTTTTTATTCTTTTTATTTCAAAATCATTTTAAGGACACTAGGACTTAGAGAAAATTTCTTCTTTTGAAATAGGTATAGAAACTTAAAAGTATGTTAACATGTCAAACTTCTTTAATACTCTCTCAATGTATGTTTATTGAGATAAATAAAGTAAACCCTAGGATTTGTCATAATGGATCTCTATGCTAATAATATAAAAGGCATTTCTAAGACCTTTCATATCAAAGTATTTAGATAATACTTGCTTTTTCTAAGTAGAATGTTATTCGTATATAGTACCAAATAATAAAATTGCCTACATTGATTAGCATGTGAATGTACTAATCTACTGCATTCTCTGTAAATCTAAAAGAAGTTACTATTTCATTAAACTTAAGGTACTAATGTTTAAAAGCTTGTTTTAAGCTATATATAGACTTTTTAAGTTAACAAACAAAGTGCTCTTTTCCCTTCTTTTGAAAACCATTTGACCAATTCATATAAAAAGTCTTTAATAAATTTGCTTTCAAGAAAGTTAGTTTTACATCCATCTGATGTAGCTCTAAATCAAAGCAAGTCACTAATGCCATGATAACTTGAAATAAGTTTTTGGTTGAAACCAATGAAAAAGTTTCTTTGTAGTTTATCCCTTCCTTATGGGTGTAGCCTTTCGCTATTAATCTAGGTTTATACCTTTCCATTTCGCTTCAAGTATCCCTTTTGGTCTTGAAGACCTATTTGCATCCAACTAGCTTGTAACCTATAAGTAGCTCCACTAGGTCCCACCTTTGATTCTTATGCATTGAAATCAACTCATCTTTCATAGCACTCATCTAATCAAAATAATTTGAAGTAAATATAGTTTAAGAAAACATTGTAAGATTAGTATCATCATTGATGTCATACTTATGTTCTGATAGATATATAAAGTAATCATTCAGAATTGCCAGTCTATAAACTTTATGAGATACTTTTAATGAAATTTCTTCATTTATCTCATTTAGTTTGGCATCTTCTGCCATTAGTTGTATTGGATCAATTGGTAGAATAACAAAAGATAACTTTCCTAATATTAGTGCTAACAAAATAAATGTTATCTTAAATAAAATTCATAATGCACAATATTTGGCTCCCACTGTCCAATTTATCCTTAAAAAAGATAGCTTGATCTAATTCAGTTACTTTAGTTGTATATGTCAGATAATAAAATCTAATTCCTTTCAAGCCCTTACAATACCCAATAAAGTATCCACTAACAATCTTCAAATAAAGTTTCCTTATAGATGGAATATATAACTTTACTTCATCTTTGTACCTCCAAACTAAAAAATGCCTTAAATTAGCCTTCTTATAGTATAATAACTCATAAGGGGTTTAAAGCACTTACTTACTAGAAACTTGGTTAAAAATATTTAATGTTAAACTTAACCCATTACACCATAAGAATTCTAGTAGTGAAGTATGGGCCAACATGCATCTCACCATGTCTATGAAAGTCTAGTTTCTCTTTTTTTATAATTTCATTTTGCTCTAACATCCTAGGTATAGTGTAACTTACTTGAATTCCACACTCTAATAAGTATCTCACAAAAAGGTTAGTATTTTTGCTTGTTTTATCATATTGATCATAATACTAACAACCTCCATTAGAATTAACACCTTTTATTTATTTACCTAACTTTAACTTAATTATTATCTTAAATGACTTAAAGGCTTCTAATGATTTTGATTTCTTATTTAGTAGCTTTACCCAACCAAATTTAGAGTAATCATCAATGAATGTGATGAAGTATTTATAGCCTAGTGTTATAGGCCCACTAATATCAGTATGGATTAATTCTAAAGCATTCTCTTTTTTGCTTTTCCTCTCCTTCCTAGCTTTAGCTATAAGTTTACCTTTAAGGCAGTCCACATAAGTTCTAAATTTGGAGAAGTCCAAGTCATGAAGTACTTCCTCCTTTACAAGTCTTTGAATTCTTTCTTGAGAAATATGTCTTAATAGTTTATACCACAACATTGAGGACGTTTCATCGATTAAGCATCTTTTCTTACTGATAGTAGAGCTTGTCATATTCACAAAAATAAGATCTAAATGAATTTCATATAAAACATCACACATAGAATCGGTGCCTATAATAGATGATTTATAAAGTAACTTAACCTTTCCATTATCAAGATAATGGGAATATCCAACATAATCTAAAGCAACACTAAAATTAAATTCCTTATCATGTAAGGTACATAAACTATATTATTTTATAACAATTCATATCTAAACTTTAACTTTAACTTCACTAATCTTATATTTTCCATTTCAACTCTGTCCCTATTTTGGAGTCTTACAATTAGTTATTCCTCACTTAGTTTCTTTAGATTTGTTAGTACTAAAAAATAATTAGTAACATAAATAGTCGCACTAGTATCTTACCATTAAGAGTTTGATAGCATATATGCAATATTCAATTCAAAACAGACTAGAGCTAGATGGGCACGTTTCCTTTTCCTCCTAACCCATTTCTTATACTTGAAATAATCTACTTTCTTATACTCATACTTCTTGCAAAACAAATAGCTACCATTGAATTAGGTCTTATTAGGTTTATAGCATTGCTACCCACTAGATTCACCCTTATCACCCTTTTTTATTCCATGGTTATAACGACCTTTGTTGTCTTTTTTATTAGCCTTTGCATTATAATCTAAATTTGTGCAATGAATTGTATAAATTACCATCTAAGCCTTTTCTTTATACCCTTTTTAGCATATGTAATGATGGAAATGAGATCATTAATGGTTTATTCAATTTTTTGAGTGTTATGAGATATCTTCAGAATGTCAAATTGAGAGAGAAGAGACTCTAGTATATGTCATGTTAGATAACTTTCTCCTGGATTAACTTGCATAATTTTTAGCTTTGTATAGTAATTAACCAATTTCAAATTATGCTCTCTCACCCTGCTAATGTCAACATATATAGATTTTTTAAGTAATAAAAGATACTGTCCTTTCTTTGCCTTATCAAACTTTTTATATTTTTCAATTACAAAGTCCAAAAACATTTTCATATTAATTGTGTTAAGAATACTCTCTCTTATAATCATGTCCTTCGTGTACTTTATCACCACTTTTCATGGTGACTTTTCTATTCTATTATAGATTTAACATTAATTTAAGGCTTTTTCTCCTTAACAATTAAATCAAGATTGGAGATTGTGAAATATAGCTTTAGCAACTCAACCTAGTCCTCATGATTCGTCTCATTAAGTATCTTAATCACATTTAATTGTATAGGCAAAGAAGCTGTAAAAATAAATTTAAAATATTAATGCATGTTTAATCTTAATCATGTTGGAAAATTTCCTAAGTATACTATGCAATTAAACTCAATATTATATTATAAGGTTCAATACTAATGGAACATTAAAGACCTTATAATATAATATAAGGATTAAACATCATATTCCTAAAATTTAACATCAATTGGGTGATGAAAATTAATGAAAATTTTAGAAACATAATATCTATTTCAACATTTATATTATCACCAGCCAATCAAATTAATAATATTATACTAATAAGGTATTAAAATGTTATTAATATGATATTTTCCTTTGTCCAATTATTACTTTATTAAAAATGAATAAAATTTTATGTAATTAGGCCTATGATAGAGGGACTTTCAATTACACAAAATTCTATGGTATAATATAAGCCCAAATAATCCCCTAAAAATATTTTTTTCTATATACATTTATACATAGAAAAATAATTAATAGACTAAACAGTGTCCAAAAAATTTCTTAAAATATATATGTGGAAACATAAAATGCAAGAATCATATTTTAAAAATTTTCCATCTAAATAAAATTAATGAACCACTTAAATTAAGTTGGTAAAAATAATTAAAATATTCTTAATTTCAAAAAAAAAATTCAAAAAGATGCCTAAAAAAATTAGCATGGAGTGTGGAGCCAAAAAATTGCATTTCTAACACTTTTTCTTTTACAATGATGCTTTAATGCATTTTAAAGCTTTTAATGCAAAAAATTTAAAAAAAACACATTAAAAACTATTTGAATGAATTGCCAAATTTCTAGAAACTTCATTATTGGCTCTCTAAATTTAAAATTGGAAAACAATCTAAAAAATTAGCTATTTTAAATTCCAATAATACTATTTTATGAGAAATAAATTTCCAACTAAACATCACACAAAATTTTTCTATTTTAAAACCAAAAAAATTTTCACAATAATTGTTCTTTTAGTTAACCTTCCTAAAAACATCTCCAAGGCTAAAGTTTCTCCTAAAAAATGGTTTTGCATAGTGATGCTTTTGAAAACATCATTTAATCACTTTATTGAAAAAATGAAAATTTTTTTAAAAGCTTCCTAAAAGTTAATATTGTAATAAATAATGAATATGAAATTTATTTTGTTGAAAAAATTGGAAAATTCAATCAATGTAGTATATTGGAAAAATAGGAAATTAATATTTTATAAAAAATGCATACTGGATAAATATGAAAAAAATATAGTAGATATAGCCTAATGACAAACATAATAGGAAAAGAATGTGGCCAGAAAAAATAGATATACAATCTATAACCAATGACAAATAGATTTATGATAGAAAAATAATAATCATTTTTTAGAAAAATAATAACCATTTTTTGTGGCTTTATACTATTGATTTCTAGAACTATTTTCATAATGCAAAACAACATTTTTGTTATGCTAAAAATACATAAATGATAGTATATGGATGAATTCCTAAAAAACTTATTCATATGGAATTTAACCAAATATTCGCAAAAACATCAATAATATGAAAATTGGATCAAATAAAATTTATCCAAAAAATACATATAATATATGGATGAATCATTCATAAATTTCTCACACATACAATATGTATATTTTATTCATAATAAAATTAACTCATATATATAATAACAAAATAAATAAAATGAGAGTGATGAAATTATTTTAGGATTCATAACAATTTTGATCTAGAAAACTCATCATATTATAAAATCATTTAAAACAAATTTATATTTCTAAACTTAAGTAAACGCACATGCAATTCATATGATTCATTGGCTCTAATACCAATTGTTATATTTTAGTAATAGTATTATTAATTAAACCATGTGAAAAAGATAATATTAATATGTAAATTAGATGAAGAAGAATACCTAATGAATCTATATGAAATAAAAGGATAGATGATAAACCTTGATCTCCAGTCAAATGCATCATAGGAGCACACTATACAAGGATTACTACTCTTATCAACCCTAACTATTAACAAATGTCTTAGGGAGAAACTCTGTCACTAATGGGGAATGAATAAAACAACTTAAGGTTTAGAAGTAACAACTTCTATTTATAAGTTATAATAGTTAGTGGGTCAACTTATCATTGTAAACTACCTATTACCATATTAATGGATTGAATTATCATTTGAGCCCAAATAAGATAATTACTTTAACATTGGATCAAACTTTTTACATCTTATTTATTATTGAATTAATATGTACAAGATGAAAAATCTAATACTATTTATTTAATAAATGAAATTATTCTTCAACTCATGACACATAAAATTTTATATATCATAAAATTACCCCATCACTCCAATTTTTAGTACTTCATAGTATATAATTAATTATTAAATCACTAATATTAATATGACTAGGTGTAACAATGAATGTTATGAATCAAATATATACCCTGTATCATGTATATGAAAGGCTTGGTACTAATATACTGGCTCTTCACCCTTAATAGTTACCTTTTAGGTAGTGTTCTCTTAAAAAATTTTAATATTGCTATCAAGACCAAACACATCCCTAAGTATTGTGTGCATAAATAAATATATACATATACTATGGTCATCAACTCATTATTTTTAAAGTACATTTTTTAAAAAGAGAGATAAAACAAAGGTCAAATTCAAATATACTGACATAGCAACCCATATGCATGTAAACCCTCATGAGAGCAATTACCTACAATCCAAAGAAGCTTGATAAAGTAAATGTCAAGATTGTGAATCCAATGAGTTATAACTTGCTTAAAGTATAATATGGCTAATAAAAATGCTAACAATAATAACTTTAAAGTATACCCCACTAAATCTTTTAAAGCAACTAATTACCAATGTTAAAACTAATTCACACATCAAATTTAATTCCTTAATAGAAATCCAAAAAAATTTATGTTGCAATTATGACATTTCATATTGCAAATTTTTATCAAAAAAATTACAAAATTTTATTAAAAACTTACAAGATTTTATGAAAAGTTGCAACCTGTATCTTGAATACTTGCTACTTTTTATAAAGAGGTTTGTTTTGGTACAATCAATAAAAAAAGGTTGTATTGATATGAATTTTTACAAATTTTATGAGAAAACTTCATAAAACTTAATTTTTTTTACAAGATTTCATAACTTTTTCATAAAACATAAGTTATATGGGATGCAACTGTTCATATACAATTCATAACTTTTTTTATAAGATTTCATTACTTTTCCATAATACAAGTTATATAGAGTCCAATTGTTCATATAAAATTTACTACTTTTTTATAAGATTCCGCACTTTTGCCTATAAGTTTTGCAACATGAAACAATGATCCTACAATATGAAAACTTGAAGAACTATTATGAAATCTTATGAAAAAGATTGCAAACTTTATGTTAAGTGTTGTGTGTTCTATAAAAAAAATCGCATAAAATTTGTAAAAAGTTATATCGGTAATCCTATTTTTGAAGGTGTACCAAAGAACTCCTCATAAAAAAATAAAAAAAAATAAAAAAGAAGAAGTTGCAATATTTATGTAAAAGTTGTAACTTTTTTGAAAAATATATGTAACTCTCTTCAAAGTCCTAACATACCAAAAAACCTTAACAATATTATGTCAATTTATATGGCCATTTCATCCACAATATTAGTAATGGACTTAGTGATTTCACCTGGTTTCATGACACTTTCTAACTAAAAAATAAAATAAAAATCTAGTGAAAAATCTAGAATTCATGTTATACACATAGATATTACTTTCACAAGTTTGAATGGAAGGGCATAAAGTCGATCTCTTTCTATAATCGGTACGTTCAAAGTATTGTAATTAGAAGTTTCCTACTCAAATCATTAGTATTATTAATTGACTATTGCCACTATTCTAAAACAAGAGAACTTATTTGATTCATAGCTATTTTAACACCCTTATAACATGTCAAATTTAAAGTTGCATACATTGTAGAGTGTCTAGGTTCCACTTCTTCATTACATTTTCAAATACATATAAAATTTACTTTTTAGAAAGTTCTAACAAGTTGTTTATGCAAGTGCTACACCCTCTTTATAACCAATGAGAACACCAAGACCCAATTAGTCTTTCGATTCTAAACTAATAGTGGATTTTGATATATATATATATATATATATATATATATATATATATATATATATATATATATATATATATATATATATATATATATATATATATATAAGATAAATGATTTATGCAAGAGGATTTTAAAAAAGGTTTTTTCTAACAAAATTTAATATTTTTTAGAAAGTTACATAATACTCATGCATTATTTTTAAAATTTTAGGGAACAAAGCTTCTGTTAGTCTTTATAAAGCTTTGCCGTTATTCTAAACTCTATTAGACCTGATTATATCTAGTGGTAAGGCTATTGCGTTAGCTAAGATTTATAAGAAGTTTTTAATGTTTTTATTATTTATAAAAATTTTAAATTTATCCTTCATAAAATTAAATTTTTTTTAATATAAATACTTAATAATTTTATTATAACTCTTCTATCATTTTTATCCTAACTTTGCCCTTAATTATATCTATTTATTTCAGATTTAGATCCTTAATGTTTTAGAGTTTAGTAGGAAGTGTATAGATTGGTTGTGAATGGTGGAGTACCATGATCAACTGATTAATTGATCCTCGAGAAAGGAGGCCTACGAGAAGCCAACGACAGTGGATATCATGAAGGCCCTCCAATGCTCAACATTAAAAAAAAGAATAGAAAATAGTAGAGTGAAGTAGTATAGGTGTAATTAAATAGCTAAGAAAGCATGCATAAAGCTTTGTATAGTGGTCAAGTGGAGGACAAATTGATCACTTTATATAGTGGTAAAGTGATCATTTGATATGAAAAAATGATTTTAAAATCTACTAAGTGCCAACTCATGTAGGTTAGTTATAACCATTTTGGTTATAATAGACTGGTATACGTGTTAATGTATTACTCAAGATGCATAACAATGAGTCAACATATCAACCAAAATATAGGTTAATCATTCTCAAGAATAGGCTAATCAAACAACTTGACATATGGACTAATCAATCTATTTTCCTAATTGCTATAAAAGTGGTTTTCTTCTTGCTAGACCATATAACCTAATATTAGGTAGTTATCATCTAATGCTCTTCTAAAATAATATAGCAAGGCTTGATCAACTGGAATAGTCAATAACAATCCATTTTTATGATATAGCAAAACTTACATGGATCTGCTTCATAAATATCTAAAGTGTACTAACCAATAAACAAAATTAATGTTCTAGTGATGGGTGCTTTATAACTAACCCATTGACGATCTCATATGATATTTCAAGACTTGTGCTATTGTCACTTAGGGCAACATGACGATTAATGTTAATCTAACTAGTCATTAATGATAATGATGATTTCCTCGAGATATGTTATTTAAAATTTTGAAATTTGAAATTTGAAATTCCAAAATGAAGAATTTTCATTTAGTTACTGGAATGAAGTAAAAAATCACCATTTGTTGCATTATTGGATTAGGTGGTGATTCGTGTGATGGAGTTTTTGAGCTATTTGATGTTAATGAACAAAAAATACATTCTTCATGATGATATGCATTTACTATTAGATCTATATTTCAAAATTTGATATGGACCATTGAACAATTTATACATATGATTATCATTTCATAAGCTTTTTCTTTGGCCATTTACAAACTTGCTGTTACTCAATTAAAACATTAATTTTTTTTTCTTCCTAATGTCGTCAATTTTCTTTTTGTTAGCATTTCATCAAAGCTTTAGAAGTTAAATATAATGTAACATTATTTGTGTGATTATTTTCATTATTTTTTGTAATCTTATTATAATTAAGTTTAAATATGGGTCATGCTTTCTTTAGACCTTTACAATTGTTCTTTATGTTCTTGGTGTTCTTTATTTAAAAATTTGAATTTGCTTACTTTAATCTTTGTAGGTATATATATCTTGATTTTTTGTTGTTTGTAACTTCTTGCATACATTGGTAGAATTACCATGTCAGGGGACCCAAGAACATCAAGTGCCAATCTTGGAAAAGATTGATCATTCAAGAGATTGGTCAATGTAGTGTTGGCTGTTGTTTAAGAAAGCGCCATAACACATCGATTGGTACATTAATTAACACTGACTAAAATCTTTAATGGTTCATCCAATGTTTGCACACAACTTTTGAGTTCTTTATATACTTCTATTGATCATTTGTGATTCCAAAGATGAGAAAGGCAAAAAATTAGCCATAAATGTCACATATGGCCTTAAGATTACAAATTTTATAAGTTTTGATGTTAAAGCATGCAACTTTTTCATGACTTGGTTAAAACCAATGAAGATAATGGAACTTTATAAAAAAGGTCAACCATCCCACATGCAACTAACTAACTTACAGTTTAAACCTACCAAAAAAAAAAAGATAAAAAGGTCTGTAGTTTCAACATAATACATTTTTTCATGTTCTACAATTTAGTTATTAAAAAAATTAATGTTCAACCACTATTTTTTTATTTTCAGCAGGCTATACTATGATCGATGAATATTCCCTCTTCTCACTTATCATTCAATAGTTGGTTAGTAATTGCCTATTTTGAATAACTTATTCTAGTATTTATTTTGAGGCTAATAATGAATATCTTATTTTGAATTACTTATTTTAGAATTTAACTTGAGACTAATGGTGAATAACTCTTTTTACTATTTTTCATTATGTCATAAAAAAAGTTAATTTGTCAGCTTACATTTTTTGTTAGAGAAGGCCAATTAATTTTTTATCATCTCAATTCTTATATATATGATTTCAGAGTGATGGCTTAATTAAGACAAAGACCATATTATTTTCATATAAATGGGAAAGCTCTATTTCCGATTGTATGGTCAGCCATGAGCATATGTCCCCAAGCTTAGAAGGTTATACTTAATTGAGCGGAAAATTATGGATAGTATACAATAAACTCTTATTTAGGGTTCCTTCGACATTTGATTAATTAAAAGTGCATTTAACTTTTTGAAAGTATTTATTATGGATAAAAAAATGATATTTTTCTTACCTCTTTCTTTTTTATGAAGATACTTACTTGGAGGGTGAGGAATTATCAATGGAATAAGTATTAAAACTTGGTTAACCCAAAGCAGTCACCATAAAGAAGGTAGCTAAAGCAGTAAAGGAACCAATCAAATTGGTGGAATCAATTGATGGAAAAAAGAACGTTATTAAGAAAAAAAAAGAGATCGGTCCTTTACTGGTGACACTTCTATGAAGACTACTCATACTTAACTAACATAACAAAAAATGGCATCAAAGTAGAAGGCTTAAAAGAGGTCAACCTACTAGAAGTGAACAATTAAAAAAGGGAACCAAGTTGACTATCCAACTAAAAAAATAGCAACCTAATAATGCAAGCTTTTCCTTTTAAATTGGTATTTAACAACTAAAAAATTAATTGAAGCTTTTAACCATAAGACTAGAGAGGATTCCTACTAAATTGGCCAATGAAGGATCAATCCTTCCAGAATTAGTATCAGGGTAAGGCTAATGATCTAACTTGCAAAGCAACATTTTTTATGCTTTAAAGCCAATGGTAGATTCGATCTCACTAAAGAATAATATCTAATTTTTAGGAATGGATTGCATAAAATTTATTTGACATCCTCAAGAGAGATCAATTCTTCCCCTAGATGATTGACTAACAACCTATATTTAGATAATGTTAATTATGTCCCTTTTGGGATCTATTAGCTACTGTTTCCTAACAATAAGGAATAATTAAAGGAAAAAACAAGAACAAATGGACTCATAAAATTTTCACTTAAGGAATTAATTAATAATACAAGCAAGATGGTCAAGATTTAATTACTTATGAAAGAATAGTTTAGTATGAAAACTTTTTATTACAAACATAAAGAATTATTTAAGAAAATGAGAGAAGAGATAACTAATTTATCAAAGTCTTTAAAAAAATTAAAGATCAAGGACAAAACTTCTGAGATAGATATTGCTTGGCCTCAAAAAGAGATTAACCATAAAGATTGATTAATTTGTTAAAGGTAAACTTATATTGATAATGTTGATAAGAAAAATGTAGAACTTAAGTAATTAGTTTAAAAGGCTATGGAATCTTTGAATTTAAAGGAAGATGAAGCTAATAAGTTTAATAAGGAACCAATTATTTTCAAGAGAAATTTTGAATTACAAGCTAAGGAAAAGAAAACACCAAAAACTATAGTGGAAGAATTAACCAGTCTCATCATGAAGCAATCAAGTCCCAAAATAAGGTAATAAAAAAAGCCGAATAGTTCAAGGAACTTGTGATGGATACATTTATCCAAAGTTAGAACCTAGCTAAAAGCTAAGCCAAAGCTCTCTTTCCTTTTATTGATTTCTCCCATATGAACAATTTTAGACCTATTAAGCAGGTAATGAAAGAGATAAGGGAACAAGTGAATCAATCAAAGTTAAAGAGGTCGATCACACTATTGATACAATTACTAAAGATAGAATTGTTGGTGTGTGTCATAGAAACTAATCATATAGATGATTGAAGTAATACACAATGTATTATGTTTTATTTTAGGCAATTTAATTATTATATTTTATTTTTATAATTTTATTATTATTCTGCACGATTTATAACTTAATATAATAATTATCCTTGGAATAACTTCGCTATTCCTAATAAAATATCCCTAGTCAAGTATTATTACGAAAAGGATAGTAATAATAAATCGAGACTAGCATGTATAATGATTGATGATTACGAATCATGGATATGTGATATCAAGTCAATACATGAGTACATTATTAGTGAATAATATACTGGACTGACCCACTATGAGAATATTGCATGGATAGACATGTCATAAGTTATTCTCATCTGATCATAAATACACATAAACTTTTGACCTGAAGTCACTACGGTTTCCTACATGAGGAATTACTCACTTTAATATTGTCCTATATCACCTTTAATCAAGATGACGAATAGGGCATTGATTAGGTGTGTCATGAATCGTGCAGAGGGAAGTGAGTGATGTAGATGGGATTTTGTTACTCTTGTATAAAAGAGAAATATCCTTGGACCCCTTGATTAAGTGAGACTTAGAAATGCATGGTCATGCTCAATTAGATTAATATGTGATATTAATAATTTATTTTAAGTCTACTTAGTATCAAGAAATATAAATTGAATATTGACGAGGATGACACATTCCATGCCTCCAGTTCAATTTGGATATTATTACAAAAGGGTTATGATGCAAAACGTTGATCATGTATTAGGTGGATGTCGAATCACAAACAATCTTACTATTTGAGTGGTAGTGATGTATTGCTAGATACCGCTCACTGTCTATAGCTCAATAATAAGTCATTGTCAACGTAGTAAGAACCTACAAGGTCACACAAAAGGAATAGGAATAAGACAATAATTAATTGAACTTTAATTATATTAATATCCAATTAATTGGACTTATTTTCATACATATATATATTATTATTAAGAATAATAATGTGTTATTCACGTAATATATATATATATATTATGTGATATTATTTGATATTAAAGTAATATCAAATAATTACGTTATCAAATATTAGATAAATATATTATGAGATAATATTATTTTGATATTTGATAACTATATGCAATTATCTAATATTAAGATATTTATATTATGAGATAATATTATCTAATATTAGATAATTAATAGATAAGTCCTATCTCTCCTCATTATCATTAGGATAAGGATAAAATGAGTTATTAAGTGTGATTAGGATTTTGGAAGCATTATCCTAGTAGGACTATGATTGTGGCTTTTTTAAGTTCTATAAAAAGGGGCTTGAGGGTAGCACAAAAACACACGCTCATAAGCCTCCTAAAATCCTAAATCACTCAGAAAATATTGAATCCTAATTCCTAGAGAGAGAAACGCATCCTAGCAGATTCGTGAAGGGCGAAAGGTTATTGTTCACTCCGTGTGGATACCATAGAGATGCTGTACCTTCCGACCGGCATTTGATTCATCCACTCTCAAGTTTTGATCAGTAGAAACACGAGTGCCCAATAGGTAAAATCCTAATCATTGATTTATGCTTTTTGCATGGATCCTAGGTAGAATTCGGATTAAAATTTTGAAATTTCACTGCATGTAATAATCTGAATTCCCAACAAGAATTGGTCACACTATTGGCGAGACTAGTTAGTTAGCTTCAGAGGTGATCAATCAAGGCACATCAAATAATACAGTCCTTTTAAGTGGCCAAGATGCTCCTAATGACCCTCCTGCTCCTTAGACACTATTTCTTAGATAACATGCAAAAAGTATGTAACTATTGAAAGGATACGTAATTAGATTTTGCAAATGATATACTTTTTCACCAATTAGTTTAGGCATTATGTTTTGTAATTTCTTTTTAATGAATGATATATTTTTAAGAATGCAGTATGCCATGAATTATTTTTTCTAAGTTTTGTATGTTTTTATTTATTCATATATTGATTAGTTAATTGGTAATAATTATTCTTTTCATAACTTGTAGAGTATCAATAAAGAAAATCATTTTTCACAAATAAACAAATATCAATTAGTCATTGTTTCACAAAGAACATGTTTAGAAGCAATTAGTTTAGATTTGATAAATAACCAATCAATTTGCTTAACATTTTTTTAATGCTTCATGTCAAAATTTAACTAAAGCATTGGTTTATTCAACCATTGGCTTATTATGTACAAACTAATTCTTAAGAGAATAAAAAGTAAAACTATAAGAAATTAACTGCTTACATAAATTTGCTTTAAGATTCCTTGATCAATTTTATTGAATGGTAAGTCTTCTATTAATCCTACCTTTAACCTTTTGTGAATAAGCCTTTATAACCTATTAATTAGTGGGTGCCTACCGATTAGGAGGACTTTTGCCTATCATAGATAAGACTTCGTTAACCCATTGATTAATGGATACCTATCGATTAGTAGGACTTTGGCCTATTGCAAATAGTACTGTATTGGTAGCATGAGATGAAGTTTTTCCTAAATGTTTCTATTTTTATTCTTCCCATATAGGGGCCATAAATTGCACAAGATCCTATTTTAATAATCTTACTCTAAAGACTAATATGATATTCTTTGAGATGGGTGATATTCCATGTTTTGGGCAATATTTTTCTATCTAGTGTTTATATTTGATAAAACCCATTCTCAATATCTTTGATCATTCTATAAAATCCTTTCTAACTAGCTATTAATATCCTATCTTTTGACTCTTTTCTAGGCCTATTAGTTTTTTTAAGGACCAATGTTCTAATAGTAAAGCTATTTAGCTTAACCTTTTTATTACTTGACCACCTTTTGCTCATAAGCATAAGATTGGATAAAGGCTATTTCCCTATTTTTGTTAAGTAAATTAACTCCTTCTCTTACCAATTTTCATTTTCTTCTTACTTATACTACTTGACTCTTCAACTTAATTCACTGATCTCAACTAGTATTGAGGTTTCATGTCTATGCATTTGGTGGAAAGGGACCTCCCTAGTTATGACAAAGAAGTTGTCTTATATGAGCATAAAATGCTTAGGAGCTCTTCCACCCACTTCTTTTTGGAACCCTTTAATATCTTTTTCAACCTTTCTAAGATAATCTTATTAAGCAACTTTGCTTACCTATTTAATTAGGGGTATTCAATTGGTGAAAGTTTTTTGAATAACTTTTATATCTTTATAAAACTTCTTGAAGGTTTCATTAGTGAATTGAGTTTCATTATCACTAATGATCACTCCTAGAATGCCAAATCTATAAATAATATATTTCTAAATAAATTTTTAAGTATTTTTAGTAGTTATAGTGGCTAAAGGTTCGACTTCAATCCACTTTGTGAAATGATTTATTGCAATAATTAAAAACTTAAATTATCCAAAGGTGTTAGGTAATGGTCTTAAGAAATTTACTCCCTATTGAGTGAATGGCCAAGGATCAATTTTTGGTTTGAAGTAGGTAATATTGTTATGCTAGAGTGTCTTTAGCATTATTCACATCTTTTTACTAACTTTAAAATGTCTTTTTTTAGTGTTAGCCAAAAATACCCAAATTATAATGCCTTTTTAGCTTGTAACTTATCTTTTTCAAGGTAGTATATGATAGGATTTATCCAAGAAGATAATCAATTTATACACTTTTTCTTCTATAATAGGCTTATAAACTATCTCTTGTAAGATTGATAAATTATTAACTGATGCTTTGATGCTTGCCAATTTTAACAAAGTATCAACCTTGTGATTTTTAATTCTTGGTATTTGTTGTATTTTGAAATGCTTGAACTTTAAAATTAATTCTTTCACTTTTTATGTATATTTGATAAGATAAAGGACCTTCATCTTATATGATTCATTAAGCTATCCAACCATCAATTAAGAATCACTTTTTGCTATTATAGCTTTTACTCTTATTTCTTTGGCTAATTTCAAATCTAGCAATAAGTGCTTCATATTTGGACTAGTTGTTTATGGCTCTTTATTACCTCTTTTATAAAAGTAGGGCTCTTCATGTCCAAGATTGCTTAGCATTTTGCTACATTAACCTCTATACCTCTTTTAATTAGCATAAAGCCTAAGAATTTGCCTATTGTAACCCCAAATGTATATTTAATAAGATTAATCATCATGTTTTGGCTTTCCATTACTTTAAAATTTTCTTTAAAGTCTTTTAGATGTGAGACATTATCTTTTGATTTGACTAGCATATCATTTACATAGACTTCCAAATTACAACTAATCTATTCTTTGAAAGCTTTATTCATCATATGTTAATACATTGTTCTATTTTTTAAATCAAATAGCATGACCTTATAACAATATACCCATTCATCTGGATAAAAGTAGTCTTGTCTTGGTCTTTTAGCCATATAAATATCTGATTATAACTAAAAAACGCATTGCCAAAACTCAAGATCACAAAATTAAAAGATTCATCAACTAGTTAGTCAATATTAGGGAAATGATAAGAGTCTTTAAGATAAGCTTTACTAAAATATGTGAAATCAATGCATATCCTCCAATAGTCATTAGCTTTTCTTATTATATCCACATTTAAGAGCCATTAGGTATGAAGGACTTCTTTTATGAAACCAACTTGGAGAAGTTTATTTACTTCAACTTTGATTACCTCTAATCTATCAACACCATATTTTCTCTTTTCTATTGAATTGACTTGATTGATGGATCGATAGCTAGCTTATGGCAAGTAACTTTTAGGTTAATCTTAGGTATATCAGGAATGGCCCAAGCAAAGATTTTTATGTATTTTTTTTCAAAAAATCAATTAATTTCTCTTTAAAATTATAGGGAGAATTCTTTCCCACTTTAACTATTCTATGATCATTTGGACTAAAGATCCTTATCTCTTAAGATTTTCATTTTGACGAAAGGCTTTTTTCTTTTTCGTCTTATAAGGATCAAGGGGATTAGTTACTATTAAGTTGTAGTCAACATTCTTTTGATATGGTATCTCTTATGTGCTTTCATTGGTAAAGCCAGAAGTGTTTTCTTTGCTTAAATAGATCATGTGACATTTTTAGCAGCCTCTTAGTCAACCCTTACCTTATTTTTTATTAGGAACTTCATTAATAAATAAGGTGTTGATGCAATCACTTTGGCCTAATTTAGGGAAGTCCTTCTGAGAATTGCATTATAAGTTATAGTTGGTGCATTAACCACTAGAAATTCATCATGATGTTAGTGAAAGTGCGCCATTTTTCAAATGTAACTTTTAGCCTTATTAATCCTTGAATTAGTAATTATTTCCTGAAAAGCCAATCAAATTTTCCTAGCAGGGCTTCATATCCTTTAGACAAAGGTGAAGGCATCTTTATGTATTGAAGTAGAGTATATCAATTGAGCTATCCTAATCAATTAGTATTATTTTTATTACATAGTTATGGACCATAGTCATGATGATCATTGGATCACTATGTTCCTTATCAAAATTAGGTGGCTAATCTTTATTAAAAAAAAGTGATCAATTGACGTGATCCAATTTCAATCGTGATCAACATAGATCCTAATGCTTGATTTCTACAATCCTCAACATTATTCACTCTTATCTATCTAATTGAAATATCCTTATTTTGAGGAGACTCAAAATTCACTTTAAATCTTATAGAAAAATGACAGAGTCTTCTCTATTTTTACATGCTTTCTGAAGGCCACATACCTTATAATGTAAAACCTATATTTACCATAGATATAACAACAACAAACATACATACAATACTATACAATTTCAAACTTTTACATAAATAAACAATTCAATGCATCTAATGCTAAATCCATAACATTTATATCCCAAATTTTAATCCTAATCCATTTGTCACAATCCTTTAACAAGGCTATCTTGGTTCTCAATGGATGCAATAAGCTTAGTATGCTTATTTCAACTTGAAAACATTTAAAATAAAATGGAATAAGTTGTGAGAATTCAATGAGCATATATCTACACTACCTCGTAAAGGATTAGTTTTATATATATACATAATAGTCACATGTTAATCATGTATTAACTTAGAAATTAATAACAAACTCATTTGAGAAAATTTTGAAATATACCAAACCAAGCCTTGGATTGAGTGTTCACCTGTGCACACCTTAGATTTCAAATTTCATATCACAAAATCATTATATTCTCATCTATTCATAGGTATACAACATCTTTATTATATCACAACCATCCATTTTAGGTAGTCATCATATTCATAACAACCATTAAAGCTTAAATATAAATGAATCATTATAATTATATCAAACACCAATATTCAATCATGAATAAAGTTCTAGTGTCACATCACATCACAAAATCATTTATAAGAAGCATACATACATCCACTATTAACTCCTAAGTCAATCTTATATCCTTTTTAACTGTTTATCAGGAATTTTCCATTTAGCTCTCATATCATCACCCTATCATAATTTATAATTTCTAATGCCACTCATAGTATGATTCACAAATAATATAATAGAAAAGTTCAAACCTCATATCATAATTATTTATATAAATTTTGATACACAATATCAAGCATACAGTAGTATGTATATATATATATGTTTATATAACAACACTATCATATTTACCTACATGGCCATAACATATAAGTATCATTGAAACTGGATCACAATTAATTGATAGTCAAAAACACTATCACCATGCTTTTCTAAGCATGGTCAATTAACATCCACTCAAATAGATAATCACACTTAGACCACAAAAGTTTGTTCCATATCAATCATGCCTAATCACAAGACATTTTAATTCTAAACTTACTATATGATTGTAACTTTGAAAGCTTTCACATGAATATATATATTTAGAATTTATACTAATTATAACAAGAATATAATTCATAACATTTATGCAATCTTTTATTAAAATATTAATCTAAGGTGGGATATATACTCACCTAAAATTGCCCAATAGCTTTGAAGATTCCTAACTCTTTTGGTTTCACCTTTCGCCTCTTCCTATATGTCAATTTGTGATAATACATTATAATTATATGCACATTACTTATTTTCTTTCCACCTATTATGAATCCAAATTCCAATCATAATCTAATAGCATCCTATATTACTTACTTTTTATATTTCCTAATATTAACTGATAAATAAAATATGCCATTTAATCATCTTAGATTCTCACTTCCTTTATTTTCAAATCTATCATAAAAAATTAGAAATTCCCATATATAATGGCTTTTCTAAACCAAAGTACAAAATCATCAAAACATTACCACTCATATCACTATATAAAATTATACACTTATCTTCTTATATTTTTAACTTTACATAAAGAATTAGAAGATTGCATTTATTAAGGACTTTCTACATCAAATTTTGAACATTGAAATAATAGATCTTGGTGATATAATGATATTCTAAATATATTAATTAGATATTTTTATCATAAAATCCTTATTTTATCAATACTATATTAGTCATCCAAAATAAAATGATAAAATGTGGGTTTTGTAAATCATGTATAAATCCATAAAATATTGGGATATAATACTTCAAGAACACTTTAATCATATTGTTTCAACATTCTATATCATAAAACTTTTATTTTTTTAAAAGCTATCATTATTTATTTGAATTTACTCACAACATGGATTTTGTAAGTTTTCTAAAATATATAACTACCACTAAAAATATTATGGCATAATACTCCATAATGGTTCTTCTTTCATTACTAAGACACTTTATAGCATAAAATTTATGCATATAGATACATTTTTATAAGTATCATGATATACTCAAAATACCTATAAATGATTTTTTTTCTAGACCATGCATGATTCTTTTAAAACATTTGAAAATAATACTTTTTATACACTTATTCATTTCATTCTAGCATTCTATGTCATAAAATTTATATTTTTCATAAATAGCATTGTATATTCAAAATGCTCTCAAAATGGGTTCTCTGATTCAAGCTTCAAACACTCAATACTAGTAAAGTTAATTATATAAAAAAGATCCTAATTATGCTATTTTAACACTCTATAACATAAAAATCTTATTTTTCATAAACATCATCATTTTTTTAAAACACAAAGAAATGGATATTTCTTGGATGAAGCATCAAATCAACATAAATATTAAAATGTTATGATATAGACATGCTTGCCATCATCTGTAGAGGTTGGTGACATGCACGCCGCAATGTACCAAAATTAGATTTAAAACTCGTTGCTGAAAAATAATATAAAATAGTGGTACAACCAGGTCATACCCCAATGATCCTTTGATTTTACCTTTTCTAAATAATTTTATAACAATATATGCGCAATTATTAAATTATTTATGCAATGAAAATGTGAAAAACTAATATAAACATAATGCAATATAATAAAATAGAATGCTGCTATTAGATAAAACAATAATAGAATTAGAATGCAAAATATAGTAATGCAATAATGTATGTATGTAGAACAAAATTAGAATTGGGGTGTGGTTGCATGAAATTAAATGATTAATAAGCATGAAAATTAAGTTTAAAATAGAAATAAAATAGAAGAGAAATCAACGGAACTAAACAACTGATTCAAGGAAATTGAGAGCTCTAAATTGGATTAATCATAAATCAATTAGGATTTAACTTTTTCTAATGAATTCTTTAACTTTGAATTATCTGAAATCCTTGTAATAATTCCTGAATTCTATGCAAGATAATTGCCTAGGATTTGATTAATTAAAATTAGCTGAATTAAGTAATAGCTATAATCCTTATGTTATATTAAAATTAATTTATAAATAGAATTCAATTAATTTGAGGAATTAAATTAGAAATCTCTAAATTAATCCCTCAACCCTCTATCCCTATGTATAAAACTATGATTTATCAACCATAATTTCATAATAAAATAGCAAAGAATTTAGAAATCACAAAGGTGAATATCAATTATATCAAATCAACACCCAACATAAGGAATCTCAAGAATTCAGCATAATTAAATAGAGAAGGAGGAAAATTAATTAAGAAAGGTCAATATTATAAAGCATGATCTCATAATCCTCAAGAGGATATCTTCAAATTCCTTGAATCAACCTCAAAAAATTAGCTCTCCATTGATGAAGAAACAAGAAGAAGAAGAAAGAAAACTAGGCTGCTGAATTGTGTAAAAATCTGAATCTCCCTTCTCTTCAGTCCTCTTGCCTATTTATATAACTTAACTTGCCTAAAACCCTATTGTACTAAGATTAGATGACTCTTAGAATTACAATAATAAAGTTTTCTTAATTTCTAGAAGTCCAAACTTGTTTTACAAGTCAATTAATTCTAATAAGATCAATCAGTGAATTCCCGCAGGCTTGTCTTCCAAGCAGAATAAGTCTACGAAATCAATTCCTTCTGAAAGATCCATAAACATAAAAGTTGTAGGCTTGTGTCTTCTGAGAAATTAGGCCTAGAATCAGGTTAATCGGACCATTATACCTCCAGATATGGGCCAAATACAGAAATGGGTTCAGTAGGGACAAAAACATGGTTTTAACTTGCCGGCTAAGTAAAGGCTTGAAGGAGTCCGAACTGGGCTTTTACCAAAACATAAAAGTTGTAGATATTCCTTTTAGCTTTCCAAAAATATAAATTTTTCCTCAATCCAAGATCCACAGCCCATGTTATGACTGAAAAACAGAAATAGTGTCAGAATCCAGCATTTATCAAATAAATTCAAAAAATTATAAAATCAATCCAAAATTATAAAACAAGGCCTATTTGTAAAATTAAGCATATCTAACACCTAAGAGACATAAAAATAGGAGAAAATATAATAGTAAATATTTTTTTATCAGTTAGTGATAGCTCACCAACACTGAACTTAGGTTGGATTGCTGATAAAAGAAGGAGCTTTCTAATCTACTCCTGTGCAAGGTTACGTGGCTCCAATTGTGCTCTTCATGCCATCCTCAATGGTGGTTTTCCGGTGGTGAGAAATGGCAAGGGGAAACTCCTATTTCTCAATTGGGCTACACTTTTGCTTCCACAACTACACTTCTTTGTCGAAGCTTACAACTATAAAAAAGAGAGGGAAACAGAGGAGCACATGTAAGGAAGAAAAACGACAAGCAACAACAGAGAATAGCATTGGGCTAGATGTACAACAAGTCATAAGTAGAAAAGTGGTGCGGAGGAAGAGAAGGAGAATAGAGAAAGAAAAAGCCCTTGGTGGAAAGAGAAAAAAGAAAGGAAAAAGGGAAAAAAGGAGTAGTTAAGTATGTCTTGTTGGTAAAAGAAAACCAAAAAAGAAGGAAAGAGAGAAAAAATTCGAGGAGTAGAGAGAGTGTGGGTGGAGAAAATTTTAAAAATGAGGCTTGGGTCATGATTTTATGTTTCTCGCACAACATAAGCTCACTCTTCCTTTAAATCTCATTGTTTCATCTTTATTTTCAAATCAATCTTCGCCTTTCATTATTTTTTTAAAAACTCAATTTTTATAAAACTCTTATTTAAAATTCCTAAAATAAATATCTCCAACTTTCATAACTTTCAAAAATAATTTATTTATTTCAAATATTTAAATTTATAAATCTTTTCACTCACAATAATTAAAATTATTTTTAATCAATGAGAGAATCTTTGTAGAAAATGTGTAAACAAGCCTCAAATTAATAATTGTCTTATAAAAATAAATATATTTCAAATATTATTATCGATATCATTTTAATATTTCAAAACTCTTAAAAAAAGAAAATAAATTTAAAAACCATACATTAACTAAATAAATAAAAAACATATCCACAAATATTGAATTTCATAAAGCTTTAAATATTAACCCGGGCTATTTTATCAATATGGAATTAAAGATCCTTAGTTTTTAGAACTCTACATTCTTTACCCACCTCATGTGGCATTTTTTTGCTATTTTTAATGGTTACCTATGATAATATCCACCATTCCAAATAGTTCTTATAGCTTTTCAATGTCTTTGCCTTTATTTATTTACTTTTTAGAGGAGGAGTTTGTAGGAGAAAGTGATCAATTTCACTTTCTCTTATTCCAATTAGCCCTTCTTTTTTCATTATATCTACTTTGACTACCTTTTAAATTGATCATTCTTCATATGTTGCTTCAAATGGCCTCTTTGAATTAATTTTTTAATTTCATTTTTCAAGTTTACATAATCTTTGATATCATAAGACCAGTATTTGTGATGATTCCTTAGGTGGTGCATGCTTTTATGATTTCTTTGCTAGTTTATTTTCCATTAGTTCTACAGCTTTTACTTCATCAATTATTTTCTTTAATGTGGTGTTTAAAGGCATAAACTAATTAAATCAAGGCCTTGGTGTCCTACTATCTTCTTTTTTTATAAATTCATCAAGTCAATTCTCATTCTATCTCTTATTGGTCTTAAGTTCCTTTATAGCTATGAATTTGGTTGTTTTTTTTAACAATTTAGTCATGTTTTTACCTAGATTTTTGGCTAAAGATTTGGAAAAATTTCCAACATGAAGCTCAACCAATAATGCATGTATAGCAACCTTTTCTTTGATGTCTTTAATCTCTAGACACATTTGGTTGAATTGTTTAAGTTTTTTAGTGGTTCATTTTTTCCTTGCCAAACATTTGTCAGCAAAGTTGTTATTTTCTTTGAGGCTCTAAATGTTGCAAAATAGGCTAGGAATTAATTAGATAAATGTCTAAAATTTATCATCGTATTTGATTTTAAGGTCATAAACCATAGAAAACTAACTTTCTTTAAAGTAGTAGAGAAGGTGTAGCACATGATTGCATTAAAAGCTTCTAATAGTAACATGGCCACCATAAAGGCTTTAACTTGCTCTTGCGGGCCAGTTGTCCTATCATAAGATTCCAAGTAATGGTGGTTTGTAAGGCTGCTCATCATTTAGCCATCCGATAAAAATTGATTGCCTGGGATCGAAGATTATTAGCCAATGACGAGTATCTATGACAAGGCAGATGGAGTCGAATGAAAATAAGAAAAAAATTAGTTATATCAATCGACTGCAATGGGACGACATGTAGAAGGTAGTTCTTTGATTGTGTTTTGTAAATATACAGCTTCCAAAGAGTCAGAAATGCAATCCTCACATTTCATTTACCCTCTTATTCCTTGTTGTAACTTAACCCTAGTAGAGCAACACCCAAGCTTTGTCTCTTGATTCTACCCCACCAACCACTCATCGGTGCCAGAGATGACTTATGGTCAAAGCCTTCATCCTTTACAACCCATATCTCCATTGAACAGTCCAAGTCTCCATCATATTCACCGAATCTGCAGTGTCATCATAAGGTAAGTTTCATTATCTTCCACCCCTGTAACTACTTATAATTTTTTCGAATTAATTTCTTTTTATTGATTTTCTTATCTCTGGCTTCATCACTATAGCTTCCTGAGTATTTCATAACCCAGTTCAATGTGCTCACTAATTTGATTCTAAATATTCCAACCATTAAATGTTTTAATATCCTTGGAGTATTCTCACCTAATTTTATGGCTAATTTATTTCTGCTTATTATCAATCAAACACAGTTGAGAGAAGAGAAGAAACTATTTATACAGGGACATTGGCTTGTGAGGACCCTAGGAAGGGCGGTCACTTATCGAGACCCACTATTGCTTGACCGACTACATCATTTGTAGTTAAATTCGATTAAGGGCATGTTAGTGGGTTTTGTTAATTGACACCCCAAAGTGTTTCTTAATGCATAGTCAATTGAAATTTTAACTTTTAACTGAATATAACTAACCGATGAGCAGCCCTAGTGGTTTGAAGTTCTATGGAACAAGAACTTGATAGGAATAAAGGAATGACATTCATTGTTGGGATTATTATTCTTTTGGTTGTGATCTTAATAATAATATCCCTAATCATCATTTTTATGACCATTAGCCCTTTTAACTAACCAGTTATAGCTCCAACGATTGTAGTAATCATTTCTAGACCAAGTGTAGTCATACTTAAATATATCAATTCTTCCTTCATTGTTGCCATAAGGTCTATCATTGTACTATTATCTATTTTCATGATCAAAGGAAGAATTATAGTGTTGCCTTTAGTATTTGAAATAAATAAGCCTTTTATGCAATAATCGCTATTATTCCATGTTCCCCTAGAGCTCTTGTCGCATAAGTTCCAACTAGTCTTCAAGGTGTTAGTTTTCTCTTTCTAGCATTTCTTGTTCAATATTCTTGTTAGGTCTTCTTGGATACTAATTATGGAATGGTCCTCGTAGAGGGCTTTCCATGTTTGGTTGTTGAACAGATGGCGTGTGATCACTTGTAGAATGAATACTTGGAATGCATCTCATTTTTTAATGAGATTAGTTCAATCTAGAGCAAAGTGAAATGTTAATTCAATGAAAATCAATTAAATAAGATACCTACCTCCTTATAAATGAACAAAACTTATTTTTAACAAAGGTTTGCTAGAAAGATATTCGAAGATTATTTTCATGCAATAAAATATTTGTTCTAGGAATTAGTTTTTCCTAGGAAGGATAAGTGCAATCAATCTTTTTTTTTAAAAAAAAGTGAATATTAATTAGTTTTTATAAGAAAAGGAACCAAGAGATGTCAAAACTGGTTGTGAACAATGAAGTATGGTGATAAACTAATTGACTAATCCTTAAGAAAGGAGACCTACTAGAAGCCCCCAGTGGTGGATATCATGAAGGTCATGCGATGCTCAACATTAGAGAGAGAATAGAAAACAATAGAATAAAGTAATATGAGTGTAATTACAAAGTTATGAAAGTTTATAATAGACTAAATTAATATAAGTGTAATTACAAAGTTAAGAAAGCTTACCTAGGGCTTAATATAGTGGTCAAGTGGAGAACAAATCAATTAATTGACATAAGTATAAAGTGATCATTTGATATAAAAAGATGATTTTGAAATCTATTAGATGTCAACTTATACAAGTTAGTTATAACCATTTTGGTTACAATACTTCGATATGCGTATTGATTGATAATCAACACACATGATAACAAGTCAACAGATCGATCAAGATATGGGTTGATAACTCTCAAGAATAGTTTGATCAATTACATGTAGACCAATCAATCTATCTATCCAATTGTCATAAAAGTAATTTTCTTCTAGTTAGGCCCATTTGACCCAACATTAAATAGTTATCAATCCTCATTTTTTTATGATTTTTTTTGTTAGGTTAGAGGGAGATTTGATACGTTATTTTTTATAGATCCTATTACACACACACACAAACACAAATGAGACTCCAAGTTTCATCTTAAATATAAATTCTAATGTTTATCTCTTGCCATCTTGATGATAAAACATGTCCTAAAGCAAAATGAGAGTTCAAATTCATTCTACCAGTGATCCATTTTCTCTTAAAGGAAAAATAATCACCCCAAAGGGGGGAAAAAAGGAAAAGAATCACTCTCCCCAAGTCCCACGCTAACTTAGATGTGTACATGATCATACGGATAAGGGAGAGAGTGTTCCCACCCTGGGCAATGTGGTTTGGTTTCTTCAGTTCAAAGACGATACGCTCAAAGCAGCAAAGTCAAGTGGAGTTCTTGGTCAGTTCATTAGAGACATCATCCAAGATCATACACATTTATATTGAGCTGAGTTATCTCTATTTCCATCAGTTGTTGTTTTCCACTCTTCAGGGATTATATCTCTATGTCAAGCCTGCCAATTTTCCCAATCAATAGTAGGGGCAAGTACTAAACATACTACAATAGAAAAAATTTACTCCATACAAGAAATTTAATAGAGAGTAGAAAGATATGAAAAAAGAAGTGGTAACAAGGATGCAAAACTGTGATACAAGAATTCTCAGGTCCTCATCAATCTTCAATACCGAGATCTCCCCACCGGACATTGTGCCTTGCGGCAAGGTAATGAGCTCCAACCGGACCTCTGCTGCCATGGGGGTATAGCTCTGGAGCAATCTTCTTGTTTTCAAGTTCTTCCAGCAATGGAGTGAATAATGACCAAGCTGCATCAAGCTCATCACTTCTAATGAATAACCTTCGCTCCCCTTCTATTGCATCTAATAGTAGCCTCTCATACGCATCTGGTATTTCTCTTGGGTACCTTCACATAAATAAGAAGTTCTGAGATATTAACTCAAAGAAACTGCAAACCTAATAGTTAGCTTTTAAGGGTAGGTTTCCCTAAAACACCGCCCTAAAAGGTTGTAATATTGCTTTTAAAGCCAGACTGAACCTTTAATGTATTGTATGTTTTTCTATAACGGGGTCACCAGTTCATTATTGTAAAGTGACAATTTTTTAGGAAAGAGTAGGGGCGGCCAAACCACTAAATATATACACACAAGAAACCCATACTGAACCTAGGTTACAAAGGAAGATAAAGCCTTCCAAAAATAATAAAACGCCATTTAAACCACTCGTCTGTTAACAAAGTTACAATTTTAGAAAAGAGACATAAAACAAGGGTTAAGTACAGTGACACGTCAAGTCCCATATGCATCTGATACTCTCTTGCATACTCACGAGAGCAACAACTTACAGTCCGAAGAAGCTTGAAAAAGTAGAAGTCAAAACTATGAATTCCACGAGTTATACTGCGATACACTAGAAAAGGGCTGACAAAAATGCTAACGTTGATAACCTCAGAGCATACCCATCTAAAGTCTTTTGGGGCAAGTAATTACCAACATGTAACTACGAAGAACAAGAGGAAATGTTTCTTATGTTATCCTCGTGTCAGCTTCACCATAAAGGCGGTTCTGTCAAGTTTGCAATACTTCCAACTTAACAAATATCAAATGAAGATGAGATTATTAACATGGCGAATGAAACTTGACAAGATACAATTTTAATTAAATTAATATCCAATTTCACATATAAATCAAATTACCACCTCAATAATTTAGTGATTTAGATAATCAATGATTTTTCCTTTTATGCAAAATCATTATACTCTATGCAGTATGTAACTTGGCAAATTCTTATACCTGGCACTGTATAGCAAATTTAGATCACTTCTGTCCAGTCTCATTCCCAGACCAGGAACTTTGTTGTTGATCTTCAAATATATAGCTTCGTCAGGTTGCACACGGAGCACAAGCTCATTTGTAGCTTTGTCCAGGTCAGTTCCAAAATTCCGCTTGTACAAATTACCTGGGACGTGTCGGAACTGTACTCTAATTTCCGCACTGGTACAGTTTATTCTGTACTTTAGTAACTATATTTAAACAGAAAACTCGAAACCACAATCTAAATGAATCATCACATACCGCCTGGTGTGGAGAGCCTTTCCAGCTTTCATAAGGAATGGAACCCCATCCCATCTGGCATTGTCAATAAAAAGAGCCAATGCAGCAAATGTTGGAGTAAGACTACCTTTAGGAACAGTTGGATCATCTGTATAACCAGGATATGATTTACCACCCTTGTTATGGCCCTTATACTGACCAACAACTACATTTTCAAGTTGCAGGGGTCTCATTGATCTCAGAACCTTGACCTGCGTTAAGAACATTTTTAGTAAACTCATTATGTTGAGCATAGTCATTTTATAGGCTTCTAGAAGATTCCCGAGAACTGAATTGGCGAAGTAATAAAACAGTACCAGATAGGAATATATACGATATTATTCAGATAGATACACAAAATCCAGGAGGTCAAGATATTGGGCAGAGGTATAGTTATACCTTTTCATTTCTGATGTCCTCAGCAGCCAAGCTGACAGGCGTTTCCATTGCAAATAGTGCTAATATTTGCAGAAGGTGATTTTGCATTATATCACGTATTATTCCATAGTTGTCAAAGTAACTAAAAGAAAGCAGCAATACAATCAGATTAGCCACATGAAACATTATTTTTGTTCTAATACTAACAAAGAACAAATATATATGACATACCCCCCTCGCCCCTCCGTTCCAAAATCTTCAGAAAATATAAGCTGCACGTTGCGGATGTAGTTCCGGGACCATAGAGGCTCAAAAACAAGATTCGAAAATCGAAGCACCGATAGATTCTCCACTAGCTCCTTACCCAAGTAATGGTCAATCCTATATAATATTTCAGTAAGTCCAAAATTTCTTGCTTGTTTGTTAAAATTGAAAGAACCAAATGCACCTGAATATCTGATCTTCAGTGAGATACTGCATCAGATATTTTGTAAGTTCACTAGATGATTCTGAGTCACGGCCGAATGGCTTTTCTACAATAACCCTTGTCCATCCATTTTTTGAAGAAGCTTTAAGGGTTGCACATCTAACAACGTCTACAAATATATTTGGGGGTATTGACAAGTAAAACAACCTATTTGAGTGTTTTCCACCCTGGAAAAGACGATTTTTAAATGTTATTGGAATATATAAATCTCAAGTTCAATGACAAGGAAGGAACCTAATAAGTATAATCTAATGTTAGTCAGAATGGATTTAAATATTTAATCATGATTTGTGTCTCGTGTAATATTCTGTAAACTTATAATTGATGACCAGAACCCTTCCAAACCTACTTAATTTTCACTTCCAGATCTCCATCTGCACTACAGACTTCTGCATCATATCCACAAAGAAAAAGAAAAAAAAGAGGTACTAAGCACGGTAGTTTTGGAGGACTATTGGAGTTTATGAAGATGTTACTGAGCTTTCTTTTTCGGAGGCCAGTTCAACATCCAGGGCCTGCCGTGAGATAATGAACACAGGTGAGTCAGAATAGAAGAAGAGACCCAGGTTCAGAATTATACTAGTTTAGCAATATTCTGCATTAAGTTAGAGACAAAAATCGGCAGCCAAGAACAGACATAATGGTGATTGATGCATTTTATAAAGTATTAATGTTTAACATTGTATTCAGTAATCCAAGAACAAATAAATTTGGCTCTCTCGCTCATGTATTTGGTCTGGTGGCAACTTTAATATGAGATCTGGTTCATGGTTGTCAAATTATATTACTTTACAGATGACTATTTTTGCTGTATCATTTTTCTGCAATCCTAATACGGAATACAATATCAAAGTAACCCAGATAGCCTGTCCAGCAACTGTGAAAAAGAGATCAGATATTTTACCTCTCTCGCTTTTAGCTGGCAATCTAATTCTGAAAAATTCTCCTCAGAATTGTACTGACCAGAATGATAAAAGCATCTTTTTAAGAACTGCTCCATTTTATCTTCGCAATTTTCCCTATAAGTCTCAACCTCATCAAGACATAAAAAATGAAATGGATAATTGGGAAGGGGGGAAACAAGTGAAGTGCATAATCATGTTATCTAATTAGCATACAAAGAAATACCTATGATGAATTCTGCAGGTTAAGGTTTTGCTAATCATGTTCCTTAATTCCTCAGTGGTCATTTTGCTCCGAGCATACCCAAACACAATGAAATTCTGCATTAAAATTATAAATACAGAACCACGAGTTGATGCTCCAAAACATCTGATTTTGCCAAATATTTAGGCATCATTCCAATTGAAAACAAACACTTTGAAATAAAAAAACCAGAACCTCAGGAAGCCAATCTTCATAATAAAGAGCAAAGAGTGCAGGAAAGATCTTCTTTTTGGCAAGGTCTCCTGAAGCTCCTACAACAGTTATGCTCAGGCTTGATTCATTACATTCTGAATCTGACAAGGGAAAAGATCCTTCTATTGTTTGAGGCTTAATGTGTTCTTTGGCCAGCGAAATCCCAGGTAAACCTGTTTAAAGGGTGTGATTGCATGAAAATAGGTAAATAAATATGATTAAGTGCACCAGAAATCAACAGTCCTGGAAGCACTCCAGATATGGGGCTCGAATTTTATTAATTCTTCTCAAGAAGGCATATCAGATTGCTTGCCACTTTAAAAATATCGTTACATCACACAAATATGGCACCATATGGGACGCACAAGTAAGAGGGAAGTTGGGTCAAGAAAACCAAATCATTTGCAGATAAGTGTAATACTGAATGCTCTTCCAACAGTGAAACCCCTAACTGAAGCCTAAAGAAGAAAAAGAAGAACAAAACAAATTTGCTTCCAAAATGAAGCCAGACCCAAAGTTAGCTACAGCTTTGAACACCAGCTGATTTTAGCATTCTCGGCAGTTAAACGTAAGAAGCATAGGGATAAAAGTGAAAATCTAGATTATCATAAGGAATCTAGTCCTTTATAAAAAGAGAAAAAATTTAATATAGTGACCAAGGAATGATATTGAATCATTGATGACTCGTTCCGAATTAAAATCTAACCCTCTGTTTCAATGGGAAGAATGGAAAAAGAGGGGAAAGTGAGGCTATCCTCCAAAAGGTACAAACTAAAAATGGAAAAATGACCCTCAATTTCCTTTTATTCAGCTTCATTTCTCCTACTTCCAAACAAATCATAAGAAATCAGATCCAAAGAATTTTTTTATAGGGATATTTAGGCTTATGCACTTATGGTAATTGTTATTCAAAACATGTAACACTAGTTATCAATCTAATATTACATCATCTGGACTTAATAAAAGGATGTGCCACCGGTGCATCAGTATGATAGACCGTCTCATCTATCATCTAAAATGATCACTTCAGGGACAAAACATTGGTGCGATTATGAGTTAGCTAAACAAATGAACCAAAAATCATAGCTTTCCGAAAAGAACTGCAAAATCTAATTAAATACTAGGAGGCTTAACCCAAGATTGTGCTTCATAAAATTGCGAAGCCGCTCAACAAGATATCGAGAATCTGACATCCAGAAGCTACTGACTCGATCATGGTCTAATAACACAGCCTCTTTTAACAGAACCATCACTGAAACCCAGATACAAACAATACGAAAACACTTAAAATCGAAAAGTGTAAACTCAGAAGGATAGTAAGCAAGCAAGAATGACGATGGGTTATATATACCAGAACAAGGAACTCACCATCTTGAGCAGAAACAGCATTAATTAGAAGCCCATTCGAAGATTTAAGCTGAAAATGCTTTGCAGCCTGAAATCCAGAGCTGATACGAGGAATTCGTTGGGAGGAGTGAAGATTTCTGGGCAAAGCAGTGAATTTGGTGGGTAGGTGGGATTGATTTCTGAACGTATAGGGGGTGAAAATGGTGGAACAAGGAACCAGATGAGTAGCCATGCAATCGAGTATGGAAAACTCAGAAGCTAAAACTGATGAATCATATGAGCAAGATTTTTCTGTTATTTGTAGTGGCTGCAATCCAAGATTACAGTTGAGATCAGCGCAAGTTTTTTCTATTGGATAGTTATATGGTTAGTTGTTAAACAAGGAATGAATAAACTATTATTTCCTTTAATCTTTTATAATTTCATTTTGTGTTAAAAAATTCTCCCTGAGGGTGTTTGGCAAACAGCTTTTTCATTAGCTTTTAGCTGATTTGACCAAAATCAGCTGGTTGACTTACCAATAAGCTGATTTTGGTGTTTGGTAATCAGCTTATTGAATCAGCTGATTGGTCCCAAAAAGCTAAAAACGAAAAAGCTAAGAAAAGGAGCTTTTTCAATTAGCTTATCTGAAAAATGATCAAATTACCCTAAATAAATTTTCATAGTTTTCATTTTATTCTTTCTAAAAATTCTTAAAAAATTTAATAATTATAAAAAGTAGATTAATTTAACTTTAAAAAATATTTAATATATAATAATATATTATTTATGATAAATTAATAATAAATTATAATAATTTTAAAATTTATTTAATAGAATAAATATATAATATTACTTATAAAAATTATTTAATTTTAAAAATATCTAATAATTTAATAATAAATTATAATAATTTTGAAAATTATTTAATAGAATAAATATATAATAAATATATTGACTAATATATAAAATTTAAAAATATTAAAATAAAAAATACTCAAATAATTCATAAAATATACTCATACCCTTATATGTCATTTTACATACAAACAGCTAATATAAACAGCTAATTTTACCAAATACTCTTATTCAAACAGCTAATATAATCAGCTAATACAATCAGTTATAAGCTAACAGCTAATCAAACCAGCTAACAGCTGTTTCCCAAACAAGGCTAGTGTCAGTTGTACGGTAACAAAACAAAATATGGTGGTTAAAAATAATTTGAAGATTTAAATTTTATCTATTCTTAATATAAATTAATTTTATATTATCAATTATTTTTATATCATTAAATTATTAAAAAGTTACTAAAATTTTTATTTTTAATAAAAAATTTTAATTACTACAATATTTTCAATAATATATTATTTTTACATTTATTGATAATATAAAATATTTTACATATATAATACATTAAATTTAAATAGTAATAGTATTTAAATTTTATCTAAAGCATGTCTAAATCAACTTTACATAATTACTTAATAATTTGTTATCATATTAATAAAAAAAAATTTAAACTTCCTTTATTACTATGAAAATTTTTAATTATTATTACTTTTTAATTAGGATAAAATTTAAACCCACAATAATATAGATTTTAATGTAACTAATTTAAATTAATAAATTTGATCTATTTTTATTTTTTTTTGGTGAAGATGATCCACTATCTTTATATTATTACCAAAGTTACGTTATGAGCAAATAAAAATGTCACATTTATTTAAAAATTGATAATATTAATTATTTTATTAACATTTGTTATTGATATATTAATACATGAGAGAGTGTAGTAGATAAAGGACAATTCTATGGTCCAAATGCTGCTTTTGTTGTATAGCGTAGAACAAATAATCTAGGCCGTTCATTTATTATACTTAAGATCTAAGCTTTTTGATTGGAGATGACTGGAAACTTGGTGAGTCAAAGTTTCATGTTTTGTTTTTGTAATTGTGTTGTTTTGTTTACATACCACTCCATATTAGATAATAAACACTTTTATTATCTTCTTCTTTTGATCGCTTCCTTCAATTTTTTGATAGCTAAGAAATTTTTTTTTTTTAAAAAAGCTCATACAAAATTAAAAAAAAAACTTGATTTTTAATTTGATTTTTAATTTGATTTTTGAATTTCAAAATAAGAAAATTACAAAATTGGCAAAAAGAATCATAAAAGAAGAAAATATTTATTCAAAATTTTCTTTTCACTATAATTTCATTATATCTTGGCAATTCATTTATTGATTATTTAACTGTTTTGAAAATAAATAAATTTTTTGCTACTATTTGAAAAGTTTTTATTTCTTGTTTATTTTTAAAAATAAATAATTATTTTAGTTTTCTTTATAATTTTTCTTAATATAAGTAACTAATAAGTTAATTGATAATTAAAAGTTGTTAAAGTTGCTAATTGTATTAAAACTGTAAAATAAAATTAGTTAGTAAACTAACTAAACGTAAAATAATATAAATGGACTTGTTAATTAATTTATATTTATTTTAAAATTAAATTATATTAATAAAATCAAGTATTTAATTAATTATATTAGAAAATCAAGTATTTGAAATAAAATTATTATTCCCTAAAACGTAATTAATTATAATTTATAATAGTACATATTTATTTATTATTTAAATTAAAAATATTATTATCTTAAATTTAATTAATAATATTTTATAATAGCACATATTAATTTATTCACTCTATTTTTATTTATTTATATTGATGTATTAAGTATATACTAAAGCTTTATTTTACATAAATAATCAATAAATTAATTGATAATTAATAGTGTAATTGGCACTAATAAACTAATTGATTGCATAAGAAATATTTTATAAAAATAGCTATTACATTAGTTACAATTGTAAAATAACATAAAATAATATATTAATATAAATAAATATATAAATTGAATTATTTCATATTTACTTAAAAATAAAATTATATTAATCCAATCAAATGTTGAAAATAAAAATACAATCATCTAAAATTTAATTAGTTATATTTTATCATCTTACATATTTATTTACTTAAATAATTTTTTAATTATTATTTATAATAATATAATTAACTAAAATTGAATTAATTATAATTTATTACATCACATATTTATTCATTTATTTGCTTATTTTTATTTAATTGATGATACTACATTATGATATTATTTATTTATTATTTAAAATATGACTATAATTATTTATTAAGAGAATGATATGTAAATTAAGAAAAGAAAAGGATAAATTTAGAAAAAAAATTCAAAAACTATGCTCATAAGTTATAAATTACTTAAAATAACTTATTAAATTAATAATTAGTTATTTCAATAAATTAGTATATGAAATATTTTTAATGGTTAATTTATAAATTATTAATTAAGTAAATAAGTTACAAATTAATTTATTTGTTGAAAAAAAACCTAAATATTTATTTAGACATAATTAGGTCACAAAATTTTTCCAACAATCCAATGTATCTAACACCTTTAAAAGATAGCACCTATAGAGAGAAAAATTAAGATTAAATAATATTTTATTTATAAATTTGGGTGTTAACATAATTTTATGTTTAACATAGTTTTTAGTAATAATTAATTTTTTTAGACGGAATTTACATTAAAGCAATTACAAATAAATATTAAGCGGTCTTCTATAATATATTTTTTAACGGTGATATTTCTTTCATTAAAAATATTTACATCAATTACCTTTCAAAATGATCAATTATAACTAAAAGTCATGTAAAATATAAAAATTAATTAACATTTATCATTTAATCAATAATAATTTATTTTAATCATTATACTAAAAATTAGCGTATATGTTATGCCAACCTAAATTACAAGTGTTATTAAATTTAATTGAAAATTTTAATTAGATTATAAATTTAATGGCAATTTATTTATAAATTTATTTTATTTACTTTATATTTAATTTAATGTATATTAAGGATATGTTTGAAAATAACAAGTAAAATTTCATTGAATAGGTTCAGATTTAGAATTAAAATTTATTTATTTATTCTTTTAGACTGGATATCAAATTAAATGAAAATTTGCTAAGCTTATTATGTAGCAATTGTCTATTTGAATATATAAAGCAATTATTTCTATTTTAATAAAATTTTTCCAGACAAATATATTCAATAATTTTTACTAAAAAATATTTTAAAGAAGTTAAAATATTAAGATAAAAAGTATTAATTGAATTAATATACCATATCTTCTATTTTTAATAAATAATTTAAAAATATAAATTAGATTTATTTATTTGAATTTTATCAATATTTTTATATCAATTTGTAATTGTTGTATTATTAATTAAATATAAATCAATTGAGTTTTATCTAAAAAGTCTTGTGTAATAAAATAAGTTAAATATTTGACATAAAAATATCAATTGATTACATATATCACCATTTTTGTCAAAAATATTTTAAAATTAAGATTGAATTCATTTTTTTATTATATATATATATATATTGGGTATCAAATTTGATACAACCTTAAATACTGATTTCGCTCAGATCCGACAGGACCGGTCCCCAACTAGCCCAACTCACTTCAAATATTATATTTTTATTATTTAAAATAAAATCTTAAATAAAATATGTGCACTTTATATTTTATATTTAACAATGAGAAAATCTTCTCAAGGGTACGAAATAACATTGTTAAAGTAGTTAGTATATTTTAGTAATTAAGAGTGAAATAATTTATTTAAATTATCAATTTTTAATCATCAAATTTATTCACTCATCTTCTCAATTTCTTTTTAAAAATATAGAAAAAAAGTTCCTTAAAAAGGAAAAAAAATACTAATCAGAAATTACTAATATTTTGTCTCACTTCATTAGAGAAGTGGAACCTATATTAACTTTTTCACATTTAAAAAATAGCAATGCTATATGTTTAGAAAATAATATTTAAAATTAAATTCTAAATATAAATTAAAAATTGGCATATAAGATTGTAAGATAAATTTGCAAGGATCAATCTAATAAATATAAAAGATTTAAAATTTAATTTTGAATCTTATTATATATATATATATATATATATATATATATATATATATATATATATATATATATATATGTATGTATGTATGTATGTATGTATGTATGTATGTATGTATGTATGTATGTATGTATGTATGTATGTATGTATCATTTCATTTAAACAAATTTATAATATAAATTATATGTTAACTTCTAATATAAATTGAAATTGGAAAGAAAGGTTTAAGGAGAATAAGAAATTTTGGACGGAAAATTTAACGGGAAGCAAATGATAATGCACTTATCAACAATCTAAAATGGGAAAAAAAGATCATAAAAATAATAAGATAAAGTAATATTTTATAATATTGTTATTTTTATTCAAAAAGATCATAAAAATTATGTAATTTAATAAAACAATAAATTAAATAGACAAAGGGTATTGATTCTAAGTTTTACATTATTTAAATAGGGTGATTTTTTGAATTTTTTAAAATTTGAATGGGGCAAAATTTAACCACCTCCAAAACTTAAAAGGATATTTTGTATTTTTCTCAAAGTGAATTAAATAAAAAAATTTTCTTTACTCGCGATGTTTTGGTAAGCGAAAAATATTCTTTCATTTGTGATATTTATTATTTGAGAAATGTTACAGCTAATACAATATTAAGATGATGTTGTGGACATATAAGAAGTGTAAATTTAATTTATTTATTGTCTATTCTATTTTTATTTATTTATAAGAAGTATAAATATCAAATTTATTTATCTATTGTTAAATATTATCATTTATAATTGTAAATATAGAGTTATATTTGGAGATAAAAATTAGTTGATTCTGTATATTTTATTTAATAAAATAATATATTTATTAAAAATTTATTATTTATAAATTTAAATGTATGATTTAATATATATTCTTTCGCTAATTGTGCAAATTCTTTAAATAATTTGTAAGTATGTGGACAAGGAGGTTAAAGTTGAATAACAGGGTTCAATGTGTAAATAAAAGTTTTAAATTTTGTTTTCCCTGATGAAACATCTGATTTAAGGTTATGTAAAAACGACATATTCCTGTTTTCTTTTTTTCTTTATTCTTGTCAACTTATAATGTAAATAAGTATGTGATTGAACATGAATTCAGAAATTGGTCAAATCCCATGTGAAGGAATCTTATAAGGCTACTCGTTTGGAGATTGAAAATTTTCTTGTGCGGGGTATAAAATTTAATTTTCATTTTACTCTGGGGCTATTACGAATTTTAACATTTTGCTGCATAATAGGTAGCTCATGTTTTGTGAAATAAAAAGAGGACACACGTGGCGATCATCCAAAGCCACTAAATATGTTATATCAGACACCACAACTTGAGGTTTGTACAGTAGAAACATCCGCATCTAAATAGTAGATAAAAAAATCATTCTATATATTTTATTTTAATATTTTCTTTATTTTTATTATTACTTTATCATTATAGAGCGTAACTGCCCGAATACGCGTACGCCACATCCTTCCTTTCTTTTCCGCCCAAATTTCTCATGCCTTCTTTTCATTTTTTTTTATTTTTTATATAAATTTTCTATTTTTAATTTTATTTTTTAATTTTTAAATTATTTTAATTCTTATCATTTTTAGTATTTACAATGCACACAATAATATCTCTTAATTGTATATATGTTGGAAAAAATTAATAAATTAAATCAATTGCGAAAATATACATATTCATTCCTTATCTCTTGATTTGATACTGTATTCTATACGATAGTCAAGAATCACTATGAATTTTTGTCTTTTGTCCACGACAACTCTCACAAAAAATCACACACTTCAAGAGGGAAGGTTTACTCTATAAGAAATTTTTTTTCCTAAATGTGTTCTAATGTGTTCTCTCTCTTTTCTTGTAAGTGGTTATCTCCCTTTTGTTATTTGAATAGTTATCTTGATCCCACTACTTTGTTATCAGTTATTAAAAAATAATTAATTTATTTTTCTTTAAATTTAAATTTCAAATTTAAATTATGATGATGTGGATCACCCATTATAGGTATTTTCACATTTATTATTTTCTACTCACATATAATAGGATGAACTATATCATATAACCTTCACCTCTCTTATGGGTTTTCACACTTGATGTATTATCATGATCACATGGGCATGATGTCATCTTGGGTATTTTTGTACTAAAAATCCTTATACAGAATCAGCATAAAACAACTCCATCTTCTATTTTTTTATATTTTGTCTTGGATGTCTTAAATTTTCCTATATACACTTCTCATTTGCAAATGTAATCCCTCGTGAGCTTTATTACAAGCTCAGATTGTCATTTACTTATGCATAACGTCCATGCTTATGATGTTACCAAAATTAACTTCATAACGAATATGTCTCAAACACTAGCATAATTATGTATATGTTGAAAAATCTTTCTTTCGCTTGCATATCACTTTGATTTGAAATAACTGCTTTCTTAGCATTTTACCTCTTAGACCGTATATATCATGATCATAGGATACATACTAAGGTAGTGAGCACTGTATCATTTCTCCATGATATCATCAAAATCAAAAAGTATCCATGAAAAGAATTTTTTTTTTGGGACTCACATAACAATGAACCAGGGATCTTTCACTTACTTCCCATTTATGATTCTATTGCACATGTGGCATGAATCACATGCTATAGTATTTCCCTTATAGCACAACAGTGTATGTTGATTTTGTTAGTAACATTATATAGACTTTAGTTCAGGCACACATAATACCTAACTTGAATTCTTCCACATCATTCCACTCCTTTCAACATTAGTATGTGAAAAATTCATTGTCTGGTTACAAGTATTGTGGAAGGAGAGAGAATCCACAAGTCGATCCATATTTGTATCTCAGATCTCATCTTAACTTTACCTTGTTGAAGTAACATAGTTTATGTTATGTTACTTCTCTACTAAAAATACAACATTTCTCATTGTTATGTTAATGAACACATGTCTCATCTCTGCCCACTCCTCATAACCATCAGAAGCGATTGTTTGTGTGAGAGAAATAACTTTATCAACCTATATGACATATTAGACATTTGTATACTCGTAGGCATATTATGACATTTGTAATTGAATAAAACATACTTCATTCATTTCAATTTAGAAACTGTTCGATTATATTCTATGCATACTAAGAGATTTTACTTGTTCAATATACACATCTCTAGGTATAGACTTAGTAAAAGGATTTATTATCATCTTTTATGTAGGAATATGTTAAATGGTGACCTTTTTCTACACTATAACTTCTCTTACAAAATGGTACTTTGTATCAATATACTTAGTCTTGCTATAGTGCTTTGGATCTTTTGTATAAGTGATGGTTGCCTGATTGTTATAGTATATCAGGATGGGATTTGAGTTTTCACCATAAATTTCCAAATGTTGTATAAATCTTTTTAGACATATAGCCTCTTGTATTGCTGCAGAACATGCTACAAACTCTGTTTCTATTGTTAACAATGTAATTCATGTCTGCTTCTTGCTATACCATGATATAGCACTATTATTTAGCAAGAATGAGTATCCTAGTATGGATTTTCGCTCATCTAGGTCTTCTGCCTAATCTGCATCAGAATATCCGACCAAGCACAAGTCATTTCCTTGATAACATAGCGCGTAGTCAATTGTGCTTTTTAAATATCTTAATATTCTCTTAACAACTTTCCTTTACAACTTTCCAATGTTTCTGTCTAGGGTTTAACTAGTATCTGCTTATGAGTTTGACCGCATGACAAATATCTGGTCTAATACATATCATTGCATACATTAGACTACCAACCACACTAAAATAAGGGATTCTTTCCATTAATTTCTTTTCAAATTCATTTTGAAGGCATATTTCTTAACTCAACAGTTCACTCTTATTTATAAGGGTATCCATGGGTTTGTAATCTTTCATATTGAATTTCTTAAGGATTTTCCATATATAATTTTCTTAAGAAAAAGAAATAAGTTTCTTGGAGCGATCCCTAAAGATTTTGACTCTAAAAATGTAATCTTCTTCACTCATGTCTTTCATCTCGAAATTCAAGGATAGTCATTCCTTAATAGCCATAATTGAGTTCAAATTATTCCCAACCAATAGTATATCATCCATATAAAGGGATAATATCACGAAATTACCTTCATACCACTTGATGCAAAGACAATGGTCTTGCTTAATCATTTAGAAGCCATATGAGGTTATAGCTCAGTAAAATCTCAAATGTCATTGTTTGGATGATTGTTTGAGTCCATAAGTGGATCTTTGAAATTTACAAACTTTTTTTCCTCTCCCTTTTGTATGAAATCTACTGGTTGTTCCATGTAAATTTTTTCATCTAGTTCTCCATTGAGAATAGTGGTTATCACATCTATTTGATGTAATTCTAAATTCAAATTTACTACTATGACTAGGAGTAATCTTATTGAATTGAAACGTACAATAGGTGAGAATGTATCCTTATAATCTATTCCTTTATGTTGTATATACCCTTTTACAACCAGTTGAGCCTTATACCTTTTGATTGATCTATTTGCCTTTCTTTTAATTTTAAGAATCCACTTGTTCCCAATTGCCTTTCAGCTAGATGGTAGGTTAACTAGCTTCTAAACTTGATTAGTTTTCATTAAGTCTATTTCTTCCTCCATTACTTTCTTCCAATATTCCTTAGCAAGGCAAGTTAGAGCCTCTTGAATTGTTCTTGGCTCTTCTTCATCTTGAGGGGTAACTATAAGAGCCTATTTCTTAATTGAAAAGAATCTTTTGGGTATATTTCCTCTTTTACTCTTCCATAGTAGGGTTCTCTATATTATATCATCTCTAAATACAGGATTCTCACTCATTCTCTCAAAACTCTCACTTGGATTGGTAGGTACTCTTTGAGAGCTCCTACTAGGATAAAATGGATAAGATTCAATATTATCCACTTGATCTCATAGTTTATAAAAAGATACAGTATGATTAATTTCTCCTCTGCTAGGAAACTTACTTTCTAAAAATATGTCATCCCTTAATTCAAGTTCCGTTACTATTCCATCTTTATTTTCATCAATGAAAATGTATCCTTTAGAAAGTTTCAAATATCTTATAAAGATACATATCTTTCCTCTTAGACCTAATTTTTCATATTTATGGGAAGTATCATGGACATATATAATAGACCCCCCTTAGTCTGAGAATGCTCAAATTAGGTTTGCATTTTGTCCATAATTCATAGAGTGTGGATGCAACAAACTTTAAGGGCACACAGTTAAGTATGAAAGTGGTTGTCAATATGACATCTCCCAAATATGAAAATAGTAATTGGCCTGTGCCATCATCGACCTAACCATATCTAGAAGTGTTCTATTTATTCTTTCAACTACTCCATTTTGTTGTGAAGTGCCAAGGATTGTTAATTGTTTTATTATTCCCTTTTCTTCATAGAGCTCTTTAAATTGTTTAGATAAATATTCACGTACGTGATCAATTTTAAGCGTTTTAACTTTCTTATCCATTTGATTTTCAACTTCATTTAAATAATGTTTAAAGCATTTTAATGCTTCTGACTTATGTGAAAGCAAATAGATATGACCGTATCGTGAGTAATCATCAATGAAAGTGATGAAGTACCAAGCTCTGTGTCTTTCCTTCACATTCAAAAGACCACATATATCAGAGTGAATTAATTATAATCAAGTTTTTTCCCTGGTCCCTTTTCCAAATGGTTTTTTGGTTACTTTACTAATTAGACAATGTTTACATAAAGACATATCCAATTTTGAAATTGAACTTAGAATCCTTCTTTTGTTAATTTAATCATTCTATTTTGATTTATATGTCCTAGTCTAGTATGCCAAATATCCATATTAGCATTTAAGTTGAAAGTAAAAATGGCAAAGCAATCATAAGTTACATTTTCAATAACATTTAAAATGATAAATCCATTGAAAAAGAAGCCAGAACCATAAAATACATTATCCTGAAAAATGTCAGCAATATTATCATGAAAATTAATTAAAAAAGCAAATTAAAGTAAGGAACAAACAAAAATTAAGTTTCGTTGAATGTCTAGTGCATAAAGTACATCATGTAAGATTAAGGTTCTTTCGCCACACAAATCCAATTTGCATGTACCAATGCCCTTAACCTCAATCCTTGCATTATTTCCAACATAAAGCCATCTATTTTGACTCGACAATCAATGATATTCTATGTAGGATCTTCGATCCTTGCTCACATTGTCTATGGCACCTTGTTCTATTCATTTTGCTGACCGCAATCTTAAGTAAAATGACTCATTTTTTGGCAGGCATAACATTTAATCTTCTTGAGATCAAAGTTCTTTTGCCATGCTTTCCTTTTTTCTTTTTGAAGGTTTCCTACTTTTGAAATTGGGCTTAGGTTTTCTCTTTTGGAACTTCTTATCTTTCTTGAACTTAGGTTTGGAATTTGAGGGTCCTACTCTTTTTGCTATATATGCTTGTCTAGAGGACTTATAAACCTCTAGACGAATCATCATCGAGTTCCAGATGTCTCGCCACATCATCAAAAGTAATAATAATAAGCCTCTAGACGAATCATCATCGAATTCCAGATGTCTCACCACATCATCAAAAGTAATAATAATTTTGTTGTGAGTTAGGTTAACCTTTATGTATTCCCAACTTGCAGGAAATGACTTAATTACAGCTTGCACTTGTTGCTTATCAGAAAGTGTATGTCTTGCAGCTTTTAGCTCATAAATCATATTTGACATTCATGTAAATATTGTTTCATTAGCATATCAAGCTAAAGTTTATAAGTGTCAAATTTGACTATAATTCTTTTTAATTTAGTAGCAAAAGTACCATCGAATTTCTTTTTTAGGGCAATCCATATACCTTGGGCAGTTAGGTAATTCTCATACTCACACATAAGGTCATCTGCCATTGCACTTAAAAGTGTAATGTGAGCGATACTGTTCTTTTTCTTCCAAATAGTATATACCTTAACATCTTTTCTATGCTAGGTTGTGTTCCCATGTTCTGGTTCCATCATGATATAATTCAAGGCTTCAAAAGCATCTTACTTTTCTAAGATATAAGATATTTTCTAATGCCATATATCCTAGTTATCCCTATTCAGTTTGTCACCTTTGTTTAGCTCGATATTTATATTCTTACTAGCCATTCTACCAAATCATGATACATGAACATTTCCAAACATAAGGTCATCTGCCATTGCATTTAAAAGTGTAATGTGAGCGATATTGTTCTTTTTCTTCCAAATAGTATATACCTTAACATCTTTTCTATGTTAGGTTGTGTTCCCATGTTCTGGTCCCATCATGATATGATTCAAGGCTTCAAAAGCATCTTACTTTTCTAAGATATAAGATATTTTCTAATGCCATATATCCTAGTTATCCCTATTCAGTTTGTCACCTTTGTTTAGCTCAATAATTATATTCTTACTAGCCATTCTACTAAATCATGATACATGAACATTTCCTATGAGTACACAATGTCATTTATTGGCATAGTTCTTGCATAGAACAATAATGATATTACTTAGTTTATGGTCAGAAGTTTACATTTGTCATACACCTATTGCATGTTCGCCTAAATACTATCATTATTTCCTATCGAGATTGTTCTCATGCAAATATCATATGTATGTCGCTCTTAGAAAAAATCACATTCTAAGAGCTCCTACTCAAATTTAGGATTTCACAAGATAATTGCATATGAAATAAGGAGATTAAACATTCACCAAATAATAAAAAAGTTCAACAAATTGCATCAAGTTCAGAAAGCAATCTTAAGAAAACAAAATATAAAGACATATGAAAAGTCTATAAATTTAATAACTAATGTTTCTATCCTAGCTTCCTATTCTGAATTTAGAGTCTTCATCTCTTTAAAAGTATTGCATAATTTTAGTAGATTTATAGAGTGAACTAGTCCAAATTTGTGCATATTTATGGTTTTGATTGGACCCTTCAAGTGTATTCCCTTTTCTAAAGTGTTGTGCCTAAATTGTCTTGCACTCTTCATGTTTGGGAATTGTGACAACAAGATTGTTTTGCTCCAATTCAGTTTGACATAGCAGACTTTCTATAGTCTCAGTTCTTCCATGCATTTTTCAAGGTCAATGTATTGACAATTCCTAGTTTATAATCTTTGCATTGCCACAGTGTCTTTTTAATTGGTGTCCAGAAATTATTGTTTGGAATTTCTTTTAACAGGGTATAAACCCAAAAATAATTAGGAAACATTTTTCCTTTATGGCTAGGGTTTGCTTTTAGGGCTTTCACTTCATGTAAGAAGGCTTCCATGTGATACTTTGTACATGTGTTTCTTTGATATAATAACTGCATCATTTCTTTAAGGTCTTTAGGGGTATCTATCTAATCTGACTCTTTAGAGTCTTCTCTTATACTTTCCACCAAGCCATATGGATCATATTCCTCCATAAACCATTGTTTCATGTTTGTTTACTAAAAATAGACATAAAATATAGTCAAAATGCATCATTATTGCCACTTTTTAAATAAAAATAGTGTCACAAAAATTCTAAAAATATACAAATCATATACCAATGTGTAAGTCTCGAATTTAGGATTTTTTTGAATAAAACTTTGTCTTAAAAGGACATTGCATGCACCCATACGCGCCATCATAGTAATCTGGGGTAAAAATTTTAGAAAAAAATAAAAAAAGGAGCTATCACACTCTCATTGTTGGCGCGTGGACATTATGCGCTGTCATGTGGGACTTTTCCTATCACTGGAACTGGTTGGCCGAGGAGAAATTTTTCTTTTCTTTCCATTAGTATATAAGACGTGGCATTTGAGGCAAGGGGTGGCCTATACACATACTTCTTGAGAGTGAAGATTTTTTTTTTTTTTGGTTCTATATGCGTGAAATAACATGTCGTTTTTGCCATGCGTAAAACAACGTGTCGTTTTGGTTTTAGTTCAAACAAACCTAACCCAAAATGATGTGTCATTAACTTGTAGGGCCAAAACAACCTATCGTTTAGGTCATCTTTGACCTCCAAACGGGTTAACCAGGTTAACCCAACTCGATTCACAAACCTACTTGGATCTGAACGGTCCGAAATGGTTTTTCAGCCATAACTTTTGATCTAGAACTCCATTTTGGGTGATTTAAAAGTCAATTTTCTCAAAATTTTATGCTCTACAAATATAGACTAATTTTGTGGCCTAAAAAAATTTTGTTTAAGGGACCTATTATTTTATAGCTTTAGGCATTATAAAGTCTTTTGGTATTCTTACTATTTTTTGCCATTTAGGAATGTTTTGTAGATGTTTTATGTGCTCTTATCAATATAGAATTTGTCTTTAACATTTATTTTTCAGGAACAGTAGAATCAAAAAGTGATTTTACATCCAATGGTTATATGCCATATCATAAAAGCAAAAATAGGAAGTATGCTTTTAACAATAAAAAAATACCAGTCATATATAGTAAAGAACAAATCCACACAGTACATCTCATATAATACATGCTTTGCATTCAATTGTATTTAATGCATATAAGGAATCACAGGCACCAAATTAACTAGACTTTGATACCAATATTGGGAAAAATTAATGAATTAAATCAATTGCGAAAATATACATACTTATTCTTTATCTTTTAATTTGATGTTGTATTCCACATGGTAGCTAAGAATCACTAAGAACTCTTATCTTCTATCCATGACAACTCTCACAAAAAATTACACACTTCAAGAGGGAAGGTTTGCTCTCTAAGAAAATTTTTTCTTGAATATGTTCTAATGTGTTCTTTCTCTTTTCTTATGAATGGTTATCTCCCTTTTGTTATGTGAGTAGTTATCTTAATCCTACTATTTTGTTATCAGTTATTTAAAAATAATTGATTTATTTTTCTTTAAATTTAAATTATGATGATGTGGATTACCCATTATGGGTGTCCCCACATTCATCAATATATAAATAAAATTTTTATATAAAAATATTTAAAATACATTAAATACTTGAATTAACTAAATTATTTAATTATATAATTTATTTTTAATTCATACTACTTAATAACTACACACTATTATTCTTAATTTTATTTACTTTATTACATATTTCCTTTTTTATATGAATTTTTATTGTTTATGATTGAAATGTTATTAACAAATATTAATATAAGATGATATACTTTTCTTTTATAATAAAATATTAAAAATAAATTAAATATTTAATTTAATTATATTTTCCATTTTAAATTTATATTACTTAAAAACTCACACTTTTGTTTTTCTTATTTTTATTTATTTTATTACAAGTTTTCCTTTTTCTTTTTTTCCTTTTATAGTTACTATTAATATCATTAAGAAATATAAATATAGCAAAAAAATTTTCTCATTTTGAAAAATATTATAAATAAATTAAAATTTTAAGTTAATTAAGTTATTTACTTGTATATTTTATTTTAACTCTTAACATCATAAAACTCATAAAATTATTTCTTCTTTTTCCTCCAATATATTTTTTAATTTTTTTTGTATTTTCCACTTTGCTTCTATTTTTTACAATTCAAATCATAATATTACTAAATAATAGAAATAAAAATATAATATATTTTATTTTTATTAATAATATATATATTTATTTATAAAAATATAAATTCTAATTTTATTTTTATATGATTTTTAAATTTATTTTTATTTTTATAGTACTTTAATTCTAATTGTTTTTATTATTTATAGCACACACATTAATAAAAATATTTAAAATAAGTTAAAATTTTAATTTAATTTGATTACTTAGTTCTGAAAAGAGAAGGAATAGTATGTGACTTATAAAATATAATATATTGTTAAATAATTTAATTAAATTAAATTAATAGTTTATTTATAATATTATTATATAACTAAAACATATGAGTATTACTGGAAATAATAAGTATTATCCTAGATACAATAACAAAAAATAACTATTATTTTATTAAATAATAATAAGAATAAGTATAAGAAGGAACAAGAATAGTGTAATACCCTGATGTAATATATAAAATCTTATTATTTTAATTGCCTTAAAGTATTTATTTTAGTTAAGAGAATAAATGAACTATATTCGTTTAGTGAAGATTTGGTTTCAAATTTCCTTTCTTTCAAAGGTTTAGGCTATTAAAGTTTTATTGATGACAGAATTTAAATTATATTTAATCTATCAAACCACAATTTTATTTCAAAAAGTAGCTTGAATAATTTTTATGACATTTTCTCATAAAGTTGGAAATAATTTTAGTGATTGTGGGTTCAAAATCTATGAAAATAAATGTTTGTAATTGATAAATTATTTTTGAAAGTGATAAGAGCTTGAAATATTTATTTTTAAGGCTTTCAAATTTATCCAGCTATTGTGAAATATTATATTTATTTTTAAGGCTTTCAAATTTATCCGGCTATTGTGAAATATTGGGGAAAGATTGAAAGTATGTGAATGGGATTTTATTTTAATAAGATTAGGAAGAAAGCTAGGATTATTCAAACTAGGAAATGAAGGGTTAAGATTTTATAAAGGGAATTAAGCATTATAAGTGCAAGAAGAATGGGATCAAGACCTATAACTCTTTTTTTAGCATTTCTCTCTCTTCTTTCTTTACCATAGGCTTTTTCTTTCTTTTTCTCCTTTCTTTATCTCTCTCTTTACCCCTTTCCCATGCAACATTTTTATGTCTAATGTTGCTGCCCTTAGTGGTTCCATCGCTAACTCTAGTGGCAGCTACTGCAGATGACATCCCTTCTTAGTGTCTAGCTGTGTGGTCTTATGCAAAGAGCTACGAATCACAACAATAAGACCATGGGTTTTTCTCTCTCGATGACCTCCCTCTCCTTCTCTAGTCCTCAATCTAGCATTATTGTGTGTTGCTTTTGTTAGGCACAACTTCTTCTCCTACTGACAATTGCATGGTGGTGCAAAGGAGTCTTTAAAAACATAGCAAGGTGTTGGGTTACCCCATCAACAAAGCAATTTGAGAGCTCTTTCTTCCTACCACTGATCTGGTCTGATCTTGGCATCAAGATGTTGCTAATGACCTTCCTAAAGATGGGTAACTCTTTAAAACTATAAAAACTTGAACTTGAGGCCAATATGGGGCTAAATAAAAAAAATCATAAATGTATACTTGAAATATACGATGATATTTTTGAAAAAATATGTAATTTATGCTATATAATTCTAGAATATTATGATTAGAATATTTACAATGTGTTCCATTCTTTTATTTTGAATGATTCTAACTTGATCCAAGAAAGAGTTCCAAAAATGTGAAATTTGGTCCCTTTGAAATAAAGTTAAAAATATTAGAAATTTAATGTATGGTAGGATGTGAACAAATCATTCTTGGAGTAAAGGTTTTAATATTTCAATTGTTTTATACTTTGATTTGAAGAATCTCTCATTTATGGAAATCTTTGAATTCTTTATGATAAATTTGAAAGTATAAAAAGATGCTGATGTGGGATAATAGAATGGTATGAATATGTACTTGTTATAGTATCAAGTTTTAATATATTTATCAATATAGTTTTGATTTAAAATTTTTTGCATTATGATGTAATTTTAGTTTCCTATGATTAATTTAAGAAAGGATAATAGAGTTACACTATAGGAAATTAAAATATTATGATTTAACTTCAAAAAAATAATTTATGAAGAAAATCAGTAAATCCAATTTATTTATAAATTATTCTTGTAAATTTTAAAATAGAAAGAAAGTATTGATACTTTAAAACTTCTAAGGGTGGAGAAGCACCCTTAAGTGAGTATATATCTTATCCCAATAATTATATATTACCAACTAAATGGATCATAAATACTTTTATACGTGGTATTAAGTCTATTTATATTTCCTTGCTTTCAAACATTACCCAATAAGTCATGTGTAAATACTGTTATACTTGTCATCCTATCATATTGTTTTTTTTTATTTCACATTAAACAACCTATTAATAAAACTTTGAAGGATTAAACCATCAGATGGTTGAAATATTTATTATAGTTTTCTTAAATTTTTATTGAACTCTATTACTTGTGAAATCAACATCATTCCTTCTAAATTCACCTTTGTACTTGAGAATATGCAAGGACATTCTAAGAGTCTTCCCTATGTTTTTCCATGATTTTATCAACTTAATAAGTTTTTTTAGATTATAACTTCATGTACTTCTTTCTTTACATCACTTTCGCATGCATAAGAAAATACAACTTTGTTTAGTCACTTGATTAATTTTCATAAAAAAAATGTAGAATCAACTAGAATTTAAACATTCTTAGTGATAGATGATCTACTTACTTTATGTTTTCACTTAGATGAAGGAAATGTAAATCATAAGAACAACTTATAGCTACTAACCATATTTTTATGGAATCTTTGGAGAACATAATGAGATAAGGATAAATCTTACATAGATGGTAATTAATCTTCCTCTTCTTAAGCTTTAACATTTTGATCTTGGCATAAGAGGAACAACGAATTTGTGTGTTTTAGTAAAGGTGTGATCATGTAAAATGAGAAGGATTGAATGTGCTTTTCTCCTTTCATTTCTCTTAAATTACTTAATATGAAATATTCATTCCTTATCCATTCTCTTATTTGCCATCTCAAAGATTACCCTTTCATTTATTGGTTCCTCATCCTTTTAGCCATCATTACCATATTTCCTATTTATTATTATTACTAATATAGGTAATTATTGTCCTAATCTTCTTTTACTAGCTTTTAATACTTAATTCATTTCTTTCCTTCTAGTTTTGTTAGGTCTTAAGAGAAAATTCATAAATAATTATTTATTGAGACTAAATTCATGAATTTTTTTACTGTAAGTAGCCTTATGTGTCTTTTTTTCATAGTCATCTATTCATCAATTGGATCCTCCGATAAGAAGTTATACTTAAATTTTCAATGGTAGCTCAGTATGATTCTGCTAGAAATTTTGCTTATTTGAAAAAAATATTGATAGAAATTAGCTTGGAAATTAATCATTAAATTCTTATGGATAGTAGCCTTATATGTTTTCTGTCTGAACATTTATATGGTTTGCAAATCAAATGTTCTTATCAAGAGTTATGAATAAAACAAATGGTGTGCTTAACATAATAATGTGATTATCTACTATCCTTTAAATATTTTTACATTTATCATGTGTGGGCGCTCTCATATTTGAAACCCCTATGTCCATCCCTATATGAGTGTTTACTCTTATATGTATATGTAATCACTTGAGCATTCTTAGTACAATTACTTACCTAAGCACATATTCTTTTATGTATGTACATACATATATTTATATAAAATCATATATACATATGTTAATTACATATTAGCCATGTTAAGACTATTAGGGTATTACCATTAGATTGATAGCAAATAAATGTATAAAGTTATAATTATATTTTCAAAAGCACCGCAATTACATTAATTTCAATGTTGGTTATTTATAAAATTGATGTCTTAAGTTTGCTTGGTGTTCTTAAAGTAATAGTTTGCATTCTCTTTTAATGCCAGTTAGGTATAAAGCCAACATCTTAAACTTTTCAATATTTTCAAACATGAAGCTACCTCCTAAATATACATTAGTTATAATTTTAACTTTCATTGTAAATAAATTTTAAAAATGTCACAACACATTAACATGGACACTAAAATAAAAAAGGATAGTAATAGTTGGGCATAAATGGAAGTGATTGCATGGAACCATAGCAAATAAAATATATTGATGTGGTTTATTATATTGCACTTACCCTTTTCATTTAGAAATATAAGTGTGGTTAATTGTAGATTACTTTAGTGTTATATATCTTAAAAGTGCTCTTAATCATAAGTACTAATCTGCAAGTAAATCTATACATGAGTCAGGCAACTTGCTCGTTTAGCTTGACCCAAAAAAATATAAGATTTGAACTTTTTTCATAACCTAATAGGCTTAATGGGCTTATTATTTCTTTAAATATGTATTTTTTATCTCAAAATTTTTTTTTTACTTAAAAATAAAAAATAGTAATATTTAGGCTTTCAAGTTAGGCCTTTGAACTACATGTAAAAATAATCAGATCGGATAGGGTCAAATTTTTTTAAAATAAAATGGGCCAAACTTGGACATGGGTTATAAATTGCATATAATTTTATGTAAAAAGCCCAATTTGAAGTCCAATGCCCACTCATGTACATCTCTCTATGTAAGTATAATTCCTAAAATGCTAGTTTTCTTTTGCTTGCATGCACTTTGTTTTGCTACTACTCTCTCTATAATTTCTTTAAGCCTTGCTTCATTGCAATGTCTTGCATTCTCAGTCTCTATAGTGATGTGCATAATCATAATTTCAATAGGTATTTTCCCTTTTCATTCTCCATTTTTTTCATTTCCTATTTTTTATTTCAATTTGTTCTAATTTGTATGATTTCCTCAGTTTACTCTCGAACCCTTTACAAACTCTTCCTTCCAATCTCGAGCTCAAGGGCGTGACTACTAGTATTCACAAGGTATTTATCTCTGCTTTTCCTCAAATTTTGCCTTAGGGTTTGGAATTTTTGGGACTTTGCTCTCTAAAATATGTTATTTCTTTAGTTATTATTTTTAGTTTTTTGATTTGGCTTGAATTCCTTATCTATGGTGATTTTAGATTAACTATTGGAAAAGGAGGTTCAAAAACAAGGTTGAAACCATGTTTGGATTACACATATCCCTTTTGGTGTCCCAGTTTGTTGCACAAGTTTTTCCTACCTCTCTTAATACATATTTGTGACAAAAATAAATTTTATATCATCATGAAATTAGTTTTTCACTTGGATGAAGTCTACAATTTGATCTTAAAATTTTAGTTGTCTTCTAACTATTTGACGCAATGTCTTAAAGAGGCTCCCCTTGAATATTTTTTTATTTTTGGGTATAGATAATCTAATGGATTTTCTTAATGCTAATCAATCTATTCAAGAATTAGAGAATTATGTTGTTTACAAGGCTAAAGAGAATACAAAATTTATTAATAATTTGTTTAAAGATAGTGGAGAACATAAAAGAGGATGCCACAAAGACTTTGATCAACTTCATTGATAGGGTGAGCAAATAAGCAAGACCCACTATATTGCTATTGACATTAACCAAGATCTAAATCAGGTATAAATCTTGATTGTTAACAATTATTTTTTGCAATAATTTCACTATATTTTTATGAGTGGCTTATTATTATCATAAGACCTTTTTGAGAAAAAACATGTTTCTTCATTTGCGATGCTACCCTTTAAAAAGGGCATTTATTCAAATTGATATGTTGGACAAAAATTAACTATACTTTAATTGTCATATTGCTACATACAGAGGGAAAAGCTTTTAGATGGCATTTAGTTTGTGGAATCTTATATTCTTAAGAAAGCGTATATTTTTGAGAATGTGATTCCTAAGAATTTAATTAAATAAGAATGTAATATTCTTCACTATAAATTATCTTAGAAATATTTTGCTAGATTTTTACATATACTATATTATTATGTTTGGTTCACATTTAATATTCTTGAAAATTTTGAGATTGTGTAAAAAATACCCTTATTAAATTTTTTATTATAAAATATAATATAATAAATCATATTTTTATTTAAACTACATAAATAATTAAATTTTTTAACACCTAATAAATTAAACTTCAACATTTAACATATAAAAATTCATTAAAATATACATATAAAATATTTTACATTTTATTATATTTTAATATTTAATGTATTATATTTTTATATGTTATACATTATTATATTTTAATATTTTATACTTTATTATTATAATTATTAATTTTATTATTAGATTAATTTTTAAAATGAAGTGAACGTAATTTATTTAAGTTATTATCATAATATTAAATATACTTGGTATTTCTCTTTTTACAAAATTATAAATTTTCATGGCTAAATCATTTTTACAATTATATTTTATATTGATATTAAATTTTATATTATAATTTCTCCTTTAATATAAAAATATTATTATTTTATTCTTTATAAATATGCTTTTTAAAAAAAAATTGAAAGCTTGTTGTATTATTTTTTAATGAAAAAAAATCATTTGTATATATAATTGTATTAAAATAATCCTCTAAACATTAGGAACAATGGAAAAGAAATTATAGTTAAAAAATTAATGTTATTATATTTCTTCATAATAAAATATTTTAAAAATAAAGTAAAAATTATTTCACAGTTTAAACTAAAAATTATTTGATAAAGTGATATATAAAAAAAATAATTAAATATGAGGATAATTTTATCTTTTTATTTTAGCATTAGCATTCTCATCCCATGAGAATTTGAGATTCCTACCTCTCTTATGAGAATATTTTAGGGAAAAGTTAGGCTAAAAATATTCCTGAGAATGTAACATTTTAAGGCAATTTTTTCCAAACATTAAACCAAATATAAAAATATAATATTCTCCTAAAACATTCTTAGAAATGTTAAAAATATTCCGCAAGTTAAACACCATAATAGGATTTTATGTTGTTGTACTTGAGTATATTAGTGATATAAAAGAAGGATCTGTGTAGATAGAATATTACTATTTCTTCTCAACATAGCTCACATAATCTATATTGACATTTAAGTCTTATCTGATAATCCATCAAGTGTATGGAAACCATTCTTCCTCCCCATCATGATAATGAATTTGGACATGTTGTGTTCTTTGGAGAAATTATTGTATGTTTCAATTATACCATATGTTCTTAATCATGGTCAATAAATAAAGGATATTTTATCAATTTTATAGGTTCATGCACATTAAATAATTTTTCAATTTCTAAGACAAGATATTAGAAATTTTAGAAATTACCAAATGCCCTTCATTTATTAGTTATGACTATGGACACATAGCATAATTGAAGCATATAAAAATTTCTCTATTCTTCTTAAACATTTTCTATCACATAAAACTACTGAAGTGAGATATAAATTTTTTTAGCGCAGATATATTGCCCAGAGGAACTTGTTTATTTAGTCAAGGAAGATAGCTCCAATTAACTATGGTAGTTAGCATGGTCATCTTCCTATATATATAATAGTACCATTGAGTGTCTAAAATCTATTATTGATTTTGATAGGCTCTTCAAGCGAATAGTATGTCGGTTGAATCTTCAGAAAGCTGCGCAAAGGCAATCGTAAGGATCACCTATTGTGGTGATTTGTATTTGACTGAGCCATCTTGGTCAATAGAAGTTGAGATAGATTAGCGGCAGAGTTAAGTTTATTCTGTACTACCTTTGTTCTGCCCATGCATCCTTTGAAATTCCTTTCAATAAGTTTGGGTTTATTTTTATGAGTGTGCAGAACAGTGCATATTTATATTAGATTACAAGTGGTATTGGTAGTTTGTTACTTGTGAATTCTATACAAAATTTTCATTTTTTTTAACTTTTAGTGGGTAACAGTATATAACTATTTTGCAGAATAGTATATATTTAGATTACAAGCTTGTTCGTTTTGACTATGATATATATACCACTCTTGCAGGGAACATTTTATCCATTCATTGATTTAATGTCTTCTCATTTTGCATCAGGTGAGAATAGTAGTTGAAAAGGGGAATATAAACTTTGTGATATCTTACTAGGGACAACTTTCATAATGATTGTATTGACTGACGTAGAAAACCCTGCATTTGAAAGCTCATTTTCAAAAATCTATATTGCCAGGAGCCTCCAAAAGCACTAATATAACGGTGAGTTCTATGTTGTAACACTAATTTCATCTAAATCTCAATTGTTTCTTCCACCTTGTGTAGATCATATTATATTGATTTCAGTCTTAGACAACTGTGACTACAACGGAGACCTTTTAGCTCAAGTAAATCCAATCCTTCAAAATTTTGATAATTGTTAGTTTTGCTATAGATTATTTGTTGTTGACACAAGTTAGTTTTATAGTGCGGCTCAAATTGTTAAATAGTTTGTTGCATGAATTATTGATTGTTTTCATTCAATTTGAACTATCTGCAAAGATAACTGAGTTCATTTTCGTTTATACAACTCCTTTTGTGGACAATGATTTTTTTAAGCCAAAGGACCACAAATATGTTTGGAGAGGTGTACTTCCAGGGGACAAATACTTACCAAAACTTAAAGGTATTACTCAGATCCTACGAAGATTATACTAATTAATTAATAACCAGTATTGTGGTTCAAAAAAGAAAAAAAAGACACTTCTAACACAAATTTCTATTCATTCAACGGGACATCATATGATATGTCATAAGATTTGGTTTACAAATCTTGGCAGAGGTTTATTTTTTATTTTTTTTATTTCAATTGGAAATTGTATATGGGTGGTATTTATATTGAGAACCAGTGTTCTCCAAATAGAGGTTGACCCATGGTAGCCTTTGTTCTTTGCAGGGAATGAGATAGTGGATTCAAGAATAAGAAAAACCGTGAAGCAGCAAATTCAAAAAAGATTGTTATAAGTAAAAATGACAATGGCTATTAAGAAAAGCAAGGTGGTAGTGGGGACTAAAATGGATAGCCATAGCAAATAGCTTCTGGGTTGGGCTCATGTAAAATTTGTTGAGAATGGAGATTCTATTATTGCAATTCTGGTTGTCAATGGTGCTACTAATGAATTGTTTAAAATAATTTTAAAAACATAAACGGTGCTTGATAGTAATCTGAAGGTTTATGACGAGTTATGTAAACTAAAATAGGTGTATTATATAACATTGCTCAGGTGTATTATATACATTGGCTGTTTTTCAACTGAAGAGGCGGTGAACATATTTTTAATTTAGCATCATTGGTTTCATGTTAGTGTAAGCAGGAAGAAACGTTGATTTCTTTTTTCATTTTTTTAAATGATTAAATGCATATTGTTGATTTTTTCTTTTTCTTTTTTTTTTATAAAAGCTATGTAGAGGCGGTTGGGAAGCAAATTTTAAAGTACAAATTACAGCGGTTTTGATAAACTGCCCTTAAACTAAATCAGTGGTTGATCTTTTAGCGGTTTATAAAACCATTGCTGATTGTCTCAGTGGCGATCAAAACACTTAAAAATGTTGTTCAATTCTGTCTTTTGATTGACATTTATCCAACAACATAAAATAATTATTATGTAGCAGTGAAAGATTAGAGAGGAGTAAGATAATTATAGAATTAGGGAGATAAAACAAGAAATCACTGAAAAAAGTTAGAGAGAGAAAGAAACAAATAATCAGGTGGGCAAAAGAAGTTGATAAAAGAAAGAAATTAGAGATTTGCAAAGAAGGAAACCATATAGATGAAAATAAAAGAGAACAAATAAGGCACGATTTGAGTTACACGTCAACGTGGTGTGTGTTTTCCACCTGCAAGCTAACCCTCTGTAGCCCCGCGCGCGCGCGCGCACACAAAATTCCAATGGTTTCAAAAACCCACATATTGCCGTTATTGCCTCTTCGACGTCGTAACAGGCTGTCCTTTGATTGTCGGGATTGCGCTTTGCTGTCTGATTCACCTTCTTTTTTTTTTTTTTTTTTTTTATGCATTTTGGCTTTTCGTAAGGAAACATGTAGTTTAATCATGAGTGATAGCCCAGACTCGGTTCCTAATATTTTTTTACGCACGAAATATTATGTTTAATATATTTTGAAGTAGTACGTATATATTACTAATCCAACTATTTCATATCTTTGAAAATGGATTTAAATTTAGTCCATTATTAGTGTAAACTATCTTTATACTATCATTGATATTTTAATAAAAATTGTTAAAATTTTTACTCTAGTCAAAATTGCTCAATACTTTTACTTTTTTAATAATGTGTTTTATTCTCATTCACTAGTGTGCAAAATACTTTATACTATCAGTAAATCAAATTTAAACTCTTTAAAAATTATTGGTAAATTTGACAATTTTAAAAATTTTGTATAAATCTATTGCAACAAAACAATTCTACAAAGATGGATGGAATTCTATAAAGAAGTTGTTCATTTGAATTTTATTATCACTCTTTTATCATGTATTTATAAATAATTATTTCGATAGTAGACTTCAACTTCGTTAACCAATGATGAGATAGTAAGGTGTGCAGTCACCTTATAAAAAAGTAATGCTTACTCTCTTTAGGTTAAAAATAGGACTCCTAAAAAATTAGGATTTTTTACCTTTTTGGGGGTTAAAAAAACCTATAAGGGTTGCATATTTGATTCAATTTAATATATTTGTTTATGTAAATATAAATTTATATCATCATCATTTTTTTGACAATGAGAGAATTTTGGATAAAACTTCATTTCTTTATAGAAAAAAGTAAAACACTAAAAACCTATAAATATTTGATTTTTTTGTTTTATCTTTTTTATATTATATTCCAAAAATCATTTACATTACATAGTTTCAGTTTTAAAAACATCCTTTTATCTTTTCTCAAATAAAAGCAAATTTGCTTTTTTTAATTTTAAACCATTTTACTTAAAAATACAAAATGATAAATTTGCAAGTTATGTGGACTTTAATACTTTTCTTGAAAGTACATAGACCCTACTCTTGTGGATCAAGTTCATCTTTTGTAAATATTTTATTATTTCAATCAAGCTTTCAAATTCATTTTTTCCTTATTTTAATAATTTCTCATTACATTCTCTTGTGTCTTATACTACTAGCTCGGCCACTCAATGAGTCCACTTTTCCCCTAATTTCTCATAAAGTAGCAAGTAAATGCCCATAAAACATTTAAAACAATCCATTGAGTTTATTTCACAATTATTACTATTATTAAGTGATTGATAAATTATATTTGGTCATAATATATTATATAATTAATTTTATGGTCAACGTTCGTTGAATAGATGTTAGGGGTTGCCAATCTTCTCCGCATATAATTAGACTTGCAAATCATCTTCTCTAGTGAAAGACTTACTTTATCTATATTTTTGGCTTCTAATCTTTCCATTAAAAACTTAGTAACAACTCCTATTTTTAATTGGTAAAATGGTTATCATCCACATTGTAGTGCCCTTCAATCATGTGGTGATAGTTTAATCACTCTATTGGGAAAAAATTAAAGAATTAAGCCTAATGAAATAATTATGTAATATATTATAACCCATTATAGTCTATTAATCCTTCATGTTGTAGTATCTTGTTGCATGTTATTTTGTTTATATTATATTATTTTTGTATAACTAGTATCATTTTATTCATATTATCTTCATGTAAGGTTCGCTAGGTGTAATTACACTTTATCTCACACACTTTTAAGCCTTTGCTCGAATTTATACCTAACCATAAGTTACTAGAGTCACATAATAAGGTGTCAAGGGAGGATATCCTTGATCACTTTTCATGAAGCTTAAACTCAAATTATACCTCATTTCATAAGTATTGGTGCATGAAAGGGGGTTTATTCTTCCTTGCATTCATGGTTGCGGGTTGGATCTCTATATCTCTGATTAGGGAATAGTTTGCTCTATCATAGGATATAAAACCACATTGAAAACCATGCAAATATAGAAAAGCCATAAAAACATACCATTTAAGGCTAATTTAAAGTCATTCCTTAGATAATTTATCACAAAATCTTAATATGTATATAATAATAGGTAAAATGGGGAATTTTCTAATTTTTTGTGTTTTATAATAATGTCTTTGTATAGTATATAATTTTTAATGCACCCAGGTGTTCACTAAGTAAGAATTATGCCTGACACTCTAAAATTTTAAAATATTTTTTCAAATATTTTCATGTAAAAATAATAATATAACATAAAGAAATAAGAAATACAATTTTTTTTAGATAATAATTAATTGTTTGAATGAATTTTAAATGAGGATTTTTTTTATGAATTACACTAAAAAAAGTTAATTTGTGGCAGAATATTTCATTGCAAAACATGGTTACAACAAAATTTGTGATGGAAAAAATTTTGTCTCAAAATTGCTCATCGTAACTATTTTGCAACAAACTTTTTTTTTGTTTCATCCTAAAAATTAAAATTTTCATCTTAAAAAATAAAAAATTATCATTTTCTAAAAAAGTTGGGATGAAATTTTTTGTTGTAATTTTTTAATAAAATTAATACTTACAACAAAAATGTCTATCGTAAAAATTTTTAAATTTTTTTCAAACTTTTAGGATGGCAATCCATCCCAAATCATGAGAATTTTGTCATAAAAAATTGTATTGATTTTGTAGAAATTTTGGAGCAAAAACTCTATCCTAAAACTTGAATATTCCATCGCAAATTTGGCATTTCTCAATTTTCTTAGGATTATTTTGGATGGAATTTCCATTGCAAAATTGAAAATTTCCATCACAACTCTGCATTATTTTTTGCATATTTTCTGCTTTTTTTACATTTTTTCTAATTTCTTATAACCTATCTTAAATTTACCAGAAACTGTACTAAGTGGGAAAACATTCACCAAAACAACAAAACAGACCAAAATAAAATGTCATTTGCCAATTAATTTAACTTAACATAAAGTCAAATAACACCATACATAACATATAATATAGTATTATGTCAATTTTAAATGGAAGTAAAAATAAAGAAAGTTAACCATTAAATATCCTAAGTGTTCTCATTATCTTTATTTTCATCTTCACCTTCCTCTTCCTCATAATTTGCTTCCTCTTTATCATAAGTAGCATTTTCTATATTGATGCTTTTTCTAAGCATATTTTCTATACTTTGAATTGCTTTTCAAGTTTCTTGTCTAAAGATGACACTTGTTGCTAAAGTTCATAATATTGCTTAAATGGCATAAATCTAGATATGGTGGATGTTTATGAAGAAGAGGATGACTCATAAAAGGGTGCTCTTAATGACCTTAGCCAATATAGTCTTCCTTTTCTAATCACTTCATCAATAGCTCCTAGAAGAAGAGCATATTCATACAACACAAGTTAAGAACCTTTTGCAAGATCCCTATTTAAAGGTTGTTAGGAGTTTGTCTCTTTAAGTTTTAGAATCTCCTCCTATAATTAAAAAATCATTAAAAACCATAGGAAATTATATTAGAATATAGTTAAATTAATAAACAAATAAGCTATCTATAACTTACATATAGTACAGAAGACCTCTGATCCACAAAAACATCACTTCCTTTTTTTTTAGTGCACTTGAAAACATTAAGTAAGGTCAAATCCTTTCTAGCTCTTGGCACATACTTTCAATAATTTCATACTCATGTTCTCTACCAAAGTTAGTCTTATCCACCATTTCATCCTACATAAATGAAGCTATTAGTTTTATATTTATTAACATACCATGCATACAAAGCATAAATATCCAAAAACATTATAGCAAAGAGGTAAACATTAGCACATAATCTAGAAACTTAGTAAATCATTAATGTCAAGCCTCTAAATTACTAAACATCAAAGAGAGGATAAACATTGTTACTAAGGAGACTCATATAGAGAAAAAAAATTACCTCATATGACTTTGAAGTTTTTGAAGAAAAATTAAAGTGATAGGACCTTCTAATTTATCAAGGATTGGAAGATTTAGCTAAGAATTGGAATAAGAGATGTAAAGACATGGTCTTAAGGAAAGGATGATGCAATTGCATTAGAATTGGCAATAAATTAAAATAATTTGTCCAAGAACACTGTTATTGTAGACAATTTCATAAACTAAAGCCATCTAACTTCCACATTCATAAGAAAATAAAAATAAAAATAAAAATTATTAAGTAATAAAATTTGAATTTTTTATTTAATTTTTAAAATTTAAATATTAATGAAATTAACTTTTTTTCAAAAAAGTTTTTCAGATTCAAATGCATTTGTTAAAAAAATTCAAAAATTTAATTTTATGATAGAATTGGGACAAGTTTTAATTTGCAATAGCAATTTCATTCCAATTCTATTGCAAATTCATAAAAAAGAAATTAAAAATATTTCAAAATTTTACTTTTAGAATAGAATTAGGATAATACGTAATTTGCAACTGAAATTCCATCTAAATCTACTCCAAATTTAAAAAAAAATTTAAATAAAAATTAATGATGCAAATTTCATTGTAATTCCATCCTAATTTGGAATGAAAAATTTTTTGTCTCAAAATTTTATTGTAAAATGCCTTCTTTCTTATAGTGAATCAATTGAAGAAAATTAGTTGGAATAAAAGGTTTAAAGGTTAATTGTGCATAACAATGAGTAATTGAGTATGGAAGGGATTATAATATATTTTTCCATTATGCCTCTACCCATATTTCCCTTTTTTGCCTTTAAACTTTAGCTCTTTCCCCCATAATCCCTTATTTGTCAAAATCTCTAACACCCATATTATTCCTTACTTTCCCCATCTTTATTTTCATTTACTTCTTCTTCATTATCAAATCTAAGGAAGGCAATATTCATTAAAGTTTTCATATAATCAAGGTAAGGTCTCCATCATAGCAAAATTCTCCTTCATTTTTCTTTTAAATTCGAAGAGATTTGAACATTTGAGCTTAAAAAAGGGAAATATGTACCCTAACCATAAGTTTGATGATTTTGAATGTGTAGGAACAAACAAACCTCAATTTTAGCTTTCTAATATCTTCTCTAAGTAAGGTGAGTAAACATTCCAATTGAACTTTAAAAGATTAAATAGAATTTGTTTGCATATGAGATAAGTTTTCTAGGTTTCGATGATTATATCAAAAATGTGTTAAATTATGATGTTTGACTTAAGTTTGTTATTGAATCTCATATAAATGTTATGATATATTTATGTTAAAGTGATGTGGTAAGGTTTGGTAGTCTAGTAATTGAGTTTGGTTTGAATTTGTTATATGAATAGTGGATTTGCAATGGATTCTATAAAAAACACAAGTACTAGTCAACTATGCTCTTAAAGACCTATTTTTTAGGCAAGCATAGTTAACTATGAAGTTTTAGAATTACTCCCAAACTATTTGTAGTTAACTACACCCTTGAAAAGTTTCTATCAAAGATTGCATAGTCAATTATAAGCTAGCAATTTGCTCTCAACCTGTTACACCCTCTTTAATTATTAATAAATTAGAAATTTTTTGTGAGAAAGACTAGCTAAAGCAACTAGTAGATTCAAGTGGTTTAGGAATTTATATGTGAAATGTAGAATAAAATAAAGTTAATAAAAGTAAAAATATAAAAATATGATTTAGGTGAAATTTTGATGGGCAAATTTATTAGAATCATAAAATATAAGTTATATATTAATATGAGTGAGTATGTAACTATAGAATGGATTTAGGTGCACTTTTTTAAAAATGCCCCTAGGACCTTATTTTTCCTATTTCAACCCCAAACCCTAACCCTTCTCTCATTTCCTCACTTCTCAACTTCTCTCAAATTTCTCTATACAATATCTACTCTACTCCTAGCAAGGAAAACCTCTATTCTTCTTAATTTTTTCATCCAATCAAGGTAAAGACATTGCTTTTATCAAGAATCATTGTTATTTCTTCTTAGTTGATGAAGAGATTGGGGCCATTTAGTTTTGTTGGGAATTCCAAACCCTAACTTTGGAATCGATGGATTTTGATGTGGTTAGGATTGAAAGATCTTCAAACTAGTTTTCTAGCATTCTCTTTCATATAAAGTGAGTGAATAATCTAACTAAATCTATAGGTTTTGAGGTTATATGAGGATATAGATGAAATATGGGTTGGTTTGTGATTTTCCTTGGTTTTGATTTATTTTGATGTTATGAAAGTAACAAATGATAGAAAGAGGTGATATAAGATGTTTAATAAGTATATTGATGATTATACTTGGATTTGATGTGCATTATATGTGTTTATAAGGTGTTTTAGATTGGTTATATAGTGAAAACTTCACAGAAAATTGAGTTTTTTATGTATGAATCGATTCTAAAGGTCTAGAGGTAAAATTAGGCTTTAAAATTGAGTAACCAATCGATTCTAGGGGTTCAAGGGTTGATGAATCAATTCACCAATTGATTTTATGAGTCAAAAGGTAAAATTGAACTTCAGAATTAAGTAACCAATCAATTTTAAAGGCCCAGGGGTTGATGAATCAATTCATTGACTATAGAATTTTTTACCGACTTTGAAGGGCCATAACTCCTTCATCTTATGTTCATTTTAAACAAACTATCCATCGTTTTAAAGGTAATTAAGTCTACTTTCAAATAAAATTCATTTCAAATCAAAATATTGTATATATTATAAGATATCATCAAAAGAGTGGATAAAAGTTAAAAACTCAAGATTTCAAAAAAAGGACTTTTCATATCTATCTTCTAAAAAGTATAACATCTTTGAATTTTAATTGATTTAGGCAAGTGAATAGTCAATGAAAAGTTAATTGAATATGATTTCACATTAAATAAGTTTTACAAATAATTTATTCATGATTTTTGAATCATCCACAGGACATTATTCAAAGGTCACAACTATGGTGACCTTATAGTCAACCATACCCATCATGTTTTATGTTTTTATAGTTTATAAGGTTTAACATAGGGTGTTTGATCTATAAACATCAAAGATAAGTTGTTTATCATATTTATATGATAAGTACATAACAAAATGATCATGAAAATGAGTGATATTAATGTTTATAAATTATCCTTATGAATTGTGAAGTAGGAGAAAGGAAAAAGAGATGAAAGTGGAATACTTAGGGATCCTTAGAAAAAAAAGAACATTTCTAAGTGAATATATATCTATTTTAGGACTTTATACCTAATTTCACTATACTCTATTTGTTCTATATACTAAGAACATGTCATAAAAGTAAGAGATTAAATGTGTGAAGATATATACCTCAATATTAATGAGTATGAAAATTTTGTAATCTTGGTTGTTTCCTATTATAATAAAGATTATAGTGTATAATGGTGTTTTAGAAGCACCATTTGTTTCTTCTTAATTATTGTTGATTAACTTTTTGTGAATAATGCGATGAAGACATGGTATAAGTTATTACCTAGTTGTGATGAATGTATGCTTTAATTGAGATTAAGTTTGTGATTATGCTTGGCTTGTGACCACACATGAGAAATGTGGAACTATCATTTGACAAATGAGTGTGCTTACATCCAAATGTGAATGTGTTTGAAGTTATGGTATTATGGATAAGGATGATTGTAATAATGAATTGAATGCCTCATATGGTGGCCAAATTGAGATTGAAATACTACTAAATATGAAATTTATGTGATATGTATACGTATGATAATTTGATTCAATTCATGCTACTAGTATACAAATGGTACCAATATGATTTCAAATAACTTGGAGCTAGATATGAGAAACATGATCAGACAACTTTATTAAGGTATAGATAAAAATATTATAAATTAAACATATAACTTTGCAAAATAATGTAAATAGAATGTTTTATTAGCATAAAGTTCTAATAATTCAATTGTCTTATGTTAGATTTAAAAAAAGAGAATCCTATTTTATCATCATAATCTTTTTACCCAATATGGAACTGATAAGACAAGAAATGGATACTCTAGAATGATATACTAATATTATTAGAGTAAATCAATATCTGAAAAAAAAGTAAATGTTTCAATGCTCAAGGTTTCATTCAAGAAATTGCTCAAATTATGTTATTTAATTTCCTTAAAATGGTGTTTAGATTATTTAGAACTAAGTATCTAGTTTTGTAATATAATATGATTTAAGTCTTCTTAGACTATAAAGTTTTAATATTTTAATTATTTTGCACTTGATTCAAAAATTTCTTCTTTATGAAAAATCTCTAATTTTGTTATGATAATTTCTTTGAAGATGTAAAAGAGTGATATTACAAGATGGTAAAGCGATATGAATAAAGTTTGATTGAGAGTCTTATATTTTAATATTTTATACATATAAACTTGATTCCAAACAAATTATTATGTAAAGATAAAATTTAGTTTTAAAGTTAACATTGGAGAAATATAAGAAATCGATGACCTAGAATATTAAAGATAAGATAAGTAATGTACTTATGTTTTATCATTATAATTGGTGAAAAGAAAAAGAAAGGAATGAAAATGATCATAGATATCTTGGAATGTCTATAGGTAACTAGACATCATTAGGTGAATATATATCTTACTCTAAATTAATATTTTAAATATTAAAGTATTTAAGTATCATAAATTATGATCTTTCTTGTAAATGTTAAATATCACTTATCTGTTCGCCATTGAATCTTAAATAAGGTAAGAGGGAATTATAAAATACATAATGAAATCGACTATGTGGTAATGTATGAGAAATTTAGAAATGATGGTTATGACGAGTTATTAAATACCTATTGTAGAGAATAATAGGCTTGTATGGCATAGTGATGATGTCATTAACTACTGATTGATAGCAAATTTTAAATATAATGATAAGTGAGATTTGCATCGTAACTAGACTTATATGGTTACTTATTGATGCTTACCAGAATGATAGATTATAAAATTATACGATATTAATTGAATATGGATTTATTCTTATAGCCATGCAAGAGAGCATGGTGGTGCTAATATATATTGTGTTATATGTTTTGATTGCCTTGTGATGAGGAATAACTGAATTGTATTGAGATTACATTAAAATTATGATTTATAGAATTTAACTCTATTGTGCATATTATGATGTAAATTATGCCAAGAGTGGCATTTGAAATGAGAAATGTGATCAAGGTGATTATGTGAAAACCAGATGGGAAATTATTGACAAAAATACGGGCAAGGTATAAGGCTAGCCTAATAGGAATAAGGATGAAAAGGCGGGTAGGATATAAGGCTAGACCAGGAGATAAAAGATGGATGCATACATCTTAATCATGAATGATTGTGAAAAGTGATGTTGTATTGAAAATCTATTTGTGATTGGATATTATAGCTTGAGATGATCATAAAGACTTAACGTAATTATGATGATTCAATTATAATTAAGCCTTAATGGCTGTTTGTAAATGTGATAATCACCTAAAATGGGTGTGTGTGGTATAATGATGATATCATGTGTAAGTGAATAATTAAGATTATTGTAACCTATAATATAAAATATGAAAGCAAAGTTATGTGTAGGTGAATACTCAACTCAAGGCTTAATCTTGTATATCTCATAAACTTAAGGAGTTTGGATTGCAATTACCATTTTAATCAAATATTTAACTAGCATATGACCATTTAATATAATTAAATTTGGATTTAGAAGGGATAGATATATGCTCATCGAGTTCTCGCAACTCATTCCATTCTATTTTCAATGTTTTTAGGTTAAGATAGAAATATTTGAGCTTACTGCTTTCATGAAAAATCAAAGATGACCTAGTTGAAGGATTCTGATAGTTGCAATAGGATTTGGGAATATACATATAGAGATTGGGTGGGTTCAACACTTGATATGTTAAATTGTTTCTTTGTGTATACATATTGAAGTTATGTAGTATTCTGTATGTTAATCATACAATCATATTCGTAAAGAATATAGGTTTTATGATTTAGGGCGTGTGACCCTCAGAAAGTATCTAAAAATAAGGGAAACTCTATCTATTTTCCCTTAAGAATTTAAAATAGATACGAGTTATACAAAAATAAGAGGATTTCTATTGAATAGAATTATGGTAAATAATGTTAAGGTTATTGGAAACTAGGTTATGAGATCCATACTAATCACAATTAGGTTTAGGTCGTGACATAACCACTTTATAGTTGATTACATAGTCAACTATGCCCTTATTTTTAAAGAGTTCATAGTTAACTACAAGTTTATTTCCTCAATCTTTAGAGGTCTGTAGTTAATTACAAAGTCAACATTCAACTATATCTCTTAGGTAATTCATAGTTAAATATATAGTTGATAATCACCCTTGTATCTTTAATAATCAATTTCTTTATGGATATTGAAGAATATGATAAGTTTTTCGATGCTAAAATACAAGTATTGTGCATTATAACAATAGTGAATGGTTAATGTGTGCCTAAGCAAGAAGGCATAGAAGTGTTGGCTTATGAAAGTGATATGAATTGAATTGAATTGTGATGAATAAACTTGATTCATGCTAATGATTGGTGAACTAATATAGTGGTGTATTAATGAGAATTATGAATCAAATCAAATCTTTTAAAAGGATAAGATAGACTTTGGAAGGATAAAGGTGGGTTTATGAAGGGATAAGGATAACTTGGAGTCACAAGGAGGCTTATTTACATTCTTGAATTAATTACTTAAAAGATGTTATTGAATTATTTTCCTAAAATTAGAGATATTATTATTTGATAACGTTTTACATGCAGAGTTATGAGTTGGAATTAAGAGAGCTTATAAGATTTGTTCGTATTATTTTTATATAATGTTATTTGATCACTAATAACTAAGTTTGGTATTGTTTAAGATGAATGTGATGATTAAAGGAGGGAAAATTTGGTTGGAAAGAGTTTAAATATTTGTGAAATCTATTAATACTAGGTTGTTTACTCACTAATTCTCAAATTTTCCTTTTTATGTTTTTATTTTATAGATACGCAGGTTAAGCCTTCATTAATACCACCTTAAAGCTAAACTTTTAAAAACTCTTTGGTATGGCTATAGGTGGCAGTAGATATATTGGTTGTAAATAATGTTTCAGGCTTACACTATGTAGTAAAAAAGTAGAGGAGTATAAACTTACCATAGTTAGAGCTAGTTATGCTAAGTTATCCTCAAGTTAAAGTAAATTATAAGCAAGTCTAACTCTTCTTTATTGCGGAAGCATTTTGATTAACGAAATTCAATTCTTTATTCATGTTGCCTTATTATTTTCCTTATTTAACTCATGCATGTTTAAGTATACTAATAAGGGAAATAGGTTCGATTGGTGGAAACCGCTTGATTGGGCTCCATGATGGTTATTGCTAAAGTTAGATCGTGACAACTTAGTATATTCACAAATGGCTTATACTAATCGAAACATTTTTAACATATCCAAGTCCTTAGAGAGAAATTAGAAGAAATGAGAGTACAACAAAAATATTAAGGAGTTTCTTCCTTTAACCTCCTTTTAAGTGTTATAGGTCGTAATGGTATGTTTATAAGAGATATAATTATCTTTGAGAAAGCATCAAAAGTTATATGTTTTGCAAGGGGCCTACCTTCCTTATAAAGTAAGATAATTCATTTTAAGAATCTTTAAAGATAGTTCTATGAGTAAGGATAGCCATGTTAATATATTTTATAAAAAAAATTGTTAATTAAGCATACAATTCTTTTTACAAACCTTATCGTGTAAAAGTTGTTAGGAAAAATAGCTTCATAAAAACAACAATCTCCTATTTGAACCCGCTTACTAGAAAAAAATATATTCAATTATGGATATTCTCAAAAGTAAGGGGGTCCTTAACAAAATTATAACTTGAAAAATGAAGTTATTAAAATGAAGTCACAAATAACAGAAGTGGCTAGGGCAAATCAGGCCCATGCTAGCCCAAATGGAAGAGATAATGAGGATATTTGTTGAAACCCTTTATAATAATAGTGATAAGAGTAGAAATCATGACTACAGTATTATCCTTTAATGTCAATTGTTTTACTTATTTGAAGTTAGTTATTATTGGACATACATACAAGTATTGTTGTATATCTGACATATTTAAAATTATTTTTGAAATCAATGTGAAATATATGTAACTACATTGGCTGTTTTACAAGAAAACTAATATGTTTAGTTACTAGATATTGATTAACCATTCACACTAGATGTTGGTTTTATAATTAATGTTTAAATTATAATAAATCAACATGGTATACATATTATGATGTTGACTTGAAAATCATTGTTGAAAATCAATGTTCTTTGACAACATAAATTTCATATATAACGTCAATTTTTGTCAAATAACTAATGTAATATGTCCAAAAGGGATGATAAACTTTTATAATAATTGACATTATTTACTAATTTTTATAATTCCCATAGTATTCACCTATAGCTCATTACACATGTAATAGTATATAAACTTAATCATAGAATCCAACAACTATATTATTATATAAGTAGTATTATTACAGACAACATTATTTAAGTCTTATTTCAATGTCTCTGTTGTAAAAAAAAAATAGTATCCCAAATACAATAAACGCTCAAGGTAACAATTTTATGCATTAAATTAGGTCTAAATAATTGAAAATGAATAATATCTATATGTTGGAAAAACTAGGTTAATACTTTTAAATGTCAAAGAAGGAAGTTGCATTGTATTACAATAACATGGTTATTGACAAAAACCTTAGTGAAACCCACTATGGCAAAAGAAGGGTATATGCATGTCAAAATTAATGTTGCAAGTCCAACATTACTATTATATAATTCTTTTGAAAAGAAATTTATTACTTGGCTTATGCATTTAAACTTTGGTGATATCATATGTTGTTTATTGAGCTAAGGAGCATCATTCTCACCATCAAATGCCAATACGATTAAGATTACATGTAAAACTTGCATTATATTAGAATATTAAAATATATAAAAATATATTAGAAACTAATTAATAATTTAGAAATGCTACCTATTATACATATAATATGGACATAGGAAATATGAATACAGTTACCTTCAATCTTTTCTAACATGTCTAGAAGCGTTTTCAACTCATATACCCTTAGTATGATCATCTCGCACGTATCTCCTCCACATTATCTTCATCATCCACTAGAGGCATTTCGATGGAGAAAGGAGGAGTCTCCTTAATATCATCCTCTATTTTTTTTTTGTTTCTATCACTAATAATTTGTCTTTTCCTTGGTAGAGCTACACGTCACTCATGATTAGAAAGGTTTATGACATATAATATTTATTTGGCTTGGGATGCCATTATGAATAACTCCTTCTTATAAACTTTTTTATTAAGATCCATTAACATAAATCCTAACTCATTAACCTAGATACCATTTTTATTCTCATCCCATTTGCATTGAAATAGAGGCATCTTGAACATAACATAGTTAAGCTTCCAAATATATTTAGTTACCCCATAATATGACATATTAGCATTAATAAGGTTCTATTCTTTAGAAATGCACACATGTATAGTCTAAGCCACCAAAGTAACCCTATTACTTTGTATAGTACTTTTGTCATCTGAGCTCTTTGTATAGAATGAATACCTAATAATATCATATCTAGAATAAGAGATGAAATCTATATACGGCCCTTATACTAGCTATCTAATGATCCTCAAAATAATATCTGATTTTTGCACCATTCAATAATGAACTCGCTTCCAGATACAATTGAGGAATGATTAACTGTATTCAACATAGATCTATTGATCATTCTTTTCATGATGTTATGCCTTTACAAGGGTCATAGGCCTACAAGATGTAAAACTAGACCATATACACATTTCATAGCTTATACTCACCACTTAGGTACCTAATGTGCCTTTACCTACAATTTTACCCTTGTGATAAGCTTTAAAAATATGATAACATCCACATCTAATAAATAGTCTCTACAAAACTCAACCACCTCCTTAGAATTATATCATTCAACAATACATTATTTTAATTAATCACTATTCTTTGCATACCTTTTTAAGATTTTCCATATATTGCTTAACAGGGTACATCTACTTTAAATAAACTAGCTTGCATAATTTTATCTTTCTCACTAAATGGACAATAAGATGCATCATGATATCAATGGATGAAGGTGTAAAGTATAACTCCAACTGACATATCACAACCATAACTTGTCTTTGCATGTTGTTTAACTTTTTAAGGTTAAAAACCTTGATATATATTACACTAAAGAAGAAATGAAGTCTGGTGACAACTTGTTTAGCATTTTAAGCAAATTTGATGGAATATCCATTAGTAACAATAGCTGCATTAGAGCATAACAATTATGAAACTTCAAGCTAATTAACTTTAAGTCATTTATTAAGATAAGGCTTTTGATGTTTGAATAATAGACTTATGGAACCTTGACATCATGTAAGCGCTTGTAGAAAAGTGTCTTCTCCTTTCAAGATAAAGTATGGCAAACTAGTAGAAGATATATACATTGACCCCTTCTTTCTAGTACTCATTTTTATCGAATGGGCATTTCAACCAAGTTTAACAAGGCTTTGACTCCATCCTCCCTCTGCCTTATTATGTCTAATAGTTTTCACATAAGATTATCATAGGCATTTTTTTCCATATGTATGACATCAATGTTACATCAATGTTATGTCTCATAGATAATTTTTTTCCAATGTAGAAGATTAAAGAATATGAACCTCTTCTTATATGGAGTAACCTTACCTACAAGCTTGTAGGGTTTTCCAAGAATGACATTGATAGTTTTAACCTATTCATAAACTTGAAATATAAATAACACCTAATGGATAAATCAAAGACATTATTTAGTTGTTAGTAATAAAATGAGCAATATTTTTATAAATTCAATTACACTTGTTCATAAACCTAATCTCTAGTTAAAGGAATTAAAGCTATTACTTCTTTTGGTGACCTATTGAAAACTTTCTTTAGCTTGTGATATCAGTTTCCACAGTGCAAAAATATCCATTAACCAATATACATTATCTTCTTCCCATGTTTTAGTTGAGAAAAAACATTTACCATTTTCATAAATAAGGTATACTCTATACCTTTTGACATTAAAGCCAAATAAATTGTTGTATGTTGAGAAGTCATTAATTGTGTAAAATAACATGACATGCAAAATGAAAAAATCTTGACGATATGCATTAAAGATTGAGAGACCTTCTTCCTACATTATCTTTAGGTTATTTTCAATAAGTGGTGTTAAAAAGACATTTATGTCATTTCTTAAATGTTTTAACCCTAAAGTTAACACGGATAATATTTTGTATTTACACTTCATGCATAACCAAGGAGGCAGATTGTAGATTACCAACATAATAGGCCATGTGTTGTGTTTGCTACTCATATTACCATAAGAGTTCATTTTGTTGGTGTAAAGTACAAGCCTAAGTTTTCTTAGCTCATTACCAAATTTAGGAAATAATATATCAACTATTTGCCATCGAGAAGAATTAACTAAATGTTGAAGGCATGCCATGTTAAGTTCTTATCATTCCTTAGATTGGTGAACATTCATTCAAATGTTGGTATTATTAAATGATACCACAACACCTTAGTTAATTATAGCTGTGAAACTCTTATAGCTTTAACCATTAATAAGTTGAACAATACTAGTACAGTAGATAATAATGTAAATTTGGTGAAACTTGAATCCAAAGTCTTCTCTGTATCACATAACAAATTTTAAAGAATATGCAAGCACTCAATGAAATTATCTTCAACATTAAGAACCATATCCTTTAATTGATCATTTACTCTTACATCTATGTCATCATCCTTGTGGACTCTCTTACTTCCATATGTACAAGATAAACTAGATAACTCACTTTCCTTATGCCATATCCATCATGTATATCCCTAGTCAGTGCCTTTGAAAAATAGATTTTCTTTTCTTCTTATTGGATTAAGTACTCTAACATAAACATATTCCTCATAAGGATATCGAATGAGCTCATGACCAATTTTCTCCTTTTTCTCTTTGCTTATATCAAATCTAATAAACTCATTATCCTCTTATCATATTCAAGACTTAGATAATGAGTTAACATCCATCCATAATCCATTACTATCTAATCTAAAGTAGAAATGCATTAAATGTATAATAAATCCACACATTAAAGAATACACAAAATTATGAACAATATGAAAGTTTAAATAGTGTTGCTAAACATGTATTAACACTTAATCCATTAAAAAACCTAGAAAAAGAAATCAAACATAAAATTTGAACAAAAATAGAGCACATAATTATAGCATTATACTATTTTTCTTAGTGTTTAGAAGAAAAATGAGTATCGTGAATACACTTTGAGATAGTGAAGAAGACTTCAATGAGCTAGGGAAGAACAAGAAGTTGAACATCAATTTTGTTGAATTTTAGTGGGAATTGCTAGTTTTAAGTTTTAGTAGCTAATCATATGCTGATTGTATTTACATATAATGTATTGCATTTTCTATATATATATATAGGCATTTTCATTAATTATTAAGTTTAATGTTATATCTTCATAATATAAATAAACAAAATAATTATACCTGGAATAGTTTACATTATTTCTAAAATATCCCTAGTTGAGTGTTATTATAAATTGGAATAATAATAATACATCAAGATTAGTATGTTTGTTGGCTAATGACTGTAGTTATGGATGTGAGATATCAAGTTAACTTAAAAGTACATGTTAAAGAAAAAATGTGTTTGACTAACCTACCATGAGAATGTTACATGGATTGCTATGTGAGTGTCATAAGCAATTTTTATAGTGAAAATAATGTACATAGTCCTTTGATTTAAAATCATTATGGCCCTCTACATAAGGAGTTATTTATTTTGATACTATCTAATGTCAACTATAATAAGGTTAGCATAAAAGGTAGTGATTAGGTAAACCACGAATCATGTAGGGAGATGTGAGTAATCTAAAGGGGATTTTACCCCTCCTATATAAAAAGAGTAATATCCATAGGCCCTTTGAGTATGTGAGACTTTGAAATGCATGGCTATACTTAAATGGATTGATATGTGATATTGATTCATTTGTTTTTAGTTAGTCTACTTAAGAATTAAGAAACACTTAAAATGATCTATGAAAAGGGTGAGACATTCCTTGCCTTGAGTCAGCCTGGATATTCATGATAAAAGGGATTAAATTACATAAAGTATTAGTCACAGAAAGGATATGTTAAGTCATTGACATTCTCATTATTAGGGTGGTAGTAATGTATTACTAAATACTACTCGCCTTTAGGATTTTAGAATCATTACTAATGTAATGAGAACTTATAAGCTCATATACAAAGAGTGTATCAAATATTGGGATTATAATGTAATTAAGAACTCTTAATTAGACTAAAACTCCTAATTGTGATAGGCCTAATATGACTGGGCATCATTATATAATAGCACAATATGATTAGGCTATACTTAAGGGAATCTAAATTCGTGCTAATTATGAACCAAAGTTGTATTTAGGCTTGTTCAATAACCAAAGTCTAGTTATATCCTTTCTTAAGGTAGTTTTAATTAGAGATCAAAAAGTGGGATTTTATCTATGAGATAAAATACATTAATCAGATAATAAGATTTGACTTATATTAATCAAATCATTTAAGAGAAAATATTTGGCTAAGATATTAATTTTTTTTTTAAAAATATTTGCCCAAGATATCAATCTTTGAAAAGAGAAATATATGATTAAGATACTCATCACATAATTTGATAAATATTTGGTCAAGACTAGAAAAACTATGATTATCATCTATGGGATAAAGAGAATACTATGAGTTGATTGACAGTGTGATTCGAAATTCGAAAAGTCCCACAACAAGCATTGCGTTGTGTGTGTGTGAGAGAGAGAGTTCCCTATTAATTTAACTAATGTATTTAAATGCTTGTGTGGATACCATGGAGACAATATTCCTTCAAAAATGTGATTTGTGATAACTTAGTTTGAGTGTTCATGATATGGTGATCAAATCATTCAAGTCTCATGATAGTTCATGCATTCATGTTCATCAAACCAAAAGGTAATTTGTGGTAGTGTTTGTGGCACAAATGCTATAATATTAGTTAGATTGGATTCTTCCACGTCAAATTAATTTTACACAACTGAGGTATAGACATCAATATTGTTTTATACTTCTTTTACTTGAATCCTTAATAGATTTCGAAATAAATTTTTAGATATTTTACTATATTATTTTATTCAAAATGTAATATTAATATTACAACCATTTGCGAAACCATAAGCTAGATTATGTATTTTATTTGTTTTTGAGGTATATGACGTATACAAGTGAATCAATTTTTTTTCCTTCATCACAAATTGAGAAGAAAAATATTTCAAAGTAAAGTATGATTAGTTTTCAGTGAAATCACCTTACCAAATAATTGTGTTCGTTTTTTGAAAACGAATCATGTAAAACGAAATAATTGTTTTCATTTTTTAATAAAACGAATCACGTAAAACAAAACAATTGATTTCGTTTTTTTTTAAACTTTAAATCACTTTTGTTTTATGTGAAATCACTTTTGAAGTGATTTCGTTTTTATAAAGGAAACAAATAAGCGCGTTAGAGGTTTTAAAACTTTTCCTTGGATTTATGTGAAATCACGTTAATTAGTTTTCATACAAGAATGTTTAAAGGACACGTATTTCATGTGATTCATAAGAAAAACAAAATTGACATTGTTTCAAATAATATGGTTCTTTCTATCTTGAAATGGGTAAAAAATTTGAAGTTTAAAATTATTTTAATAACAAGATTCTTTCCTTAAATATATATATATATATATATATATATATATGTGTGTGTGTGTGTGTGTGTGTGTGGGGGGGGGTTTAATTCTACAATTAAGATTGACAATGGAATACGAAGAATTTTGGTGTGTTCTTTTAAAGATAAAATGTATTTTGAGAATAATTCCTAACAGGTCATAATCTCAAACAAGTATCTAAACTTGTTTTAAAATTAAAGAGATTAATGAAAATTTTAAATTTTAAAATTTGAAATAGTTTGTTTTATCTCTTATGATATTCACATGCCTTAATGTGTTACATGATATATGTTGTATAGTATAGCACAATTAGACCAATGTGATTGGAATTTATTTTCTTTGTATATTCTCTTTTCACCTAACTCCCATCAAATATAACTCGAGGTTTCTCCTACCTTATGTAATGCAAATCATTCACAACATGCCTTGATGGAGCTTGAACCACAAGGAGGCTACATGAGGATCACCAAGGAAGGCGCTTAGAGAAGTTGCTACATCTTAGGTTGATTAGTTGATCCTCTCATTGGCTTAAGAGAATATAGGTAGTTAGGGTGCCATACTTTCATTGGCTTAAGAGGATCTAAGAGGATTTAGGTTTTTTTCTATCTTATGTAATGTAAATTATTCATAAAATACCTTGGAGGAGTTAGAACCATGAGGAGGCCATATAAGGATCACCAAAGAAGGCGCTTAGAGAAGTTGTTGTACTTTAGGTTGATTAGTTGATCCTCTCATTAGCTTAAGAGGATTGAGGTAGTTAGGGAGGCCTATTATGTCATGTTTAATTTTATGCTTTATTTGATGGAAGAGATATGTTAAATAGTATGCATAAATAAAATATTAATAATAGTAAGATCTAAAATAATCAGTTAATTAAATCTCTCAATACAATTATTAAGTTAACGATGATATGTGATACCTTCCAATGTTTGGTACTTATCAAGGCCTTGATTGAAATAGGTCAAGTTTGCTAAAGCAAAAGGCATCATCTATTTTGATGAGATGTTATAGGGTAATAGTGATATCCAAATGTCAATTATTATATACGACTTACTTAGGTCATCTCAATAGGATTGAGGGCCTAGAGGCTTAGAGTCACCCTTTAGTTTATAAGATGGACTAAAATAAGGATTTGTTCCCTAACTATCCAAGAGTTGTATGTATATAGTTAGCAAGTATTGTCAACCTATGTAATGTCTCGAATTTTCAATTCTATTATTTGAATCTTTAATTTCTGAGGCTGTAGAAACGAAAAGTATGTTTGAATTAGCCTGGTGTGTGAATCTCAAGTTGAAAGGAATTAAGTGTAAGGGTAAATGAAATTTTGAAGGAAAAGGATAGTAGGAAAAGAATTAATTTCCCTAAATAGTATGAATGATCAGAGGAGGTTGGAAAACCCTAAAAGGGGAGGTTGTCTAAGTCTGATAGTGTAAGGAATTTTAAATAGACAGGAACCCTATGGACTAATTTGCAAAAGTGTAGAATCGGGTGTGGTTAAAATGAAAATAATTAAGGATTTGGGATCTAATGTGAATAACTAAGAGTTTGGGGTGCAATATGTGATTTTAATTAGTGTGACCAATGGATCTATGACAAGTGTCATTGTTAGAAAAATAATGGCAAGAATACCCTTCTTAATTAGTGAAAAATGACTAAAATACCCTTGGAAATCTCAAAAATGACCAATATACCCCTAGAGCTTCATGAAAACTCTACCACCTTCTCCATTCTCCAAAAAGCTGCAGCAAACCCTCCATGAAAGCAAGCTTAACGTGTGAGAAAGAAGGAAGAGAGAGAAAGTTTCTTTTGAGTTTTTCACCCCAAAATACTAAGATTCAAGCTAAGGTGTAGAAGGGAAAATTGCTCCTCTCACCAAGCTCTATCTATTGATGTCCCTAGATTGAAGAAAAGCCCAAGTTTGATCAAGTTTGGGGAGCTCCAAGTGAGGATTCTCAAGTTGCACCAAGAGGTAAAAATGATCTCCCCTAAGAACTCTTTAATGTACTCTTCTTAGTTTCTTGAAATCTTGAAGTTGATAAAGTCAAGGGTGATTGAACATGGAGTTTAGGAGGATTTGAACATGTTTGATGATGTTTTGGATGTTGTAGTGTTGATTTATGGCTTTGGTTTGGTGTAAAAACAATAAGAAACCATGGTTACACACCTGGGTTTTTAGGGTATAATGATGCATGTGTAGTATGGGTATGATATGTTTGGAACTTAGCTAAAAATGATGAAGTTAGATAACTTTTATGAAGTTATGGAAGTGTTTGTGTGTATTTGCCTTTTTGAGAAGCTGAAACCATAATATGGAAAAGAAGGAAGGAAGGAGTGTTAGTGTTTCAAGTGTTTTCTGAGGATCAGTGAAGTACACGGGGTAGAACACGTCCCGTGTTATACCCTGTGTTCCTCGTCGAAGCTGATCAGTGTGCTACACGGGGTGCAACACTCCCCGTGTTTACCTCAGGACTGAAGGGCAGTAATGTACACGGGGTAGAACACGACCCGTGTTCACCCCCGTGTTCTTCTCTGATTAAGCCAATGAAGCCTCGAAGCCATCCAGTGAGAAACACGGCCCTGAACACGGGGTATGGGACCCCCGTGTTCTTTGCTAAGTGAACTTTTTGGCTTGATTTCTTCATGTTTTGCATGGCTTTGCCCTTGGATCCTTTTCTAATGTTCTTATGTGTTAGTTCAAGGTTGGAAAGTGAAGTTTAGAGCATCTAGATATGCATTTAATTAGGTGGAGAAAGTAAAGAATACATGAGGATTAGGGAAAGTGATAATGTTCTAATATAAGCTATGATGTGTATTTGTATAGACTGAGGAGTGCCATCTTGCAAAGGCAAGAGAAAGTGTAAAGGAGTTATTGGTGAGAGCAAAAAGGGACATCACATTGGAAGCTTGTGAAAGGTAGCTAGCTTTATCCTTAAGCTTTGTTTTCTATTTACATAATTTTATGTGTTTTATCCATTGTATGGAATGAGAATGATATTGCAAGTGTTGTGGCACAACCCGAGAAGACAGTAGAATACTGTGATTGGCCTATGGCTCGGGACCTTCGGGGATAATAGTGCATTGTTGTGTGTGGTACCTATGGCCAGGGACCTCGGGAAGACAGTGTGATACTGTGTTAGGCCTTTTGGCACGGGAACCCCGGGAAGACAACGTGATGCTGTATGAGGCCTGAGTACGATTGTTTGTGATGGCCATCTAGACATTGTGATAAATCCTTGAATGGGATTGATGATTGTTGTGAATTGCTGTGTGTGTGATGCGTGTTTCCTACAATAGTAAAATATTGAATATGTTAATGAATGATTATCGAATTTCGAAACGTATGTCTTAATTACTTAAGGATCTGGAATGGCTTGAAATGTTTTTATGGTAATAGCTAGCTACTGGGAAACTTTGTTTCTTATGTTTTCTGTTTGGTGACTAACCATTCCAGGTGATGCTTCCAAGGGCTCTCATGAGAAAGGGCAATAGTATTTGAAGTTGTAAATACTTGTATAGTTGATGACATTGTATATGATGGATGTACAATTTGTAAAGTTGAACTTGTGAGTAATTATATGGCTTTTGATCATATGTATGAAGTATAGAAATTTGAGATATTCCGAGTAATTTGGAGTAAATGACATTTTAGTATGCGTTAATTATCTATTAAATGAGGAATAAGGCGTTATTAAGTAAGGGAGTTACAACCTAAATAGCCAAATCTTGAGCAATTAGCTAAAATTAACTTAATACTAGGTGAAATATAAATCTCGGCCTATTGGAAAGTCTTGATAATGTGATTTTTCAAATTGATAGTAAGGGTTATTTGTTTGAATAAAATTATGGAAGAATATTTAATAAAATGCCTTATTAAATGATTAAAATATAATACATATTTTACATATTTTATCATAGCTATCAATGGAAAATATATCAAATAACTTATCATTGTGATTAGTCCTTGAGAAGGACAAATTGACTAAGATAAACATCTTAGACTACTTTAGGAATTTGAGCATACACCTTAAACATAAGCAAAGGATTGTTACTTTGTACTTACCATTAGTAAGAATATTATTTTTGTTTTTTGTTTGAATAAGAAAGGCATTTCATTTATGATAAAGGACAAAAGTTATTTAATTTATTGATATGAAATATTTTATTATAATGCACAAATGTTTAATCAACTCTATATTCTAGATCTTGAAATGCTAGTCTATAACATAAATACTAAACGGTTTAAATCCAATTATTCGAATGTAATATATCTTTGGCACTATCACTTAGGCCATATAAATAAAAGCGCATTTCCAAGCTTCATAAAAATAAACTCTTGGACTCACTTGATTTTAAATCATATAAGGTATGAAAATCTTATTTATTAAGTGAGATGACTAAAGCCTTATTCACTAGACAGTGTGAAATGACTAATGATATGTTAGGCCTCATACATACATATGTCAGGCCTTTTAGTACATCTTCTATAAGTAGTTTTCAGTACTTTATCAATTCTATTGATGACCTTAGTAAATATGGATGTTTGTATCTTATGAAACATAAATCAAAATCCTTTAAAAAGTTCAAGGAATTTAAGAGTGAAGTACAAAAATTACTTGAAAAAAGTATTAAAACACTTTAATTGAATCAAGGTAGAGAATACTTAAATAAAGAGTTCAATGACAATCTAAAAGAGTATGGTATAATATCACATCTCACTCTACTTAGAACTCCATAATGGAATGGTGTTTTTGGGAGTAGGAGTCATACCTTGTTAGACATAGTGCAACTTATAATAAGTCATGTAGATTGTCTAATTTTCTTTTAGGGAGATAACTACTTTTACACTCAACTATATCCTTTCTAAAAACAATTCAAAAGACTCCATATGAAATATGAATTAGAAAACATCCTAATATGTCTTTTATGAAGATTTGTGGTTATATGGCTTATGTAAAACATCAAGCCTTTGACAAGATTAGACTTAAATTAGATAAATGTTACTCCGTAGAGTATCCTAAGGAAATCAAGGGATACTATTTCTATAATCCTATCAAGGGCAAAGTGTTTGTCACATGAACTAATGTTTTCTAGAAAAAGAGTTCATTATTACTAAAACCAATGGGAGAAAAATAGAACTCGAGGAAATTGGAAACTCACAAAATAACATTGAACCTATAAATAAACCCAAATAGAGGCCACAAGTTATTATGGAATGAGAACATGTTCAAGTAACACAAGGCTAACGTAGATTTATTAAGGCATGTTATAAGCCTGAGAAATATGAATTTATTGTGACTCAACATTGTGATGTATTGCTTATAGCTCAAAATAAGCCTATAACCTACCAAGAAACTATTAAAGGGTTAGACTTTGAGAAGTGACTTAAGGTCATGAGATTAAAGATGGATTTCAAGTGTGGACTCTAGTTGACCCACTTGAAAAGTTAAAACTGATTGGGTATAAATGGATTTTTGAGGAGAAAACTATCATGGATGGTAATGTATAAACCTTTAAAGGGCAATTAGTTGTTAAAAGCTTTAAGCAAATTCATAGTATAGGTTATGATAAACCCTATTCCCAAATTGCCATACTTAATTCCATCTGGATTTTGCTTATTATTATAGCTTTTTATAATCATGAAATTAGGCATATGAATGTAAAAAATACTTTTCTTAATGAAAAGCTTCTTGAAGATGTATACATGACATAACTTGAAGGTTTTGTCACCTTTGAAAATGCTCGAAGGTATGTAAGTTGCAATGATCCATTGAGAGATTGAAACAAGCTTGACAGAGCTGGAATCTTTATTTTGATAATGTGATCAAAGAGTTTGATTTCATCAAAAATTAAGATAAATCTTATATTTACAAAAAGGTTAGTAAGAGTACAATTACTTTTGTTTATATTGTATGTGGATAACATATTACCTATTTGAAATGATATGCTTACATTATAGGCTGCAAAGACTTTGTTAGGGAATTATTTTCTTATGAAAAATTTTGGTGAAGTTACTTATGAGTTAGGTATTAAGACATATAGGGATAAATTAATCAAATTACTTAGCTTAGGTCGAAGTACATATATTAAGAAAGTGCTAAAATGGTTTAATATAAAAGAATCTAAAAAAGGTTCTTACTTGTGTCATATGGTATAAATATATTTAAATTTGCATAAGATTCTTTATAACCTAAGATGAGAAAATTTGCGTGAATAAAATTCCATATGTATCAATAATTAGATCTATCATGTATGTTATATTATGTACTCATCTTGAGATTTTATATGCCTTAGGCATGATAAGCAGGTTCTAGTTAAATCCTGGTCAATGTCATTGGATTGCTATTAGGAATATCCTTATGTAGTTAACAAGGACTAAGAATTCATTTTTAATATATATAGGTAAGGAGAAACTATTTGTAAAAGGTTACATTGATGCCATTTTATAGTTTGATAAGGATAATTTCATATTCTAATTAAAAAATGAGTTTTTCTTGAATGGTGATGTTGTAAGTTGGAATAGTTTAAAGCAAGAAATAATAGCCGACTTTAGTACAAAGGTTGAATATGGTGTTCCTTTTATACATAAAAAAAGGCCATTTAGATCAGAAAGTTCATTACTCAAATTGGCATAATTCCTAGCATTTTAAATTTAGTGGACTTTTATTATGATAATAATAAAGCCATTACATAGGCTAAGAAATACGAATCTCACTAGTGATCCAAAATTTACTTCAATGCTTTCGTTGTATTTATGAAATCATTAATAAAAGGAATGTGAAGACATACAGAATACCAATAGATGATAATATCACAAACCCACTAACAAAGCCTTTAGTGTAACAAAAGCATAATGATCACACTAGATCACTTGATATTAGATACATGAATGATTAGCTCTAGTGCAAGTGAAAGATTATTAGTATATGCTTAAGTTACTAATCATAGGATGATTGTATTTGCATGCAATGTACTATGTTTTCTTCATATATATATATATGAATGCATTTCAATTAGTTATTATGCTAAATGTCATATCTGCATAATATAAATAAATATAATGATTGTCTTTGGAATAATTTACATCATTCTTAAAATGTCTCTAGTCGAATATTATTATAAATTGGGATAAAAATAATACATTAAGACTAGTATATATGTTAACTTTTAATTATGGTCATGGATATGAGATATCAAGTCCAATCATAAATATATGTTAGAAAACAAATGTACTAGATAGACCTACCATGAGAATTCTACATGAATTACTATGTATGTGTTATAAGTAATTATAGTAGTAATAATAATATAGGTGGTCCTTTGACTAAAAATCGCTATGATACCTTACATGAGGAGCCATATACTTTGATGTCATCTAATATCACTTGTAATAGGGTTGGCCTAAAAAGTGGTGATTGGGTATATCATGAATCATACAAAAGGATATAAGTGATCAAGATGGGATTTTATCCCTCCTATATAGAAGGAGCAAAATCCATGAACCTTTTAATTGAGTGATATTTTAAAATACATGGTTGTGCTCAAATGAATTGATATATAATATTAATTCATTTATTTTTAGTTTGTCTACTTAGGAATCTAGAAACACTTAGATTAATCTATGAAAAGAGTGACACATTCCATATTTCAAGTTTTATCTGAATATTAATGACAAAAGGACTAAACTATATAAAATATTAATCATAAAAAGGTTATGCCAAATCATCATCATTCTCTTTACTTGGGTGGTAATGATGTATTTTTAGATACCACTCACTATTTATTATACTAAAATAAGATTAAAATCACTACCAATGCAATGAGAACTTATAAGGTCACACATATAGAGTGTGTCAAGTATTAGGGTTATACTGTAATTAGGAACTCTTTATCAAATCAAGACTTTTAATTGCAGTAGGTCCAATATAATTAGGTTTCATTAAGCAATAGTGCAATATAATTAAGCTATACTTAGAGGACATTAGATTTGGGCTTGTTATTGACCAAAATCATATTTAAGCTTAGTTAATAATCAAAGCCTAGTTATCTCCTTTCTTAAGGTGATTCTAGCTAGAAATCAAAAGGAGGATTTTATGTATAAGATAAATTATATTAGTTAGATAATAATTTTTGAATGATATTATTCAAATCTTTTGAAAGGAAATATCTAGCTAAGATCTTAATCTTTTAAAAGGAATTATCTACCTAAGATATCAATTTTTGAAAAATAAAATATTCTAGCCAAGTTATTGATCGCATGATTTAATAAATATCTAGCTAAGATTATGAAAAAAAACTATAGTTATCATCTATGAGATAAATAGAGTGTTGTAAATTGATTAGCAATATGATTCAAAATCAGAAAAGTCCTACAACTAGCACTACACTAAGAGAGAAAGAAAGAGGGAGGAGAAAGATCCCTATCGATTCTATCAATGTATTCAATCATTTATATGGATACCATAAAAACATTATTCCTCTAAACAACATTTGTGATTTAGGATAACTTAGTTCAAGTGTTCATGATCTGGTGATTAAATCATTTAAGTACTTGTAATTAGATTATTTATAGGTTTGTGCTCGTTGAACCAAAAGGTTATTTATGGTAACATCTATGGAATAAATGGTATAATATCATCTGGATTACATTCTTCCACATCAAATTAGATTTATGCAACTAAGGTATAAACATTAACATTCTTTTATGTTTCTTTTGTTTGGATCCTTGGTGGGTTCATAAATTTTTAAATTTTCCAATCTGCTACTTTATTTGAAATCTAATAGAAATATCTCATTAAGATATAATAAATCTTAATAGGAAAATTGAAGAACTCTACACTTTATTCTTTGGCACCAAGTCAAAAATTACCATCTATTTTAACTCTCGCCCTCATTTTCATGAATTATTTCAAAAGTAAGATAACATCATTTGGATATTCCATTTCAGTTATATACTAAAATCTATGTGAAATATCCAACATTTGATGTAAAAATGTTAATAATAAAATATAACATGTTGGTTAACAAAAAATTATTGTTTTAAATACCTTCCATGTTGGTTTGATACAAATAATCGATATTGTTTCATAGTTTTTTATTAAAGAATAATAAGTGCTTAAATATGAAAAATATAGTTTACTATATTGAATATTATAATAAGTAGATATCATCATATAAAGACATCAATTCTATGAAAGAAACTAACATGTTTTATTTATTTATTTTATAATATATCAAAATATTTGAAATTTAAGATGAAAGATAATAACAAAAAAAGTTATATTTAAATTTTATCTTATTTTGCAAATGATGTATATGTTCTATTCTTTACATACTTACACACAGAACAAATCAATATATTGAAATATTTGAAACTTCAAATCAAATAATTATTTTTAAATGCTTTAAAGAGGACAAAAGTTATTTTTTAACTTATTATACATTGAAATCATTATCTAATAAAAAACATAAACTATCTGAACACAAAAAATTGTGAAGGTAAATAGCAAATTAAAGTAAATAAAGAAATATATGAGAAAGGAAACAATAAAAAATATGAAATTGTAATTTTATTTATTTTCATATACTTTTTTATATCAGTACATCAATAAAATAAAATAAAATTTGATTTTTTTTGCATATATATCATTATATCATCAATAAATAGACTAAAATAATAATATAATAAATAACTAATTTTTTATATATGGTATATAATAGGTATGATAGTTTAATAACTCAAATTATCATGCTTATTATACACCATATATACAACTTGGTATATACAACTTGTTAATGCTGAGATGGGAACCTCCCTACACCTTTCATGGAAAAATTGAGTATGAGAGGAAATTATCTCAGTAATAACAAATACACTAATCTTCAACTTCATGTTCCATCCTTACTACCAATCCCCTTTGGTTGAATGCTAAATTATTGGTCTAAGTAATACATTTGCCTCTGTTACTAATGCTAGGGTTTGAAATAAATTCAAAGATATCCCTTCTTCCATCTTGTGAAGCACATTTAGATATGCTATAGATCTTATCAAAGGACTTTCTTTTCCTTTAGTATCTTAAGTTTCACATATTTCAAATATGCAATGATCACACATTAAAACATAATATATTAAAAGAGAAATTTTTGACAAGATTTACAACATCTTGAAATATGCTTCTTAAAAAGGAATAAAAGTTATCTTTGAATCAAAATCAAACTCTAAAGTTAGATAATGAAAGGTAAGATATCATATAAATGTTTCAAATAGGGAGTGGAGTCAAATTTATATGCAATATAAGACATTTACTTAGATTATTAACATATAATTGATATCTTAAAAAGGAATTTTCATGTTAAGTCTGTTGATATACCTTTTAAATGTTAGTTATTTGAACAACTGACATTGTAAATAATAACCTCGTAGTGTAATTTAAATGACCAAACAATTAAAATACAAATAATATTTATACTTTTTAATAACATTATAAATACAAACATTAAATGATTATAGATAACTTTTAGACATCAATTTTTACTTATAACAGACATCTAAAATACAAATATTTTTAACAATTTCCAATAAAATCATAAATACAAACATTAATTGGCTATTCATATTTCTTTAGATATCAATTTATACTTACAACAAACATTTAAAATACAATTGTTCTTTCTAGTTTCCAATAACATCATAAATACAAACATTAATTAGCTATTGAAATTCCTTTACATGTTGGTTTCATGTGAAATTGACATCTAAAATACAAATGTTCCTTCTAGTTTCTATTGATATTGCTTTAAATGTCAATTTCATATATAATTGACATCTAATATTTCACACATACTACATTTAGTATTCCTTTAAATGATGGGTATCTAAAAATTGATATGGTAAAGTAGAAATAAGTTCATTTCTAATGCTAACCTTAATCTTCACTAAATAACTAATGTGATTTTCTTATTTTTTTTAAATGAATCCTATACATTGTAATATAATTTTACATAATGAAATTTGCGACACTTTGAATGATTCTATACAATGATTATATAGTGAAAATCAAAGATGATAACAAAAAAAAAGCCTATTTGAAAGTAATGATCAAAAGAAAACTTTAGTTATATTAGATCATTATAATTGAGAAAATTATAAATGAAAATACAAAACACTTTTATAGCTATATGTATTCTATGGAAAAATCTATGCAAAAACTACACATTAGAAAGATGATCCTTATTATAAATTATCATTTATTGAAAGAAGATGATCACTATTTTAAAATTCTTTGAATTTATGGAAGCATTCCATCCAAGACTATAATGCCTCTTACTATGTGAAAGTAAGAGACATTAATGTCTTAGATGGGATGCTTTTATAAAATTTAAATCATTTCTGAAAAATGAGGGAGTTGTACTCAAATACGACATAAACATAAAAAAAGAGTATGAACAAAACTTATAGGTATTAATAGTAACAATAGACAGTAATTAATAATGAAAGTCTAACTTCCTATGTATCACGCTTTTCAAAGTAAATAAAAATTTACATAACTTTAGATATCAACTAAGACAAAATTGATATATATGTTAAAATAGATGTTAGTTCTAAATAATGACAATTATCTTAAGTTTTCATATAACAAAACCTATATTTCCCATTAGAAAATAAGGCTTTATAACATCAGTTAATTATGTTAACTGATGTGGTTAGTTGTATTTATTTCAAAAATGTCATTGTATTATTATATACATTGATTTTCACTTTAACTGATATCTTCTAAGTGGCCATGATGTTGACACTTCTAATGTAACTACCATTTAACCTACCAATGGTTAGATTCATGCATCATTTATAGCAGTGAATTCATTATTAATGCCTGACTATAGCTAGCTTGGGGCCATATGTACCTTTATTGTTATGAGTATCCTTAAATTTACTAACCACCATTAATAACTACAATGAAAGGATAAAAAATGATAAAAGAGAATGAAAAGTTAAGCAAAAAGTTGCTAAAATGAATTCTACCCACCCTAAGATAGAAGATGAAAACTTTTCTAAGGGTAAATGGATATGGCAAGCATAGACTTGGATAATTTATGTTAAGATCCAAATATTTTTATTCCTAAAAAATTTAAAAATTTTAAATTTGTGAAATATAATGAGAAAAAGAAACAAGATTTGCATTTGAAATTGTACTTCAAGGCAATGGCCATTTGGTCCAAGAAAGATGAATTTTTATTCATTTTTTCTATGAAAGTTTAACTGAAGCAGCATTATAATGGTTCATGTAGTTACATCAATCCAAGTTCACTAGTTTCAAGGATTTTCCTACATACTTCATGAATCATTATGGATTTAATACAGACATGGCTCTAATAATAGACCAAGTAAAAAGCATGAATAAGAAAGAAAAAGAAACATTTAAGGTATATGCTTAAATGTAAAAAGAGAATTAGCTGCTCAAGTTTAGCTAGCATTAATAAATTTTAAGATGTGCTCATATTTCCTATGAATATTAAGTGAGATTGTAATTTAATGATTAAGATTAATACCCATAACTTTTCAAATCTTATTGAATCTAACAAAAGGATAAATGCCTTCGTCAAAGAAGGATTGATAAATTCTATAGAAAATTTAAACAAAAAGGGTTAAATTCTAAAAAAGAAAGAAATTAAGGTAAATGTGGCAAAAACTACCTAAAGGTTATTCTAGCCTAGAAACCTAACATACTAACTATCTTATCATGCATAACCAATGATCATTTCTCCTACACCAAATGCTACACTAAACTAACATAATCACAAACCAATATCACCTTAAGTAGATTAAACATCCTACTAGGTCAATTATGTTCCACTCCTTTATCTATACTATATTGTTAGACCCCATTCACTCCAGTCTTACCTATATCAATCACCCCTAAACCAATATACACTTAACCACCTAACCAATTCTTATCCTCTACATTTTTAGTAACCTTTCCCAAACTTGGGCATTACGAATTTTGAATGGTATAAGTAATTGTTTCATGCTCATATAATTAGTTATGTTCTAGTAAGACCATTAAAACCACCTTACTCCAAATGGTATAACCCAAATCTTTCTTATGAATATCATAAAGGGGCAATAGGATAATAGGAAACTTTATTGAAGATTATAAAGCATTTAAAAATATTGCTTTCTCATTGTTAGCATGAAAAAAAATCACAATTCAAAGTAAGAATACACCTAATGTTAGTGCCATTCCATTGCTAAATCATTAGATTTATGGTCATTTGAACACTATAAAAATTGATAGAATAATAAGTAAAAAGTGATTATGATCAAAGAAGAAAAAAGGCCCTTATAGTAAACTCATTTAGAGAAGGGCATCTAAAAGTCAAATAGAACCAAGCAATTAATAATGGACTATTGAACAATTGGGTTATGGAGCAACTATGTCATAACCCACTTTTAGATCATTATGGCCAGCATCAAGATATTAACTAAACATCTTTACAAGCTTTTTCAATTGAACCATTTTATAAACTTTCTATTTTTTGAAAATATGCATGATATAGAAAATACATAGTACTAAAATTCACTAAAATTGTTTTACATAAATATATATAACTCTATCAAAAAATAGTATTTGTCAAATCTTAAACAGATAAGATTTATTTTTCTCTTTATTTCAAATAATGGTCCATGGCCATGTACAATTTTCACAACCTTTAATGTTAAAAAATATTGTCACTTGCATATGAAACATAAAATATTAGCTTTTAAGAAATAGTAGAGAAGAAATATTAATAAGCATGCATATATAATTTATATGTGCATTACTAGTCTATAATTTTACATAAACTTGAAATACCTAGGTTATATATATTCTTACCTAGTTTTTCCAACTTCCTTTTTCCTTCTCTATTTTTTTATTAACTACTAGTTTAAAGTCAAAATATTTATATTGATGAGGGAAAGTAGCATAAATGTATAAAAATAAATATTTATACAAACTTTCTTTAAAAAATAGACTCAATGATAGTTAGGGTCTTATTGACTATCATGAGGTCAAGGTCATTTGGTATTAGGTTTACTAGTGGAACATCTAGCACAAGCACTATAGGGGCTACATGTTGAGGCTACTTAGGAAAGTAAAGCATATGGTCAAACAAAAATTACTGCACAACAATATGATATTGAGTAATCCTATTAATGAGGTTCTCTTATGCAAGCTATGGGAAAGGTACCTTAATTGCTACATAAAATCTTAGGTCATCGGTAGCATAGGCATCTAAATATTGTTGGAATGGGTCTAGAATCACCGTCCCTATCTTAAACACTCTTACCCTAGACATATGGCACACACTAGTATGGTTAATCTAGATGGAATAATAAAACTTAATTAATAACATTTGAATGTAATTTTTGTACAAGTGTTGCCAACAATAAAAAATTTCAAATAAGTTTATTAGGATGTTGTGGTATATCTAAAAAATAATCACAAGTAGAGTGAGTAATAAATTACTTTGTGAATAACTACATAACCCCTATTCTAATAAGCTTTAGCTAGAAAATCTTACAAATACAAATTATGTATTAAAACATTTTATTCTTACTAAAACACATTAACAATTATATTTCTATATTCAAAAGCACATAAATAATTTACATATATAGATAATAAAATAATGGTAGTAGGTATGTAAGGTTCCCTTCTTGTTACTCCAAACAAACCTTATCTTACTCATTCCATCTTTATCCTTCCCCATTACTTACCATGCATCATTCTTTGACATAGAAATACAAGGCACACAATCCCATACACTATAAATATTCACATATATTTATATTCATGTCATACTCATATTAGTGTCGCATTCACATGTCATATTCATATTCATGTCACATTTTCATTCATTTTATACTTAAAATCATTCTTGAATCATTTTTCACATTGTGAGTACTTTACCACATTATTCATTAGTTCACAATTTTATGATTCTCATCAAGGTTAAAATATCATCCATGTCATAATCATCATATAAACAGTGTTCATTCATATTCACATCTATAATACAAAATTCATTCAAGCATAATTAATATCATAATTAACTTGTCACATTTCAAGTGACCAATTTATCATTCTCACATAATCAAATCTATCACAATTTTTAAGAGCTTGTTAACTCTTTCTCATTCATATTTCACAAGTCATTTTATCAAGAGGTGATCAAGTCTTTCAATAATCAATGTCAAAAACTCTTCTTTGTGAAATTTCATAATTATTTCAACTTCTAAATATACATCATTATAAGATATAACACAATTTTTCTTAGTATGAAAGTGAGTATATTATTAGTGTGTGTCCTAGAATTAATCATATAGATGATTGAAGTTATACACAATGTATTATATTTTATTTTAAGTAATTTAATTATTATATTTTATTTTTATAATTTTATTATTATTATGCGCAATTTATAACTTAATATAATAATTATCCTTAGAATAGCTTTGCTATTCCTAAAATGCCCCTAGTCAAGTATTATTACGAAAAAGGATAGTAATAATACATCGAGACTAGCATGTATAGTGATTGATGATTACGAATCATGGATATGTGATATCAAGTCAATACATGAGTACATTGCTAGTGAACAATGTACTGGACTAACCCACTATGAGAATATTGCATGGATAAACGTGTCACAAATTATTCTCATATGATCACAAATACACATAAACCTTTGACCTGAAGTCACTACGGTTCCCTACATGAGAAATTACTCACTTTAACATTGTCCTATGTTACCTTTAATCAGGATGACAAGTAGGATATTGATTGGGTATGTCATAAATCGTGCAAAGGGAAGCGAGTGATGTAGATAGGATTTTGTTACTCTTGTATAAAAGAGAAATATCCTTGGGCCCCTTGATTGAGTGAGACTTAGAAATGCATGACCATGCTCAATTGAATTAATATGTGATATTAATCATTTATTTTAAGTCTACTCAGTATCAAGAAATATAAATTGAACATTGACGAGGATGACACATTCCATGCCTCCAGTTCAACTTGGATATTATTACAAAAGGGTTATGATGCAAAACGTTGATCATGTATTAGGTGGATGTCGAATCACAGACATTCTTACTACTTGAGTGGCAGTGATGTATTGCTAGATACCGCTTACTGTCTATGGCTCAATAATGAGTCATTGTCAACGTAGTAAGAACCTACAGGGTCACACAAAAGGAGTAGGAATAAGACAATAATTAATTGGACTTTCATTATATTAATATCTAATTAATTGGACTTATTTTCGTGCATATATATATTATTAAGAATAATAAATTCACGTAATATATATATGTATTATGTGATATTATTTGATATTAAAGTAATATCAAATAATTATGTTATTAGATATTAGATAAATATATTATGAGATAATATTATTTTGATATTTGATAATTATATGCAATTATCTAATATTAAGATATTTATATTATGAGATAATATTATCTAATATTAGATAATTAATAGATAAGTCATATCTCTCCTCATTATCTCTAGGATAAGGATAAAATTAGTTGTTAAGTGTGATTAGGATTTTAGAAGCATTATCCTAGTAAGACTAGGATTGTGGCTTGCCTAAGTTCTATAAAAGATGGGTTGAGGGTAGCACATGAACAACACGCTCAAAGCTTCCATACAAACCCTAAATCACTCAGAAAACATCCAATCCTAATTCCTAGAGAGAAAAATGCATCCTAGCAGATTCGTGGAGGGTGAGTGGTCATTGTTCACTCCGTATGGATACCGTAAAGACGTTGTACCTTCCGGCCGGCGTTTGATTCATCCGCTCTCAAGTTTTGATCAGTAGAAACATGAGTGCCCAATAGGTAAAACCCTAATCATAGATTTATACTTTTTGCATGGATCCTAGGTAGAATTCGGATCAAATTTTGAATTTCCGCTGCATATGATAATCCGAATTCCCAACATATATAACTTACAAATTTTAGCAAAAACCTTGGGATATATGATTCAATTTCACTTCAAATTGCCTAAACTTTAACTCTAGTTTATGCTCATACATTTTATATAAATTTCACATCATAGGAAATCAATTTTTCCTGCTAAAATCAAAAGATGGCTCATGATTTTCCATAAGTAAAATAGTGAGTTTCATCTTCAAATTATGCAGTTTATTTTACTTAAATTTATCATACCCATTACTCATTCGTCTCATGTACATCTATCATTTTAGGAAACAAATTTTTTTTATTGAAACAAGAAACAACTTATGGCTTTTACATACCATGATATACATCACAAACTTTCAAATATCACTTTGATCTAAATTTAATCATATGTGTTATCCATGCATCTTACACAAATTCATTGCTCTATAAACTAAATCTTTGTTACCAAATTAAAAGGTATCTCATGATTTTTCCATGAAACCTGATAGTATTATATGAGCTTCTAAGCTCAATTTTAATTCTATTTCTAGCATACATATACATATATAGGTAAACAGCTATATTGGATCCAGCATAAAATATTCTTCCATTGGCTACTTTCAAAAACATTGTCCAATCTTTCTAAACACTTTTTGCCCCTTTTTTTTAAGTAACTTGTCAAAACACTATTGTCAAAACTTCATGTTCTTTTTGTTTCAAAATCTCCATCACATGTTCTTGAAAACATTTTACAAGTTCCAAGTCAAAGTTCAAAAATAAATTTCATAACTTACCATCATGCAAGAACAACATATGGTCATATATATTCCACACATATAAGATGTTCTAAATGAAAACTTAAAGGAAGGAAAGTAGGTCTCCATTCATAATTTTTGAAGTTTTTCCTTGGTTTAGCACCTATAGATTCTAAATTCATTTTTCCCCAAAACAAAACCAATAATAGTAGATGAAATTTTCAAAGAATCATAGGAAGAAATCACAAGACCTTGCTTTGGAAAGATCTAAGAACACTTTCTTGAAGATAGCCAAAGATGAAACTAAAAGAACACTTTAGGAAAGTAATATGAAAATATCAAGTGAAAGCTCACTTTTCCTCTCCTTTAAATGGCAAAACCATGTGCCTCACTTAATTTTGTATGAAAAATTTGCCTCAAAGGATACCTACTTAAAGAAAAAATCTTGTCTAACCTTTTAGAAGCATGACATCACATTTATGTAAGAATGAGAATATCTTTCTTGCTCTCCAAGAACGAGTCATGACTGACTTTAATTTGTGGAAAAAAATCTCACTAAATCCCACTCAAAGATCTTGCAAATATTCCTTCATTAATAACCATGTGACAAAGGAAGCTTCTAACTCACACTTAAGCTTAGTTTTTTGGTCTTTATACAACATGTGCTACTGAGAATATATTAAAAATAATGGGTCAAGTATGAAAATTAAATTTCAATAAAAATAATAAAATTGAAATCTCTTAAAACTAATTCCACTTTATAAAACCAAATTATTTCTTTGAAATAACTAATAAAATAATTAATACTTGCAACTAAGATAAAATTTAAAAATCTATCTTTAAAATATTATTTTTAATTTTTCATGATATAAATATATTTTTCTTGAATTTATAATGTTTCCATGATTTTTAAAACAAAATTAGTGAGTACTAACCTCACTTAATTAGTAATGTTACACTTCCTTTCTTAGTAATCAAATAAAAATCAAATCTTTTGAAGATTATAAAATCTATTAGGATCTTAAGAATCCTATGAAACCACTAAATTTGGCAATCTTAAGTAAGATTTCAACCTTGTTTACACTATTTATGCACAATACATTAGTCATTCCACTATTACCTTTGAAATTTGAAAATTTTCAATTTTGACTCCCCTTCGAAAATGTGGGGATGCCTTCAATATTCCAAAAACTTTCTTATTTTGATTACTAAGGGTTCCTACAGGGTGATTTAGGTAAAAACCTTTTGTTACACTAAGATTCTTCTAACCCGTGATTTTAAATACTTATTGAAAATCTCTAATTTTTTTAAAACAATCATTAATGAATTTTCATCCACCAAAATTAATGAAATTTTCTTCTAATTATCTACTAATAACAACATTTTAATTGACTTCTAATAATTTTAACTCATAGGATTTTTACCAGGCATTACAAGTTGAATTTCTTTTTCTATTGAGAAATTATTAGACATGTTGAACTTTGGTTGATATTTTGTTTGTAGACATTGCTTTATTTGAGTATTAATAAAAGAAACCACGCATGAGGTTTTTTTTTTTAAATTAAATGTTTCGTTTCCCTTTTGTTTCATTAATATGATCTGCTCTTTCATCAATCAAATGCCAAAACATTCCCTATTTGGTTCTAAGGATGTCCCAAAATAAAAAGAAAAGAAAAAATCAAGTTGAAAATGATTCAAGTTTTATTAATAAAGCATGCCAAGGGCATTTCTTTATCTAATCAAATAGAATGAAGATCAACACTTTGTAACTCTTTTGAACTTGTAGGTTTTAATTGTGTTCAATCAAAGATTTTTTAAGAATGGTAGCTTTAAATATACTTTTATTTTAAACATTCAAATGTCAAAAGAATATTAGTTTCTTTCAGCAACCTGAATATTTTTTATCCCTTGTTTATCCCTTTTGTGCCTTAATACTTCTTTTCTAGCGTAGTGCATTTTCCACCTGAACCCAATGAGAATCAAATAATTGATGCAGTAAAAAAAAGGACTAATCGAAAGCAATAGAACAATGCGAGTTTTTACTTTCTTCCATGTATCAAACTTCCTAAAAGTCTCTTACCTTGCTATATTAAAGACTTGCTGTTATTTTCTGTAATTTTTGTCATATTTTATTTCTTTTCCTATAAATGATCTTTCTTTTGAATTATATTTCATTCAAATGTTTTTCCCTCTTATCATATAAAATATCTTATATATTTCTAGTCACACGAAAGGAATATTCCATTTTCAATCATATTGCAGGGCATTAATTTTGTAATTTTTTTTATTTTGTCCATAATTTTTCACTTTGATCTATATGACTCTCTAAAATTACTTGAATCATTTATGTTTGACATTTGACTAGCAAACTAGAAATTTAAAATTCTTAAAATTATCAACTCAAATTAATTTAGTGTTACAATTCACTATCCACTTATTGTGTTATTTTTTCACTCTTGAATTTTACAAATTATTAATCTAATCAATAAATTATAAACTAACTTTTAGAGATATTTCATACACTAACGTATTAAAAAAATATGTTTTAATTTATAAGATATTTTGAGTAATTTATAATTTATAAGCTGCTACTTCTTCAATTTTTTTTTCAAATTTATCTTTATTTTTTATTAATTTACAACCCATACCCTTCATAATATAAATTTAAATATTATTTTTATAAAATATAATTATGTAATTATAATTATAAGTAATTATATTTTTGTTATAAATAATAAAATAAAAAGTATGTAAATAAATAAATATATAAATTAATTAAATATTAGTCATTATATTTTTATTTTCAAATATATTAATTGGATTAATATAATTTAATATTTAGATAAATATAAATTATTTTAATTATATATCTATTTCTATCATCATATCCTTTAATTTTGTTTTGTTATTTCAATTAATTTAATAACTAATTTTGTGAAACACTTTTTAAATAATTAGTTAACTTATTAGCTATTCATTATTAGTTATAAGCTATTAGTTGCTAACTATCAATTAACTCATCAACTACTAATTAACTTATTAATCATTAACTAATTTATTAGTTATTAACTATCAGTTATTAACTATCAATTAACTTATCAACTTGTCAATCACTAGTTAACATATCAATTATTTGTGCAAAATAGAGTCTATATGTTTATTTGCCTTAACCATATAATCATTCTCCACTTATGATATATACTTCAAATGAAATTGTAATTAAATATTTTATTGAAGTAAATTTTTATAATTATATTAAATGTCATATTTATTTTTTTATTTTTTCTTGTAATATTTTCAATCTTAATTTTTGTAACTTGCTAAAATAATGTCAATAATTCTTTTTGTCAATGTATGCTATTAATATTTAACTAAGCATTTTAAATTTTTCATACTAACTTAGAACATTCAACTAAAACTACTAAAGTAAATCATATATCTTATGGAAAAAATTAATTATTTTATTTTTCATTTTAATTGTATCTTAATTTAATCTATTGCTTTTAAATAATTTTAATATTATGATTTAACATGATTTTAAAGTTTGATTAACTTCAATTTATATATTCAAAATCAAACTTTAATATTTGTTAAGAGTAATAAAAATATCTTACAATTGTAGTTTAATTATGACTTCAATTTGCATATTCACGATGGACTTATCAAGTGGCTTTTTAGACAACTATTTACTTACTTGATAATTTTTTAATTTAAATTTACTAAAAATTTTAATTATAAATACACACACACACAAGTGAAATGCACGAACTTAAAATATAGTATGAATAAAATGTAATATAAACAAAATATTCATGTCATATAATGTATATAAGTAAAATATAATATAAGCAAAGTATGTATTTGGTGCAATAAATAAGTTTGATTATAACTTATTGATTTGGCCTATTAAGTTATAATTTAGTTTTTAAAGGTATTTAACATATTAGCTTATTTGAAAAATTAAACTTTTATTTGATAAGTTTCATAAGGTAATTTGTAACTTGTAAGCTAGTAATTTTTCAAAAGTTTTCCAAATTTACCTATCTTTTAATTAAATGACAAGTTACATCCAAACTATGTAAAAAAATATTTGATATATTTTTATTAATTCAAAATAAAATAAGTAAATAAATGAAAAAATATGTTATGTCAAAAAAAATATAATTGATTAAATTTTATGTTATTATATTATTATTTAAATAATAAATAAATGAAAATTAAATAAATAAATAAAAACATGTAATTTCATAAACATAATTTATTAAATTTTAGGTAATTATAATATTCTTATTTTGAATATTTTGATTGTATTAATATAATTTAATATTTAAATAAATATAAATTAATTTAATTAATAAATCTACTTATATTAACATATCCTTTTTATGTCATTCCATATTTTTCAGCTTGTTAAATAATTAATTTTACTAAAAACTTACAATCTACAACTTATTAATTATAAACTTTTAGTTATTAGTTAGATTATTAATTATCAATGAACTTATCAATTAATTGTGCTAAATAGAGCTAAAATATTTAATATTTAAATATAAGATAAAATATGCCATCCTGATTTTAAATGTTTAAATTCAAGCTTAGCCCATTAATGATAATAAAACTTCAATTTTTGTTCATTTTCCAACTCTTCAATTTTCCAGCAATTAACAAAGAGACCATGTAAGAGGCGATCATATATTATTGGGATAAAATACCATTTTAACATTTTTTACGAAACTTATTTCCGTTTTACCGTCTTTTGAAAACTTATTACCAAAATACGCACGAAGGGGGAGACGCCATTTGGGTTGGCGCCATTTGGGTTTGGGAAGCTTTGAGGGCGCCATTCAAGGTGGCGCCCTCGGTCCTATTTTTTGCAATTTTTCCTCTCAAAAATAAATAATTTTGATATCATTTGAAAATAAAAATTTTAAAAATAAATAATATATGATTGTGACTCAAAATAAATTTTTGAAAATAAATTACTCATTTTATAATTATATTTGATGTCATATAAAAATATGTTAACTCCACTTTGATATCTAATACATAAATTTATTATAGGAATTAAATAAGAAAGTAGTTAATGATAATAATATAATGAATAAAAATAATAAATATTTAGTAAATAATTAAATATTATTTAAAAAATATAGGATCAATAAAGAATAATTACGTAATTTATATTAATATCTCTCAAAATTTGATCTAATGACATTTAATATTTATCAATTTTTGAAATTATAAACTTTCAACATTTGAAATTATATTATTACAAGTAATTATTTAATATATTATTACACACAAGTAAATTTATTGAATTATTCAATAATATTTTTTATATACGAAGTTGAAGATTGTTAAAAATGAAAAGAAATATAATGAAATAAATATATTTTTCTTATTTTGTATTTATTTCAATAATATTCTTGTCACTTTGTATTTATCTCAATAAAATTATTTTTATTTTGTAACAAAGTAAATGCGAAATGACGAGATTGAAGATAGCTGAAAATTTAAAAAAATGTGATTATTTCGTTACAATAATCTTTTCATTTTGTAATGAAATCAAAATTGTAACATGAATTAGTTATTTTTTATTTCATCACAATGATAAAATATTTTGGCAATGAGAGGGAAAAGTACCGATTAACTATTTTTTAAGAAACTATTATTCATTTTATCATTCCTTCGAAATATTTTATTGAAATAAGCACAGAAGATACGCACAGCGATGAAAAGATGCCAAATGGCGTGTAGAGGTACGCTAGATGAAATGGCGTCGTTGGCGCTGAAGGGAAAGGACGGTAGGCGATATGGCACCTTTGGCCTACGGCACCCTCACTACTCATTTCTAAATTAATTAGCCGGTGATCGTGTCGACTGTGAATCCAAGAGACTTGAATTTTGGTACTGTACATGGGCAGCATCCCCATCTACGTTGATAATTGTACTACGTATTTTTATTCTTAAATGTTTAGTGAACTCGACTCATAACATATTGAATAAACACAGCATTTAATGTCATTTACAAGGATGATGGTTATTTATCCTTCAAATATTATAATTAATATTATTAATTTTTTGATATTTAAATAAATAATGAGAAAAAAATATAATTAAAAAATAAATATATATTTCACATTATGAATATAAAATTTATTAAATTAATTTAATATTATTTATTTATTTTCACATGCTAAATAAAAAAGAGTAGATAATTATAACAGTTGTGAAAGTATGATAATTAATAATGTTAGTTATTATATTTCCTTATCATCATTTTTAAAAAAAAACTAAATATTGCAATGATTTTGAAGTTTATTATTATTTATAATTGTTCCTACACAAGCAATTAAAAATGTCGTAGTAATTAAAATCATCCTAAATATTGATGTTTGGCAATAAAGTAGTAAGATAAATGTACATAAATATACAATAAACATAGAAAAGAAAGCTAATGTCTATGTAAGTGATGTCCAGTCCCACATCTAGGATCGGTAATGTGGCGGTCATATCTACTAACCCTCTGTGCAGGCTCGGGAGTCACATCCCTAGTGTTTGTGTCTCCTCTACCTCTAACTCCCGCTCTGCCTCCACCTCTACCTCTATCTACAAGCTCTGAGTCGTCTGTCATCATGCCACCATGTGCTAATCCCTGATCCTGAGTATGCCAATCAAATGCAGGACAATATGGCTGCGATGGACCAGCATCATCGGAAGGAAAGGCATAGAATGAAGATGAAACTCCTGGTATGTGTGGAAATGCCTGGAATGAGGATGGAACACCAGGAGGAAACTGGTACATCTGGGATGACGACGGCCCATATAGTGTAGCCGAGAACATGGTGGAGGATGAAGGATCATCAGGTGCAGTAGGGTACACATGAGATGAGGCAGTAACATCAGGCATCATCGTCATGGTCTCTTGGGCAGTTGAAGGTGGAATCTGCTGCACTGTTGAAGCGGACGGAACATCAGCCTGCGATGTATGTCGTCGAGCACTGCGATGTCGTCGGCAAGAGCGAGGCTGATCATGGTCACCCTCCGCAGGGTCTGGGATATGATGGGCCTGAGGAGCTGGCTCCGTATATAAGTCAATAATCACATGATCAACCTCCTGAATGGCACGAAGGATGGACTTCGTCGCTGATCTAAGCGCATCAAAGGTGAACATAGCCTACCCCTCAGGGGTAGTGAAGTCTTGTAGTGTGGAAACCTCATCTACCTGTGCAAATTTTTGACATTAAAGTTAGTTATAATACTAATGCATTTAAAGAAAATCAGATACAGAAAACTAGCACGCAATATTACCACAAGGTCTAGCGCTCCCCCAACGGTTGTAATACATCGCCTGGTAACCCGTTTGTACCATGTCATGTAATCAGATCATGGTCCCAGAACTAGGCGTGTCGTCGGCTCGGCGATAGCGCACAAGTCTCGCCAGATATCCCAGAGTGCAATTACGGCTGATGGCGGATGTGCCACTCCTCATCATGCCGACCGGACAAGTGAAGGCAATGGACCTCCGCCACCTGCTTCGGTGGCTCTGGAATAGCCTGGCATAGTCCAAACTACCGCAAAACCCTATCAGGCTGGTGCCACTCGACAATCTGAAAGTGAATGAGCGGCACCACTGCTGTCCACGTGTCACTCCCATCAAAGCAGCACTGAGGCAGTGATGCGGTGACCTCCTCAGTTTACGGGATCCAGGCGATCTAAAGTTACAAATTTAGGTTGTCATTTAAATACGATAATGGAATGGACAAAGCCCTGAAATAAAGAAATCCATTATCCCCTGCATACCTAGTCAAGTTGAAGACGGTCCAGCACGTATCTGTAATGGGGTAGGCTGTGTGCCGGACTATCCTGGAACGTCTTCTGATAGTGCCACCTGCCAAGTACAATAACAAAATTAAACAACTTCGTAGTAAACTTAATTATAAATGAAAGTTGAAAAATTTTCTAACATACGTGCTAAGGGGCCAATCCCTGCATCCCCCTCTGGTATGTCTAAAACAATTATCACGGGGGCGATAGTGGGAAATCTATCCCATGCCCAGAGCTGCAGTAGTAGGCAACACCCTCCTATCTCCCTGTAATCCGGAGTGGTGGCCTTACAGAGCTCTCTGTCCAGATAGGCCAGGCAAGCAAATCCCCAACTGTACGTCCTAGCCTCATGTAAGTGTCCGATCAAGGGTAAGTGCATGAGGTGGACATATGTGCCGGAATGGTCTGGAAATAATGTCCCACCAATGAGACGTAAAATGTAAGCCCGGGCGAATCTCTGCATTGTCACCTCATCCGCATCATCTGGAAGATGAGTAAAATGCCTCTCCAACCAACTCATCCTTAGTCGCCCCTATCTGATGACATTCTCATCCACCGATAACTGGAGTCCTAAATACTCCTCTATCAGGGCTCCCCATCCCCACACAGTGGGCCCCGGCACTACTCCACTGTCAATGGGTAGGCCGAGTTGAAACGCAACATCCTGCAGGGTAATAGTCGTCTCTCTCTGCGGCATGTGAAAGGTGTGTGTCTCCGGCCTCCACCTCTCTACAAAAGCACTGATCAACTGATGGTCGATCGGCACAAACTGCACATTGCCAAGTTGTAAAAGCTTGCCTTTCGTAAAAAAGGGACAATCAACTCTGGCGGCTGCTGGTGATGGTAATGATGAGCTCGTCGAATCCTGAGCACACGGTCAGGCTGCAAAAGAAAAAAAATCACCAATTATCACGTCTGACAATTCAGAAATGGTTTAACCAAGTTTATTAAGATCTAACTATTTCCATACATGGCCTGTCCAAATCGACTAGGATATGTGTGAGGCCTGAGCCGTCAGCAGTGAAGGATCCCGTGGTCCAGGATCAACGCGTCGGGATGTGGATGCCATCTGCCACGACAAGCATTGCATTAGAATGAAATTTAAACACACACTAACTTAACAGACTTGTGCAATTTAAGTACAAAGTTCAACACCAGAGTTTGTATGGTCAAAATACCAAAATACAGACATTCTATAAACTTTTTTTTGCTTTACCGCGGTTTCGAAAGTATTTACTAAAGTACGCAGGGCGCCGCACTGTATGGTGCGCTGAAGGCGCCTTTCGACATGGCGCATTCGTTGCACCTAGCTTGTTGTATCAGGGAAAGGGGAAGGAGTTGGAAGGCGTATTTTCACTTGGCGCCATTTGGCATTTCATAATATTTTACATTTAATTAATTAAATTTTATAAATTTATATATTTATTTACATAATTTTTAGGTTATTATTATTTATAATAAAATTATAATTTTTAAAATATAATTAATTATATTTTATGATATTATTTATATATATTATAATTTAAAATTAAGATATAACTGTATTAAAATTAAATTAATTATATTTTATAAAAAATATTTAGATTTATATACCAAAGGCCTTTATATTTTTTTTAATTTACAATCTATACTAGTTAATGTTGATGTTTGGTTTATAAATCTAAATATTTTTTATAAAATATAATTAATTGTATTTTAAAAATTATATATCTTAAATTTAAATTATAATATATATAAATAATATCATAAAATATAATTAATTATATTTTAAAAATTATAATTTTTGTATAAATAAATAATAACCTAGAAATTATGTAAATAAATATATAAATTTATAAAATTTAATTAATTAAATATTAAATATTATGAAATGCCAAATGGGTTAGGGGAGGCGCCAAATGAAATGGGCGCCAAGTGAAATGACGCCTCCCAGCCCCTTTCCCCCCAACAAGCTAGGTGCAACAAAGGTGGCTTGTTGAAAGGCGCCTTCAGCAAATATGTGGCGCCCTGCGTGCTTTGGTAAATACTTTCGAAACCGCGGTAAAGTGAAAAAAAGTTTATAAAATATCCGTATTTTGGTATTTTAACCAATTTGTATACACTTGGACGATTAACTAATGGTCGGTTCACATTACTAGTAATGGGGTAACATATATATACATAATGATGTGCAATTTTACAACCATAAAAAAAATACAATGTGCGACCGTTACACTTATGATATTGGTTAACATACTTTATAACATATATGCGAAAGTAAATAATAAAAATCAAGGTGTAGAAGGGTCTTCCTCCCCATGTAGCAGTGGGCAGCGCCTACGATTATGTCCTTCCATCTTACAATGACCGCATTTTTGCTTTACACCGCTCTCTTGAGGCCAATCCATCTCATTTCTGATCCGGGTCAACTTTGGTAGTCCCTTTGCATGTATTCTTCCATAATTTGGAACTAGGACAGGAAATGGTGGCAGGTTATTCCATTGCGACCACTCCCTGATAGGCCACCACTCAGATTTGTAGCAATTGAGTAGTGTGTCAAGCCTGTATACAGCATCGACATATGGTTCCCACGATATGTTGATTGAGGCACAAGCAGCAATAATATGAGCGCAAGGATACCTATATGCTTGGAATTGTCCACATTCACATTGCCCTTTGTCTAATAACACTTGGACGACCTTTCCACATGACCCCCTGGCCATATCAGGGCCCTCCACCACCTCAAAACTAGTCCTTGTCTATTATAAGCACGAACGTGGTAAGAAGAAGCACGTGACTAGATAGTTGCAAGCTCCTGTCTGAATCTGCTTGCGTATTTGTGAGCTTGTTATAGTTCAGCATGTGCTTCTTTTGCCCTTTCCACAAAGTACTTAACACATCTATAGTATGTTTGTTGAAAAAGGGAGAATCTTCAAGGGGAAAAGGGAAAATATTGACAAGCTAGTAAAATTCCTAATTACCTTGATTCCAAAAGTAAGGATCCAGATAATGTGTCTTGCCATCTAGTTTAATATGAAAGAGGCCAATTTCTTATACTTCCCCCTAAGTGGTGGATGAATATCTAGGACCTATATAAAAGGCTAGATCATCAATTTCAATCTTAACAACTTCCAAAGATGAAACCAAGTGCAACCTTGTTTTGACTTTCTAAGACAAATTAATCCCCTTATAACAAAACTAAGAGCTAAATAAGAAGAAAAGAAATAATAATCCAGCAAAGCATAAAGTTATGCTCTTACAAGTAACACTTAATTATTGAAAATAGTAAGCTCACAAATCTTATATTATTCACCCAAAATGAAAGAATCTTAAAAAACAGGTAAGAAGGTGAGTAAAAATTATATATAGTTTGATGATAGAAAATATAAATGATACCAAACTTGAATAAGGGAAAATATAAGTCTAGTTTAGTAACTAAAGATATGATAAACTATAAAAGTGCTCTATTGGTTCTTAGATTGCTTATTTTGGTAAAGACATTGGCATAATCTATTCCACTTTCATCTCAATTAGGTCCATTCAACCTACAATCATAAAATGTTCATAAGTCACATGGATTAGAAAAGGATCAAAGTTATTATTGCAAATCCATTATAAATAAATAGGGAACAAGAACAGCCTATCTAAGATAAGTACCCGTATAGAAGTTAATTATTTATAGAATTCATATTCATATTTTAATTAGATGAACCATTAAATGGAGCTAAATAGAAAATTAGCATAAAAACTCTATTCCTAATATAGTTAATAAGGAAACTATGTAGAAATTTGAAAAAAAATTGAGTTGTACATGATTAAAGGTAGATCAGATTGGTGTACATGACAATACAAGGTGGTAAGACTTTTAAGTTTGAACATTCTAATTTTTTTAACCTACATTTTCCTAGCAAAAAATAGTTAATGAAAATGGCAAGAATCCTCATAAAGTTTGAAACCTTCATCCTTCTATCCCTAAAAACAAACATAATAACCACAAGATAGTGAAAATAAGGATAGAAACCTTGTGAGCATTAGGTCGACTTAATGAATCATTGAAATCAAGCCTAATATTAAACTACCAAATCAAGCTAATAGATTAAAAAAGGATAACAACTGAATTCAAAAGAGTAACAAAGATAACCATAAAACATAGAAGCTAAAATCAAAAGGCCAAATAAGGAATAAGTTCAAATCCATATAGAATTTATACAATAGTTCTGGAAAAAATTAATTTTTTTTCACTTTATTTCCATTGAAACCAAAATCTTGCTTAAAATTTAAGGAAAAAGGGATTTCTAAGGAACCTAGCAACATAAATGTGCATGGTAATAAAGTTCAAACCATTTTTCATAGAAAAGAAAAGAAAGAATTAATTTTTAGTCAAGACAACTTGATGATAAAATCATTAGCCATCACCAGTACAGGTGTTTTTATTGTAAGTCACTAATCTCCCTTCATTATGGTGAAATTTCAAAGTAGAATGATAGGAATTATACTTTTGAAGACTTTAACCTCTATTACGAATATGTTACAATCAAATTTTAGTGCTCAAGGCTATGATGAAGTAAGCAATAAAGCAAACATGCTAAGGTTTTATCTCTAAATGGTATAAGTTTAGGGTATAGGAAAAAATGAAATGAGGTGAGAGAAGGAAAATGTAAAATAAAAAGATAGAGAACCTTTATTACATAGGCCAGTTTGGCTTTTGTTTCCTGTAATGCTAAATAGGTGTGGAATAATCTATTGCAATTGACATGTTTTCTTGTAACATATATTGATCCATTATGTATTCTCATGCCAAGTATCCCATTCGCTCACACTTAAAGTATAATCTATATGGTCTAATATGATTCGTGTTACACTAATTATAGAAAGGAGGTCTAATTGGTATAGTCAACACTACGTAAGTCTTTGGTGGTTTCATCAATCTAGATGTAATGCTTGCACTTTGGTATTCTTCTACATTTGAAATTTATTCCTACTAGATTGTCCACCTACCAATGCATATTCCTAATTAACACCATGCTCAACTTCTTACTATAGGCACTCCTGCCTTTAAACTTTATCCTTTTCTTGCTAAAGTTTACTTCCCTATCACACCTTTCTTTTGAACATATTTCAACTTTGAGAGCTAAATTCAACACTTAGTTATAAGTCACATACTCCACAACATTAACCTAATTATAATAATAATCTCAAAGTTGCTTTCTCAATAAACACCAAAAATTCAACATAATGCGAGAGTTTGGTGAACTGAGTGTCATATTTAGCTACTATTATTAATCTTTGAACTAGTTGTTTAAATTCTCTTGCTTTAGAGTCTTAAAGACTTAGGATAGGAAATGATCAGTAAGTTCTTCTAGAAACTATGCCTAGGTGATTGAATTATCACTTTCTAGTTTCAATTCTATGTTTTAGTTATAACACTAGTAAGCTATATTCTCTAGTTAGTGTCCTACTAGCTTTTCCATCATGGTTTCACTGCATTCTAACATTTAACAAATTCTTTCTTTTCATTCAAGAAACTAGTAGGGGTCAATCAATGGATCAATAGCAACTAGCTAAGGGGTTCTAACTCTAAGAACTCATAAATTAATTATAGCCTATCTTAGTGAGGTACTAAGGGAGAAGGTTGCCTATTGTTTTGCTTACTTCTCTTTTATTTCCTTGATCAAGTACCCTTTTTAAAGCTTATTGCAAAACAAAAGCCTAAGTTAGTGCTTCTTGTTCATTTCTTCTCTTGCTAAATAAGACTTCACAAATTCCTCACTTTTTGGCTTTCCTGAATTTGCCTTAATTCTCACTATTTCCCATAGAATAACTTGTATTAGGAAACAAAAATTATTTGTTAAAATAAAAGATACCTAATATTTCTGATAGAACCATTGAAATCATTATTAATGGTTAGCATTATAATATTCTAATTACTCATGGCTAAACTTCCATAGTTTCCTAAATTATGATTTTTTATCCCATTATTTGCACCAACCAATATACCACCATTACCACAATTTTATCCAAACCATGTTCTAACCATTCCATAGTTTACTCAGACCATACTTTAATACCACTTTTATCACAACCCAAATTTTAGACTATCGTGATTGATGTAAAGATATTAATTGTATATCTTTATAAGCTTTTCCAAATCAAATTACTTTATAATGCTAATTATTTTCTTAAAAATATGAATAATGCAAAAACATAAGTTGAAATTTTTTTCCTTGTAAATCTTTTTCTAAATGTCTCTCTTCTTTTAAAAATAATCAAAATAGTGATCCATTTTTTTCACAATTGATAAGATTTAATCCTTTAAATACATATCCTTGAAATTAGTTAGCAAAACTAGAAAATCATATTTTTTTTTATAAAAACCTTTTTACCTTTTTCTTTCTTTTTGGAGGAATTACAAAATCACATTTATATAAATTCTTTTAGAATTAAAATCCAAGGCAAATAAAAGAAGATCTTTTCCAATTAGGAAATAGTTAAAACATAATGACTTTAGAAAAATAAGGAATCTTAGTGAAGTGATTTCAAAAACAAAAAAAATCTATTCATCAAAAGTCACTACTTTAGTGATTTTCAAATAGACAGTTTTGCAAGAATTATTTTTAAAATAGACTATTTATTAGATAAGATTATAAGAATTAAACAGACTTATAAACTTATCTAAATAACATTTTCTTGAGATTATTCCTTAAGAAATAAAAAAGATACTTTTAATGAAAACTCTTTAAATACTAAATAATGAATTTACTTTAAAAGTTTAAACAATGAATCGAACACAATAAAATAAGCTTGAGTTAGAAAAACTTAGAAAATCTTATTCTCATTTAAAATGCTTTAAAGATAAGGTGAAATTTAGGAAATAAATAAAAATAGTTTCAATTTAAGATTTAATGGATACTATTTGACCAAATACATGGAAAAATACTTAGAAGACTATTTGAAAAAGATTTGTGTTTACCTTTAATAAAAATAGGAACCATTTCTCATTTAGAAAGAAATCAAGCAATTAACTCAATATTCATCACAAAATCATTTTTGTAGAAACCACAATGAAAGTAAAATAATATCAAAAACTATATATGTATAGGAATGTGTATTATACACATATATTAGTTATATGAAAAGTTGCCTGGGTTATATAGTAATCCAATTGTAAAAGTCTCCAAATAATAATACATATTAAGAAAAAATAGTCAAACCATAATTATACAAATTAAAATCATGAAAGCATAAATTTAAAAACATATGAAATGAGTCTTATCATTCCAAATTGACTGTTAGTTGTGTGTTTATCAAAGTCATCGAGATCCTTAAAGATAATTAGATGCAATCCTTTTCAAGTGCCATCATATATTAGAAATATCAATAACTGCCATCCAAGTTCAAAGTAACTAAAAAATATATCCCTAAATAGAATGACTAATATATTAAAAATCATTTTTTTAGTAAAAAATATTTCTTATTGAACTATTCTGTATACTATAATTGTAACATTTAGATAGAATATAACTTATTCATAAATAGAACATAAACATTTGAATAACTATTAGATGGCTTGCATAAAAAGTTCCTCTTTATAATGTTAAGTCAATCTTAACTATATGTATCCTAACTTTATGCCTCCTTTTTGCCTTATGTCATTCCGTATGACTTAGAATACAAAGTATCAAGTCAATATCCAAATATTTGCACAAGATTTTAAAATCATATATTCATGTCACAATGTCACATTTAATATTCAAGTTAGTTATATCATATATAGCATAAAGTCCATACTTGACATATGGCCAAAATTTAACATATGACATAAAAACCAATTTCACAAAGGACTCTCACTAGTCCATTCTACAAAATAAGATAAGGTTAAAATACCATCTAAAGCCATAACCAAAATATAACATTAAGAAATATTGGTGCTCTAATTTTGTATGCTAAATTTTTGTATCATTTTCAAAAGCTCACCAACATAGCACTTCATCATAGACACTTTCAAATATGAACATATTAGTACATATATAAGTCATAAAATAGTTCATGCACTAACTATGCAATAAATTGAAGGTTTCATCATGAAACCTATGAGGCCGTGCCCTTTTTTAACATAATTTTTATGACTATTCAAGCATACTCTTAACACATTAGTATTCTATTAGCCAAGAAAAATATTATTCTAATATAATTACTAACTCATGATTTCTATAACAAAACTATAGAGTTCTCAACTTAAGTTTTCCAAGTTCCATAACTTTTATTTTCTAAGCTAATTTAATCATCTAATTTATGTATCATTCTAATAAGTAAAAAAATTATTTTTTATTAATTAATCAAGCATAAATGTTTTCTTCTCAACAATATAAATATGCACTATATCACCATATAATAACATTCAAAAGTTAAGAGAATAGTCAATAAATCGTATTAAGTTTTAAAAAAATTATTTAAAATAGCAAAATTTATTAATTTTTTCCAAAAATTTCCATATTGATATTTGAACATTTAATAACATTTTTAAGCTTTTTCCATACTTAAAGCAAGTTATGGATGATACATTTGTATCCATTTTATCAAAACACCTCAAGGAAGGCACATTTAGCTTTAAAATTCCTAACAAAATACCAAAATTTAATAAAAATTTATAGAATTAATAATAATTTATAAAATATAATTTTTCAATCATTTTAATGCTCAAAACAAGTTACCCACATATCTAATTATCAAAATGCCTTAAAGTGGGCTTACTTTATTTTCAAAAATTCATTTTATATGTAAATCTTTATTAAAATTTCTAAAAGAATTCAAGAATTTAAAACAAACCTTTTAATATCATCTTGAAACCCTTTTCATGCTCAAAACATGTTATGCTACTTATTACTTCAAGCAACTATAAGGTTCCATTAAAGAAAGCAGCACTTTTTCATGAAAAACTATCTTTCAATGTAGCTTTTGTTAGAAAATTTTAAGAATTTCCAGCCATATTTTTATGATATTAAACATATTTTATAATCCATATTTAACCATAAACAAAGTTACACAAGTCACCAAAATACTTTACTCTAAAATCTAATATATAGGAAAAATTTATTACTTGAAAGCATAATTTTAAAAACAATTTTGTTGCATTTTTCTATAAGATTTCAAACATGGTTTTTTAAACATGTTCTTTCTACACACTCCTCATATAATTGCTTATAAACATTATTAGAATAGTTCAGAATATAGTGTAATAAGTTTTTTTTACATAAAATAGAATTTTCTACCCTTAGGTAGCAAGGAACTTGATAGTTTCCAAGCTTGTTTTTAAATTTACTTTTGCTTAAAATCCTTGATGTAATGAATCTATAAACTTCATATTAGAGTGTAATTTAGTGTTTACTCAATGTTCTTCATGAAAATAGAATTTTTTCCCATAGAACATAAGAGAATATGAGAGAAATTATAGACCAAAATTTTCTTTTATTTCCATGCACAATCATTTTTCCGAAATCTTACTATTTTGAAGAAATCATCATCAAAATTGTCTTTTTCAATTTCTCATCATAAAACTTTCAACAAAATTATTTTCAAACTAATCCACCATAATAGTCATGACTTCAGCATACCATTAACCATGAGACATAAATATTATAGATAACCCACCATGATTAATTATGACTTAAACACACCATTAACCAGAGAATACAAATATACATATCATATATAATAATCTTAAAAAAACTAAATAAAAAAGGAGTATATCTTTACTCACTTAAGGATACTCATAGGACTTATTTCCCTCACTTAGATTCCAAAGTGTAGCATCCACCATATCATAAAGTTGGTGAAAAATCTAAAGAAAGGAGTTTGAAAAGAAAATAAATTTATAGAAATTTATAAACTTTTACTTCCACTAGAAAATCAAAAAGGCTTCCAACTTTAGCTAATCCTCAAGAACATTCAAAAAATTAATTAAAACTCATAGAAAATAGCAAGAACTCTCAAGAATATACTATTTTCCTCTCCTCTCTCACTCTAACTATAGTTTCTTTATTTGGTATAGGAGAAAATAGCTTTAAGTTGGCTATTTTTAGGAAAATTTTATTACAATAAATTAAGACTTGTGCCATAATCAAAATCATGGTACAAGATCAAAATTTTCATAGTTGTACTATTTAGTTATAGAAATATTGATTGAGTAATCTTGTGGCACAAGTAAACATAGTAAGGAAATTGCTATAGGAAAAAAGATCTTATGGCTAAATGATTTTTTTTCCAAGGGTTCACTTGTGGCTAAGAGATTTTTCTAGCTTCAAGTACAAACATGGTAAGAAAGATACATTTATAGCTAACATCTCATATTACCACGAATAAAATTGTGATAAAAATAAAATAAAATAATTATAAAACTAAAGTAACTAGTTAAAATAATTTTTATATATTCAAATTGAATTGATTATTTTTCCAATTCAATTAAGTGCTATCTTATCATTTTGTTTGCACATTTGTTAAAATCTATTAATGTTTTTTTTATCTATATCAAATTAGTATAAATTGTTGAAACTCTATCTATTTAGAAATTATAAATTGCATTCACAGGAAATTAAACTTGAATTTCCAAGCTAAGGAATACCAATTCTTACCATTGTGCTAGTTTCGTTTTTTAGCATTATAATATAATATATTTTATATAAAGTTTTAATTGATCAACTAACTTCAAAAATAAAACTATACTCATGTGACAATAATTATATAATAATAAAATATTACATAAATACATATAATAAAAATATGCTAATATTAAAATGCTTTACGATTTTGTTTTAAAAATTATTTTTATAAAATAAATTCACATATATTTATATTTATCTTTTACAAATATTTTATATTAATTTTATCTCTCATAAATAATTAATTAGTTAATTTTATCCTTTTATTAATATTTTTATTAGTTATTATTAATTGAATTATTACAATATAAAAGTAAAACATTTACATCTTTCAAACAAATTTTTATTATTTTCTAAAAATTTCTTCAATAAAGGTTGAATTATATGAAACAAATATCCATACAAATCATAACTTTAAACTATTATGCATATTTAAATTATTATGAATTGATTAATTTAATTTTTTATTTATAATACATATTTTTTTCATTCACAAATATAAGTTAAATCATTCAATCTTTCATAAATTTCTAATATTAATTTCATTTATCATATATTATTTATATTTAATTTTTATCCTTCCATTTATTAAGTTACTAACCTATCAATAAAATTATAAATGAATATGCCAAATTAATTAAATTATTATTTTGAAGGGAAGAAATTAATACAAAATATTTGTGAGGAATAAAATTAATACAACTAGAATTAATAAGGAATAAAAATGAAAATTTAGACTATTTTATATATATAACTCCTATAAATATAATTTACTTAAAATTTTTTAACATAATAATTTAATTATTATTAAATTATACATAATTTTACATAATTATTATTTACAATTTCTTAATGAAAGTTTCATTAATATTATAGTAATGAATTTGAAACTTATTATTATATATTTCTATAATAAAACTTGTTATAACTTAAATCACAAATCATACTAATTATATATAATATAATGATTTTAGTATTTTCATAATATCTATCTTCTTCATCAACATATTTTTTAAGAATAATGTAATGTGATAAAAAATAAATATTTTTATAATGTTTTATATCTTAAATAAGCTATTTTTGTTTAAGCAATATTTTAAAAATTGGACCAAATAATGAATTAAAAAAATTATTGTATATATATGTATTATATATATGTACATATTAATCTTATTAATTTTTAATTTTAGTATATAAAGAATTCAAATTCATTAAATAATTATATAACACAATCTTGAATATATTATAATATTTATTTTGTTAATGTATATTAATTTTATTATGAAAGTTTAATTAATAGAAAGTTAAATAGTTATTTATTATTTATGAAAAATTGTTACATTCTAATAGATATTAAATTTGATATGTATATAAACAAAAACACTTAAGAACTTAATAATTGAACTTTTTCTTATATATCTTAAGGTTTGTGGTTTAACTCCTATCTCTATTATTTAGAAAAATAATAAAAGTACATAACTATATAATTTATAAGTAGTTCTATTATTTCGTATACATTTTATGTATTAGCTAATTGAAAATGTTAGTTCATAACATAAATAATACTTTGTTATAGGTAAATTTTTCTGACTTATATGATAGAATAAGTGATACTTTGTTGTAAGAAATATGTATTTATAACTTAATTTATAGCACAAGTGATACTTTGCTACTAGGAATGTGTTTTCATAGCTTGATTTGTTGCACAAGTGATATTTTGCAACGAGTAAAATTTTTCCATAAGATAAGCAATACTTTGCCACAAGGAATGTGTTCTTGTAACTTAATTTTATGGTACAAATAATATTTTGCCACACGTAAAGTTTTTTCGTAGCACAGGTGATATTTTACCATAGAGAATGTATTCTCATAACTTAGTTCATGGCACAAATAATATTTTGCCATGGGTAAAGTTTTTCCATGAAATGAATTTTTTAATTTTTTATACATTTATTTAAATTTTTTATTCCCATGGCAAGAAATAAAATTATCATGATTTTCAAATTTTCATGGCACAATTTGTGGCATAAGTATTAATTTGTTGTAGTATTTAGAGTAGCCTCTAACTATGCTTACACCATCCTAAGGAATATTCTTATTCTTAAAATATTCTAATAAAAATATTCTATTACTTTCTTCCCAAGTTTTGCTTTTATGTCTTTCAACTATGCAAAAATTTCTTATTTTTTCATGTCTTGCTTAAATGCCCTTTAATTAAGCAAAAATATCTCATTTCTTAATGTGTGACCATCCATCTCTTTAAAATGTATGGAAAATTGCATTTTTGTCACATTAGATTATTTTAAGGTGCTTTTAAGTAAACCCCTAAAGTTACCTTTATGCTTTATCAACTTCAAATCTTGAATACATATAATTGTCCTCAATTTCTCTAAATAATTTATATTGGATTTTCTATCTATCATTACTAATAAATACTTCTACTAATAAAAATAACTATTTTTACTAATTTTCCACTAATTGACATCTCTAACTTGATTCTAACTATTTCTATCCATTGAATTTTTATCAAGTATTACAAAACTTAACTCTTGAAATATTATTAAAAAATGAGAATGAGTAAAACTATGACTTAGTGTGCAAAGTTCCACTTCAATCTTAAACGAAAAATCTTTTTCTTCGCATATGCCAAATACATATCAATATTGATATTTACTTGTAAATTGCGTGAAACTCATAAAACAAGTCATCCATCCATCCTATTCCATTCCATTCTTCAATAAAAACTCTTGTAATTTATACTATTGCCCTGCTTCTACAATAATTCTAGTGAGAGAAGAATCATTTATTTGTATCGAAGTAATGCATCTCTCTTTTTTTATAATCACGTTGTTTCTTTCTTTTTGTTATCTTCCTTTAATTTGCTTCAATTTTACCTTGGATGATCCATTGTGTTCTATGGACTATTTTTTGCATTTAAGATTTGTAGATGGCCTATTTGCTAAATTCAACTTTTTGTAGTTTTTCTTTTGCTTTTTGTATTGTTTGATGTTGTTTTCTTTCCCTTTTTATATATTACAATTTCTTGGCTATGTAGATTATTTATTTATCCTTTTTTCTTTATATCTATAGCATCACAATCTAATTTCTTTATTGAAAATTCTATTTGATTGTATTTTTTATTGATTTCTTATTATAATTTTTAGTTTTCCTTACTTCATTAGCATTGAATCTGAAACCCTAAGTCTATGAGATCCTAATTGAACCTAGCCTAATTGATATTTATTTATGGATTGAAATTTATGTAATTGTGTTTTTTTTATATTTTCCTTTTATGGGAAAATCCTTAACACTGATTGTTTATTTTTGCAAAAAGTGAACATACATAGTGAAAGATTGGTCGTCTGATTATAATTCAACATTCAAATTATTGTGAATATAATATAATGTAATATCATATCAATATTATTAAACAAATTAAATATATAGTGAGGCACATCTTTGAAGATATCCATGGATTTTTTGTTACATATATGAGGACCACTATTTGTTAACTTATTAAATTTATTTATAGTTTATCTTATGGGATGAACTATTCTTTAGTGAATTGTCTTTGGTTTGAAAGTTAAAAGTGTGTAAAGGATTGAATTACGTGAAATGAATTTGAATTGTGTGAAATGGATGAGTTGAATATGAAACGAATGGTTGGAAATGTATAAAATGAATGATTTGTATTGTGTGAAATGAAAATAAACTGTGATTTATGATTAATGCTGAATGGTTAATGACATGAGAATGATATATTTTATTAATAAAACCCTTATGGCATAATTAATATTTTGACCATACCCTTGATATATAATAGTGAAATATATAGTTGATACCTATAGTGTCCCATCATGGTGATGCAATACTTATGGTGTTCAATTATTGTTTAATGATATATAAGATTGACCACTACCTATAATGGCCATTATGAGAATGAATACTCATCTCTATATGATTTGCAATGGAAAGAGATACACATCCTTTACAAAGGAGAAGAGGAGTGGTTAGTAGTGGAAGGAAAAGGTTGGTGGACTCAAGCTTAAGGTGGCTAGGGATAAGGTTGGACCAAAGATAAAAAAAGAAACTTTGGATATCAACTATAGCCATTTGATGAATTTTTAACAAAAGTTACTATAGTCATTCTCTATACTATTATGCATTATGTTCTAATACTGATGTCTGATTGACTTTGGATATTTCTATCTAAAGTGGATAAGAATCAACTTGTTGGCTCATGTGATATGTTAAATTCCTTATATATGCCTAAATTGAATTGTATAATTTTGTATGTATGTTTGCTATAGTCATATATAAGAAATATATAGATGTTATATTTTAGGGCGTGTGACCCTACTCTGTCTATTTTTTTGCAAGAATTTACATTGAAAATTTGAGTCCTTGTGGAAATTTGAAAACTCCTGTTAGATAAAAAGAGTGAAAAGTGTTAAGGCTTATGGATACGAGTATCGAGATCTACGTTGATCATGATCCAAGTTAAGTCATGACAAAGCTAAACACAAATGGTATCATGAATGGCGGTAGTACCTCAGTTGAATAGGGGGTTGGTTCTTTTTCATCTGTTAGCATTCTAGCAAGCTTTTAACACTGATAAGCTTCGATTAGACCTTTCTAAACTAGGTGAACATTTCTATATCATAAAGTTATAATTTTTATGATGATATAAGGCTTAACTCAAGAAACCTCATTTTTGTATATTTTAAGAAAAATGATTATACTTCTGAAAAATGAGACTTTTATGCTATATGATACTAAAAGTGCTATAATTAAAATATTTTTGAAGGGATATGCTTTTATATTTTGTAAAATCCCATGTTGATCCAAGCAAAAACCCATTTGTGTGTTATGCTGATACATAACATAAATATATCTTTTTATGTTATAAAATACTAAAATAGAATAATTAAAAATATACATGAACCATTTTATTCTATCATCTTGACAAATTTACATATGAATAAAAAAACCCATTCTTATAAGAATTTTAAGATACATGATGATACATATAAAAATACAATTTTTATGCTATAGAATGCTAAAATATTATGGTTAGAGTAATTACAAAGTGGAATATTCTTATATTTTAGAGGATTTATCTATGGTCCAAGTGAAACCCATATATTCTTAGTACTGCTTTTTAGAAATAATATTTTCTTTCTATAAAGTGATAGTTTAAAGTATTATATTTTGATACTGTGAAAAATTTTGGGCTTGAACTAGAAAATCTATTTTTTAAGAGCATTATGGATATATGATGCCATTTATTAAAAATATAATCTTTATGATATAGAATGTTGAAATAATAAGCAAGGTATTTTTAAAGCATTATATTTCAATATTTTAAGGAATTGAACTTGATTTAGAAAATCTCTATCTTATCGTCTTATTTTGAATTTTTAGTGTAGTATTCATAAAACAAAGATTTTATACTCAAGAGTGTTGGATTAGCGCATTTAAAGTGTAATTATCTTTTTAGAATCTAGTATTTTGACTGTTTTATACTTTGATTTGGAAAAGCTATCACATGTAAGAATTTTTTATATTTCAATGATAAGTTTGAAGATAAAGAAAGTGAGGATCTAGGATTATTAAGTGGCATAATTGGATTATCAATTAATATGGGAAAATATAAGAAGCATATCATAAGGAATGCTATTATATTATGATTTGAGTGAAGATTTGTGATATATGGAAAGAAAAGAAGTAATGTTTATATAATTATAATTTATCTTTGTAAATGGTGATAATAGGAGAAAAATATAAAAAGATGAATATGAATGCTTTGCAGTCTCTAAGGATGGATTAACATTATTATGTGACTATATATATCACCACAGATTTTTATCTTAATAAAAGATAACTTAAATATTATGAATTGTATCTTCTTATTATATTCATGTATTTATATCTATACCTATGCATAAATTTAGTTTCATGGTATAAGTATAAACAGCTATTTGAAGAAATATTAATTGATTAAAGAGCACAGCGAAAACAAGGTAGTGATGATAAGTATTAATGGATTGTGATTAAATTTAATGATATGTGTATGTTATAGTCATATAGGAGGATATAATGGAAATATTGTATATTTATGCCTATATTGCTATGTTCTTGATACTATCTAATGATGAATTAGTTACTTTGCGTTGAAGTTTTATAAACAATTGTGATGAGAGTTGAGCTCTCATGTGTATATTATCTATGAAACCCGCCATGGAGGATATTAGAAAGTATGAATTGTGGTAGATTAATGACATTGGAAATTGTGATTGTAATAGAATGATGCTTTGATAGCTAGATGGAAAATTTCTAACAGATAATTATGAAGGATATAAAATTAACTTAGGAGCCGAATGGGAAATTTTTTAAGTCTAGTTAAGGAAAAAATATAGAATTGACCTAAAACCAAAAAATGGCTAAAAGCAATTATATGTATACTTATTGTAAATGGATGTGGGATGTAATGAAATATTGGAATCTGTCTATGAATGACTACTATTGTTTGATATAAGTGCAAGAACTTGAGTTGAGTGTGATGATTTGATTTTAACTAGGCCTTAAAGGCTATTTGTGAATGTGATGATCACTCGAAATGGGTGGCGAGTGATATTGGTTGAAATTATTATATTTTGTGATGAAAAATATGAAATCTAAGTTATATGTAAGAGAAATCCTAATCTAAGGTTGAGTTGTGTATATTTCAAAAATCCAAAAAATAGGTTTGTTAATATTTTCAAATTTAGTACATAATTAACCTATGATTATGATTTATAAAATTGATCTCCTGCAAGGTAGTGGTAGGTATATATTCACTGAATTTCCATAACTCACTCCATTTTATGTCAATATTTTCAAGTTAAGGTTTAAGCTTTGTAGCATTTATAAAGAATCAAATACTACCCAGATTAGAAGATTTAATAGTTGGAATGTCTATTTGGATTAAGATTAAAATTATAGATATAAATGATATTGCTTCAAGATTTGATATGTTGAATCATTTATCTGTATATAAATTTGGAATTGTATTGTATTGTATGTTTGATGGATGTTGACGTATTTGAAAACAATATAGGTGTTGTATTTTAGGGTGTGTGACCTTCAGAAAGTGTCTAAAAATAGGAAAGACTCTATCCATTTTTCCACAAAAATTTAAAGTAAAATTTAAAGTTCCCTTGAAATTTGAAAACTCTCATCAAATAGAAAAGGTGAAAATTGTAAAGGTTTGTGAAAATCGAGTATTAAGATCCACACCAGCCAATATTAGGCTGGCTTGTGACAACTTGATTATAAAATTATTATTTTCTATTGAATTAACTTTGCAAGCAAGAAACTTAAATTTTGAAATACTTGAAATTTATATTTATTTGCCATATATTATTAAGTTGTAAAAACTAAATTTATTTGTTTTAAACTTATTATTTTCAATTTATGGTATTTAACATATTTTGGAAAGAATAATGGTTTTCTTATTTTTAGTAACTTATGTTTTAGGTTGTGAGTTTTAGTACTTTATTCACTTACTAAGTTCATGCAGCTCACCCCTCTTTCTTTAATAATTTTAAAACTAATCCTATAGATCTTTGTTTCCCTTATAAAGATTGAAGGTATTATCTTAAAGACATTTGATAGTGAGAATAAGATTGGGTTGTATATGTGTCCATGTATCAAGCATATGGCATTGTGTTTTATTTCTAAGTTACATGTTTTGATTTTAAGGCATATGGACCTATTAGGGTCATCTGTTACCCTTTAGCTAGTGTTGAAAAATAAGGGGGACTTTGTTGAAATTTTAGCAAGTTTGATTGGAACTTTATCATTGTAATGTAGGTCACTAGTTAGTGTCTTGTTTGTGATTTATATAAGTCATGAGTAAATTATGTTTAGCTTGTAGGAGGCCACTTTGTAATGGGTTCCTATATTGAGCACATGTCCAAAGTTAGGAAGTGACAAAGTATTAGAGTGTGGTTTTATATCTAAGTGATTGGTTTGGTGGTCTTCAATAGTCAAATTAGGCTAGACATACTAAAATCATGATAGTGTATTGCGAAGCACTAATCATGGATAAGAATATGTCAAAACCTACTTTAAGTAGTGCTATAAATCTCCATAAAATCCCTTTAAATTATAGGATGACTATGAGTTGCCAAATTTGATACCTTACCTTCCTAGCTTTTAAAAACCCACTAGTTAGAATAAAACATGGGTGATAATCTAGTAAAAAGAGTAAAATTTGTTTATGAATAGAAAATGAGATATGAAATAAGAATGCTTATTAGGTACATATTTGATTGGCAATGATGGGAATAATATATGTCTTGCTTGAAGATGAATAACTTTCTTCAGACTTAATGTGAAATAATTATTTGACACTAGGTGAATGGTTATATATAAAATTATTAATTTATAAAATACAATTAAAGTGAATTTTTTGAAGGAATTCATGTATAATGGAATGATTATATATATGTATAATTAGGATTAACATACATGATAAGCGGGTAAATATTAAATAATCAAGTTTGTCAAACACAATCACAAAGGTTGATATAATATATACTAAATTCAAAAAGGGGCTTTGGAAATCGAGCAGTAAACTATATTGCTGTTAGTTATTTGTAAGTTCCTTTACATAGTTAGACTTAGCAATTGAATTATATATGGTTCTAAGTGGATTTGCTATGGTTAAAGGCATTTGCAATTAAAATATTAGTTGATTAGCAATAAGTTACACTCACATTTACATGCGTGAGTTATGGTATTTAGTTGCAACAATGTATAGTTATCATATTTGATATTGAATCATAAACTTGTCAACATGTAAGGGTTACCTAGTGTACATGTATGTATAGCTTCCTTTCACCCCCAATGAATAGTTAAATCATTTATGTGATTTCCTTTGGTATATAACAATAGAAGATAAGAATACAAGTATGGTCCTTGAAGAGTAAAAGAGAAATATAAGGATGAATGTCTAATAGTGCATTTAAAAATATGCATGCTTGAATGATGTACTTAGTATGAATGAGTTGTTTAATTTTTAAATATAAGTTGAACATATATTTAGTTTTGGTGGACAAAGGTAAAATCTTGTATACATATGCATACCTAAAGGTGAGCTATAGGCTAATTTGTCCTATAAGGCATGCATGGTTAGTCTTTATTAGTGGGAATGAGTGATGTAAGGATTGAAAATAGAAATAAGAAATAAGAAATGCCTTTTTTTTTTGGAGAGCTTAAGAAAAGCCACTAAGGATGGACTAGCCTAAGATGAATTTTTGGTAGAAAATATCTTAAAAATGGCATAAAGTCCATGATTGGGGTTAAAGAAAGTTTATCTATGCACTTGTTGCTTCAATGTCATAAGTTATAGTTTAGTATTATAGTTAAAGCTAGAATTATCTTGAATAATGGCATGATTCTCAAATTAAGGGCTAGGAATTATAAAAGCTAACTAAAGTAGCACTAATTTAGGATTATGTAGGATATGGATTCAAGAAAGCATAAAAAGAAAGAAAGGTCACACTCACAAATGAGACAATGATTCTTTAATTTTTCTAAAATAAAAAAGTAGCAAAAAATTCAAGAAAATGTGTTTTAAAGAGTGGAATTTGAGAGGAAAATTTTAAGATTAAAATAATAATTTTCTGACTTTATTTCATATGTAGTCTTTAAAAATACAATATGCCTGAAATGGATAAGTTTTAAAATATTGAAAATAATTTTAAAGTCATTGAATTTTGCTTGTTTTTATCCATATAAAACTTTAACAAGGAAAAATCATTTTTTTTACAACCTTGTATATTGTTATATTATCCCTTACAACAAAAAATAAGGTTATGCACTTATGTGAAGAAAGTAAACATTATTTTTCCACTATTCCCTTCTTTTCATGCATTTGCTAATTTTTTTTCTTCTTTCTACTCCATCCTAAGTAATTGACCATACCTTTTTTAACCACTTTATTTTTCCATAGATTCTTAATCTCCTAAAATCTTACTTCATTTGCTCCATTTTCTTCCATTTTTGCTATAAAATTGTCCACTGTTACCAACATTCCTCATTATTTCTCATCCTTGGCTACTATACTTCTCTTTTGTCAATTTCTCTTTTTTACTCACTTAAAGCCAAGCAAAGACATTATATTTTTTCACAAGAGAAAGTCATGAGCAAAACCTTGCTCAAACACACCCTATTTCATCACTTTTTCTTCAATTACATTCCTTATAAGCTCAATAGTTAAGCGCTTCCATTTTAGGCAAGCAAAAGTGATCACTTTCTGTCCTAATTTGGTAACTGTTTCTCTCTTGTTTACACTAATTTTTATCTCATATTTCTTTTAAATATTTTCTGCTCTTACTTATTTTTATATATGAAAAATATCACTCTTTATTTCGTTTAGTTCTTAGAGGAAAAACAATCCAAAAAACTAAAGAATGGTGACTTTTCCTTTTTATTTTTAGTTTTTGTTGAATATGTATATTTAAAATATATATTATTAGATCTAGTAATTTTATGGGTGTTATTGTTAATAAACATATGAAAATGTAATCATGATTTTCTTTAGAAAAAAAAAATTTCTCCATGAAAATAATAATTTTTAAGAGGTCATACTTGAGGAGATTTTAGTTAAATATGATATGACACTATAATGGATTATTAGTATAATAAAAGGTTATAAATTTTACACAATAATAGCATATGGTCTTAGGTACCTTGTGCTAAATTAGGAAAACTTTTAGTTGAAAATTATAATATGTTGTTCATGGTATAATAGTGTACCCTTGAGAAATACTTCTTGTTTTTGAGGAAAAATTTGCTTATATGTATTTGATGATCCTATGTATTATAGCCTTCAGTATGATAGAATAATTTAGAGCTAGGAAAACTTTAACTACAATTGTCTAACTACAATTGTCTGACGCATTAAATATTAGTTATAAATTGATGTATAAACAAGCTTCGTTACATGTCAAACAATTCCATATTGTTTCATAACTAATGTTAAAAAAATACAATAACATTGATTTTTATATGTATGTGAATCATCCTTGTTTCTTCATTGGAAATACAACTTGGTGAGGTAGGACCTTTATGAAGTATATAACAACATGACATACCAATTTTGAATGAATAACAAATGCCAAATATTTATACAACTAAGATTTTTTTAAAATAATTAACGTGGTATGTCACACCCATTAACATTAAACCTTCTTTCCTAGTCCCTCATAACATTAAACACCTATTGTAATTGATCTTTGTCTAGTCCTTTTTAATCCCTAACATATCCAATGACACTATAGAATCCCAATTTTAACAATTTTAAAGATTATATCAAAAGAATGAAAATATTAAAACTTTATATTAAATACTTATTGGTTATATGTAAGGTTAGTTCTCCCTAGAAAAGAACTTTTGAGTCAAATATCTGTAAATGTAATAAAAATTCATCAAAATTTGACATATGATATTACACATTTTATATAAATAAATAATAGATATTAGCATTGAATGCTAAAAAAGATAAATGAAATTAAGTTTCTTTCTTATACAAAGCTTATAAAAGCTATATTAAAATAAAAGGCAACCAAACATGGTTAATTATAAAACTAGAAAATAAGTTGCAAAAATAAACATAAAATTTTTAAAAAAACTTACTTTTATATTTTGTACTTTTTTTAGTAAGTGCATAATGCCATAAATTGAGTGATAAGCTAATAGATCTTTAATGCTGCAAAACAATTGCCAAGCATTAACACAAGACTTAAGAGATTCACATTTATGTTGGAAGGAGAGAATACTTCAGTAAAAAAGAAAAAAGAATCATGTTAAGATTGAAGAGTTTTGAGATGAAACTTACAAGTGTTACTATGATTTTACTCTTTTTATTTTTAACTTACACCTCACTTTTGCACTATTTTGTGTTTCCATGCTAGATACCAAAAAAATTCTAATGTATGTAATAAAACAACATTGTTCTAATATATAATTTACATGGAAGTTATTAAATAAGAATAGATGTCATAACACTTTAATATCTTTAATAAAACCAAAATCTTTTGCTTAGCCAATTTTTTCATAATCTATCAAATAACAATTTTACAATTTTATTATAAATTTTGTAAGAATATCACCATCATTTTATAAACTAATGAATTTTATTTTTAATTCAACTTACTTTAAGTAAAATTGGTAACATTAATTTTTTTTCACATTACAATATTTTTCTTATACAATTAAACAAATACAAACATCATCAAATTGAATATACATGAAACAAATGAGAAATTGACAATTTATTACAAAAATGTTGTTTTGCTATTTTATTTATTCACATATTAGTACATTGATATATACAACAAAAAATTATGAACAACAAAATTTAAATGAAAAGAAAAGTGGATATCCTCTTTTTGTAATTTTTTATATTATTTAAGGGATTATAAGTTTTAAGGTGTAAATAGTTGCAAATTGATGATAAATTATAGTGAGAAAAGCAATATCACCATTCATCTATTACAACTATTAATGAAAGAATGGATATATTGCTCTTTCTCACTATAATTTATCATCATTTTTGCAACCTATTTGTTTTCTCAATATCTCTAAAAGTGCTTCTTAAGATGGAATATGAGCTAGCATTATATTAAACCTAATAATGATGACTTCTAAGATTGAGATGGAGAATGTAAATGGTTGAAAATTGATAATAATTTAAAGTGAAAAAAAGTTGTATCACTATTTATACATTACAAAACTATTAATGCAATAATGGACATGTAGCTTCTTTTTGCCACAATTTATCATGAGTTTTGCAAACCATTTATTTGCTTGAATCTAATAGAGACAACTTTTGAAAATAAGAAGGAGAGTATATATTAACAATTTTTGGAATCTACCAATAAAGAAAGCTTTTTAGATAAATGGTGTAGATCATTGTATTCAACATTATCAAGGCTATTGAAAAGGTGTTGGAATCTTTCAAAGTTTCTCTTAAGGACTTATACTCATACTTCAATAATGAATATAAACACTTTACAAAGCATTTAATAGGATTCTTGTTTGAACTCTTTCCAAATACTTTGTAAAATTCTTGTATTTATAGTTGAAGTGTGAGTATAAGTTCTTAGAAAGACCTTTGATTGATTCCATAACCTTCTAATAGCCCTAATAATGCCAATCAATATGACCATTTGCACCTTCAAACATAAAATCCTTCATTTTAGTGGAAGGTGGTCTATCTTGATAATGGAGGTTAAGGCATTATCTAAATGTTTCAAATAGAGGGTGAAAGTGAAATTTATAGTCAATATGCAAAAGATTAAATGTTGATTGTTAATTAAAACTAACATCTTAAAGGAACTTTATTTCATAGGTGATAATTGATATAGCTTTAGTTATAAGCCTAAGCAATTTCTTGATGCCTTGCAACTGTTGAGAGCAAAACATTAGATGTCATTCATTATAAAAAAAATATCTTACGCATACTTTATTTGAAATGGTAAGTATTGATATAACTTTATAAGTTGTAAGTTTTGGTGATTTCCCAATACCTCATAAATGTCATTTTTGGTAAAATGCTTAATGTCCTGCTTAATAAATGCTTATTATTTACCTTTGGAAGTTATAAGTTATGGGCATTTCTTGATACCTCACAAATGCCATAATTGGTAAATGCTTGCTGCCATTTATTACAAGTTAGGTGGTTATGCTATACATTTAAATGTTGTTCAGGTTCAAAAATCAATGTAGTAATTGCATCATAATTTTTTGATCTAACTCTTCATTTTTCCCTCTTAATTTTTTAAATCATGTTTTTGATAAATAATAAACATGGTTTATGCTTTGTTTTTCTAATAAAACTTTTACATCTTAAAATTTTTCTAACAATAGATACCATTTTCTTAAACAATATTATTAACTTTTTGCATGCTGATATTTTACCAATAAGAAATATAATTTATAAATTATTTTTCTAACAAAATCATCAATATTAACTAGTAAATATTATACAATAACATTATGATTAATTACTTGATGAAATTTACAAATCATTATACACTACATATTTTCCATAAAATAATGAACTGCACAAAAACTAAAGTACATTATCAATATAGTTTACAGCATAGTTACTTATTACTCATGTCAAAGAGATTGAAGTCCTTGTTAAAAATTCTTGTATGTTAAATCTAATCTATCTTTCTTATGTTAATGTACTCCACCAAATTCTACAAACAATAGCCATCCATTCTTTGCAAGACTACGTAAAATATAATGATAACACACACCATCAATGCTATGTAGTTAGAAATGCTAGCATGCTTATGATCATGAGTTTTTCATCAAACCATAAATATCTTATTATTATGAGTATCCTATCCCTATAGAAAATGATCATAGTTTAATGGAAAAGTCATGATCATATGATTTGATGCATTTCTAAATGTGCAATAAGGATAAATGTGTTATCATCTTATGCCACCTAAATAAAAACTGAAGTGAAAGAGAAATTTATAGAAAACTATGGATGTTGATTATTAAATCAAAACCAATGTGTAAATGTTTTACATTTCTAAGCAAGACAATTCAAATGTTTTTTGAACAATAGTTATAGAAAATCGATATCCTAACTTGACTTTTGATGTAGTCTTTTATATTAACTAGTATGGTAAGTGATTATATTTTCAAATATGCCACTGTGCCAAATCATCATGTTGTTTTGTAATTAGAGCCAATATAAGAAGTTAATGCCACTATGCTATTATATACATTAATTTTTACTTTAACCAATGCTAATGTGATATTGTCATATTGCAATTTTTTAGTAGTATTTGTCAAGGCTCATAGTCATTTGGTTAGACTATGAGAAACTCCCTTACTTTTCCTTGAAATTTTTTACTTCTTAAGAATAAAAAGGAACAATGTGCACATGTGAAGCCTTTGTAGAATTTTAAAGATGAAAAAAAAAATGACCAAGTTTGGTATATGGGAAGCTCCCAAGCAACAACTACTTATAAAGCCTTCTTCAAATTTTTTATAGAATTGATACAAAGATTGGCTTACAAAAAATGTCCAATTAAGAAATATGAGATTGTTGCAATCACACAAAAGAAAGAGATTTGATTAAAAGGCCTATTTTTATAATTTTTGAATGAAAAATAAATCCACGAACTTTGGATACAAAAACCTTGATTTTTTAAGAAAAGGTGAATATGAAATTTTAGCATATTTTGTTTGGTTTTGAATTTTCTATGGTGATGATATTAGAATTTTAAATATGGTATGGATTGATAAACTTAACAAGATGGATTTTGAATTGATATGTTTTTTAATCTTATTTTATGCTATTTTAGTGATGGTTATGGCAAGGACGATATTTTGACCATACCATGAAATGAAATTTGAAAGCCTTTGAATGGTTAGCTTGATATTTATATTACTGAATGAGACATGAAGAAAGTTTATGGCTCAATACATTTTTATTTGGTAGATGGTTTAGATGAAATGAGAAGGATAAGTTTGTAAGGGATAAGAATGATAAGTGTAATAAAGAGGTAACTTGTATACCTCCTTCTATTCTTTTTACAAAAATCAAAACAAGTTATATATGGAATTGTTTGTAAGAAAAACTAGCAAGAAAATAATATTTTTGAATATGAATTATATATATATATATATATATATATATATATATATATATATATATATTCTAGTTAAAACTTATTAGAATAAAGGTTAAGTAGTGATTCACGGAGTATTTATACACATTGTTGTTGTTTTTTGGATACACCTCATAGTTGACATAGATCCTTTTATATTTATTACTAATTATTGGTGGCAACCTTATTGCATATAGTTTACAATATACATATTAGAATTTTATTTCACTATTATAGTATATCGATTTAGACATTTGTATATACATCATGTTAGTATGGTGCTAGTTAAATGGATTACCCCTATATTTGACCCATTATTTTCCCATATATATAATCTAAATATTGAGGAGTTGATTGCTCTACTATAGAATAGCTTATTAACGTCAAGTGTTTAGAACATTACACACAGTTTTTGACTAACATTTACTTAAACATAGTTAATTGATTATGAAACTAAAAATAAAATTGTAACAACAAACATAAAAAGTAAAACAAATCCTTATATTTATATTCCATGTTTTTCCAATGTGTGTTAAATCTCACATACTTAGTCACAAGCTAATGAGTTTCAATCCTACAAAATAATTAGTAAACAACAACATAAAATCAAAGAAAACTATTTTAAGGTTGGAAAAAAAGCATATCTCATTAGAAAGAGATTCATTTTAGGATTAGAAGAGTTTCAGAATAAAATTTACAAATGCTACCATTTTTTAGTCTTTTTATTTTCAGCTTGTGCAATGCTTTATCCTTTTTTTTTTCAAATTGTGCTTAAAGGTAGAAATTTCCTTATTAGTTACTAGAAAACATTAGCATTTAAAGTTAGCTTTGGTAAATAGTTGTGGATACTAGACATTGGTTAAGCATAAGAAACATTACCATATTTAACAAAATGATGTTATTCTACTAACTAATGTATAAAATCATTTACAAAACAAAAACTAATGTCATGATAATTGAGTGTTGATTATTAAAAGAATTAATTTTTTTTACCTTAACAACTTTTCATTAAAATTAATTTAATTATATACATCAAACTAGAATCCAAAACATAATTTATATATATATATATCAATCATATATTTATATAACATTTATATTTTTATAGAAGCATAAATCATTTATATTTATCACATAAATATATATATATATTAAAACAAGTAAAATATATGATACAAATTTATAGTTTTGTAAGTGGTAATAAGCAATAATTTTAGAGTTTAAGTATAAATTTTGTAATAATACTAACATCATTTTATGACTTGGTCATTTTTTTTTAAATTCATCTTACATTAAGTGGAACCAATAACATTAAAATTCTTTGTTACATTATGACATTTTTCTTTTATGATTAAACAGATAGAAACAACAAAAGATTCAATGCAAATGTATAAACAAATAGGAAAAGAGAAAGACAATTACAAAAAAATATCTCGCAATTTCATTTATTTATTTATTAGTACATTGACATATACACTAAAAATATTGTAATTTATAATGAACAATAGAGATGTTAAGAACATCAGAGATAGCTTCTAAGATGAATGGTGTAGATTAATAGCCTTTGGAATCCATTAATAGAGATAGATTTTGAGATAAATAGTATTCAACATCCTTAAATGCTTTTGAGAATGTGATTAAGTTGAACTAATAATACTTGAAGAATTTTTTTATCAACTCAATAACCTTTTCAATGGTCCTGGTTATGTTGAATACAATATATACTTTCAAAATAAAAATCCTTCTTTTTGATTGAAAGTGTTGATTGATGACTTCTATAATCCACCAATAGAGATGGATTCTAAGATGAAGGGTGTAGATTGTTATATTCAACACTAAACCTATTGAGAAAATTATAAAATCCATCAAAAAATCGTTGAGGAATTTTAATGGATTCTAAAACCTTCACAATACCTAATTTGGTATTGTATATGATGATTTGTACCTTCTAAATTAGAGGCTTTTTTTTTATGGAGAAGTATAGATTGACAGCTTTTGAAATTCATTAACAAAGACAACTTTTAAGATGAAAGACATATATCATCATATTCAATATTATCAAGGCTATTAATAAAATCCTTGCATCTTTTAAAGTTTCTTCAAGGACTTGTACCCTTAATTCATCAATGAGTATAAGGATTCTATTAAACATTTAAAAAGATTCTTGTCTGATTTCCTTCCAAATGCCTTATAGAATGCTTGTGTTCATGATTAAGGTATAGGTACAAGCCTTAGGAAGGAACTTCAATTAATTCTACAACCTTCTTAATACCCTAGTAAGTTAGAATGCAATGGTTCACACCTTTCAAATTAGAAGCCCTTTTTTTGATGAGATGTGAGCTATCTTGATGTATTGTTGATTTATTTCAAAATGACAAGGAGAATGATATTTATAAGTAGTAAGCATACCTTAGATGTCAATTATTAATAGAAAATCACTATCTTAAGTTTGATCATTTCTCAACAAAATGGTGGTTACCATACTTTAAGATGTCAATTTAGTATTTCATTAATGCATAAACTTTTAACATGAATAATCATGATAATGGAAATGACTTCAACCAACGATCATTTTAAAAAACTAATGTGCTAAGTTTTCATGGTTTCTCATAACCTTATAAATGTTGTTCAATACATGTCTCTAGATTTTTGTGCTTTCCTCATAAATTCGTAACTATCATTATTTTAGATAATGATTAAACACAAAACTAATATTTTTTAAGTTTGTTATTTTCTTAATAAGAGATCTTTGGAATATCTTTAGATGTCTATTTTGTAAACAATTAACATTATAAACGTGTACAATGACATCCTTTAGTTAGTGAATATTTCTTCATAAATCATTTTATTGTAACTTAAAGACCACATTGAATTTTAGAAGATTACATGGACTGTTAAAAAACATACCCATTATTTTATAAATTTATGTCAAATCTAGTAATTATAGATACCATCTTTTTAACTTATAAAATTTAATACAAATTCCATATATTAATTTTTTTATACAAGTACAACTAAATTTAGTGATAAGTATGACATCAGTTATTCAGTAATAACACTAAAGTCATTTCTTTTTGCATATTTTTCTTATACCAATACAAACATCAACATATTAAGCATGAATTCACAAAAAAATATAAAAAAAGGAGAAATCCAATTACTAAAATTTATAATGCAAATTTATTCATTTCCATATATCATTACATTAACAAATATAATTCTACATTAATATTACATAAACAAAAAAAGAGGATATGCACTATTCAATCCTTGTTGCCCACCTTACTGACAAGGCTCCTAGTTGCCATTATCCAAAAACCACTCTTCTAGGATATTGATAAATTATGTATTCTATAAAATAGCCTACATAATATTGCACTAAATTATCAATACATAAAAAAAAATGTTCACATCAGTGCAAAAAAACGTGCATAAAAACTACATGAAAACCATTATGTATCAAAATCATTATTATCAATGCAAATTCTAATTTATTGCTTAATTTTCTCCATTTTAATTATAAAAGTATATAATGGAAGAACTAGTTATTGGTTCTCTAGTTTTTCTATTACATACTTTGGCAATAAAAGTGAAAAATCACTAGAGAATATCTTTGGAATATTGCAAAGTAAGATGTCAAAAGTGTCTTATATGGAAATTAAGAGTTAAAAGATCTTGTTAAAATATTGGAAAGTGAGATGTTAGACGTGTTTCATATAGATAGTGAGAGTTAGAATGAAAATTTATAAGTAGAATTAAAAAAAAAAAGACATCAGTTATGCTAGTTGTTTCCAACAAAGTTGGAAGTTGCTATACTTATTAACATCAGTTAAGCCTAAAGCTAATTTGTAAACTTTTCACATTTTCCAACAAGACGCTTTAAATACCTTTTTAGACAATAGTTATGAAGAACACTAACATTTTAAGTTTTCACACTGTGTCGTGCAAGAATTTAAGCATTGATTATTTTTTAAAGCTAATGTAGTTAGTTTCTCACTAATTTAAAAAATATCATTGTGCCAATATAAACACTAGTCATAATTAATTTCTATTGCCTTAAATTTCATATAACTTTAAAGATGCCATCACATCAAGATAAGCATCAGTGGTAGTGATAACCAATTTCTATCTATCAACATCAATAAATGAACTATTATAGTATTGGTGATCCTTTCTATTTTTTCATGGCTTTTGAGTACCCAATTCTTGCACTCATCCTAGAGCCTTAGTTGCTATATGTTCGGCCTTTACATTAGGAGCCTCTTAAACCCTCTCAAGATGACCAGTCTTCTCATAACCAACATAATCACTGATTATATATTAGTATGATTGTCTATATCATTATTATCATATCCAAAATTTTTATAGTATTTAAGTATGCTTATGGTTATGTAAATCTAGTATATATTTATGTAAAAAAAACGTGTATGTATGTATGGTGCAAGTAGTGTAAAAATATTTTTAATAGACTACCATTAATTGGGTCTTTTATTTAAAATGGGATGAGTCTGATCCTAGAGTTATAATTTTAAGTCCAATTTTTGTGTAGCTTTTGATGGGTGAGTCCAGTAGGATTTTTATTTAATCAGGTTATGTCCCCTTAGCCACTCTACACTCTATTCATAATCACAAAATATTTTATGAATCCTGGTGACTCATTGGCTGCAAACTCGTAAGAAGGCAAAAAAGATCAAACCTTTCTTCATTAATTAATTTATATTTTATTATGGTGAATACAGGTACACTATCTATTTTCTGAAATAATGTATTTTATATTCTTGATCTATGTAAGTTTGTATCATGTATGAATAATTTTTTCTTACATATAGTATTAGAGCCACATACATTAGGTTTAGAATTAAAATACATATTCTTTATATAATTTATATTTTAGATGATTGTTCTCATCTATTCTGATTTGATATCTTTTATCAAATTGATTGAAATTATTATTTATTTTATTGATAAGTTTTTATTTATTCTTATCTATTATTTACATTATTACTTTTTGGATGATTGTTTAATTAGAAAATTATGGATCTTTATTCTACGGGTATTTGTACATACATTTGCATGCCATCGCTATGTTTCATCACAAAGTTTCATGATTTACATAACCATTGTTCGTGCTTATATATTGTACTATTTTAACTTAATTGATAATGCAATCCATATTTTATTGGTACACCTTTTTGTATATGATATTTTGATTTTATAGGCATTGGTTGAACACAATTTGGTTATGCAGTTAGTGCTGCATCATGCATGTCATTTTTCTTTTCTTTCTTTTATGTCTATAGAGGTGCCTTTATGTTTTCTCTCTTAATCATTAGGTTTAGTTGTTTATTGAACCTATGATTTCAGGGATTGTTCCACTCTTTGTGCAAATGCCCTTTGCTATATTCTATTTACTATATATTTATTTATTTTTAATTAATTTAAAATATTTTCATCTAACCTATAATTTTTTATTTTTGATAATTGTATAATTATCAAATTACAATCTTCTATTATTATCAAATTGATGTGAAATTGATAACAATATATTATAAAATCAAATATTATATATATATATATATATGGTTTTATTGATACACAGTGAGAAATAATTCAAATTATATATATCTTTTTATCACTATTTCATCTTGTATTGTTATTAAGTATTACATCTGTTATCATTTTTTTCCTTTTTCTCTATTTTGCCCTTTACTGTTATTATTATTATCATTTCTTTTCTTCTATTTGATATACACTAAACACCATATGTATTTATATTATCTTGTTTTGGTTTGGACTGAACTGCTTGGATAATCAATACAGGTGTGATTTTTTTAATATAATATACAATTTTTATTACTTTTTGTGTATTTATATTTCTTTAAAAAATAAAGATAAATACACTTAGTAAAAGAAAATTATGAAAATTTTTGGAAAAATAATATATTTTTCCATATTTATACTAACCTATTTTACTCTATCAAAGTTACAATCCTAAAATACACATTCTCTTAAAGAAGTTAGGAGAAAATTAGGAATTTTCTTTGGTAATTTGTACCAAAATTGATTAAAAATGAAATTGAGATTGTGATATGATGCAATATGATTTTATGGTTAGTATTGGTGCATACTATTTCACATCCCTTAATGGAATGGTCATGTTTTATTTTAATTTATAGTTTTAGGCTTTATTTAAATGTCCCAGTTCTTTTGGAAGATTTATAAGTTGAAATGGATAATTATCATCAAAGTGAAATTATTTATTCTGATTCATAAGCCTTCGAGCTATTGATAAATATTTATAGAATTAATTTTTAATTATTTCACATAATTACTTGCCCAAAGGGGGTAAGTATGTGTTGTAATTAAAAATGAGCTTATATATTTTTAATTATTTCATATAATGACATGCTTAAAAGGGGTTATTGTATGATATGATTAGAAATTAGTTTATTGAAATGAAAAATTATTTTTGAATTTATTTTATTATTATAAATTTTACCTGCCCAAAAAGAATAATTTTGTAATAATAATATATTAGTTTGGTTGGCTTTAATTTTAGGTGGATCTTTTCCACATTGCATTCTCTACCCAAAGGGAAAAATGTAATGATATTTTATATATTCCTAAATGTGGATATTGATAAATTTAAAATGTCTAAGATTAAAATATTGCATTTCTAATTATTCTTTCACAATCTCTTTTGCAGTGAACAATAACACTACAACTATTGAATTGTTAAATGGTACAAATTATAAAAGATGAAAGTAGGATATAGAGTTTGCTCTTAGTATTATAAATCTCAATTTAGCTTTACATGAGCTAGAACTGCTGGTACTCGCTCTTAAAAGTACTCAAGAGCAAAAAAACTATTATGCAAAATGAGAGAGATCTAATAGGCTCAGTCTCATTACAATCAAAAGATTTATTCCATAACATTTACTGGGTGGATTGGCAAATACAATCAATGCCAAAGAATTTATGAATGCTATAAGGCAAAGGTATCAAGTATCTGATAATATCGAATTTGGATGCCTAATGAAGGAACTAATGACTATGAAGTATGACAACATTGGTGGTATAAGAGATTTTATTATCAAGATGGTTTACCTCCAAACTCAATTAAAGAATTTAAAAATTAAATTGTTGGATACCTTTCTTGTCCCACATGCCTTGAATTCCTTACCTCCAAAATTCAGTCAAATCAAGATAGCTTATAACATCTTGAACACACCCCAGATCATTAATGAACTCATCACTAAGCCTTTGTTTGGCTTGAAAAGAAATGGAGAGAGAAAGAAATTAGGGGAGAGAGAAGTGGGAGGAGAGAAGAATTTTTTTTGTGTTATTAGGAAAGGGAGAAGTTAGGAGAGAAAAAAATTAGAAAAAAAGTGATTTATTTTATCTGAAAAGGGAGAAGTTAGAAGAGAAAGAAGTTATTTTTATGTGAAATGACTATTGTACCCTTATGTGTAAAATATGAATATAAATGTGTATTTTAAAAAGATATATTCTAAAAAGTATACAATTTCAATTTCTAAAATAAAAATTAAATTAAAAATAAATCCATTAATTAAATAATTTTAAAATATTTTAAAAAAATTCATACAACATTTCCATAATTCAATAATTAAAATAACTTAATTAATAAAAATGTGATTGTATACAAGTCATTTTATTATACTTAATAACAGGTCATTTTATTATACTTAATATGAAAAACCTCAAATATATTTGAATTAGATATTTTTTTTCATACATCATTTTTTTTCTATTTCTTTTTAAATTTGCATAATTAGTTATATCTTAATTAGATATTAACATAAAAAAATTCAAGTAACTTTAGAGGAGAGTTTTATTGTAGATAAATCTTTTACATTTTAAATTAATTACACTTTTTTCCTTTTCATTTGTTTAAATTGGAAAAAATTATAACAAATAACTAATTATGCTCGCTACTGTATACACCACATAAGGTTTTATTCATTTCTTTTTATGCTAATTAAAGTTAATATGGTGTAAATAAAGGCATTATGCTTGGTTAAGGAAAAAAATTTGTTTACAACAACTTAACTGTTGGATAATTAATCAACTAACATATATACATATCAAAATTGAGGGGGCAGTGAGCATGGGTGAAGAATTTCTAACAAAGTATTAAAGTTTCTAAAATAAATAAAATATTTTCATTAACAAAAAAGGATATTTTTAGCCAAGTTAGGTTTGACCACAAAACTGGGTCACTTTTCACACATAACTAGGTTGGGTTGTCACCTCTGTCCTTTATTTTTCAAAATTGCAAATCACCAAACGTAGGCCTTTTTCATCCACCTACCAACCAAAACTATGTAATACAGAAACCCTAGTAACAATGTAGATCCAACTCTGAGTTACCTACTCCAATTTAATTATTCGATAAGGTGGCAACCAAGTCACAGAATGCTGTTGCTTCTTAGCAGCACAATGACCATGAATGGCAGGAGATACAGAAATGGTTGGAGACACAATTAAAGGAGGAAGCTACAGTAGCTTAACTAATACCGTGAAGATGAGCCATTGAAATCGCCGATCACGGGAGAAGCAAAGCTCTAATCCTTTGTCTAGAATAGCTACAATTGTTTGAGGACGCAGTGGGCTTATCTCACTAGGAAGAAGGAAACAATGGTGGTGGTAAGTAGGAGACAAGATGGGAGCAAGGAGCAAACTGAGGGTATACGTGAAAAGCAAAAATTTTAGTTCAAATTTCTCCTTGCTTCTCTCCACTTTTAGAAAGAAATGTGCTTTCTAATTTCGTGGGCTCCACCATCCTTTTTTACCTTATATTTCTTTCTTTTTTAACTTCCCTCCACTGATCCAAATAAGAGAATTTATAAATTTCACCCCCACTTCTATCGCCCTACTTTTTTCACCCCTCCTTTCTACCATTCCAAACGATAGCTAAGTGTGTTGTTGCGGAAGAAAAATTGAGGAAAGAAAAGAATGAAATAAGTTTTTTGACCTAACTAAAATCCTTATCCAACAATAACCTAACCAACAAGAAAAAAGAACCTAAGTCACATGCTCCAAGGAATAATCCTTTTAAATCTTAGGAGGCCTAAAGGTATGGTAATAATAATAATAATACTGGTCATAAACCATAAGTGGGAGGTCTTAAAAGTTTTATTTATAAGAATGTAAAGTGCTATCATTATTATAAGAAAGGTCATAAGAGGAATGATTGCTATAGATTTAATTCTTGGTTAGAAGAGAAAAAAGGTAATGAAAATAGGGTTTGTAAGTAAGAGGAAACCAAGTGAGAGTAGTACTAGGATGGGTGACCTCTTAGTAGTCTTGAGCAAAATGGCATCGTTGAAAAGCGCAATTGAACTCTTAAACACATGATAAGGAGCATGATGAGTGGAATAAATTTACCTGAATTTCTTTAGGGTGAGGCCATTAAAATTTCTTTGTACATCCTTAATTATATTTCTAGCAAGTCAGTACCTAAAACAACCTTTGAGCTTTGGATCGACAGAAAACTTAACTTTAATCATTTTCAAGTTTGTGCTTATCCTTTTAAAGTGAAAATTTATAATCCATTAGTGAAGAAACTTGGTCTAAGATCCATTCATTATTACTTCATAAGGTATCTAGATCGTGTAAAAGGATATAAGTTCTATTACCTTACAAGAGGTATAAAAATAGTTGAGTCCATGAATGTAAAATTTCTTGAGCTTGATGTTGCTAATTTGTCACCAAATCCAAGGCACCTTGAAATATAAAATAAGTTAACTTCCATTACCATTACTAGTTTTACTTAGTTAAAATATTGTACCTTTATCTATGCTGGAAATTGCGCATCATACATGCACAACGGAATAAAATTTTGCACGATTTCCACCAAGGATCCATGCAAATTTAGAATGCCATAGATTAGGGATTAGGGTTTATACCTTTCGGCTAAAAATCTTCTGTCCGCTACACAACAAATTTGATCTACTTCTGTCCGTTTTCCAATCCAATCTGCTCTCTAAATCACGAACCAGGATAGAAACTAGAAGATCAGATCACCAGTGCAACGTTTAATGTGGCTGCACCTTTATGGTATCCACATGAACCCGTGAATCACCGATGAATGTTCATACAAACACCGGTTGGAATTGATCTCCTTTCACCTCGTAGTGCTAGCTACGCCTCTTTAGGGATTTTGGTCAAGGAGAGGTGCTAGGATTTTTCTATGCCTTTTTTGGGATGCGTGAATAATGATAATAATCCTATTATTACCCAACAAGCTTATTTAAATAGGTGCATAGAAAAACCTAACCTATTTGAGCTTTATTCCATGTACAATTATAGGCTTATTATTGGGCCTTATAATTATAACATGAATTCCCAAATATTAAGCCCAAACAATTTGGTTTGTTAATTCCAAATTCACTAGGCTCTAAGTGGCCTTTTCAATTAACATGAATTATAGAAGCAAGGGAGAATAAATAAGAAGGGGTAATACACGACCCCAAAGAGTCAAGCTATTATAAAGAGGATTGTAACTATCAAGATTGGTACTAAGATATGTTATTTGATTTTAAAGTTTCCTTTTCAATTAAGTTATTCTTTGTTAATTGATACATTATGCTTTCATGTAGCAAACCTCCTAAAGTGAGTTTGAATTGGTTAAGAAGTATAACATTTTAATTTTAACTTTAGGAACTAAAAAGTATCTTGGTTATGTTTGAATTATTGGACATGGTGTTGGCTATAAGGAGGCCTTCAACCTAATGAGGCACCATCGAGTGGGATAAATGATGATTGATTTGGAATAAATGGAAGCAAAGGACATTGAAGAAATGACATAAAAACTTAATGCAAAAATGAATGTAAGGCTATAACAAGTGATTACAAAACACTTACAAGAGTAGTAGGGTGATATGCTTTGTATCCTATAGGAGTAGGTAGCTAACTAACATACCGTAGCTTTAAATTCTACAACATTTATTTAACTGGCCCTAAGACCCATTGATCGTGCAAATGGAGTGGCTCTTATGATCAATGCCTTACCACCCTAATTAAATTCTCGATCAATAGGGCGTACTAACCCTTCTTAAGACTAATAGGGGAGATATGTTAGCACCTAAAGAGTTAGTTACAATGGTAGAAGAAATGCTAAAGACTATACTCAATATAAATATCATACTTAACCATAAAACTTTTTTATATATGTTTATACATAAATTGAGTTTCCTATGATAGGGGTTTAAATTGCATAAAGTGGAACTCGATGTGCTTTAATAATGATAGGACCACCTTGGTGAAAGGTTATAAATGGATGGATTTTAGTAAAATGTTAACTACATTATGGACCATTGTTTGACAATCAAGTCAAAGTAGTGGTCAATAAGCCTTTAGTTTGCAAGGTTGAGGTGCTAGTATCAAATGATGTAGTTCAAGTAATGAATGAAGCCCATAAGACTTCTATTGTATAGTCAATCGCCCTCATTCAATACCCAGTAGAGGTATTAAAATCTATTCCCCCTATCAATAAAGTTTTTATATATTTTTTAAAGTTTTTTTAGTATTATTGTGTGAGATTACTAATTATCATTATTTGTATTTTAGCAACCCCTTGATCTTACTTGTAAGGAGCTACAATGATGCTTCAATAGGTCATAAGGTAAGAATTCCTAAGTCATGCTCTCAATTGGGGTGGATGTGGTGAGATTGAAAAATCTAATTTTCAGGGAAAAATCTTCCATCAAGCAGTTGTTGAAGTTTGACGAGTTCAATGTAGCTTGCATCTAGCTTTAGATCATGTAAATTTATGCTATCTTCTTTGATTAGATATAAATTAATTGAAGTACTATCTGAATATAAATTTAGCTCATATTAATCCTTTTATAGGCATTACTTTGACATGTTTCCCTTGACAAATATTACCTATAGATTCTTAGACCCATATTAACTTGATGCACAATTTGCACTAGGAAAAAAGATAAAAGGTATGATTACATTGTCAAGATTTTACTATGATAGCCTAGTACTTCCTACCATACCATAAAGGATAAGTCTTATTTATGCTTCAATTATAACTTTTTTCTTAAATAGATTTTAATAGTTACATTAAATTGTAGTCATTATTGTGGTAGTGCTAAAGAGTAAACTTATCTACTGGATGCATCCTTTGTTAGGAGAAGTACAATCCACTTTGTAAAATTCCTTAGAAAAAGTTTTAACCATATCTTCCAAGCAAGACTTAAAAACTAGGGCTTGGAAAATATTTCAAATAGGAAAAAGTGCAAGTATGTTTTTAATAATAAGATTGTATCATGTTTAACTAGGAAAATTATGCATCAATAGGATCAAATTGACCCCCTATGAAAATGTGGAGTGTGGCTATTATGTCATGTATTACATGTTTGATTTGTTATCAACTCATAAACTCTCCACTAAGGTAATCACTTGCTTATTTATAGTTTTTTATATGCTATATTAATTAACTAAATTAGTCTTAATGATAAAAAGTTAATTGTGTATAATTTGAAGTATTTTGAGGAAAAGGCCCAACCACACATTAGAGAATAACTTGATGATGTTAAAATTTTTTGAACAAGATATTTTCTTAAGACTAGAGCTAAACTACAATGAATGACTTTAGATGTTCTTGAATATTACTAGTGTTTGTAATTAATTAAGTTATTATAAATTAGTTCTTATCATTTGGCTTAATTGTAAAGGACTTGTTGTAATTTATATTTAATCTATAAATAATAGCTCAAAAACTTTGTATAAAAGCTTTTATAATTATGTTATTAACAATTTCTATCTCAATTTTTTTATTGTTGTGTAATGTTTTTGCAAGTGTCAATTAGTTGTTTCTTGTGTAACAATTGGTTTTGTGCATTTAAAAAAATTAATATGTAAAAAGGTATCAATTTTTACTTAAAACCAATATCTTCTGGTATACAACATTAATTATTATATAAACAACTGATGTTAATTGTTTGTTGGTGGGATGATGTCATTATACTTTATATGTCAATTTTTTACAAATAATTGTTGTCTAAACCTAGGATATTAGCACAAGTTGAAAATAAAAGGAGTGAAGCAATGGTGCCATTTGTAAATTTCATTACATTCCTTTTATAGTCTTAAATTAATTCTCTTTTTGACAAGGTATGCTTTTTTTCCAACTTGAAGATGATTCTTTTCAATTTTTTGCTTTTTCTCATTAAATTTTTTTTGCAAGATTAAGTCTTTGTTAACTTGTTGCTAAATTTGTGGAGTTGTATGTTCATTGAAAAATGGAAAACTTAAAGCCAAGGATTTGTTTTGTTTTTATTTTTGTTGTAATTTACTTTTTGGTTTCGTAATCTACCATATCATGTTATCTTTCATTATGAAACAACTTTTATAGGTTTGTATAAATAAGAAATTTGATTTTATTTATCTTCTTTAGCTTTCGATCATATTATCTATTATCTATTTATATGAAATATGTTCCATCATTGTTGCAAAATTTAATGAATGCTCATTACATTTGCAAGGATTGGATTTAGTCGTACTTTTCTATGGAATGCTAACCTTATATGTTAAGTAACAAGTATTAAGACAATATTTAGTGCATCACCTATCTATGAATGGGATATTTAGTATAACTTCTTTTAGTTTTCAAACTTTTATTAGAAGATTTATTATTTAAGTTGTTGTCATTGGGATTCTATTATTTCATGTCAGATATTGTCATAGTTTCATATTAGATATTATGTTCTATTTTTGGGTACAATGTTCTTGAAGGCTGAATACAAGGGACATATGGACAAATCCTAATAGAGGTACTAGCAGAGGAGGTTAGGGTTAAGAGGGAAGAACTAAGGTAGAGAGAGTGAAGTAAAGGGAGTAAGATAAATTAAGTTAGGGGATATAATATACTATGTTAGTTATCAATATAAATTGAAGTGGTATATCAAAATTAAACATTAGTTATTTATAAATGATCAATGTTGAAAGTTTCCTCCCACATCTTTAGCATAAGATAAGATGTAAGGTTTCTTCTATCATAATCAACATTGTAGTATTTTACAATTATTTTGAAATTGATGTGAAATGTTATTTACAATGGTGCTCGATTACAGATAGGATGTTTTTAGATGTGTAATCTCCTAAACACCCGATGTCTACTAACTATTTTGTAGTAGCAACCATAATAAGCAAAGCACATAAAGAAAATGTAAAAGTTAGTGAGGTATCAGTGGTGAACAAATTTCAAGATATTTTTAGCATAATTGCAAGCACTAAATTGATATTGATTCCCCTATATCATATGGTGCCAATAAAATTAAAAGGGCTAGAGGATCAATTGCAAGTCTTGGTAGATAGAGATTTCATATAATCCACTACTTCATTTCGGGGAGCTTTGGTGCTGTTTGTAGAAAGGAAGAATGGAATGTTACAATTGTGTATCAATCACTGGCAATTAAATAATGTTACAATCAAGAACAAATATCCATTACCATGGATAAGAAACTTATTTGATTAATTAAAAGGAGCACAATACTTCTTAAATATCAATTTACAATCTAGATATCATCAATTGATGATCCAGAAGGAGGATGTTCTGAAAATGGTGTTTTGTACTCTCTATAGAATCTATGAATCTTTGGTGATGTAGGTCAAATTGACAAATGCACTAGTAGCATTCATGGACTTGATGAATAAAACTTTCAAACCTTTCTTGGATAAATTTATCATTGTATTCATTAATAACATTATGATGTACTATAAGAGTAAAGAGGAACATGTGTAGCACTTACAAGTTGCATTGGAAACATTACAAGAGTATGCTAAATCCTTGAAGTGCAAATTATAGATGATAAGTGTTTATTTCTTATGACACGAAGTCTTCAAGAAGAAACCCAAGTAGATCCTTAAAAGGTGAACGCAATAGCTAAGTGGCCAAGGCTTTCCATTATGATGAAATATATAGTTTTCATGGACTAGTAGGATACTACCAATGCACTACACAAAAAAAAAAAAAAAGCTCTCATTAGATATGGAAATATCCATCATTGATTTTGAGGAATTAGACTCTAAAAAAAGCAATGGAATTAGTAACAAATTATATGATGTAAGTAAACAATGCATCAATAATTCAATTGGCAATAAAATTTTGATATTCATTGCTAATTTTCATCCTTAATCTTGCAAGCTAACAAAGAACAAAAATAAATGATAAGTGGAATTTGTGATGCCTTTATCCTTTGCTAACCATGTATTTTATTGATGTAATTTTCATCGTTAAACTTGAAATTAACTACAAGTTAATCAATTGTTAATTTATTTCATCACTAAATCCATCATGGAATTGCAATTTAGTGATTAAATATTCCCCTACTAATTTTAATCCATCGATAAATTCATCAATAAATTGAGAAATTTTTATAAAATTAGTGGCATCATATTTAAAAATTCATGATTAATTATGTTACTAATCTAGGATATATTTATTAATATGCTACCTATTTTTTTAGCAAGCCAAACAATAAACACATTGTATTAATCAAATTTCATAAGGTAGATATCCCATCAAAATTAAAATTTTTGAATTGAATTTCATAAAACAAAACTAGATGTAAATATTTTATTTATATAATGTAAAAAAATAATAAGATCAATGAAATCTAATATACAAAAATAATTATATTCAATGTATATACATATGAAAGCAAAATCTTAAGAGGTTAGGTTTCAGCATCTCGCTAGTAGTCATTTCCATGGTACCAACCTCCATGATTAATTGGTAGCCCATCCTCTAACAAAGCATTTGGCTCCATTTGCACCTCAGGTTGTTATCCTCTTTTGTGACATAGCAAGTTATGTATTCTCACACTTGACGGTGCTTTGTAACTTCTACAACTTGGGCTATGTGGCTATGCAATTTTCTATGTTGAAAGGAAAGCTTGATAAGTTTAATTTCTTTTACTTTATCAATTAATAAACAATCAAATAACTCATTTATTTTATATTTAAAAAAAATTGTTATACTTTCAATTTTCTAACCGAATCGCCTGTTAGTCATTTTTACTGTAAAAGAAAAATAAAAAACGATACAGGAAAAGACACTTGTTGAAGGATAATAATGCCAATTACATACAATTCAAGTAAAGGAAAGTGGGGAGTCAATTTACTGAACGTGACAAATACTTTCACGAGACAGATCATCCACGTGCATGGAAGGTCAACACTTAGCTATCGCCAAAACAGGGGGATTTAATCCGTGAAGACGGACTTTGGGAAGCGAATTATAGATATCACATTTGCTAACGAGGAAATTAAAAAAGGTACATAATTATAAATTAAAAAAATTTTAATTAAGTTTTATTTATTAAATTTTAAAATTTTAAATTTATCATGAAAATTAGAATACTTTATTTTATTTTTTTAAAGTATATCATATTGAGAAACATTTAAACAGGCAACGGACATACAATTTGTATTTTTATTACTAGAAAGAATAGAGATAAATAATGCAAGGGGTTGAAGTAAATTAAATTTTTTTTTAATAATTAATTTCCAAACAATTTCGTCTTATATTTACCTTCATTCTTATTCGTAACGAACACAATTTGTTTGTTCTCTACCTAATAACTTTTCATATCTTATACCCTGGAGGAGCCAGTTTCACCGAACTATAACCAATTTTCACGGCAGTACATATGTGATTCGCAATTTATTCTGACAAAATGACTTGCCGATTTTACCAACGTGTCAAAACGTCTTACATATTGAACTTAATGGATTAAAATTGTGTTTCGGGTTAGTTGCATGAATTACTCAAATTTATCAAACGTTTTCAAACATATTAATTAATCCATTTCCTTCAAAAAATAAGTTTGACACTAATTGAAATCAAATCTATATTATCATCATCTTTATATATCATCATTTTTATGTCATTTTTATGAATATATCAATATATTAAAATTTAATTTTAATCTAATTATTTGAATATCATAATTATAAACATAAATATTTAAATTAATTAAAAATGGATTAGAAATATAACATTTATACTAACATTAAAAAGTTTTCTAATATTTTAATTCATACTAAGTTTATCATTACTTTTAATTTAAATATTTAATATACTTTGAGGTAGTTGAAATTAGCAATAATCATATACACACATACACATATAATATGGAATATTTAAATTTGATTTATTATTAGTATAAATCAATTTTGCACTCTCACATTAATATATTGTCATATCAATAAAAGTTATTAAAGTATTTTTATCATTAATAAAAAATTATTAATTTATATTACTTAATGGTACCTCATAGGTCTTCTAGTTCATTATCATCATTAAAAAAAAAAGGTCTATACCGGAGACATTTGTTGTCTGTATAGACTTCTATTTTCTTCTGTATATGTATTATGGATGTCATTATCATTTGTATAGGATCATTTGTATGTCATCATATGTATTTCAACCTATATATGACTATTGGTGTTATCTATATAGAAGGGACCAATATAGATGGTCAATATAATTATACCTATACAGATGACTTTGTTACCTATACAAATGATAATTGTCATCTAAATTATTGTTTATATAAGTTGTTTATATTTTTTAAAAAATTACAATTGACTCTAAAATTTTTTTATATCTTTAATGATTTTATTTTTCATTAATTTTTTAACATATTTATTTTTAATTTTAAAAAATTATTTGTAAATGATCAGTAAAAAAATTCACAATAAAATATTTTTATAATTATCAAGCATCATTAATGTAAATATTATAATATCAATTGTAAAAACAAATAAAACAAATACTAACTTCCAATAATATATAATAAAAAATTACTTTACATCTATACATAATATAAAGAATCAAATAAAAAATAAATACATAATATATATAAATATATAGAACAACTACATGAAATAATAATCATCACCATCCTTATTCTTGTTTTTGTCCTTATCCTCACCATTGCTTGAAGGCACACATAAAGGTTATGATAGAAGTAGGTGTGACTATAGTTAGGGTGAGGGTCGCTATAGATAGGGAGTCAAGGGTTGCTACAGAGTAGGGGCAATCGAGAAACAAATCTAGATAGTATTTTCAGCTGAAGGATATTCATCTGAGGAGAAGGAGGATGAATAGGTCAAGGTAAAGAGAATCTCATGAACTATAAAGTAGCATATATCGCTTCAAGGGTAATGTGAGTCTGCTATAGCATTTGTTCATGGTAGAGAATCCATTGTTATGCTGCATCCTAGTGCTGCCTCGAAAGAAATGTTATAGTGGATGAGTTAGTGCTAGAGTGTCATGTGCCATCCTCAAAAGCACACGACCAACTGCCTTCCTATCATCCTCGAAAGAACATGACCAACTACCTTCCTATATCCTCGATAAGTGCCAAGCATCTCATCAATAATAGTAGGCTTATCAAACTTCGGCAAGCTTATTGGAAAGTTATTGAAGGAAGGACTAGATTGGGAAGATCAATGAGTGACCAGATCTAGCATCTTGGTTTTGTTTTTTCAACAAAAATCATAAAGTTTGAACATAAAACTTTTAATATGCTAATTAAATTATTTAATTAAAAATTAGTTGCTTACATAAGTAGTCTAAGCATCTGGATATACCCACTCCCCTATATGATATGTATGACACTCACAAAAATTTTCCTTTATCAATTACAATTCACCTACGTCCTTATTTCTTTATGTTAAATTTAAAATATGGTATTAACAATTAGTAAAATTTTTAACAATAGTACCATGCTAGAATGTTAAGTTAAAATACCTTGTCATATAATGCTGTCATAATGGACTTTGATCCATGGCAATTATTGTACACCTTCTTCAACCTGTTGATCGAATTTCTTCTAGATAGCTCTTACATATTCAAATGAAAACATTTATAATTAAAAGAGAAACTAATTAGAAGTTAGAAATAGAAAGTTACTAATTTTACTTCCATCTTACCCTATGCTTGTCATTATCGAAGTATATGCATAATCTACCCCAATAATCTATCGAGATTTAGTGAGGTAAGCTTGCCTTACACTATGCAAATCACGAATATCTTCATGACCTCCATGTTGCAAGAAATATTGATGGAGAATCAACTTCCATTCTTGGTATCAGTCGGCTGCTATCTACTAGATACCAATAATCATATATCCTTACTCCTCAAGCTTAACATCCACAAAATTAAGATGGGACTACATTGAAACATATGTAAAAATGTTACAATTATTGTATCCATTATCTTAATATCATACATAAAATAATGTCAAAGATACATTTAACAATACTTAAATAGACTCCCTCCACAACACTTTTCTTTACTTCTAAGGTACTTGTCTCCATTTTTTTCTAGAAAGGCTTATAATGCTTCCTGACTAACACTTTTATGTCACATGCAAAATATTTAAAGTTTAGATTGATCATCTGCCATGTACTTATCTAATCAAAATGGACAAGCAGTGATCTCCTATTATTCTTTTGGGTTTTCTAATAGAGGGTTATAGACCTTGATTTGCTATAATACTATTGGCTTGATGTAGCTTTCAAATATAACACACTATTAATAACATATATTTACATGAAAAAAATACAAAATAAAGTACTTGAGTAAAACTAGCTTTACCTATCTCATATTAAGAAAGAATACGAGTGGGGTCACATGGTAAGTCATGTCCACCATCTCTTCCATGATAGTGTGAGATAATATCGATCATGGCTATCAAACATCGTTATATATGATCAGACATACATAATAGTCATTACAATAAGATGTATGTAATACTTATAATAAAATATCATATTTTTCCATATAAGGTAAATTATATTTGCACTTATGAAATGAATTGTTTAAGTACAATAGGACACAATATGTATTTACTACAAAATATCAAATTATTAAGATACAAGCTTACTACTATTTAAAAAAATAAAAAAGTATTAACCCTAATTAGACTAATTATTAATAAATGTTGTAGGGTCATAATCCTCTTTATTAGTTTCATCATCATCATTAGACTCTAAAAGCTCTTCCTTTATATAATCCCAAGTCGTTTCATCTTTTAAGTTATCATCATCATATATGAGATCATCAAACATTTGTGTAGCAAGATAAACATTTTTAAAAGATGAAACATAATAAGCATCATGGTTTTGATCCCATAAGGTAATTAAGTTAATATCCTTGAGATTAACTATAAGTGTAAATTTTGTGGAGTTATTATTCTATGAATAGGACATGCCATTGACACTAATATTGTCACTATCAAGGAGATCCTATACATTTTGATGCACCACATTATTTACAACTTTCTAGTTCAATCTATTGAGATAATCATTAATGTAAAAAATATGTTGTGCTTGAGATGCTAGTATATATAGATCATCTTTGTACCACTAAGTACCAATAGAAATGCTTATTATATTCTTATTCCGTGATAATTTTCTTCTTTCTACAATCAGTGGAATACCATTTACATTTGAATAAAGTTATAGAATAATTATATAAATAACTCAACTCTATAACATCCTTTTAAATACTATAGAATGTGTTATTTTTAGTTCCAAACAAAAATTCCATTATTTTACATCTTATGCTTTGAACTCCATTTACCATACATGCCGAACATGACATAACCATAAAGCTTGGTCCGAAAGTTAAAGATAATAACTCGTTAGTTGCCTTAAGGGATCCATTCTTGTAAAAGTGGTATATCTATAAATCTTTTTAAAGTAAATGATAATAACATAAGGAACTAAAAGATAAAATTGCGAAATTAGGATGTAATAGATGCAATAAAGAATTACCTTAGAGTAAAATTAGTAAGGAAATTGGGTTCTTTATAGATGATTAATATTTTTACCACTAAGTATTTGCAGTTGTCTCATATATTCACTATACAATACAAGTTATTCAATAAAAACTAGAAAGACTTGGATGAAATACTAAAGAGTTTGAGAGACTTCCTCTAGATACTTTTAGATTTTAGGATAATTATTTAGAATGTATCATATTACAATATGTCAATCACTCTTGTCCAAATGAACAGTATATTTTTTATTAATGGGTCGACATTGAGATCTAAAAATCGATAATTGCTTATTTATTCTCACATTGACTATATCCTAATTATGATAAGGTCAATGGAATTTTATTTCCACCCCTTGTAAATACATGGAATAACCTATTAATGCCTCATCGATAACATACCCTTCTAGTAATAGAACTTTTAGGTTGAATACGATTTCTGACATTATCCTTTAACTTCTTTATATATCTCTCATATGGATACATGCACAAAAAATGAATAAGACCCCTAGCAATGCTTCTTCAAGTAAGTGCATCACCAAGTGGACTATTATGTTAAAGAATGCTGGAAGGTACATCCTTTCAAATTTATAGAGAATCAATACTATGCCTTCCTTAGCTTGATTGATATCTTACTTATTTAAAGTTCTTGCATAAATTTGCTTAAGGTAATTGCATAACTCAACAATCAGACAAGGTAGCTCTTTTGGTAAAAATGCTTACATTGTAGGTGCCAACAATCACTACATAATGATATGATAGTCATGAGATTTCAACTTGTTGATCTTGGTATCATTGTTAATCACATTCTTCCTCAAATTTCTAGCAAAGGCAAAATTACCTTCGATTGTCTTGATTAAGCGTGTATCTAGCATGTCGTTCCATCCACCTACCCTTCTCTTCATATAAGTGCAATTCTAGTCATATATTCATGTTAGCCAAATTACATCTTGCATTATTTATGTCCTTTGATTTATGTTCAATATCTAGCAATGTATCCATAATACTATCATAAAAAATCTTCTTAACATGCATCACATTAATGTTGTGTCTCAAGATTATTATGGGTCAGTATGGAAGTTCAAAAAAGATGCTCTTCTTACTCTAATTAAGTTCATCTACACCTTTCCTTTGCTTAACTCCACTATACTGCATGTGTTTTTCAAGAAGTCTTTAATATACTTTGGTTAATTAGTCTATGATTATGTCATTGATAGCTACCTTGGAGGGGCTATTTTCTTAGTCTTTCCATTGAAGTTTTTACTATTTTACCAAGTGTGGCTCTTCAAAAGGAAGTAATGATTACTAACATAAATTATTTTTCCTCTAATCCACATTAATGGCATTTCTTTATTGCAAGTTGGACATGCTTTTTACCTTTGTCCACTTCACCTAAAAAGATTACTTTATATAGGAAAGTCATTCACAGATCGCATTTTAAATGTGTTATTCATAGCAAAATCCCAGGTTTCAACTCCTATCTCCTAAAACTATTTAAGCCCTTCAACAAATGGTCTTAAGAAGACATCTATATCTTTCTCTAGAGATTGCCATCTAGGGATCAACATTGTTAACATAAAAGATGATTTTCTCATATAAATGTTGGGATCGGGAGCTAAACAGTCGCAGTGAAAATTAATCGATTCCAGCTAAAGGATCCATGCAAAATGTTAGGTTATGATAAGGATTCAATTGATCCTTTACAGATGATTCAAAAGCTTATTCATTGATCACCTTTTTAACTTGCTTTCGATTAAAAACTTTGAGGTATCTATACGAACCAGCAGATCACCAATGAACATCCCACATTCATTGATTGGAAATTTTCCTTTTTCATAGTGTTAGCTACACTTTTTCAAAGGTCAAGGAGGGTTGCTAGGGTTTTCTATATTTTGGGATGCATGAATAATGAATTATTATTACCTAACAAGCCTATTTAAATAGGTGTATAGAAAATCCTAACTAATTAGGCTTTGTTCTATGTATAATTATGGTCTTATAATTGGGCTTTATAATTATAACATAGAATTCGCATATATTAAGCTTAAACAATTTAATCCATCAATTCTAAATTCACTAGGTTCTTAGTGTGGGACCTTACAAGCTCTCATTATATTGGTAATATTCATAAATCATATTAATGATCATAAATAATGAGCAGTGTCTAATAATACATTATTGTTACCTAAGTAATAAGAAAGTCGGTGATTTGACTGAACCTATATATGTGATCATCATTTATAACCTTTTATCCTAGACATCTAGATTGAGTATAAGATATGGATCGTGTTATTTTTGTATAACCCAATTCAAAAGTTTCTCGATTCTTAAGTAAGCTAACTAAAACAAATGTAATTGACATTTCATATCAATCTATCTGAGCATAACTATGTATTTTTCTCAACTTTACTTAATCAAGGGGTCCACTGATATCATTTCTATTATATAGGAGGGATAAATTCCATCTTAATCGCACAAATTCCTTTGCATGATATGTGACATATCTAATAACTTTCTTTGCATTCACTCAATCATGAGTGACATAAAGTAATATCAAAATATGAAACTCATATTTAGGGAACCTTGGCGATCTCATGTCAAAGGACCATATTAATGATGATCACTAAGAATCACTCATGACATCTATATAACAATTCATGTAGTGTTCTTAGGATAAGTTAGTCCAATATATAAGTTCTCTAACTTATACTTATGTGTAGATTTAATATCTCATATAAGTCACCACACACGATAGTTTTAACATATCAACGTAACATAATCCACAATGATATATGACTAGGGATATTTAAGAATACAATTATTCTAAGGATATTATTATAATTAAATATATTACACAAATAATATATGTATAAATATGATAATTAAAATTACCTTTAAAATAACATAATTCAAATTTACAATCATTTATATGATTAGTTTTAAGGCATATACACTAACAATAAAGCCATGGTGGCAAATTGTAGGCGGCCATCATAGTTAGTCATATACTATATGATAGGCTTATATCACTAAAAGGATTAAATCTATTTGCACTCAAACTTAATCCTATATTCCTTAGCTTTGCTAAGAAATCAAGATACATTCAATCAAACTCTTGTCAAGATTCTCTATCAATAGGATATCACATAACCCTATCTTCAATGGATTATCCTATGTAATGTCACATCATATCATTTGTTGTGTGCCTTAATCTATACAACTACTTTAACTTGAGGGTTAACAAAAAATACCACAACACCTTTTAAGGAACCTTTTTCCCTTTTGTGTTTTTATTAATCCATCAACTTTCCTTACATATTGGACAGGTCTCATGTCCAGCATGCTCTTTCTAAAAAAGTACACAATCATACTTATAAACATGAATTGATTCATATCTTATTAAGCCATTTCCTTGCATTATAATATGATCCAGGTAATTTTTTATCCTTTAGTAATGCTTCCTTCGATAACTTTAGTAAAGAGTTAAATGACTTATTAGTCCATTTATGTATTACTTTTAGATGCAGGAGCTTAACTAAGAAGTTCAATGAAGAAAAAGTTGTGCAATCGGGGTATAATTATGCTTTAACCTTTGCAAATAGGTCATTGAAGTTTTGGCCGTAAGATATGTCCCCCTAAGGTATCCTTATTTTGATTTCTATCATCGTCATCCACTTGATCTATGTCATGAGGACCAATACAGTCATGTATGATATTAATCATCTCATCAGCATCATTGGGGAGTGCCCCATGCATAACATTAGCCCTAGATATATAGTTTTTACCATGATGGATCCAATTCTTGTACAATGGATTAAATTTGTTATTTATTAGATGTGCCTCCATAGTTTTTAATGTTTGGTACAACATATTTAAACACTTCTTATATGGACATCTTATTAACTCCTATCATTAATAAAGTTTTTAGCTTTCTTTATAAATATAGCAGCACCATTTCAGTACTTATCAGATAATCGATCTTGCAAGGTTATCTAGCTTTTGTCAATAGATATATTATAACTAGCTTACAATATCATAAGTTATCATATGATTCATTTATATGTGCATGTTTATTATGTGCCTTAAATCCACCTTATCACTTCAACTCTAACAAGTATGGCCTTATACCATTTGAGATACTCCTATAATTATTATGTTGACTTATCCATGATATGTTTCATACATGTAAAAATTTTAGTAACATCTCCCCATAGTTCTCTAAGTGTATATACTATACATCAATCTAGTACACACCTAGAGAACAATTGAGAGAGGAAATTTCTATAAAATGAAACAATGAGCAAATAAGTTAAGCACAATATCTAAAGGACATATCCCAAACTATCTAAGTTTTTAAGACATTTCAAGGTTTGGTTCATCTAGGAAGACCAACCAACCCTTGAACAAGTTTAAGGTTATAATGAAAATATATTTAAAATTTAATATGTTATAATTTTTTATTACAATAGTATTAATAAAACCTTAAACTCATCCATTTACATGTTATATGTTGATAATTTAATGATATATATTCTAATAGTTAATTCTTTATCAACATTATCTATTATTCCTTTACTATTTTAAATGATTACTTGATAATATAAATATTCCATATCATCAAATATTATATACATTTGATTAATTTAACCTCAGGATTTATCACAAATTAGTATCCTTTTATTATAATTTTTATTTTACATGATATAATAAATTAGTTACTTTCATATGACTAACCCTTCATATTAAATGACAACACTTTTGTTTATCCATTGTTATTTATATTTTTCATGCTTTGAATTATCACTTAAATTATGAAATATTTCACATCATAGAAAATTTAAATATTAATTATTATTATTATGGTCAAAATATTATGTGGCCATTTTTTATTCACCTGCATTCTTATACAACTTAGCAAATTATTAATAGTTATATAACTTACTTCTACTATTAAATTATTATGTATTTTATCATCAATTATTACTTACATTATTAGTATTTAAATTCTTCAATTATAAAACATTTAACATCATAGAATTTTTTTTTATTTTCATTAGTATAATTGTGAAATTATCATGCTATTATTCTTTAGATATTTACGTTATTATATAATATAGTAAATTAATTACCGTTATATGACTTACATATAACATTAAATCATTATGTATTTAATTATACATTACTACTTATATTTCTAGTACTTTAAATTGCTAATTCAATTCTTTTATAAAATAATAGATTAATTACCTTTATATGGCTTACTTATCATATTAAATTATTATCTATTTTATTATACATTACTCCTTACATTTTTAGTACTTTAAATTATTACCTTCATTCTTAAATAATATAATGATTTAATTATCATTATGTCACTTACTTATAATATTAAATTATTATGTATTTTACTATTCATTGCTCCTTATAGTTTTATTATGTTAAATTATTATGTTTATTCTTGTATAATATAGTAAATTAATTATCATTGTATGACATGCTTATAACATTAAATTATTATAAATTTTATTATCCATTACTATATATATATACTTATTACTTTAAATTATTACTTATATTATAAAATATTTTGCATTGTAAAATTTTTTTTATATTCATTACTATAATTATCAAAATAAATTATTTCCATTTTTTATTAATTTCATTTTTATTATATTTAATAATCGAATAAAAATTATATGATTTACTCGTAATATCAAATTACTATGTATTTCATTCTCTATTATTATTTAATGATATAATTTTATTAAGTGTTGAATAATTATTATTCATATTAAATTTTTATATGAAGATTTAATTAAGTTATTTTATAAATATTCAATCTATTTATTTTATTAATATTTTAAATAATTGCTTAATTTACTAAATCATTCACATCATTAGAGATTTTATATTTTTATTCATGTAATTGTCAAAGTTTTTGTTTATTATTTTTTATATACTTTTACTTTTAATATAATATAATATTTTAATTAATGTAATAGTTAAATTATTACAAATTTAATTGTCCTATTTTCGACCAAACTCACTAAAGTTTTGGCGCATTGAATATACTAACTTTTACAACATATTTATTTCACCAATTAATATATAAAGCATTTAAATAGATTCATATTGAACTACCATATCAATATCACTGAATGTTTGAAGTAATTATCATAAAAAACTATAGGAAATCATTTTTTTCACATAAAATATCATATTAAAATATGCAATTCTTATTCATACTCATTATATATTTAACACATTAAATATATATGCCATTGTTCAAAATAAGAATTAATTAAACTAATCTATGGCAGTATGAATTTATTTTCATATAATATTAAAAGTATTAAAAAACTTAATATATAAATTTTTTCAATGTACATCAACACAATAATTAACCAACAATCAACAAGTTCAATAAAAAATGCAACAATACAACCTAATTATTTAACCATATAATATATAAGAATAGTAAATATATATAACAACATTGTAAAAAATAAAAAAAATTACCTTGAAGAAGTTAGGCGAGAAAGATGAAAAGTTGCATTGGAGATGGAGAGTTGCACTAGCAAATAAATGATGAAATGAAAGGTGAGAAGTGGATAAATAACATATATAGACAAGGCCTATACAGACGACATTTTAACATCTGTATAGGTCCAGAGTCGTCTCAATAAATTGACTAAGAGGGGCACATGCATCATTTTGCCCTTCTAGCCCACTGAAACGACAAGTATCTAATAGATCTTATAAGTCAAAAAAGGATGAATTGGCTTTTAAACAAAATAAAAATATAATGAAGTTTATAAAACTATGAAGCACTAATAAAAGATTTCAAAAAAAATTATGAATATGTAGTTTCAAAAATATGAAATATTTTGACAATGATTCAAAGTATTTTCTCAAAAGTGTTTCAAAACTTATTTCTTTAAATGCAATGAAGAGTGTTAATTTCATTTTTTTTGAAGTGATACAACTTTTTTCAAAAAACATAATAATAGTAAGAGATAAAACAAAAGTAAGTAAGAGAGAGAGAGAAGAGATAACACCTGAAATTTTTATAGAGGTTTGATTATCTAAAAGGAACACCTTTTGGGTCTACCCCTCTCTTCTCAAGGTACCAAGTTTCACTTGAGGTATTCACTAACTTTTGCTAAGTTATACCACCTAACTTTACAAGATACTCTCATTCTCTACTAGAATTTTTACAAGCACCTAGCTTTACAAGATACTCATGATCTCTACTAGGATTTCCATAAGCATTTAGCTTTACAAGATACATCGATCTTCACTAGGATTTCACTACCACCTAACTTTACAAGATACTTATGATCTGTACTAGGATTTCTATAAGCACCTAACTTTACAAGATACATTGATCTTCGCTAGGATTTCACCACCACTTAGCTTTACAAGATTATCCCAATCTCTACTAGGATTTTCTCAAAGAATATAAGAAAAATTTTGCTCACAATCTCTTGAAGAGATTTCACAAGATTTCACTTACTAATACTCTTTTAAGTGGATATGCAAGTTTTGGCTCTAAAGTAAGTAGAAGATGAGAACTAAGATTTCTAAAAAGAAAGCTAAAGGAAATTGCAAGTTGTAGTGCAAGGCTTCAATATTTTTCTCATTACTTATCTTCATATGCATGTAGCCTATTTATAAATGAGAACCAACTTGGGCTCCAAGTTATCTATAGGCTCTAAATTTGAATTTAAATTTTTAGCTCTAAGCTTCTTTTTGGCTTTAAGCAATTTGAAACTTGAAAAATAGCTTCATAAAGCATTGGCTTACCTTAAAAGCTTCTTAAGATCTTATACAATCTAAAAATATCATGTAGGTATTGTATATATTAGAAATAAATCATTTTTCACCTTTTCTTGATTTTTGGCACAAGATAGCAAGCACGTTACTATTTTGCTAAAATTATACTTTCTTTTAGAAGACTAATCCAATTAGCCTATACTATGTATGTACCATTCAAGATACTATTCATCTAACTGTAAAAAGTTATCAAAGCAGCCTATACAATTTAATATTAATTTTGGCACATGTTAGGCTATTTAAAAATTAAATTTTCCGTTCATTTTGGTTTTCCCACTCGTAATAAATCAAGAGCTTAAAATGATTCATAATTATTAACTATTGGATTTTGTCATCTTTCCCTCAAAAATAAATATTATACTATAGCTAATAGGATTTTTACTTGGTGAGCAAGTTTGACATCTTCAAAAAATAGAAATAAATAGGAAATCATAAAATATTTTTTTCACATGGAAAAATATAATTGGGCTTTTGCAAATATGATAGTCCAAAAACATTTGAAGGGCTTGACAAGTTTAAACCATTTAATTTTAAACCTAAATAAGCTAGATAATAATAATAGAAATTTATAGGCCCAAATTCCAACTTATACAAATATTAATAAATCTAATTTGTTTCCTCATTCTTCCCCTTTTTAATAATGATAAACTTTTACAAAGTTTTACTAAGAACTTATTCAAGCATATAAAGGGTATCAAAGTATTATAAGTATATTAGAGCTATATGGATATATCAGAACAATTTAAACAGATCATGATTCAATTAGAGCATATTATAAAAATGGACTAAAGTCTTGTAAGGTTGTGAAATGCTCCCCCTAAATTTGAGATACCTTGAAAATTTTGCTCCCCCTACACACATGAACATTTCTTTTTCAAATTATTTCTCCTTTAAAAATGATTTTATAGTTTCTGTTTGAAAAACTTTGCATCCTCCTTTCATATTAAAAAAATTTAAAAACTTTGCATCCTCTTTTTTCTCTCCCTTTTATCATTAGCAAAAACCAATGTTGGAGTAAAATACTAGAATCAGAGCAAAAAGTTAACAAAAATAGAAGCAAAAAGAAAAATAAGAGTAGAAACAAAATGAAAAACCAGTATAAAAGAGAGATAAAACAGGCATATCAAAGTAAAAACTAGTATTAGAGCAAAAACCAATATTATAGAAAAAATAAATAAGAGACATAGGTATATGATAACAAAGGGACAAAGGTAAAAGAGTAAAAATAACTATAGGTTAAAAAACAAGTGGAGGGAAATTAATAGTGATGAAAATCATAATATGAAAGAAAAGAAAGAACATTAGAAAATAATATGGTCAAGTAAAAAGTCATTAAACAATTAGAGCAACAAAGCATACAAATGACAAGATCACATAAGCATTTAAAGTAGTTAATTTTGCATGAAAAGATATATGAATCAAACAAGAAGTCAGATAGAAAGGATACTAATAGAGAGAAGCATAGAAAAGAAGTAATAAAAATGAGATAACAGAAGAAAATAATTATATAACTATCTACAAGCAGCATTAACACAAGTGAAAACTTTAACTAAAACTATTAACAAAAGTTAACTTGTTCTAATACTTTTAGATGCATATGCAAAGGTAAAATGCCTAAGATCTATAATGCATATACCTAGATTAACTAAACTAAGCTATCTAAGGCTTTTTAGAGGATTTGGTCTGTGCTAGTGTAGATCAATAATTGTCTTCATTTGAGCTTATAAATTTTTGAAGCCACTATCAACCTTATTGGTCAAATTGACAAGATCTCCTTCAAGCTTATCAATTTTATCTTCATTACTTGACTTATAATTGGATGGATCTATTTGTTTAGCCATACTTTGGAAGATAAGGCATGGTAGGAATGTAAGCCTCATGCATCATAGAATCGATAAAGAAAGTAAAAAGGTCAAATAGTGGTTGGTTGGAATATGATGGAGAAGGTTGTGGTTTTAGACTATCTTTAGTTTTGTTTGGTTGAGGTGATTTTTTAACAAGTTTTGCTATAACAGGGTTAGGAGTGTTTTGATTAGGGATGTATGGCAGGGTTGAGGGAGTTTGGCTAGGTTGGCCTACCTAAATAGTCCACTATTTGGGCTCATTTTCTTGAATTGTAAAGAATTCCATGACTATTAGGTAAAGGGAGCATTGAATTGGTGCTTGCGATCTTCCCATCTCAGAAAAATATAGCTCAATCAAGTTGGATAACATAAATGGATCTTCAAGAAATGGTGGGACCCATGAAGTTGTTAGGATCGGGAGCCAAACAAGCGTAGTGGAATAAACTGATCCCAGCCAATAGATCCATGCAAAACATTAAATTGGAATAAGGATTTGTTCAATACCTTTAATGATGAATCAAGAACTCAGTTGTTGATTACTTCTTTAGCTTCTTTTTGGCTGAAGACTCCAAGGTATCCACATAAACCCACGAATCACCGATAAACATCCACACAAACACCATAGTGCTAGTTATGCCTCTTTAAGAGTTTTAGTCAAGGAGAGGTGCTGGAGTTTTTATGCTTGGGTATTATTACTCAACAAGTCTATTTAAATAGTGCATAGAAAATCCTAACTAATTGGGCTTTGTTCCATGTATAATTATAGGCTTATTATTGGGCCTTATAATTATAACATGAAATTCCTAAATATTAGGCCTAAATAATTTGGTCCATTAATTCTAAATCCACTAGGTTCTAAGTGTGTGACCCTATAGGCTCTCATTACGTTGGCAATGATCATTAATAATATTAATGATCATAAACAATGAGCGATATCTAGCAACATATCATTGTTACCCAAGTAATGAGAAAGTCGATGATTCGACTAAACCTTTACATGTGATCATCATCTATATCCTCTTATCCTAAACATCTAGATTAAACACGAGACATGGATCGTGTCATTCCCTTATACCCCAATCTTAAGGTTTCTTGATTCCTAAGTAAGTTAACTGAAACAAATGTAATTGACATCCTATGTCAATTCATTTGAGCATGACCATGCATTTTCTTAGCTTTACTTAATCAAGGGGCCCATTGATGTTACTCCTATTATATAGGAGGGACAAATTCTATCTTGATCACACAAATCCCTTCGCATGATATGTGACATATCCAATAACTACCCTTGCATTCACTCAACCATAAGTGATATAAAATAGTATCAAAATATGAAACTTACATGTAGGAAACTTTGGCGATCTTAGGTCAAAGGATCATATTAATAATAATAATTAAGAATCACTCATGACATTCATATAACAATCCATGTAGTGTTCTTAGGATGGGTCAGTCCAATATACAAGTTCTCTAACTTGTACTCATGTGTAAACTTAATATCCTATATAAGTCACAACACATACTAGTCTTAACATATCAAAGCAACCTAATCCACAATGATATATGATTAGGTAATTTAAGAATACAATTATTCTAAGGTTATTATCATAATTAAATATATTACGCAAATAATATATATAAATATAATAATTAAAATTGTCATTAAAATAACACGATTCAAATGTACAATCATTAATATGATTGGTTTTATTGCATATACACTAATAGAAGTCCAGGAATTAAAGCAATGTTATAAAGGTTACAAATAAAAAAAGTTCTAAGGAAGATTGCTACTACTTTTGGATTCAGGAACAACACCAATGTCCTTTGTAGATTCTACCTTAATATCCACATGCTTATCTTTTTCCTTATCCACTGGTATGCCAAATTATTCATCGATTATTAACTTAGGACTTTCCATATCATCTTCTTCCTTTATATTAGTCAAAGGTTCATACCAAGTTTCAGTTTCCTAAGTTCTAGTAGGTTTTTCTTCTTTTTTTTCCTTCTTTTCTTTTTCATCCTTCTCTCCCTCTTCACCTATCTGCATTTTTTCTTCCTTTTCTATTTCTTTTTCAGTATCCATTATATTAAGGTCTTCTTTGAGCTTTCTGATTTCCTCTTCTAGTTACTTTTTCTTAGCTATTGCAATTTCAATTTTGATGTCCAATAATCTATTTATATACTCTTTATTTATTGGCTCAGTGTTAGACCTATCATATATTGTCTCTATTTCCTCAGAGTTAGATTCTAGCTCAATAACTTCCTTAGCCTTTGGCTTTCTTATTTTTATCTTATAGTAATTAGGCATAAAGCCTACTTCTCATACTCTACTAGATCTCCTTCTTTCTCCACTTTTTCCTCCTTCTTTTTCTTGCCATTGCTACTTCCTAACTTCATGGTTTTCAAAGCTTTGGTAGCTTTTTTCATTTCTTTAGTCTTTACTTCTCTAGGATCTTCTTCCAATTTCTTTTTTCCTTTTCCTCTATTAGACTTGCCTTTATCAAATTCTTTTCTTCTTGAACTTTCCTTTTCCCTTTATCAGACTCCTTTCTTCTTAAACTTTCCTTTTCATTAATGTGTATTCCTTTTGTAAGCACTCTAAAGGGTGTATCAGATTCTTCCTTCTCTTTCTCTTCATCTACTTCTTCTATAAATTTTCTTTTAGTTTTCTAAGTTCATGAACCTTAGCTAAATAATTTTTCAAGTTAATGACTTTTCTATTCATCTTAGTAAAAAGCTCAGGTTCCTTACTAAAGGCTAATGTTTTGAGCTACTTGTCATTCATGATATTGTCACTTAAAACTCTTTATTCTTTTTCCTAGACAAATCTACCTCAAAATATTTAAGGATTTTAGTAACTACCATACTATATCCTATATGAGCATTAGCTCTATCCTTAGTAGATAGAATTTGCTTAGTAATTAAATATCCAATATTGATTCTAAATCCAGTCTCTATGGACCATAATAAAAATTCTTCAAAATTACTTATACTACTCATAAAACCTCCATTGGGACACAGGATATTGTAGAGGTAATAATGTAGGATTTTACAGTTCATTGTCAGTTAGTTTGCTAGAGAAGCTTTTTTTGCACTTTTGTTTCCTAGCTTTCAAACCCATCTTCTAAAGTTGAAGCCATTTTTATCTTTAATGGTTCTACTTAGGTTTAAACGAGCTCTATCATTTGGTGAACCCAACATGTAGTTCATCAGTCCTAGGCTGATTTTTTGTTCTTTTTCATTTATATAAATCTACAATCCTTTATAATTTTTAGAGGATTCAACATTGGCATAACAAAGTTTTGTGTACTTTTTGTATACCAATTCATCCATTCGCATGAACTCCTCATACTACATATTTTTCAGCCATCTAAAACACCTTACTCTTTTATTTTTTAATGATTGAATATTACCTCTTTGAGTATTCATGAATCTTCATCTCATCTTAATATCATTGTTATATTTACTAGCTGCAAACACATCTCTGAAATTGTCTTCTTTGAATATTATGGATTGAGCCATTTGCAGAGAAAGGGTTAATTAGGGAGAAACAAAGATAATGTTGAAATTAGTGTTTTAGAAATAAGATAGTGTTTATTGGAGATTGTTTGATCAGTTTAAAAGATTTACTGAAATTTATAAATGGGGATTATGGGTTTAGAGTAGAGAAATAAAATGGTTTTCTAGATTTGAAATAGAGAAGTTAAACTAACTGGCTTTGGGAAAATGATGAAATACCTTTTATTTTCTTTTAAAGGAGAAAAATAGATTTAATTAGGTACAAACCTAGACTTTATTAAATTTGAGTAGTTGGTAGGGAAACAAATGATTAAAGAGTTAAAACTTAGATTTATTTTGTAAATAAAATGCTGACTCTATTTTAAAAGAAAGAATGAAAGTACTTTCAAGTATAAAAGGAGATGTTGTGTAATAGGGAATTTGGTAGGAATGTCCTTTTGGCACCAAATTTGTGATTTGACATGATCCTAAATATTTAAAATTTGAATTTTTAAATTTTCAAACCTTCCAGAAGCTTGAGATAGCAACCATCTTGTTATTTCATAACCTTAAGGTTATTACTTAACTAATATGAATCTATTTCTCGGGAATAATGCATATCATATCTCATTAACATATATAAAGTAAATTAGTCAAGATAAATTATTCCAAGTTCTTTTCTAATATGACAAAATCTATCTTCATGCAAAGGTTCTGTAAATATATCTGCTAATTGATTTTCACTATTTGTGAATTCAAGTAGGATATCTCCTCTCTAAGCACATAATCTTTTATGAAATGATGCTTAATTTTAATGTGCTTTGTTTGTGAGTGTTAAATAGGATTTTTTTAATAAATTTATAGCATTTGTATTATCATAAAAGATTAGTATGGATGAGAATTTCAAATCATAATCTTCAAGTTATCTTTTTATCCATAAAATTCGTATGCAACGGCTTCTTACTACCATATATTCTGCTTATGTTATAGATAAGGCAACTGAAGCTTGTTTTTTTGCTACATCATGATACAATTCTTTGTCCCAAAAATTGACATGCTTCACTAGTGTTTTTTCTATCTAACCTGCATCTTGCAAAGTTAGCATCTGAATATCCAACAATATTTAAAGAGCTATCCTTAGGATACCAAAGGCCATAGTTCTTAGTTCCTAATTGCTAATAGGTATTTGAAAATTCTTTTAACAACATATAAATAAGATTCTTTGGGATTAGATTGATATCTAGCACATATGCATATGCTAAATATAATATCAAGTCTACTTGCAGTTAAGTAAAGAAATGATCCAATCATACCTCTATACCACTTTTCATCAATCATTTTATCATTTTTATCTTTGTCTAATTTTGTAAATGGATTCATAGGAGTGCTTATGGCTTTTGCATTTTTTATTCCAAACTTCTTTAGAAGCTTACTTGTATACTTTGCTTAATTTATAAATATTCCTTCCTTTGTTTGTTTTATTTGAAGTCCAAGGAAAAAAGTAAGTTCTCCTATCATGCTTATTTCAAATTTACCTTTCATTAAATTTGAAAATTCCTTACATAAAGGTCACTAGTAGAACCAAAGATAATATCTTCAACATAAATTTGGACAATTAGTATATCATGTTCAATGATTTTGATAAAAAGAGTTATATCTACTTTACCTCTTGAAAAACTATTTTCAATAAGAAATTTACTAAGCCTCTCATACTAAGCTCTTAGAGCTTGTTTTAATCCATAAATGGCTTTAGTGAGTTTGAAAATATGTGTTAGCTTTTCTTTATATTCAAATCTAGGAGGTTGTTTTACGTAAACTTCTTCATTTAGAAAGTCATTTAAAAATGCACTTTTCACATCCATTTGGTAAAGTTTGAAATTTTTGAAGCATACAAAGGATAAAAGCATCCTTATAGATTCAAGTCCAACTACAAGTGCATAAGTTTCATTATAATCTATACCTTCTTGTTGATTATAACCTTGATCCATTAACCTTTCTTTGTTTCTTACCACTTTACCTCATTCATCCAATTTATTTCTAAATATCCATTTTGTTCCAATGATTGGATGATTTGAAAGTGGTGGTACAAGCTTCCATACATCATTTTTCTCAAATTGATGTAATTCCTCTTTCATGGCTTTGACTTAACTTTCATCATTGAAAGCATCTTGTACATTCTTAGGTTCTATATGTGATAATAAACTAAGTTAGTTTTATTTTTAAAGGAGGATCTAGTTTTATACCTTAAGATGGATCACCAATGATAAATTTATTTGGATAGCTTGGATGAGTTCTTTATTCTCTTGGTAGATTTCCTTTACTTCTTGGAGTTGTATGTTACTACTCTTTAACTGGATTTTTAATAGCATTGTCATTCTATTCCAAATAGTGACCATTTTGTTCATTTTTAGCATTCTACTTGAAATAGCAACGTCCTTGCTCTTTTCGAAGATGGGTCTTAAATTGGTTTTCTCTGATTATTTCAGTTTACTCTTTAAATTCTTGCTCCTTTGACATTTTTTGGCCTTCATCATTAGCTTGCTTTTTCAAGAAATATGTATTAGATTATAAGAAAACAACATGGATAGATTTTTCAATAGTAAAGGTTCTTTTGTTATACACTTTATAAACCTTACTTATATTAAAGTATCCAACAAAAATTTCTTCATCACTTCTTGAGTCAAGATTTCCAAGATTGTTTTTTTCATTATTTAAAATAAAGCATTTGCATCCAAAAGTATGAAAATAACTAATGTTGAGTTTTCATCTATTTGAAATATAACATAATATATTAATAGCTTCAACGTAAAAATATTTTAGTAAGTTATTTTTACAAAGTATGATTCTAGCCATATTTTGTAATGTCCTATTCTTTCTTTCTATTACCCTATTCTGTTGAGGAGTTCTAAGACAAAAAAAGTTACGACCAATACCATATTCATTACAAAAAATTTTAAATTTTTTATTTTTAATTTCACCACCCTGGTCACTTCTAATATTTGTAATGCAAACTCTTTTTTCATTTTGAAATTTCTTGTAAAAATTATTAAATGTTTCAAAAGTATCATCTTTATGTGCAAGAAAAAATACCCAAGTAAATCTAGAGAAATCATCAATAATTACCAAACCATACCTTTTTCTTCTGAGGCTTATTATTTTGGTAGGACCAAAAAAATTTATATATAAGAGCTCTAGTGGTCTAGAAGTTAAAACTACATTTTGGGGTTGAAATGATGATTTAACTATCTTGCGTTGTTGACATGCATCACATATATGGTCTTTTTCAAAACATATTTTTAGAAGACCTATCACTAAGTCTTTTTTTAAGAGATTTGAAATAAGACGCATGTTAACATGACTAAGTCTTCTATGCCATAACTAACTTTCATCACTTATTGATGCAAGACATTTTAAAGAGTTTGAAGAAATTTCTTGCATATTTGAAATATAAATATTATCATTCTTTTTCTAATAAAATAAATTTTATTTTTCTTTTTATGTTGAATAAAATAATGTGATGATTCAAAAATCACTTTATAACCTTTATCACAAAATTGGCTAATGCTTAAAAGATTAAGCTTAAAACCATAAACCAAACTAACATTGTTAATGGAGGTAAGACTGATACCTAACTTACCTATACCGATAATTTTGCATTTGGTGTTGTCTTTAAGTATGATAAATCCGCCATTTATGGTTTTAGGTGATGAGAACTTACTTCGATCTTTTGTCATGTATCTTGAGCCTCCATTATTTAGAAACCAATTATCCTTTTTTATTGTGGACTTAAGATACACCTATAACAAAAGATTAATTTTTCTTAGGTACTTAAATCTTTTTCGGTCCTTGGAGGTTAGTTGATACCTTTTTATCATTTTGTTTATCGAGCATCATATATTGATTTGTCTTTGAAGGCAATCCTTTTCTTAAATAAAAAAAGGTAGCAATATGACCTTCATCTCTACAATAATTGCAAGTCATATATGAACTTGATGGATAAGAGACTTTCACAAAGATGCTTTTATAATGTTTATCATAGAGTGAGTGAAGATATCCTAATCCTTCTTTTTCCAAAGAATATTTTTGAATTCCTAAAAAAGTATCCAAATTATTTTTTCCATTAACAAACTTTGCAAGATCATTTGTTAGAGTATTTATTTTTCTCTTTAAAGAAACATTTTTCTTTTTCAAGTTTAAAAATTTATGCTCTAATTTAGGTCTTATTTTATGATTTTCTACTTTTAAAAATTTTAAATCATTTTATAAAACTTGTTTTTCTTTCTTTGAAAGATAATTTTTTTTACTAAGTCTTGATTGTTTTTTTCCTAACTTTTCAATCGATTATGTTAGAAATTTAAGATTATTTTCTAAAACTTGTTTTTTCCTTTTTAAAAGCTTCATTTTCATTTTTCAAAGTTTTCAAATCATTTGTTAAATTTTGTTTTTCGATTTCAAAAGAGTATGAAAAATCTTTTTCCATTTTAAGACAATTGTTCTCTCTTATTAAAGCTTTGTTTTGTTTCTCCAAAGAAAAATATTTAATTAAAATTTTTAAAAAATCTTTCATCAATTCATCATAAGATAAAGGAGATTCAAGTTTATCATCAGTTATCTTATTGTTTTCTTTACTTTTGACCATAAAGTAGTAGTTGGCAATATCATCTATTTCTTCTTCTTAATCTTCAAGTTCTTCCTCGGAGGTTATTTTTTCATCATCCCATGTTGCCACCATAAAGCAGTAGTTAGACATTCACTTTTTTTTGTGTCCTAGCTTTTTAAATTCAAAGTAAACTAAGGATTGGTTGCTTGATTCTTTATTTTGTTCTCTTTTTTAAAGTGTTCTAGGCTTAAAACCTTTTTTTTTTGTACATTCTAAAAAATCTTTTTGCTAAAAATGCTAACTCATCTTCTTGTTCTTTTGTTTCTTCATTAAGATTATCCTCTTCTTTTTCATCTTTTTGTGAGGATGTTTTAAATGATATCACTATTTTTTTCTTTTGTTATCTTTTCTCATATATATTTTTTTATATGCTAAGAGTTTTCCTATTAACTCATCATATGTAAGAGTAAAGAGATTGTTTCCTTCTTATATGGCATCCATTTTAGATTGCCATGATTTTAGAAGAGTTCTCAAGATTTTCATCACTAGTTCTCCATTGGTAATGATTCTTCCAATGCATAAAGATCATTAACGATGGTTGAAAGCCTTTCAAATATAGGCTCTCTCTTTTCACTTCCCTACATTTTGAATATTTCATATTCATGTACAAGCATATTGATCCTAGTTTTTTTTATTTAATTAGTGCCTTGATAGGTCACTTCAAGTTCATCTCATATTTAGAAATCTTTTTAAACTCGCTAGGTGTTACAACATAGATAATGGTATTCATTGCTTTTATGTGTATTACTTCTTTCTTGTAATTGGCTTTTGTCCATTCATCTTCTAGCTTAAGCACTTTTATTTCTCTTTCCATCTTTATAGGTGCTTTATAGCCTTCTTTGATAACTTTCCATACTTTAATGTTAGTGAATTTGATGTAGATCATCATTCTAAACTTTCAATAGTCATAGTTTGTACTATTAAAGAGTAAAGGTTTAGTTATAAAATGTCCTTTTGGTACATGACTTTGGCCAAAAAGCTTCATTACCTATAAGATCTTTACTCACAAAGTTGTTAAACTTTTAAAAAAGTGAGACCAAGCATGGATACCAATTGATAGAGCTTACAAGTCAAGAGGAGGTGAATTAGCTTTTAAACAAAATACGAATATAATGAAGTTTATAAAATTGTGAAGCACTAATAAAAGATTTCAAAAAAATTATGAATATGTAGTTTCAAAAATATGAAATATTTTAACAATGATTCAAAGTATTTTCTCAAAAATGTTTCAAAACTTGTTTCTTTAAATGTAATGAGGAAAGTTAATTCCATTTTCTTTTGAAGTGATGTAACTTTTTCAAAAAATACAATAATAGTAAGAGATAAAACAAAAGATAAGTAAAAGAGAGAGAGAAAAGATAACACTCAAAATTTTTATACAAATTTGATTATCCAAAAGGAACACCTTTTAGGTCTATTCCTCTCTTTTCAACCTTCTAAGTTTCATTTAAGGTATCCATTAATTTTTTCCAAGTTAACCATTTAGGTTTATAAGATACTTCTAATCTCTACTAGGATTTTCACAAGCACCTAATTTTATAAGATATTCTTAATCTTTACTAGGATTTCCACAAACATCTAGCTTTATAAGATACATTGATTTTCACTAGGATTTCACTACCACCTAACTTTATAAGATTATCCTAATCTCTACTAGGATTCTCTCAAAAAATACAGAAAGGATTTTGCTTAAAATCTTTTGAAGAGATTTTACAAGATTTCACTCATTAACACTTTTTTGAATGGATATGCAAGTTTTGACTCTAGAGTGAGTGGAAAATGAGAACTAAGATTTCTAAAGAGAAAGTTAAAGGAAATTGCAAGTTGTAGTGCAAGGTTTCAATTTTTTTCTCATTACTAATCTTCATATGCATGCAACCTATTTATAGATGAGAACCAACTTGGGCTCAAAGTTATCTTTTGGCTTTAAGTTTGAATTTAGGCTCCAAGTTTGAATTTGAATTTTTGGCCTTAAGCAATTTGAAAATTGAAAAATAGCTCCATAAAGTGTTGGCTTGCTTTAGAAGCTTTTTAGGATGTCATACAATCTAAAAATATCATGTATGCATTGTATATGTTAGAAATAAAGCACTTTTTTTTTTATCTTTTCTCAATTTTTGGCACAAGATAGCAAGCACGTTGCTATTTCACCAAAACTATACTTTCTTCTAGAAGATTAATCCAACTGGCTTGTACTATGTATGTATTGTTCAAGATATTGTTTATCCAACTATAAAAAGTTGTTAAAGTAGCCTATGCAATTTAATATTAATTTTGGCACATGTTAGGCAATTCAAAAAATAAATTTCCCTCTCATTTTGATTTTTTCATTCATAGTAAATCAAGGGCTCAAAATGATTCATAATTATTAACCATTGGATCTTGTCATTTTTTCCTTGAAAATAAATATTATACTTAGTCAATAGGATTTTTACTTGGTAAGAAAGTTTGGCATTTTTAAAAAATAGAAATAAATGAAAAATCATAAAACATTTTCTTCACATGAAAAAATATAATTGGAATTTTGCAAATATGCTGGCCCAAAAATATTTGAAAGGCTTAACAAGTATAAACCATTCAATTTTAAACCTAAATAAGTTGATAATAATAATAATAGAATTTATAGGCCTAAATTCCAACTTATAGAAATATTAATAAATCTAATTTATTTCCCATTTGTTTCCTCAATATCGTTTGTATCGATCCATTTATTATCTGTATTGGCTAGAAATAAGGAGTCACATCATCATTTTGTATTTTCACTCTATTGAAATAACATATTGTTATCTGTATATCATGAAAATTCATCTATAATTCTAACTAAAATTTAATTGGCAAATTTTTAGCAAGCTCGAAAATTTTAACTCTCTCTAGATGATTTTGTGTCATTTGTATAAGGTTTTTCATATTTTTTTTAAAATAAAATTTTTTAACACCTATGTAGGCGATATAGTTTTCTTTTTTTAAAAAAAATCTATACTGATAGCAAAAGTTATATATATAAATTTTTTTTAAAATTCTAAAAATCTCTATAGGAAATCAAGTTTTTGTTGTTTGTATAGATGTCATTTATATAGACTACAATTGTTGTAGTGTATATCAAGGATGCATAATAAAAAATGGAAAATGTTAAAGTATATTTAATTATTTATTAAATGCTAATAAGCTATCGTATCAATTTATTAGCTTAACAGATCAATAATTATTGATTTCAAGTTTTGTAAAGTTTAATTATTAAACTAATGAAATTATTTGAAATTAGTTCTCTAAATTTTCATTAAATTTAATTTGTAAAAGTCAAAAGATGTGTAAAAATAATATTTAGCCTTTCATTTAAAAAATAATAATTATTACATTCTTCAAATTTCATAATAATCATTACTAATTCTTTATTTTTATTTTTATTGTAATCATCAATCCCAACCTTCATTTGTAATGCTAAAAATTATGGTAAAAATTGCATATAACTAAATGATGAATATGGGGATACCCATTATGGGTGATCCACATTTATCATGTATTTTAAATAAATATTTAATTCATTATTTAAATTTGAATTCAAAAATAAAAGTTAATTTTTTGGTAATTAACTAAAGGAATGAGAGATATGAAAAGAGAAATAACTACCCACTCTTGCCTTTAGAAGTTAAGAGAGAGAGAAAAAAAAGGCAAAAAAAAATGAAAGACATACGACACAATTTAGTTTTTCTTCTATATATGTGTGTGAGCCAGAAAAATTCAACCAGAGAGTTTTTCTTCTTCTTCTTCTTCTTCTCTCTACAATAAAGTGTGTAAGTATTTTGGTTTTGGTGCAATTGTCATGGACACAAGTCAAGAATTCCGGTACAGAGGTGATTCTTAACATTCGTGTGGTGGAGTGTAGCATTAGGATCCCAAAAGCCAAAATCCAGTACGTATATTCCGTAATTTATTTTTGAGTTAATTATATCATTTATTTTTCCAATATTAGTATCAGAGTTAGGTTAGAAACTGATGTTTATATTTTCCCAAATGTAATTAATTCAATTAAATGTAAGTATGAGATGTATGAGATGCATTGATGAATGAGATACATGAGATGAATTATATGAGATGTTCTGAGTTAAATGCTTTCCCACTCACTGTGTATTTAATTGGTAATTTTATTTTGGCCTGAAAGCATGCTTTATAATTTTAATTCTTATGATGAAATAATTTGGCCAAAGATATGAAAATTTTTTGTATGATTATGTTATTTCTAGAATGATACTATTAGGGATGATTTTAATGTTAATAGATACGCATAAAACTTCCATAAAACATTCCTGAACATTAGAAATCAACTAGAACACCTAAAATTTCATAAAATTCATTATATTCCATATACTAGGTCCTCTAGGAAATTAATTTTTTAGACCATAAAATTAGCCTAACTTGTAGAGCATAAAATTTTAAGAAAAATGGATTTTGAATCACCTAAAATGGACTCCCGGATCAAAAGTTATGGCCAAAACAAGTTTTTGAGTCGAACAGACACGTTTAAGTTGCGAACTGGGTTAGATCCAACCCGGTTGACTTGATCAAAGGTTGAAGACAATATAAATAACATGTCATTTTAACCAATTGAAAAATGACACGTCATTTTGATGCCTGACCAGAATCTAAATGACATGTCATTTTGCAAAAATAAATAAATAAATAAATAAATTTTCTCCTACTTTTGGGGGTGGCGCATGGGGCCCACCCCCAAGCCTATTTGCCACGTATCATACTTTTCTGGAAGGAGAAAATTTTTCCCTCCACTTCTAGCCATCTCTGGTGGCCGGAAAACATCAGCAAGGTGGTGTGTGTAGCTCACGCGCTGTCATTGCAAGTGGCATAGTTCTATTTTTCTATTTTTCAAAAAAAAATTTTGGCATAACCACTTGCAGCAGCACATGAGGGCACGTACGGCATTTTTTGGAGGCGAAATTTATCTCTATTTTTTTTTTAAATTGAGATCTATATATTGATATATATTTTGTACATTTTTTAGACTTTTGTGACACTGTTTTGACTTAAAATGTGGCAAGAAATACCTTATTTTGATCATATTTTTGTGTCTATTTTTGGAACAGACATGGAATAGTGGTTCAGAGAAGAATATGATCCATATGGGTTTGTGGAAAATCTAATAGGAGAAGAACTTAGAGAATCAGACTAGGTTGAAACTCTGAGAGACCTAAAAGAATTTATGCACACCTTTTACAAAAGAACTGCATATAATAAGACACCGATGACAGACTTCTTGTTTGAAGTCAAACTTCTGAAAAAGAATCTCACCCGTAGAGGAAAGGTGTTCCTAAATTACCTTTAGTTTCTTACCTTGATGAATACAATTCCAGATGATGATTTATGGGTTCTAATCAAAAAGGCCCTATGAAAATGCAAAGACTACTAATTGGGAACTGTCAAATACTTTGACCTGAAAAGATATATGGAAGAATTGAGATAACAAGAAATCTGTTATTTCAAAAACAATTGGAGAAAAACTATCCTAATGTCATAATTCCAAAATATGAAGAGTGCAAGTCATTTTGGATACAGCTCTCTAGAAAAGGGCCCACACTTAAAGGGTCCACTTAAAGCTTTGAATGTACATAACTTTGGCTCAGCCTATTCTAAGAATCCACCAAATTTGTTCAACAAATTCGATGAAATGAAGACATTGAAACTAAAATAAAAAGCTAGAATAGAATCACTAGCCTTGAATGCTTTATTTTGATGTATTCATTTCTCTTGTTTTAATAAGATTACTTTGAGAACATTGTTGAATGTTTATTGAATTCTTATTATTATTTGATGGATGATCAAATATTGTTTATTTGATGTGCATTTATTTTTTACAATACCCTATATTTGAGTGGGAGCTCTTGTATTATATTTTTTATGATAAGAGTAACACAAAGTGTTTTATTTATAAGAGCGATCTTGATAGGAAATAATAATAGTATTTAGGCAAACATGCGAAAGGGGTATGACAAATGTAAACTCCTAACCATGAACTAAGTAGTGTCATTATTGTTCTATGCGAGAACTATGCAAATAATGACATTGTATACTCATAGGAAATGTTTATACGTTTAATAAAATGGCCAGCAAAAATATAATTACTGAATCAAACAAGAGTGATAAGTTGAATGGGACAACTGGGACATTTGGCATTGGAAAATATCATACATCTTAGATGAGCAAGATGCTCTAGAAGTCCTAAACAACATCATGTTAGAACTTGAAATTGGGAACACAGCTCAGCATAGAAGAGATGTTGAGGTATATGCTGTTTGGAAGAAAAAGAACAATAGTGCTCACATCACACTTTTAAGTGTGATGGCAAATAACCTTATGTGTAAATATAAGAATTACCCAACTGCTCAGGGAATGTGGATTGCTTGGAAAGAAAATTTTGGTGGTACTTCTGCCACCAAATTAAGAAGACTTATAATTAAATTTGACATATACAAACTTCGACCTAATACACCGATGAAACAATATTTACAAGAAATGTTAAATATGATTCGTGAGTTGAAAGTAGCAGGTCATGCACTTTCTAATGAGTAGCAAGTGCAAGTAGTGATTAAATTATTCCCTGCAAGTTAGGAACACATGAAGGTTAACCTAACTCACAATGAAAGCATAGTAACCTTTAATGATGTAGCAAGACATTTGGAACTTAAGGATGAACGTTTAAGGGCCTATAGATCCTCTGGATAAGTGTATATGACTGAGGGAGCAGGTCCTTCTAATTCTAAGCTTAAATTTAAGAAAGGAAAAAAGTTCAAGAAGAGAAAAACTAGATCCAATTCTTACAGTAAGGAAACCTTCAAAGAGAAGAAAAGAAAGCGTGAGGCAAGGAACTTTGATCTCAAGAAAATTAAATGTTATGACTGCCAAAGAATGGGTCATTTTGCTCGAGATTGCACTCAGAAAAATGAACAAAATAAGGTATTATTGGATACCTATGTCAAACATTTTTCATATGTTTCTAGTACTATTTTTCTAATAGAATCTCATCCTTTTTGGATTTTGGATTCAGGTGCCACAGATCATGTGAGTAAGGATCGAGAATCTTATATAGAATATCATTGTTTGTTAAGCCAAAGTAGGTGGCTTTATGTAGGAAACAATGCGAGGATTGAAGTCGAAGGCATTGTGTAACTCCCTTACTTAATAACACCTTATTCCTCGTTTAATAGATAATTATACATACTTATTCGCCATCTACTTCAAGCTAATACGAAAAATCACAATCAATTTTTTTTTGTATATTTTATACACATGATCAAAAGTCATTTAATTATACATAAGTTCAACTTTACAAAATATACATCCCATCATATACAATATCACTAACTATATCATTATTTACAACTTCAAACATCATTGCCCTTTATCATGAGAGCCTTTGGAAGCATCACCTGGAATGGTTAGTCACAATACAGAAAACATAAGAAACAAAGTTTCCCAGTAGCTAGCTAATGCCATAAAAATATTTCAAGCCATTCCAAATCCTTAAGCAATAAAACATACGTTTCGAAATCGATTAATCAATTATCATCATATTCAACACCATACCATTGTAGAAAATGTGCATCACACATAGCAATTCACAACAATCATCAAGCCCATTCAGGGGCTTATCACAATATCTAGATGGCCATCTCAAACAATCGTACCTAGGCCTCACACAGCATCATGCTGTCTTCCCGGGGTGAACTCGAGCCCAAAGGCCTAACACAGTATCACACTGTCTTCCCGAGGTATCTGGCCATAGGTACCGCACACAGCAATTGCACTATTATCCCCGAGGAACTCGAGCCATAGGCCAAACACAGTATTATACTGTCTTCCCGGGTTGTGCCATAACAATTGTATACACATTCCATACAATGGCATAAAATAGAGAAAAATCATGTAAATAGAAAACAGCTTAAGGATAAAGCTAGCTACCTTTCACAAGCTTCCAACGTGATGTTCCCTTTGCTCTCACTTAAAAACTCCTTTATACTTCCTCTTGCCTTTGCAAGTTGTCACTCTTTAGTCTATACAAATACACATCATAGCTTATATTAGAACATTATCACTTTCCCTATTCCTCATGTATTCTTTACTTTCTTCCACCTTAATAAATGCATACTTAGATACTCTACACTTTGCTTTCAAGCTTTAAAATGACACATATGAACATTGGAAAAAGATCCAAAGGTAAAACCATACAAATCCTGAAGAAATCAAGCCAAAAAAGTTCACTTGGAAAAGTACACGGGGGTCCCATACCCCGTGTTCAGGGTCGTGTTTCTCACTGGATGGCTTCGAGCTTTACTGGATTATTCACAGAGAAGTACACGGGGGTAAACACGGGCTGTGTTTTACCCTGTGTACCTTACTACCCTTCAGTCCTGAATTAAACACGGGGAGTGTTGCACCCCGTGTAGCACACTGATCAACTTCGACGAGGAACACGGGGTACAACACGGGCCGTGTTGTACCCCGTGTACCTTGCTGATCCTCCGAAAACACATTAAACACTAAAACTCCTTCCTTCCTTCTTTTCCATTTCATGGCTTTGGCTTCTAAAAATGAAAAATACACACAAACACTTTCATAACTTCAAAGTTTCATCTTCCATGGGCTTCATCATTCATAAAACTTATTCTAACTTCACCAACTTAGCCAAGTTCTAAACATATCATGCCCATACTACACATGCACCATTATACCTCTAAAACCCAGGTGTGTAATCATGGTTTCTTGTTATTTTTTACACCAAACCAAAGCCATAAATCAACACTAGAACATCTAAAACACCATTCAAATCATTGTAAACTCCATGTTCAATCACCCTTGGCTACATCAACCTCAAGATTTCAAGAAACTAAGAAGAGTACATCAAAGAGCTCTTAGAGGAGATCATTTTTACCTCTTGGTGCAACTTGAGAATCCTCACTTGGAGCTCCCCAAACTTGATCAAACTTGGGCTTTTCTTCAATCTAGGGACATCAATAGATAGAGCTTGATGAGAGGAGCAATTTTCCCTTCTACACCTTAGCTTGAATCTTGGTATTTTGGGGTGAAAAACTCAAAAGAAACTTTCTCTCTCTTCCTTCTCTCTCTCACACGTCCAGCTTGCTTTCATGGAGGATTTTCTGCAGCTTTTTGGAGAATGGAGAAGGTAGTAGAGTTTTCATGAAGCTTTAGGGGTATTTTGGTCATTTTTGAGATTTTCAAGGGTATTTTAGTCCTTTTTTCACCAAAAGTAAGGCTATTCTTGCCCTTAATTTTCTAACAATGACACTTGTCATAAATCTATTGGTCACACTATTTAAAATCACATGTTGCACCCCAAAATCTTTGTTATTCATATTAAATCCCACAGCCTTAATTATTTACATTTTAAACCACACTCGATTTTGCACTATTGCAAATTAGTCCATAGGGTTTCTGTCTGTTTAAAATTCCTTACACTGTCAGACTTAGACAGCTTCCCTTTTTAGGGTTTTCTAACCTCCTCTGATCATTCATACTATTTAGGGAAATTAATTCTTTCCCTACTATCCCTTTTTCCTTCAAAATTTCATTTACCTTACGCTTAAGTTCCTTCGACTTAAAATTCACCCACCAGACTAATTCAATCACGCTTTTCATTTCTACAGCCTCAGAATTTAGAGATTCAAACAATAGAATTAAAAATTCAGGACATTACACATTGGAACATGCAAATTTGATTTGAGTGGAGGAAAAACTTTAATCCTACCTGATATACTTTATACACCTGACATTCGAAGAAATTTAGTTTCTGTTTGTTCCCTACTTAATTTTGGTTTTTTAGTTAACTTTCATGACAATGTAGCTGACATTTTAAAAGATGATGTATTTTATGGTTCTGGTTTTATTTCTAATGAATTTGTCATTTTAGATGTTGTTAACAATACTGCTTTCGATTGCTTTACTGCTTCCACTTCTAATTTAAATGTTGAAATGGATACTTGGCATGCTAGATTAGGATATATAAATAAAAATAGAATGATTAAACTAGTAAAAGAAAGATTACTAGGTCCAATTTCAAAATTGAAATATCCTTGTGCGAACATTGTTTAGCCGGTAAAGCAACTAGAAAATCATTTGGAAAAGGAACTAGGGAAGAAATTTCATTAAAATTAGTTCACTCCGATATATCTGGTCCTTTAAGTGTGAGGGCAAGACATGGAGCCTGGTATTTCATCACTTTCATTGATGATTACTCATGATATAGTCATATCTATTTGATTTCACATAAGTAAGAAGCATTAAAGTGTTTCATATGTTACTTAAATGAAGTCGAGAATCAAATAGATAAGAAAGTTAAAGCACTAAGAACTGAATGTAAACGTGAATATTTATCCAAACAATTCAAAGAGCTCCGTGAAGAGAAAGGGATAATAAGATAATTAACAATCCCTAGCACTCCACAACAAAATAGAGTAGCTGAAAGAAGAAATAGGACTCTTCTAGACGTGGTTAGATCAATGATGGCACAAGCAAATCTACTATTTTCATATGGGGGAGATGTCATCTTGACAGCTACCTTTATACTTAATCGTATACCCTCAAAGTCTATTACATCCACTCCTTATGAAGTATAGATAAAACACAAACCTAATTTGAGTATTCTAAGACCATGGGGGTCTGCTGTATACGTTCATGATGCTTCTTATAAATATGAAAAATTACATCCAGAAGGGAAGAAATGTATCTTTATAAGATACTCAAAATTATCTAAGGGATACATTTTCATTGGTGAAAATAAGGATGGGACAGTAACGGAACTTGAATAAAAAGATACCACATTTTTGGAAAGTGAATTTCCTAGCAGAGGAGAAATTAACCGAACTATATCCTTTTATGAGTTATAGGATCAAATAAATAGTAATATTGAATCTTATCCAAGTGGGAGCTCTTAAAGAATCCCTGCCAATCCAAGTAGGAGCTTTGAGAAAGTGAGTGAAAATCCTATAGTTAGAGAATATATGATACAGGAAATCCACTATGGAAAAGTAATAGAGGAAGTGTACTAAAAATACATTTTTCGATTGAAGGATAAGCCCTTATGGTCACTTCTCAAGATGAAGAAGAGCTAAAAACCATTCCGGAGGGAAGAAAGCGATAGAGGAAGAGATAGACTCAATGAAAACTAAATAAGTTTGGAAACTAGTTGACTTACTATCTAGCTAAAAGGCAATAGGGAACAAGTGGGTTCTCAAAATTAAGAGAAAGACAGATGGATCAATTGAGAGATATAAAGCTCGATTAGTTGCAAAGGGGTATACACAATAGGAAGGAATAGACTATGAGGAGACATTCTCACCTATTGTTCATTTTAATTCAATTAGATTACTCCTAACTATAGTAGCACACTTGGATTTAGAATTACATCAAATGGATGTAAAAATCGCTTTTCTCAATGAAGAACTGGATGAAAAAATCTACATGGAACAACCAGTAGGTTTTATATAAAAGGGAGAAGAAAAGAAAGTTTGTAGACTCCAAAAGTCCATTTACAGACTTAAACAATCATCCAAACAATAGTATTTAAGGTTTCACCGAGTGATAACCTCATATAACTTCCAAATGATTGAGGAAGACTATAGAATTTATATTAAGTGACATGAAGAAAATCTTGTGATATTATCTCTTTATGTGGATGATATACTATTAGTTAGGAATAACATTAATTTTATTATTATCATTAAGGAATAGCTTTCCTCAAATTTTGAGATGGAAGACATGGGTGAAACAAATTACAATCTTAGAGACAAAATCTTTAAGGATTGCTCCAAGAAACTTGTTTCTCTTTCTCAAGAAAATTATATATGGAGAATTCTTGAGAAATTCAATATGAAAGATTGTAAACCCATGGATACCCCTGTAAATAAGAATGAACCGTTGAGTCAAGAAATGTGCCCTCAGAATGAGTCTGAAAAGAAATCAATGAATAAAGTTCTTTATTCTAGTGTGGTAGGAAGTCTAATGTATGTAATGATGTGTACAAGATTGGATATTTGTCATGCGATCGGACTCGTAAGCAGATATCAATTAAACCTTGGATAGAAACATTGAAAAGTTGTCAAGAGAATATTGAGATATTTAAAAGGCACCGTCGACTATGCACTATACTATCAAGGAGATGACTTATGCTTAGTTAGATATTCTAATGCGGATTGGGCAGGAGACTTGGACAAGAGAAAATCCACATCGGGTTACTTATTCTTGCTAAATAATAATGCCATATCATGATGTAGCAAGAAGCAGACATGCATTACATTATCAACAATGGAAGCAAAGTTGGTGGCATGTTCTACAATGGTACAAGAGGCAATATGGATAAAAAGATTTGTAGAACATCTGGGGATTTGTGGTGAGAATTTAAATCCTATCCTGATATATTGTGATAGTCAAGCAGCCATCGCCTATACAAAGGATCCAAAGTACCATAGCAAAACTAAGCATATAGACATAAAGTATCACTTTGTGAGAGATGTAATAACGCAGAAGAAGGTCACCATCAAACACATTTCTACGCAAAAGATAATAGCAGATCCTTTTACTAAGGCTATACCTAGAAATGTATATATTAAGCATGTAAAGTCTCTTGGTATGCATAGAATGTAATCAAACATTTTTGAAATTAGAATGAAAAAAATATGTCTTTCATTCAATTACAAGTGTTATTATATGTGTATGAGTATACGAATGTCGAGTATGTTGTATAGGTTGATAAAGTTAGTTTTCTCACACAAACAACTGCCTCTGACACTTATGTGAAGTGGGCGGGGATGAGACATGTGTTCACCAATATAACTATGAGAAATGTTGTGTCTTTGGTAGAGAAGTAATACAAAAATCAAATATGTCACTTGAACTAAGTAAAGTTGAGATGAGATCTGAAATACAAAATATGGATCGAATTGTGGAATCCCCCACCTTCCACAATACCTATGGCCAGACAATGATTTCTTCACATAATGATGTCAAAAAGTAGTTGAATGATATGGAAGAATTCAGGCTAGGTACTGTGTGTGCCTGAACTAAAGTTTATACAGTGTTACTAATAAAATCGACATATGCCCTTATGTTAAAAGGGGAACACTGTAGCATGTGATTTATACCACATGTGCAAAAAGAACTGCAAACAGGAAGAAAGTGAAAGATTCCTATTTCATTACTGTGTGAGTCCCAGAAAAGAAATATTCTTTTCAAAGATACCTTTTGACTTTGACGATATCACAGAGAAATAATACAATGTTTGCTACCTTAGTATACATCCTATGATCATGATTTATATGGTCTAAAGGATAAAATATTAGGAAAATAGCTATTTCAAATCAAAGTGATATACGGGCGAAAGGAAGATTTCCTGACATATACACAATTATACTAGTGTTTAAGACATGTTCGTTATGAAGTTAATTTTAGTAATATCATAAGTATAGATGCTATGCATATGTGGATTACAATATGAGCTTATGGTAAAGCTCATGAGGGATTAGATTTGTAAATGAAAAGTGTATATGAGAAATCTAGGGCATCTGAGGCATAATATAAATAACGAGAAGTATGGGTTGTCTTGTGCTGATTCTATATAAGAATTTCTAGTACAAGAATGCCCAAAGATGACGTCATGCCCACGTGATCACGATAATGCATCGAGTATGAAAATCATAAAAAGAGAAGAAGATTATATGATGTAACTCATTCCATTATATGTGAGTGAGAGATGATGAATGTGGGGACACCCATTATGGGTGATCCACATTTATCATGTGCTTTAGATAAATATTTAATTAATCATTTAAATTTGAATTCAAAAATAAAAGTTAGTTTTTTAGTAATTGACTAAAAGAGTGGGAGATATGGAAAGAGAAATAACTACCCACTCTTGCCATCAAAAGTTAAGAGAGAGAGAAACAAAAGGCAAAAAAAAAAAAAAAAGAAAGAAAGACATACGACACAATTTAGTTTTTCTTCTTTGTATGTGTGTGAGCCAGAAAATTTCAATCAGAGAGTTTTTCTTCTTTTTCTTATCTCTATAAGAAAGTGTGTGGGTCTTTTAATTTTAGTGTAATTGTCGTGGACACAAGTCAAGAATTCTAGTACAGAGATGATTCTTCACATCCATATAGTGGAGTGCAACATCAAAATCCCAAAAGTCAAAATTCAGTATGTATATTCTGCAATTTATTTTTGGGTTAATTATGTCATTTATTTTCCCAACACTAAAAGTATATTTGATATTATTATGATGAGATTTAATAATACAATTCAATATTTTTTATTTATTTTAATATTATAAGTGAATGGATGAAAGAATAATTATAATAAAAAATAAAAATAAATAATTAATAATACTACTTATGAAATTGAAGAAATATAATAATTATTATTTTTTTTATAAATGAGAGAATAATGATTATGATTACCCTTTAACACACTTCAAAAGTTTGGTTGAGAGCTGAGTCCACATGCTCAATGTTGTTCCCGAACTTTTACTCAAATAAAAGATTCGTTTTGTACTCCGTGTCTGGGTATTCTCGGGACATGACATGACATAGGCTAGGCTAAGTTTAACCTAAGTTGTAACTAACTGAGCCCCGCGTTGACGATTGTGATGGCCGTCGCCTATAAGTTACGTAAAGTATGAATTACGCAATTTTAAATTGCAGACTGCAATGGTTATTATTGTTGCAATATTATGATTATGGTGCTTTCTATAAAATTATAGTTTTTTGTAATTTTAATTAATAAGAATAATATTTTTTAAATTTATTAAATATTTTAGTTATTATAATTGTAATTGAAACTACAATTTAAAACAAAGATAAAATCAATATAAAACAAAGGTTTCCTAAGACGCATCATCAACTTAAAAAGAAAGTTTGTAGACGATAACATGTATGCTAGTATATCTCACTGCAAGTTATGACTTCGTTGTATAACCGAACCCAATTTAAGTGACAACAATTTCGCAAGTCTATGCTACTGATATAGGTAAATTGAAGATTTTTTCATTTTAGTTATATTTAAATTAATTATAAAAACTTATATTTCACAATTTTAACTTGCTATGTTAACATTATGTTCCATTTTTTTTTAATTATAAAAATTTTTGGCACAAGAATTCGAATATGGGACCTTCATTCGGATTTTTGATTTCATAAGATGTAATTTTTTATTGGTGAATTACATAAGATGTACTTTAGAGAGTAAAATAAATGCATCATTGTAATTATTAATGAAAAAAATTAAGGAATTTAAAATTAATTTTTCCTTTTTTATTTAATAAAAATTTGAATTAATAACTATAAGAGTAAACATAATATTTATTCCCTCATTTATAAAGGTAAAGATTATTATATCTCTCAAGATTCATAATTAATACTATTGATCCCCTATTTTGTTCTATTTTTGTTATAATTATTCTTCCCTTTATTCACTTTTAATGTTAAAATGAATAAAAAATGTTGAAATTTATTGTTAAATCATACCTTAGTAATGTTAAATATATACATGATTTTTTATTATATTATTTTTTTCATTATTTATTTTAATGTTATATGTGAAAAGAGGGACGGACAAATATAACAAAAGTAAAAATAAAAGATTAATAGTATTAATTATAAAATTTAAGGATGTAAAAATTATTATTCTTATAAATAAAGGACTAGCTGTTATATTTATTTTCATTGTAATTATGTACTTTACTTTTCAAAATCTATAGCTCCACCTTTTTTCATATAATATGAATGAAAACAACTTAATATATATATGCAGACTTCAAAAATGTTAAAAGGAAAATCACCCAAAAAATAAAAAAAATGCTAAAAGGAAAAAAGCATCAAATTCAATATTAGTGTTCATTGCGTTACTGAGAGATCAAACTCTTGCTACCCCAATCACTTGAAATAAGTAGTTGTTGTCCTAAAATAGTAATTATATAATATCTTTTGGAAGTCTACATGAGTATGTTAGATTGTTTTGTTTCAAGATCAATGCATGCTATCCGCCTCCTTGAATGCTTGTAATATTATTTATGAATCGCCTATCCTCTTGAAATAACGGGAAGAAGGATTGGAGCAAAACATATAGATAGTTCAAAGAGGTAATTTATAGCTTATTAATCTTATTAACTTTAAGAGGTGTTTGCTTGAATCTATTAAGAAAAAAAAATTGTACTTTAATAAGCTTCATAGAGAAGTGATAGCCTATCAATTTTTCAAAAAAGATTTATTTGGCTATTCTCATTGGTTTAAAAAAATAAATAAATATATGTAATCAAGTTAAAAAATAAATAAAAATAAGTAATCAAATTAAAAAATAAATAAAAATAAGTAATCAAGTAAATAAATATGTGATATCATAAAATATGATTAATTAAATTGAAGTGATTATATTTTTATTTTCAATAAACAATAAATAAATAAGTAAATCGATAAATAAATATGTAATGTTATAAAATATAATTGATTAAATTTTATATTATTATATTTTTATTTTGAATACCTTGATTGCATTCATATAATTTGACCTCAAAATAAATATGAATTGATTTACTACTATATATATATATATATATATATATATATATATATATATATATATATATATATATATATATATATATATATATATATATATTAACACGTCCTTTTATGTTGTTTTACATTTTTTAATTAGTTCAATAATTAACTTTATCAAAATTGTCTCATATAATGAATAATCTTATTAGCTAACAACTACTAGCTAATTTTTTTTCAAGAAGTCTTAGGTTTGTACTTTGCACTAACGAAATGTGCTCTTATGGAAACATGAGCAACAAACATAACGGATGGCCTATTATGTTGATAATCTACAATCTACCTCCTTGATTTTGCAAGAAGTACAAGTACATTATGTTATCTTTATTAATTTCAAGCCTTAAATAATCAAAATGATATAAGTGCCTTCTTAGCACTACTTATTGAAGAGCTAAAGATCATGTGAAATGAAGGTGTTTCAATCTTTGATGCATATCATCAAAAGTCTTTTATTTTGTATGCCATGCTCTTTTGTACAATTAATAACTATCTAGTATACAATAACTTGTTTGGGTATAGCATCAAAGGGCATAAAACATGCTCTATTTATGAAAATGATACTTCCTATTCTCAACCAATACATAGGAATAAGACAATATATATTGTTTACTGAATATTTTTGCTCCATTCTTACCAATATCGTAGGCTAAGAAAGGCTTTGAATGGGTCATTGAAGGAAGCACCAATAACAATGCCCTTAATTAAGGATGAAGTATATAAATAGTTCAAAAATGTTAATATCATTTTTTGGCAAACCCTAAAAACCTTTAGGTGGAGAGATTTAATGGAAGAAGGGGTTTGTAATCTTCAAATTTTCATATTAAGGAAAGACACATGTGAGTCATACCTTGATGTTATGCACATGGAGAAAAATAATTGTGATAGTCTTGTTGGAATGTTGTTGAATATATTAGGGGAAAGTAAGGATGATGTGAAAACCAGATTGTACTTAGTTGAAATGGCCATTTGAAAAGACCTAGCACTAGAAAAAAGGGTTCACATATGTATCTACCTTTAGTTTGTTATATTCTATCTAAAAGGAAGAAGATATATTTTTGCAAATGTCTATTTGGTGTTAAGGTGCCATAGGGTTTTTCTTTAAACATTAAAAGCCTTATTTCAATGAAAGACTTGAAATTAGTCAGTCTGAAATATCATGATTACCATGCAATAATATAATAACTGTTGTTGATGACTAGTCGATCAATCTTACCAAAACATATTAGACACGTCATTAGAAAAAATTTATTTCTTCTTCAATATAATCTTTAGTAAGGTTATTGATCCTCAACAACTAGGCAACTCGCATAAGGAAGTTATAGTTACACTATGTCAGCTTATGATGTACTACTTATCAAATACAAAGGCTATTGGACTTCTAAAGTTTTATCATGAACGGGGAATGGCAAGTAAGGGTAATTGGGGACTTTGGTGGTGAGCATAAGTTGTAAAATGTATATTTAGACCCACCTTTGCATCTTGCATAATAATGAAAAAGTTTAACCTTATGTGAATAAGCATATAACCTTTGTAAGGGAGCTAAATCATGGAAAGAATGACCAATGGGTATAAATTAAACACAATCAATTATTTATCACTTGGTTCTAAAGTTGAATCCCCTTTTTGAATGGTGCCAATACTAGATATTATTTCTGAGACTATAAGATAGTGGCGCACTAGTCACACAAGGAGGCTATATTTTATCATGGATATAACATCAATGTGTATTCTTTTTACATGAAGGGCCATAATAATAGGAACATTATGCAAAATAGTAAAGGTTAATTTGGTGGCTTAACAATGAACATGAGTAAAGATAAGAACCTTATCTATGCCAATATATCATATTATAGGGTCATTGAAGACATTTTGGAGCTTGCCTATATTAAATTTAAAGTGTGTGTTTCAATGTAAATAAGTTGAGAATAATAATGACATTTAGGTTAATGAGTTTGGATTTACATTAGTGGATCTTAATAAGAAAGGTCACTAAAAGGGCCATTCATAATGTCATCACAAACAAAATAAGTTTTTTTATGTCATAGATTCATTTGATAAGAAATGGTTTATAGGTTTATAAAGGAAAAGATAGGAGATGGGGGACAAAGAATACATGAGGAATAATATTAAGAAGATTCATTCTTTCTCTATTAGATTACATTCAATGGATAATGAAGGTGATATAGATGAATTATACATGTAAGATGATCATGTTGAAAGGATATGAGTTGAAAATCCTCTTAAGATATTAGGAAAAATTGAAAGTAATTGGATTCATACTTCTTATACTCATGTTCTACATGTAATTAGTGTTTTCTTCTAAATTTAATTTCTAATACTTGTTTATATGTTTTAATCTTCTAATATGATGCAGATTTTACATACTATGTTCTAAATCTTCTTGTATTAATAGTTATCTTTAAATTGGTGAGGAGAATGGTGCTCCTTGATTTAACAAACAACACATAGTACCTCTAAAGATTAATTACATAAGCCAAGAAATAAAATACTCTTTAATAAAAGCAAATAGTATTAATGTTGCACCTATAACATTAACTGTGACTTGTTGTGCCCTTGTTTTATTTCACAAAGTATTCTCTTAGTGACCATGTCATAGTAACTTCCTTTTTTAATTTTTAAAGGTATTATCATCAATTTTTGCAACATGTACATATTACTCCTTATTTAAATGTCTTTAAACTTTTGGACCTAATTAAATATATGAAATTGGTGCCATTGGATTTTTTGGAATTGGGATATTATTTCTTTTTACCATAGAGACAATAAGATAGGGATTAAGTAATAGGATAACAAGTTTAGGTGCACACTAATTTGGTTGGATATTGTTTATAATTGAATTTAGATGAATATTACTCTAAGCGCAGTGAGGTTTAAGGGGAAATAAAATACATATTGGTTGTTTAAGAAAAATGATATAATAGATTGAAAATTAGATGTTGGTTAATTAACTCAAATCGACATATTATATCAATTGTCAAATAGGAAAGAGTGTTGATTTTAAATGGCATCTTAAGAACTAACATCTTAAATAACTAACCACATCAATTATTAAACAAAAAAACCAACACTTTGATTTTTTTTCATGTCTATTATTATTGTATTCCATATTGGTTATAAAACCAATGTTGGATCCAACATTGTCCAAGAACTTAAAGTATTAGTTTTCTTCTAAAAAAATGACTTAATTTGTTTTTATTCTCTATGTCAGTTAATTAATTGATGAAAAATCATAGAACATATAATGTTGCTTGTATAAATATTAGTTCACAATCGACATCAAATCTGTTAAATAACCAACATTGTTTTGCATTTCTATAGTAGTAATTATTAATTTGAAAATAAAGAATTGACACTTCTTCTTGAGGATCAATTTTTTCTATGTTATTTAGTTCAACTTTAAACTTCCTAAAAATATTATTAAATTGAATAATATGTCATTCAAAATTATAATACCAAAAAATAAGAAATATCAATAAATTTTAATTATCTCTAAGTTTTCTTTCTCTCTTTCTCTTTAAGTCATGTTTCTAGTTTCTCTTTCCATCATAATTTTTTTGAATTTATAATTTATAATTTATAATTTACCATAAAAATTTAAATTAATTTAATGAATTATACATAATAAATTAAGGTCATTCATATCATATTTTTATTTCCAAATTTGATCATGATGATTACCAAAATACATATAAATAGAGATCTTAATGATGAAGAAAAAAAGGTCAAGTAGTTATTACTTAAACTAGGTAGGAGCATTTTAGTAGTTTATATCTCACAAAGGACATATAAACAACTTGCCACATTGGATGTATAAAACTTTTTGGCAAGTTTTATTTTTTTTTAATTTTATTAGATAGAAGTGAATTGTAGAACACACTTATTTTATACTACTTGAAAAAGTTATCCTTTCCATTTTCTATTAACCAATTATCACCTCTTTGTAATTTATATTATAAAAAAATATAAGAAAAATGACTTATTGAATGGTAACAATGCCAATTACATAAAAGTTAGTCAAAGTGTGGAGTCAATGTATAGAGAATGTGACAAACACTACAAGAAATAACAATATCACTGGTGGCACTTTTTGCAACAACAAAAATCAGTCATTGGTGATACATAATAACACTTTTATTGATGACATAGTCATTAGTGATACATTAAAATTTTATAGGCACAAATTTTTCTGATTAAAAATTAAGCTAGAACTAATAACGACGATAAAGTCATTGATGAAAATAAGGAAAAAAAATTGGTAGAAAAATGGAATCTTCAATAATGACAGTTGTCATCAATGAAAATAAAGAAAATTTCACCACCAATCTATTTGATAAATTGCAGCAATTTAGTTGTCATTGAAAGTTGTGGCATTTTACCAATAGCACTATTGTCGGTGAAGATTGCCCAAGAAATTGTGCTACATTAACGGTCAAAATATCTTTATTTTCACCGACAATAATTGTTATTGTTGAAGATTGCATTTTCTCTCTAAAACTTTAATGACGATAATATCATCATTAAAAGTACCTTCCTTTTTATCGATGACCCTTTAATGATGACCGAAAATTATGTCATTATTGAAAGGGTTTAGCTATAAATACCCCCAATGCCATTTTAGTCTTATTTGTAAAGGGAAGGAAGAGGCATGGAGGAGACAATGCCATTTCAATAAGATTCATTTATTTTTTATTTAAGTTTTATTTTTTTTACAATGTAATATATTTTTTTTATTTATATATTTCTTTGAATTCTTAGTTTTTACTATTGTTAATTATTGTTGGTGTTTGATGTTTGGTCTCCATTTGATCAGTAGATTTATTTCATTAATATATGTGAATCAAATTTTATTGTATTTTATTTGAATATATAATTTATGAGGTGATTAATATAAAATGCATTAATTTAGTTTGATGATATGATTATTATGATATAAAATAAATTTTGTTTGGTTTTATATGTTGTAAACATTAAATGTGTTTATGTAGTTTTATTTCAATATACAATTTACAAATTTAAAATTTGCCATTGTTATGTTAGTGGGTAAAATTATAATTTTGTATAATATAATATGTGTATAGAATAATTACTTAAGTTGATATGAGATGAAGTTATTAAAAGGTTTTGTTTACAAATTTTAAAGTTTAGGTTGTAGATTAAAATACAAAATTTTTAGTTATATTTTACTTCTAAAATTGAAATAATGTAATAAAAATTAAAATGTGAACTAAAACTTGAATAATTAAGTGAATATATTTTAAAAAGTACATTGATATGAAAAAAACTTTTGGGTATATAATTACAAATTTTCAATATAACTTAATAAAACTATTTTAATGAAAATGTATAATAAAAAATTCAAATGTTATAAATACATTTAATGAGAATATTATGAATATATAACTAAGATATTTTGAAAGTTTTAAAAATTTAGAATATTTATATATTAAAAAATAAAATTATATATTAAATAAGCAAAAAAAATTAAAATATTGAAAATGGAAGACATAAAAATATTGAATATATAAATAAATCATTTTAATATATTGGAAAATTCAATATTTTTGTATAATTAATAGTAAAATCAGATATTATAGAAATAAATAATAATTATATAAATACAAATATGCTTTATAAAAATACAACAACTACATAAATATATTCGAAAAAATATGTTTACATGAACATAAAACTTTAAATATATAATCATATTTGAATTAATATAAATTAATAAATATATGTTAATAAAAATGTGTAAGTATAAAAAAATCAAATCATTCCAATACATCTGAATAATTATACATTGAATATATGAATAAGGAATTTTAAATGAGTAAACAGTTAAATTTTTTATATATTCAACAATAATATTAGATATTATATAAATAAATAATAAGTACTAAAAAATACATGCAAATTATATACAAATAAGCAACAATAAGATTATATATTTTAAAAAATTCAAAAATAATAAAGATATCATGTAAAAATATAATGACTATATTGACATATTTTACATAATCTTCATTCACATAAAAATAGAATTTTAAATATATAATTAAATATTGAAAAAATATAATTTGGTAACCATATTTTAATAAAAATGTATAAAAAATTTGAATCTCATAAATGTATCTAATAAAAATATTATAATGATATAAATAGAAACTTTTAAAAGATTAAAAGAATTTGAATTTTCATGTCATTAAGAATTCTTATATAAAATACAATTTATGTCAATTTAGCAATTATATAATTACAGAAATTTGAAAACATTGAATACTTAAAAATTTACCGGTACTCATAAAATATATACATTTCTTTAAAAGATTTAAACTCTGCATTTTATGAATGCAATAAAGTAGGTTTAAAAATTCAATTCCTAATTCTAAAATATTAAACATAACAATTTATATGGGTATTTAAAAAATCCAACAATACAAATAATAATACACTTAAATAATTTTAGAATGAAATTGTAATATAAGTTTAAAATTATTGTAAATGTATTTTTTTAATAATTTTAAATAGAATTACATTTATATTTTAAACTTAAACCTATTCAAGGGTTGATTGATCTTTATAAGCTAACCAATTCTTGAATTGTCCGATAAAATTGGATATTTTGAAATATATCTTATAGTTAACATTATCAATTTATCTAATTCTTATTTGACATTGCAGGAATTTCTTAATATCTTCATTATTCTCCGTGTGTAAACTATACTAATGTATAATTTACACACTTAGAGAACTATAAGTAGATGTTGCTAAAATTTTTGCATGTAAGAAATGATAAGCATGGATAAATTGATACAATCATAACTATAGAAATATCTTGAATGAGAAAAGGCCTTATCCTTTAGCATTGGAATGATACGGTGGATTTAAGACACATGACAAATGTTAATAATAACACTCAGTTCTATAAACAACTTCCTTCTTCATGTTTAGCTATATGATGTCTATAGATAAAAGTTAGATATATCTATGAGATCGCTTGTCAGATAAGTATTGGAATGGTGCATTGGCATTTGTTGAGAGAAAGTTAAAAACTTTATTGATGAAAAAGGTTTGATAAAATGGCCATATAAGAAGTGTGTGAACCTATAATTTCAAAGATTGGCACTTAGTAAGCTTGAGGGATTAGAAAAATGATCCTTTAATCATTTTATCTTCTAGGAATACTAGTTTTAGCATAAAAGGAATGGATGACTTCATCAATGATGAAGATAGTTTGGAAGATGAAATAATTGAAGATTATACTAAGGAAGGAATTCCACAGTTTGATGATGATGGAAAAATTGATAATCATGAGGATGAGCTTATTACTTTCATTGACACTGACTTAGATTAGGTTTTAATTTTTTTTTTGTATTACAACTCATAACTATGTAAAAGTAATTGTGTAATTTCATTATATGAATATAATAATTTATTTGTTATTTTCAATCAATTCAATTGTCGACCTTTTTCTTAAGTACTTATAAAATATGTATTTTCCTAGCTATAACTGATGTCGAGCCACGATATCATGGAGTGACAGTGGAGAGGACCCTTCACATTAGCCTACAAGCATTCTATCACCATATAAGGGATTAGTTATTTTTTTCTTAATGTGCATACTTAAGCTGACTATTTATTACATATAAATTCATGATACTAACATTTTTTTTCTTATCCATCAAAGTTGTAGCTTCAAGAAAAAGGAGCTTGAATAGGTTCTTCAGGCTACATGAGAAGATAGAAAGAGAGGGGAAGACTTATGCCTATATAATTTGATACAATTAGTATATGGCATGTGGTTAGTGAGAATGCTAGCTATCTTCCACGTGACATTGGTAGCATTATTCGAGCCTACATCCCATTTTATTATAAATCATTGTAGTTTGTACCTTAGCAATTACAAGACAGGGTTATGCAAGAGGTCTCTGTATGTATCGATCTCCTCCCTATCTTTATTGTTTTATATTTGATATTAACATTATTAGATATAATACTTGTTAATTTGTTAAATGTCTTCTAATGTAGTCCCACTTCGAGTTCTAACTTTTTTCTAAGCTTGAGCGGTATAGAATGATTAGTGATTTTACATGGACTGCTACTGAACTTTACAATAACAAAAAATTTAGGCTAAACTAGTACTTTTTCCAGCATAGGAGGATTAAAAGCAAGGATTTGACTTCAATTGTGCTAGGCACTTCATGTTGCCATCCATCTCACTTTAAACCTAGTAGAGATGTGTGGACTTCTTTAATAGCAACTATTATAGGGTAAGTATGATATTTAATAAATTTATGTAATTATTTCATATATCTAAATTATATTTTAGTTATGACTTTTAAACGTAACAATTTTGCATAGTTATTTCTTAATTTGTAGGAGTTATCTATGAGAAATGTAAAAATTAGAGTGAAGAATGTGGTGAATGATTGATATAGATTGAAATCCATTATGACACACTATTATGATAAGGTAATCCAACTTATCATTCATGATTTTAGTGTATAATTCATTCGCTAAGTCAATAATCATGTTCATCTTTTTTTAGTGAAATATGAGTAGAGAAATAAGGATGCAGGTGAGTTACAATAGGTGTTAAAGAACTTTAGGGACCAATACATGTATAAGATGAGGGAGTTGTGCATCCGACTCTAGAGGAGCAGTATGTAAGTTAGCTAAACCTTACATTTTAATGATAGAAATTTTATGAATATATTATGTAATCTTTAAAATTGATTTTTGTTTTAATAAATCAAAGGGAGGATGACTAAGCTTACAACTTAGTACATATAACCCAATATATCATTCATTAGCTTGCCTAAGACTCCTATACAAATTAATGAGGTTGCCATTGTCAATAAGGTGCTTAACATTCACTGAAAGCATAGGAAGGCAATCAATTGTGTGCTTGTTGGTTAATTGTTCCCTTCTTCTAGCACCTCCGACCTTAGGGTGAGGTTATAATATTTTTCCTAGGTCACTGAGTTGTAGGAACAGCTACAACAGAGTCAATAGTAATTCACGAGTAGTAGTAGCAAATTACTTAGTTGTAGTAGCAACTTGCTCAACAGCAAAAGGTGCAATAGTAGTAGAGGATTTACTTCATTGAGCTCACTTTCTTATTTAGATAGTAAGAGCTTACATTGCTTATGCCTTCTTTTATGATTGCACAACTTGGGACAACTTAGGACAAGTAGCTTCAAACTAATAGCACCCCTAACCCAACCACTCTCTCCCACCTGAGCATCGCCTTCGATGTATCACCCATGTCGTCAATATGATGATGATGATAGCCTTGGAAGGGATGATAATATATCTGGATATCTATATCTTGACCTTCTATCCCCTTAGGTTTTTATCATGTATATATATATTTTTATTTTCATGTATAGACATTTATATATCTTGAATAAAATGAGCATTCATTTTTTCATATGGATTATGTTTTTTTTTTAATTACTAGTACCATTGGCATATTTTATTTTTAATATTTAAATTAGATAAAATCAAATTAAAAATGCTAAATTAATTTGTTTTAATTAAATTTCTTACTAAACTAATTTAATTTAATTAAAATTAAAAATATTAATATTTATGCTATTAAGATAATATATTAATTTAATTACAATTTTAACTTAATATAATTTATTTTAATAATTCAAAATTTTTATTTAATTTTATTTAAATTTAGTTTAATTATGAAAACTTTTAGCAATGACAAAGTCATGGCTATATGTATAAGTTATAATTTTAAATTTAAATTTATTGAATTTTTAGTGAGGACATTGTCTTTGCTAAATTTAAATTTTTAATTTTTATATTTTTATTTCAAACTTATAGTGATGGCACAATCATTATTATAAAGTAAAATTTAAAAATATTTAAATTTTGAAAATCATTTCAATGAGACAACGTCATCACTAAAAATAAAATTTTAATTTTAATATTTTTTTAATTTAAACCTATAGTGACAACATTATTATCATTATAAAGTAAAATTCAAGAATTTTTTTAGCAATAATTTTGTTATTATAGAAATTTTAGTTTTTAGTAGCGATAATTTTATCATTGGTGTTGATTCCAACACTGACCAATTTTTGCTAACGAATTTTTTTCCGATAACTTTTATATTCACCAACAATTGAAATGTCTATACAAATCATAATTATTATCACTGAAAGTCTAATTTCTTGTAATGAAAGGCTTTCATGAGATAGATCATCAACTTGCATGGGAGGCTAAGCCCTAGCCCATGTCGAAACAAGGTGATCGAATAAGATAAATTTAAGAAAATAAAATAGATATCACATTAATTAATCCAAAAATTTATAAAATTATAAAATATAATTTTGAAAATTTTTAAATTAATTTTTATTTAACAAAATTTGAATCCTTGTAATTTAATTATTAAAAATTATAATATTTCACATTAATTATTTTTTAAAGTACAAGCACTTTGAACTAGCCGATTCCAGGGGACTCTAACCAATTTTCACGATAATATATCAGCGACCCACAGTTTATTCTGCATTTATATGGACAAAATCCAAATAATGACTTAATTACTAATTTCACCAGACGTGTCAAAACTTCTTATAGATTTAACATATAACGGATTAAAATTGTGCTTCATGTTAGTTTCACGAATTACTACTTAAGTTTTGTCAAGTGGAATTATCATAATATTATTTTTAATTCCGTGTCAAAATTTATCAAACGATTTCAAACATATTGTTAACCCATTTCGTTCAAAAAATTTGTTTCACACAGATTCAAATCAAATCTATTATTATTGTTGTTGTTGTTTTTTTTCTTTTTTTAATCATTGTTTTAAATTTAATAATGTATTAAATTTATTTTAATCAAATTATATGAATAAATAATTATAAACATAAATATTTATTTAATTAAAAATGGATTATAAATAAAACAATTACACTAATATAAAATCGCTTTCTAATATTTTTCATTCAAAGTTTGCAATTGCTTTTAAATATTTAAAATAATTTGATGTGGTTGAAAATAGCAATAATTATATATATATATATATATATATATATATATATATATATATATATATATATATATATATATATATATATAATGGAATAGCTAAATTTGGTCTATTGTCAATATAAATCAATTTTACACTATCACATTTATTATTAGTAAAAAATATTTATTTATATTACTTAATGATGCCTTGTCTTCTTGTTCATTTTCAAATATCAACGAAGCATCATAAAAGAATAAAAAATGTAAATGTGTATTTAATTATTTATTAAATGTTAATAATAAGCTAACATGCCAATTTATTAGTTTGAGAGGCCAATATTTATTGGTTCAAGCAAATAGAGCAAGTTGAGTCAAGATATCATTGAGAATGCAAGTTACATTTGACCTTTTCCACACCCCTCGTATAGGTAAAAATAATCTCTAGGATGATAAATTTGTGAAAAAAAAAGCAAGATTTGGTACTCCAATTTTCTAAGCATATAGATCTACAAGAGCCTTTATTTTGCTTTGAGTCATAGGACCTTAATTTTGAGAGTTAAAACTCATTGAGTTAATTAGTTAATTAGTTAATTTCCTTCAAAGGCATTGAACAAGGGATTGATAAATATTCACATCTTCAAGGAGATCAATTAAACTTAATTATGAAGAAAATAGATGAGAGGTAGAAATAGTCCCATTGGACATGTCAAAAATTTGTATATTACAACAATTCATCACTTATGCCACGATCAAAATCATTACTTGTGGCACAAGTTAAAAATTTTTGAGGTTGTGTTATTTAAACATAGAAATATTGGTCAAATATTCTTATGATATAAATGAGCATGGCTAAGAAATTGTTATAGAAAAAAAGGTTCTATGGCATAAATAATTTTTTTTTGCCATGAGTTCACCTATGATTAATAAATTCTTTAAATTATGAGTACAAATGTGGCAAGAAAAGTGAACCTATGGCTAATAAGTTCTTTTAGCCACAAGTACAAATGTGGTAAAAAAAAGATACATTCGTGGCTAATAACTCATATTGCCATAAACAAAATCATGAAAAAAAATAAAATTACTATAGAAACTAATATAGCTAGTTAAAATAATTTTTATATATCCATATTGAATTAATTATCTACCCATCAATCAGGTGCTTCCTATCATTTTATTTGCACATATGTTGAAACTTGTTAATATTTTCGACCCATATCAAGTTAGTGTAACTCATTGAAACTCTATTCATTTAAAAATTGCAAATTGTATTTACATGAAATGAAACCTAAATCCCTAAGTTAAAGAATATCAAGTCTTACCATTGTGTTAGTTTTCTTATTTAGTATTATAATACAATATACTTTATATAAAATTTTAATTAACTAGTTGACTACAAAAATAAAATTATACTCATGTGACACTAACTATATAGTAAAATATTATATAAATACATATAATTAAAAACACTAATGTTAAAAAACTTTATAATTTTATTTTAAAAATTATTTTTTATAGACTAAATTCTCATTTGTTCCATTACTAATTTTATTTGTATCAAATTTATCATTTACAAATATCTTATATTAATTTTATCTTTTATAAATAATTAATTAGTTAATTTTATCCTTTTATCTACAAAAATTATTTTTTTATAGACCCCTAATGAAAGTAGTGTTGCAAATTTGTAAAAACATTGACTTATTATGGATATAAAATTACAATGAGCCAAATGTTTAAGTCAAAACAGAGGAATTTGAACATTACAAAACCACACAGAAACATGTTCACAACTTGGTCAAGAAAGAGGAAAGTCCTCCCTAGGTTGCTTGCCAGTCTCATTTTCTACTTTGCCATTTCCTTCTACAAGCCCTTATAAGCCTTTCTTGTTTCTCTGAACTCAAAGTGACTCCAATGGTCAGTCCAACAGCAAATCCACACCCATAGCCCATCAAAACTACTTTCCAACCAAATTCAAATAAATGTTCTCTGTTTTGATCATCGTCGAAACCCGAAGGAGCTAACGAGGAACTTGTACCGTCTTCACATTTTTTTGGCAATGGATCCCCACATAATCCTTGGTTTTCCTCAAATGAACTGCTTGGGAATGTTCCAAATTGCTTATCTTTTGGTATGGGACCTTGTAGATTGTTATAGGACACATCAAAGAATTCCAAAAAAGTGAGTTGGGTGAGCTCTGGAGGAATCTTCCCCGAGAGGCTGTTGTGAGAAAGGTCTAATGCTTCAAGTTGCAAAAGCTTTCTTAAGGAAGATGGAATGCCACCAGAAAGCATGTTATTGGAAAGGTTGAGCAAAACAAGCCCATTTAAGTCTCCAACGGCTCCCGGGATTACTCCATCAATTTTGTTGGAGGAAAAATCTATGGCGATGAAATTGTAAAATTGTTGAAGCCGCTCATAAACCATATCTATCCCTTTGTTATTCATTGTGAATGAATAAATTTGATTCTCACTCCAGTATTTTCCCAACCCCTTGTTATAATAATAATGTATCCAATCCTCATACTTTAGCGCATTCGCATTAGAAGCTTTTATTGATTTCCATCGTTGAATGACCTTTGTAGGAAATTTTCCAACAAAATCATTGTGAGAAAGATCAATGATGTGCAACTTTGGAAAAGTGCAAGTTGCTTGGCACCTTATAGCACCATAAAATTTATTGTACCTTAAATCCAAAACTTTCAATTCTTGGAGAGTTCCCAACCAGCAAGGAAAAGAATCATTGATTTGGTTGTGACTGACATCAATGAACTCTAACATTCTGCAATTTGTCAACGCTTTAGGCAATTGACCTTGTAGATTGTTTTGGCTGAAATCAATCATCTTTAGTGCATTTCCTTCCACAAATGATTGAGGAATTGGGCCAAACAAGAAGTTCCTCTCGAGCTTCAGTACTTGTAGAGATTGGCTAAAATTTCCCAAACATGAAGGAATCGTGCCACTCAAATAGTTGAGTGACAAATCGAGCAACTCCAATGATTTGAAATGGCAAATCATCGGCGACATTTCTCCTGTCAATAAATTGTTGGCAATATATAAGCTCTTGAGGCTTTCCTTGCTCCAAAACCAATCGGGTAGTGAACGAATATAATTGTGTGACGTGTCAAGATATCCCAGCTCATCTTGGCCTTGCAAAAACTCTGGAAACTCAGTTAAGTTGCATGAAGCCACACTTAACACTTGGATTTGGGGAAGAGTTACATTGGAGGAACTTGTTTTGGTGAACAATGTTAAACTGTTGTGTGATAAAGAAAGAAAATATAACCTTTCGAGCATTAGAAACATGTTAAAATTCAGTTGCCCATTCAACCTATTAGAGCTCAAATCAAGGTACTCTAGTTTCTCTAGCTCGAAGAGAGATGGTGGGATTTTGCCCCCGATATTATTTTCCACAAGACTTAAGGAAATTAAATTGGTGAGGTTCATTATTTCAAATGGAATTTCACCAATTAAGTTGCAGATATTTATTTTTAAATCGGATAGCAGGGTGAGATTTGCGAAAGAGATCGGAAGCTTAGTGCCTATATTGATTCTGCTTAGATCCAGATAATTTAGCCTGGTTAACATACCAATCCATGAGATTGTTTGAGCAGAAAGCTTATTGTTGCCAACATGAAAGGTCCGTAAATTTTTAAGATTTGAGAGGGACGGAGGAAGATGGCCTTCAAAATTGTTATCTCTAAGGTCCAGATGTGTAAGTTGGGTGAGGTTGCCAAGTGAAGAAGGAATAGACCCTCTAAATTTACATTGCGATATTGAGAAGTATTTCAAAGAACTAAGATTTCCTATTGATGAAGGTAGTGTGCCATTAAAACTTGTAACAGTAAGTTTCATGACAGTAATGAGACTACCTGAGTGAAACTCAGGCAATTTACCACCAAGATTTGGGTTCTGTCCAAAATCCAGGTATTTCAACTTTGGTAGATGAAAGACTTCAACTGGAAACTCACCATACAATTCACATTTGTAGAGAGACAATTTTGTCAAAGAAGTTTGATTTGCCAGGGCATCCGGCACATGGGATGCAATGGTGACATAATTGAGAAAAAGTTTTTTAAGACTAGTTGAGTTTTGAAGTAACCTTCTAAAATTGGTCTCACTAAGTTGCAACAGATTGATTTGATCAGGACTGAATGCATTGCTAGTAAGATCAAGAGACATCAATTTGGATAACTGTGAAATTTCAGATGGAATTTGACCGAAAAATTTCGATGTAGAAAGGTTCAACTCTTTTAGCATTGAAAGATCACCTAGCTCGGATGGGATCTCAGAGAAATTGAAGTTATTATCAGCAAGATTAAGACTCTGAAGATGTGCAAGCTGAAAGAGACTGCTGTTGGAATTGATAGAACCATAAAGACGGCTACTACTGAGGTTAAGCTCAATCACATGACCTGTGAGCTCATCACACTCAACACCATCCCATGAGCAGCAATCTGTGTTTTGAATCCAACTCTGTGTTTTTGGATAACTGAATGGATAATAAGAAGCGGACTTACTAATCACAAAGCTTCCCTTGAATTTCAGCAATGCAGAACTTTCTTGTTGAAGGCATGGTGCTGGGTTGACAGAAGGAAAACCGTGAGTAGCAGTAAATAAATATAGTGAAAGCGAGAAAAGAGATTTTATTGAGAAAGCAGGAAACCACAATAACCCCATAGTGATGAGTGATAAGCTAAGCTTGAAACTTGAGACGAACACCGAGCCACACCAATCATAACTTATATAGGGTAAGTTTGTGCCACATGCACTAACCACAATAGGCCCATAGTCGATGCATTAACCACATGCTATATGGAAAGTTTGCAGTGAAGACTCAAATGTCGTGTTTATTGGTTAGGAATAACTATTGGAGTACAGTGTCTCAATTTATTTTAAAGCTTCCGCAAATAGCGGCCAAATAAGAAAGTAGGAAAACTTATTTTAGGGAAAAATAAATGCACAAGAAGAATTATACAATTATTATTTTGCGACATTTACTTAATTCAGGTGATTGCGCAAGAGTTTAACAGCAATTCATATATTCAAATTGTGCCAATACTTAGTGTGTTAAGAAAAATAATTAACTTACATTTTAAAAATTAGAATTAGAATGCAGTGTTAGCATAAAAACTAAATGAAATACAATACAAGTATTAATAATTTAAATAAAACTCAGAAAATGAGAACAGTATTCAGTTTAAGAAACTCCATGCTTATTGGTTTGGAATTGAGACACTTTCTATTAATTGGCTAGGAATTTCTATGTTTGGCATTAGTTAATGATATGTTCAATCAATGATATGTTTGAACATAGGAGAATAGAGGAGAAAGAGAGGAAAGGGATAGGGGGATTATGGTTTATCCTTCAAAAACTTTCAATACTAGTATTTTTGTACACTTTAAATTTGGAGAATCTTAGAGAATTTTCTGAACTTTCAAACAAGCAAAAGGGAAATTATGACTTAATTATGCAACTTTCTTCTTTTCATTCCATTAAGTTTTCTTTTATTGCCTTTTATTTTCTTTTTCTCCTAATTCTCAAAGCATAGCATAATAATATGTTTAGGAGTTAAGAGGGAAGTTGAAGAGGAGACAACAAGAGAAGATGAACAGAAGAAAAGGGAAGAGACGAGATAATTAAGGTAAGATTTCTTCTTCTCTTGTCCAGATGTTTAAAAAATCTTTCAATTTAAAAAAATATAAAATACTCTTCCGTTCCTTTTTATCTATTACATTTTTTAAAAAAAATTTATTTCTTTTTATCTGTCACTTTACAATTTCAATGAAGTATTAAATATTCTTTTTTTAAATCTATCATGCTCTTTCATTAATAAATATTTTATTATTCTACACTATTAGTCAACTTGTATTTATTTCTTTACATTTTTCTCTCTATTTTTAACTATCTTGAATTTTATGCATGAAGAGTAATCTTGTAAAACTCATTAAAAATAAATAAATTCAACTACTTTCTTAATATATGTGAAATCGGTTAATGGCGATAGATAAATAAGAATAAAGGGAGTAATAAATAGTGGGTGATATTAGACATTTTTGGAAAATTAGTTATAGACTTTAATCTCTCCTCCTCTAATCAAGACTTCAGTAAGAAAAAGGTTATGACACCCTCTCCATCCCCGCATTTTCTCCCATTCCAATGTAGCATAGCATAAGTCTTCCTTTATTAATTAGTTAGGAATTGACATGGAAGTCATTGTCATCTTTCTTGCATTAAGTCTATGCTTTAACGACAGGTTAATATAAATTTGAGAAAAAATATAAAATACTTTCTTCAATTTTGAGGTATTATATCTTGCCCTTATTAATTTTGAAATTTACAAATCAAACTCTTTTGACTATATAAAATTTATAATTAATATTCATCATTTACTTAATTATTTTATTAAATTATATGTTTTTCTTTTAAATTTTTAAATAAGAATCACAACATTATCATATGTTAATATATTGGATTATTTTTTCTGGCATAATTTTTATATTATATAAAAATAGAAATGAAATTTTATATATATAACTTTAATTAAATACTTAAAAACAAAGTGCAAAATTATATGCAAAAAAATGATATAGTAAATCAATATATGATAATATTGTCATTTTTGTATAAAATGTTAAAGAAAAAATTAAGTGAACAACGGATGTTGATTTCAACCTTATTGTTTAAAGGTTTGATTTGCACATTTTTAAAATTGATGGGAATGAAATGCAATTATCAAAATTGAAAGGGGTCTTTTACAGTTCCTAAAATGTGATGGTCAAATATACAATTATATATTGCACAAACTACTACGAGTTGGGAAGCCCGAGGTTGAATTTGAGGACGGCGAAGACATGCACATTTTCGATAAGTTATGGAGGTCCTGGTCGTCTTTACCACACTAATCCCGCCATCTCCGCGCTGTTGGCACCAATGATGGTCATGTGAAAATATATAGACACACACATGTATAAAGGATTGCTCACTTCCACGGTTGACAATCTTCACTTTTCTATTTAATCAAAAAATTATATTATTAATTTAATAATAAAATAATAAATGATATTAAATAATTATAATATGAAGATAATAATTTAACATATTTAAATTAATTTTACTCATTTTATTTTATTTTTATAATAAATATTCTTATCAATTAAAGTAATCGATAGTAATGATAAATTAATTACAATATTTTTTATTATTTTATTGTTGTTAAATTAATAATTTAAAGGTTTGATGTGCATGTTTTGAAAATTAGTGGGAATGAAATGTAATTATCAAAATTGAAAGGGGACTTTTACAATTCCCAAAATGTCATATTCAAATATGTAATTATATATTACACAAATTGTCACAAGAGTAGGGAAGCCCGAGAATTTATTTGAACAATTGAATTTGTGGACTGAAAAGACTGGGATATTTTCGATCAGTTGTGGAAGTCGTCTTTCCCACATTAATCCCACCATCTCCGCTCTTTCTTCACCTGTGACGGTGGCGTGAAAAAAACGGATATATATATATATATGGTGTAATATATATATAAAATCCCTAACCTCCACTTATATATATATATATATAGAGAGAGAGAGAGAGAGAGAGAGAGAGAGAGAGAGTGAGTGAGTGAAAACCTTCATTTTTCTATTTAGATAAAAAATTATATTATCAATTTAATTGTAATAAAATAATAAGAAATTTTTAAATAATTCTAATATGGAGATAATAATCTAAAATATTTAAATTAATTTTACTTTTTTGAATTTTACAGTAAATACTTTTATTAATTAAAATAGTTAATAGTGATGATAAATTAATTATAATATTTTTTATTATTTTATTATTATTAAATTAATAATAAATCTTTTTGTCCAAATTGAAAAAGTAAAGGCTGCTAACCTTTACATATAGATTTGGAAGTCAGCAATTCTCGTATGTGTTAGACTTGGAAGTTAGCAATTCTCATGTGTGTGTGTGCGTGAAGCAATTTATATTTTTTTATTTAGATAAAAAATATATTATTAATTTAATGATAATAAAATTACATGTGTGTGTGAAGTAATTTATATTTTTTATTTAGATAAAAAATATATTATTAATTTAATGATAATAAAATTATAGAGATTATTTAAGTAATTTTAATGAATAATCCCATGAAGGCATTCAAAATCTTCAACTATTAATTATTTTGTATATCTCTAATTTGAAGGTTATTTTTAAAAAGATGAAGATAAGGGAGGAAAAAAATCATAACTTAACTATCTAGTTTTCTCATTTTGTTTTCCTCCATTCTCTCTTAATATATTTAAGTTTATTGATGCTTTTAAAAATAAAATAAAAATAGAATTTAAAACCAGGATGTGAAGCAATTTATATATTTTTTATTTAGATAAAATATATTATTAATTTAACGATAATAAAATTATAGAGATTATTTAAGTAATTTTAATGAATAATCCAGTGAAGGAATGCAAAATCTTCACCTATTAATTATTTTGTGTATCTCTAATTTGAAGGATATTTTAAGAAAAGTGAAGATAAGGGAAGAAAAAATAATAACTTAACTATCTATTTTTCTCATTTTGTTTTCCTCCATTCTGTCTTAATATATTTAAGTTTATTGATGTTTTTAAAAATAAAATAAAAATAGAATTTAAAAGCAGGATGTGTTATTGGCTTCTTTAAGAAATTATAGTAGTACTTATAAATTATTTTTTTATATTACACTTAAGTATATTTTTTAGTTATAAATGTTTCTAATCGTTTTAAAAATTTAAGTTTAGGCATAATTAAAATGAAATAATTTAAGTTATACCTTTTCTTTTCCATATTGCCATCATCAAACAAGTCATTTTGTCAATAAATTGTACAACATGGGAACTAGGACAAGGATGTGTTATCGTGTTTGTTGGTTAAGAAGAAGGAAAATGATGCATGCCCTGAAATTGAAGTGCAAATTTATTTCAGAGCATATTTTTGACCCTTTATTTTGAGACCTGTATCAGCATTGAATGAAGAATCTCTCATTTGCAATTGGCTCACACTCCCTTCCAGGTTTACTCTCGCAGCCTCCAAAATATTTTTAAAAAATTATATTTATAAAATATTAAAATAATAAAAAATATTTATTTATATAATATTAAATACAGTGGAAGTATATATTAAAAATTATAATTTTTTAATTAAGATATGACAATAATATATATTTTTGTATATTGTAGAAATAAATACTTTTTCAGAAGTTAATGAATATTTTTTTAAAAAAAAATTATATTTTTAATAAATAGAACATTCTCCGAAGTTGATAATCTGTTTTGTCAAAGTCTTTGTGGGCTTTGTCAACTTACGTACTTTAATTTCACATTTTGCTGGACTTGTATTGAATCACGATCATGGAACAAAACCGTTTTGCCTGTATCTATACGCAGAAGGAGGATAATATTTCAGCCCGCATAGTGAGTCAGAAGTAGCGGTGGAGCAAAGCCCCGTTACACTACAATAATTTGGAAATATACAGACAAAACCTATATAAATGATAAAGTCTCGGTCGTCCATGTAAGCCTCTAAAAATTTTATTTTATTTTTTAAAATTAAAAAATTTATATAAATGATATTTTTCATTTGTATAAATATGTTTTCTATATAGACAAGGGTTATACAGACGACAAGTCATCTGTATAGATCCACCAAAATAGAAATTTGAAAAGATTTATACAAACGATATTATTATCTATATAGCCCAATTTTATATAAATCACAAGAGCAATTTGTATAGAGTTAATTTATACAGACCACAATATTATCTGTATAGGTCCCAACATATTTTTTTTAAAAAAATTATATGTGGGGACCTATACAGATGACATTATGATTTGTATAGCCCAACTTTATACAAACCACACATGTGGTCTGTATAACCCAGCTCTATATAGACCATATATGTGATTTATATAAGTTCAGCTTATACAGACAACACTATGAAATATATAGATAACGTTGTGGTCTGTATAACATAGCTTATAACTCTATACAGACTACACATGTGGTTTGTATAATTTTAGCCTATACAGACGATAATTGTCATTTGTATAGGTATTTTTAAAAAATTTTATTAAAAAAATCATAAACTCTATACAGACGACAAAAAGTCGTCTATATAGACTTTTGTCGTCTGTATAGAATTCAAATTTTTAGAAGCGGCATAAATTTAGTGCGTTAAAATTTAAAAAATAATATAGACGATCGAGGATACTTATACAGATAACAAATGTTATCTGTATAGAGTTTGCTTATAAATTCTCGCCCAAGAGCCATTTTTTTCATTTTTCCTACGCGCAGGTGGAGCTCTTTCTTGGTGGAGCACTTCCATGGAATTCAAGTATGTCCTCTTTTCTTCTTTTATTTTTTTTACCATCATTTTATAATCATTTATTAATTCTTATATTTATTTTATTATATATTTTGACTATATTATTGCATTGTTAATTAAAATTTCTAATTATTGCTTTGCAATTTTAATCATGTATGTTAGAAAAATTTATGCACAAAATTTTTTTAATAGTGTTGATATAACAAAATGTATAAACTATTAATTTTTATTATATAATATTATATAACTATTAAATAATAACATAACACACGAGAGAAGATGAAGAGAAAAATAGGTAGGAGAATGAAAGGAAAGACTACTATTTCTCTTGTTTAGATATATGAAAAATTCTCCAATTTTAAAAAAATATAATATAATAAATACTGAGTGATACTAGAAAATTTTGCAAGATTAATTATAAATTTTTAATTCCTCCTCCTCTTTAGTCAAGACTTAGATAAGAAAAAGATTATAGCAGCCTCTCCATCCCTCACTTTCTCCCATTCCAAATATGGCATACAAGTCTTCCTTTATTAATTAGTTAGAAATTGACATGGGTTAATATAAATTTGAGAAAAAAAATAAAAAATTTCTCTTTTGAGGTGTTATATTTTACCCTTATTAATTTTGAAATTTTACAAATCAAACTTGTTTTAATTATATAGATATTCATCATTTACTTAATTAATCATTTTATTAAATCACATAATTTTTTCAAAATTTTTAAATGAAAACCACAACATTATCATATGTTAATATATTACATTATTTTTTCTCACATAATTTTTATATTATATAAATAATAGAAATTAAATTATATATGTAATTTTAATTAAATATTTAAAAATAAGATGCAAAATTATGCACAAAAATGATATAATAAATCAATATATGATATTGTTGTTATTTTCGTATAAAATGCTAAAGAAAAGGTTAAGTGGAAAACAGTCGTTGATTTCAACCTTATAATTTAAAGATTTGATTTGTATGTTTTAAAAACTAGTGGGAATGAAAATTCCGTTTATTTCATTAAAAAGTATTTCTTGTAAAATAAAATTATAAAATATTAAAATAAAATAAAAATATTTTATTTATTTAATATTAAATATGAAAAATTTAAAGAAAATAGCTTTTTCTATTTTAAAAGAGAATTTATTTTTCTCTAATTCTAAGCTTTTAAGTATTATTTTTTTCCAATAATCAATGTAAATAATATATTACTTATTCACTATTATATATGTGTAAATGATATTCTTTTCATGGGAAATACTTTTTGACGGAATAAATGTAATCGAAATGCTACAATCAAAATTGAAAGGGGCATTTTACGGTTCTCAAAATATAATAGTCAAATACAAAATTATATATTACACAAATTGTTACCTGAGCTGGGAAGCCGAGAATTTATTTGAACAAGTATAAGCTTGAATTTGTGGACTGCGAAGACATGGATATTTTCAATCAGTTATGGAAGTCTTTGTCGACGTCTTCCCCTCATTAATGCCACTAACTCCGGGCTTTCTCCAACTGTGATGGTGGTGCGAAAATATGAGGTGATATGGTCAATTAGTATAAAAAATTTTATTTTTCAAAAAAAATTTTATTTTTCAAAAAATAAAAAGAAAATAAAAAGAAAATTTTATTTCCTACAAAATATGAAAAGTTACGTATCCATTTCCTTCTTAGGGAAGTTCTATTTCTTATATTATTTATGAATATAATAACAAGATTATTGTCATTAAACTTAATTATTAATAATTAAAATTTATTGATTTGTATTATAATAATATTGAAAATATAATAATAATTCTATTAATACTTCCTGTTATATTTAAAACTAAATCAAATAAAATATAAGAAGTTATTTCATAAAAAATATTACTTTCTATGTATTAATTAAATAATTTTAAATATTTTTCATATAAAAACTTATTTTTTAGAAAATTTAATTTTTTACAAAAAATTATTTTCTGTACAAATTAAACAACTTACATATATATATATATATAAAGGATAGTAACCTCTATTTTTTTTTTCATTTATATAAAAAAATCATGTTACTTATTTAATGGTGATAGACTAATAAAGGATATTTAAGTAATTTTAATGGAAAGATAATAATTTAAAATATTTAAGTTAACCCTATTCATTCTTTCTCATTTTCACATTAAATGCTCTCATTAATTAAAGTAATTGTTATGATGACAAATTAATTATAATATCTATTATTATTTTATTATCATTAAATGAATAATAAGAAAAAATTTCATCTCAATGAAATAGTGAAAGTAATTGCTAACCTCCATGAATGTATGTGAGGTTAGCAATTTCATCCCTCTCCCCCCCATATATATGAAAATTTTTTAACTTTTTGAATTTGAATAAAAAAGTATATTACTAATTAAATAATAATAAAATTATAAAGGCATGCAGAATCTTCGATTACTAATTGTTGTGTATATCTCTAATTTGAAGTATATTTTAAACATTAAGATAACAGAAGAAAAATTATAATTTAACTATCCATTTTTCTCATTTTATTTTCCTCCATTCTCTCTTAATATATTTAAGTTTACTGATATTTTTAAAAACTAAAATAAAAATATTATTTAATAAGAAAAGGAATTGTAAATGATTCTATTAGAGGATTATCTTTATAAAGCTTTAAAATGTAGCATAAAAATAATATAAGTAATTAAAAAAACTAAAGAGATGTGGTGTGTTGCTAATTTCAATAATTCCCAATTCGCTTGAATAATTAAAATTAATATTACATTTAGCGTGAAATTATTAGAACATCTTTTTATTTTCATATAAAAATGTAGAAATATGATAGATTACTTCACCTCAAAATTAGAATATATTATTAATTTTTTTAAAACTTACAGTAACATTCATAAATCAATTTTTTATATTACACTTAAGTATTTTTTTTAGTTATAAATAATTCTAGTGGTTTTAAAAACTTTAAGTTTAGCATGATTAAAATGAAGTAATTTATGACATAGCCTTTTTTCCAAATTTAAATCATCAAACAAGTCATTTGGTCAATAAATTGTAAAACACGGGCACTAGGACAAGGATGTGTCATTGTGTCATCGAGTCATCATGTTTATTGGTTAAGAATCTCTCGTTTGGCTTCGGCTAAGGCTCCTTCCCAGCCTTGAAAATATTTTTAAAGAGATATAATCATAAAATATTAAAATAAAAAAAATTATTTATATACTATTAAATATGATGGATGTAGATATTAGAAATTATAATTTTGAAAGTGAGAAATCAAAATAAAAATATCACTTTTTATATTACACAAATAAATAACTTTTCAAAAATGTTTTTAAATAAAAATATTTTTTTAGTTATAAATATTTCTAATCGTTTTGAAAATTTAAGTTTAGCATAATTAAAATGAAGTAATTTATGATATACATTTTTCCAGATTGCCATCACCAAACAAGCCATTTGGTTAATAAATTGTAAAACACGGGGACTACGACAAGGATGTGTCATCGTGTTTATTGGTTAAGAATCTCTCATTCGGCATTGGCTAAGGCTCCCATCCAGACTTGCTTTCGTAGCCTCGAAAATATTTTTAAAGAGATATAATTATAATATATTAAAATATTTAAAAAACATTTTATTTATATACTATTAAATATGATGGATGTAGGTATTAGAAATTATAATTTTTTAATTAAGAAATGAAAATAAAATATCTTTTTTATATTGTACAAATGAATAATTTTTTAAAATATTTTTTTTAATAAACAGACAGTGCTTCGAAGTTGATAATCTGTTTCGTCAATGTCGATCTTTCTCATCTTACGTACTTGGAACATTTTAAGGTGCCCTAGGGTTTCTAAACCCTGGGTGGTGTGGCAGAATTTCATTTATTGGATGAGATTACCAAAAACTTAAGTAATCTCATCCAATAGATGAGATTACACCACACCACTCAGGGTTTGAAACTCTTGGGGTACCATAGTCTTCCCACTATGTACTTTGATTGCACATTTTTGCTGAACTTATATTGAATCACTATCATGGAACAAAGCCGTTTTGCTTGTATCTATACGCAGGAGAAGGATAATATTTCAGTCCATATAGTTAAAACTCAAAAGTAGCGGTGGACCAAAGCCCCATTAGCCGGCGGTGGCAATTTTTTATTTTAAATAATGTTGATAAATTTTTTAATTGATGTATGGTGAATAAACTAATATTTTTAATTTTATGATTTTGGATGCTTTTATAATTTTAATAATTTTTATGAAATAATTAGTTCTCATTTTTACTCCTAAAAAATTTAAATTCAAAATAACCTTATAAGATGTACTACATTGTTTTTAGACATTTAAAATGGGAAGATTTAAACCTAAATTCTTCAACGTATTATTTGAGTTTGTCACTACAACAATCACTGCATAATAGCTTTATAAGATGTACTAATGTTAAGTAATATTACACTTTGTGTTTCCATTACCCCTGTCACTAAATGGACAAGAATTAGGAAGTTATATGAAAAATTAGGGCATAGACCCCTGGATTGATATTGCGTATTTAGCTTGTATTGTTGTTGCTATTGTTATTTTCTTGATCTATCCAATTAGTTACGTTTTATTGTTGGTATGTTTGTAAGAATTCTAATACTTTCAAGTTTATGATTATACTCCAATTTGAGCATAATTTTCCTTTATATCTATTTCATATGTTAGGTGTAGTTGAATGTGATTTTCATCATAGATGGCTAAATATTCTTATCCACCAATTTGTTTAATTCTAGAATCTAACTTACATATGATTAATGTGGATATTTCCATTTCAAGAGTTGGATTTGTAACTCAAATTAAAATTATAAAACAAGTAGCTAATAAATTATAATTAGAATTAGTGCAATTCCCAAAATTGAAAGCTTTTGCACAATTCACTTCAGATCTTAACAAAGCTATTCAAAATCAATTGGCAAGAGGTCCATGATTGTGCAAGTTACTCAAACAACTTGAATTAGCTTCTTTTGCTATGAAAAAACATATAATAACTATTTAAACTAGAACAAATAGTCATCTTAATTTATTATAAATTGGACAAATAAGGAGATTTCTCATTAATTATTATATGCTTACTTAAAACAGAATAAATATATCTCAATATCAAGAAATTATATCTTCAATTAAAATATTCTTGTTAGGTGTAAAAATTCTAATACTTTCAACTTTACAATTATATTCTGAATTGAGCATAATTTTCCTTTACATCTATTTCATATGTTAGGTATAGCTTAATGTGATTTTCATCATAGATGACTAAATATTCTTATCCACCAATTTGTTCAATTCTAGAATCTAACTTACCTAAGATTAATGTGGGTATTTCCATTTCAAGAGTTGGATTTGTAACTCAAATTAAAGTTATGAAACAAGTAGCATATAAATTAAAATTGGAATTAGTGCAATTCCCAGAATTAAGAGCTTTTGCACAATTCACTGTCGATTTTGATAAAGCTATTCAAAATCAATTGGCAAGAGGTTGATGATGGTGCAAGTTACTCAAACAACTTGAATTAGCTCCTTTCATTGTTAAAAAACAAATTATAACTATTTATACTAGAACAAATAGTTATCTTAATTTATTATAAATTGGACAAATAAGGAGATTTCTCATTAATTATTATGTGCCTACTTAAAAAAGAATAAATCTCAATGTCAAGAAATTATATATTCTATCAAAATATTTACCAAAAAAGCAGGAGTCTTCTAGAAAGAAAATATACTCAAACTCAACAAATATATAATTAATTAAGCACTTATTAAAGATCTAAAGGACAAAATTAAAAAATTAATACATTTTTAATTTTCCTAAACCATATAAGTGCACAAAAACTTTAAAATTGCATATGAAAAGAAATGTAAAGAATGCTTATTCTATTTAATACTAATTTTTTTGATATGTTGACTAAAATAAATTACAATCGTATTATACTATATACATAAATGGATAGTGCTATGGAGAGCTTGATTTCTTAACTAAGAGGTTGAGTGTATCCAATGTTGAATTGCATTTAATATTGAACTTTGTAACTTAAATTTTAATTCACTTATTTTAAGATTCAATAAAAAAGGTAATCCAATGGTAAAACACTCACCTTTAAAGATATTGAGTTTCCTATAGCATTATCTTATATAAATTAGATATTTGTTGAATTAGTGTGGATAAATTGTTTGCATGATTGGGTTGCTCATGGAAGTATCCAATGAATTCATAGGAACATAGATTGAGAGTGATTTTGAATAAGCTAATAATTTACAGTAGGCTTTATTCATAAATCAACTTGAGCTCAAATTTTGGTCATCACTCACGAGTGGGCAATGGCTAATTAATGCTGGCCACTAATGGTGTAAGTTTTCTTTTCTCTTCAATCTTTGATGTGCTTGAAAGATAGAAAGAAGAGGAATGGAACAAAGCTTTTGGAGAAGACTCCAACACTTAAATTAGTAATATATAGTTAAGAGAAAATAATTTAAGTAGTAATCAAAGGTAGTGCATACCTTATATGGGAGTTCCTTGAATAGGATAGTTGGAAAGTGATGGCCTAATAGATAGGCAATTATTAGATAACTACTATTATAACCTTTAGAATATAAATATTTATCATTAACCCTTTTTGAATTGGTAAATAAGGCTTGACCTAACATTTGTAGAAACTAACTATAATTTGCCTAGAATAGATGCCCAAATATTCCTATGCACCAAATTGATAAAATCATGACCTAAATTTGATAATCTGATAATTGACACCAAATTCTAATGATCCGAACTGTCTAAATGCTAAATATAAAGATTTAATTAATTTCTCTGATTATATAAATTATCATCAATGTTGATAATCTAATTGATCTTTTTAATCACACTATCTGATTGATCTCCTTAACTATTTAAGTTAATAATATGGTTAATCTTCGTGACCTCACAATCTAGTTAATCTCCTTGGCTATCAAAGTTAATAACATGATCAGCCTCCCTAACCATATAATCTAATTGGTTTCATTGACCATCCAACTTGTTAGCCTAATCTAATCTAAATCTTAATAATCCTAAATAGTGATATAAAGAATGGTGATAATAAGGCAACCGATGAATACTAGACCAAGATTATGTGGTGATTGAAGCATATCAGGCCAAGATAACAAGATGACTAAGGCCAAGATAATGAGGCAACCAGGGCCAAGTGTAACAATGTTTAATAATAAGCAAATCATGAATGTAGTAATAAGCTTGTTATAATAATTTGAGTAATGATAATATAATAAATAATAATAATAATTTAGTATAAAATCCTTAAATTGTAATGCATTATAGCAATAACTAATAGCATCATGTATCTCCTTTATAAGAGTTCAAAGGTAATTATGATAGTAATATATAAAGGTAATTTAACATTATAATAATTTTAATAACAAAATTGTAGAAACAAGAGAATTATAAGTTTATTAAAAGATTAAACCCTAAAAGCAATAGAAATTTCTTAATGAATATTGCCCTTAGTTTTCAACCAAATTTTAGCAGATAGATTGCAAACATTAGCCTAATATCTCAATAGCATAGAGAAAATACCATAGCCCATTTAAGCACATGCGATAACATTGATGTAGGAATCTTTTAGAAATTAAGGAAACACAGATCTAAAATGGCTACATCCTTAATGATCCTTACATAATTTTTCCTCAGATAATAAATAATTTACAAAAGGAAAGTTATTCTCAAGTTTACATGCCTATTTGGTTGTCCTCCCCTATCCCAATTAGAAAAAAAAAAAAGACCAAGCTAAACAAGTATAACATTCAGCTACTAGTACTAACAATTTAATAATGAAATTTTAGGGAAAGAGAGTATGAAGTTGTTAATTTAAACCTAGAGATGAGGGCATTATCTAATTGATATTTGTCAATTTAAATTCAAAGATGAGGACTTGGTTGATGATGGCTCACCTAGAGAAATAGAAGCTAGAGATAGAGCCCAAACCAAGGCACTTTTTGCCCTCTTCATTAATTTTTTTTTTATCTTGCATTGTCTTAGCCTAGCCTAAATCTTCCTCACATCAATATAATTTCAAAATGTTAGGAATGTTGAACTCCTCAATGATAGACAATATACCAATAATAGGGGAATTCCACATCTATTGATTATACTAAAAAAAAAAAAGAAATGCTAAACCATTTTTTCATATGACTAAATTGGAACACTACAACAAATCATTACTTATGCCATAATCAAAATCATAGCACAAGATCAAAATTTTTGTGGCTATACTATTTAACTATGGGAATACTAGTTGAATGGTTCTATGACACAAGTAAGTATGGTAGGGAAATTGTGACAAGGAAAAAGATCTTATGATATAAATGAACTTATGACTAATAAATTCTTCTAATCATGAGTACAAATATGGTAAGAAAGGTACATCTGTAACTAGTAAATTATATTGTCACGAATAAAATTGTGTTAAAAATAAAATAAAATAATTATAAAAATTAATGTAACTAGTTAAAATAATTTTTATATATACAAATTGAATTAATTATCTAACCAATTTGATTAGGTGCTATCCTATTATTTTGTTTGCACAATTTGCTAAAACCTATTAATGTTTTCAACCTAGAAACTACAAATTATAATTATTGGGAACTGAATCTTAATCTCCAAGCTATTGAATATATGCATTACCATTGCACTAGTTTACTTTTTTAGTATTATAATATAATATATTTTATATAAAATTTTAATTAATTGGTTAACTTAAAAAAATATACTGATGTTATACTAATTATATAATGATAAAATATTACATAAATACATATAATAAAAATACTATACTATTAAAGAACTTTATGATTTTAATTTAAAAATTATTTTGTATAGGCTAAATTTCTATTTGTTCCATCACTAATTTTATTTGTATCAAATTTGTTCTTTAAAAATATTTTATATTAATTTTATTTATTATAAATAATTAATTATTTAATTTTATACTTTTATTAAAATTTTCATTAATTATTGTTAATTGAGTTATTACAAGATAATTTTTACATCTTTTGAGCAATTTTTATATTATTTTTTAAAAATTTCTTTAATAAAGGTTGAATTATATGAAATAAGTATTCATATAAATTATAACTTTGAACTATCATACATATTTAAATTTTAATTATAAATTAAAATTTAAATTATTATAAATTATTTAATTTTAAGTTTTATTTATAATATACATTTTTATCATTTACAAATATAAATTAAATCATTCGATTATTCATAAATTTTTTGTATTAATTTCATCTCTCATATATTATTTATATTTAATTTTTATCCTTCTATTAGTCAAATCATTAACTTATCAATAAAATTATAAATTAATAGACTAAATTAATTAAATTATTATTTATAAGGAAAGAAATCAATACAAAATGTTTATAAGAAATGAAATTGATATAACTAAAATTAATAAGGGATCAAAATAAAATTTTACACTATTTTATATATATTACTCTCTTAAATATAATTTAATTATAATTTTTTAATATAATAATTTAATTATTATTAAATTATGCAATTTTACATAATTATTTTTTTAATTTTTTAATGAAATTTTTATTAATATTATAGTGATGAATGTAAAACTTATTATTACATATTTCTATAATAAAATTGTTATTATTTATACTGCAAAACATACTATTTATATATAATATAATGATTTTAATATTTCCATAATATATATTCTTTGTTAACACGTTTTTTAAGAATAATATGATGTGATAAAGAATAAATATTTTTATAATATTTTATACCTTGAATAATCTATTTTTATTTAAGTGATATTTTTAAAATGAGGCCGAACAATGAATTAGAAAAATATCATATATGTATATATATTATATATATCTATAAGTTGATCATATTAATTTTAGTTTTAATATGTAAAGAATTAAAATTTATTAAATAATCATATAACAGAATTTTTAATATATTATAATATTTATTTTGTTAATGTATACTAATTTTATTATATAAATTTAATTGATGAAAAGTTAAATGATTATTTATTATTTATAAAAAACTTTTGTATTCTAATAGATATTAAATTTGGTACATGTATAAATAAAAATACTTAGGAGTTTACTAATTGAGTTATTTCTTACATAACTTAAGGTTTGAGGTTCAACTCTTATCTCTATTATTTAAAAAAAATAAATATATATAACTATATAATTTGCGGGTAATTATGTCTTTTCACATATAGTTAATAAATTGGCTAATTAAAAATGTTAGGTTCTATAACTTTTTTCTTTTGATTGATTGGTGACCCATCAATTAATCAAATAAGTTATTTACTATATTCCTAAAATAATTGTTTGACTTATTCAATTAATAAAAAAATTTTAACTCGAGTGATGAATTAACTATTTACTGCACACCTACGACATATAAATATTTGATTTTTTTTTATTGCCTCCTATATTGCAACACATTGCACTTATTATATATAGCCTTTTTTATATGTAAAATTACCACAAAAGTGGTATATTTAGCTATGGTCTTATTCACAGAATTAATTTGTGGCATATGTAATACTTTGATATGGATAAATTTTTCTAACTTATATAATAGAAAAAGTAATATTTTATCACAAAGAATATGTTCCTATAACTTAATTTATGACACAAATGATACTTTACCACATAGAATGTTTTCTCATAACTTGGTTTGTAGTATAAGTGATATTTTATCATGAGTAAAATTTTTTCATAGGATGAGTGATAATTTACTATAAGAAATGTGTTCTCGTACCTTAATTTATGAAACAAGTGATACTTTATCACGAATAAAGTTTTTTCATAATATAAGTGATGCTTTACCACGAGAAATGTGTTCCTATAGCTTAATTCATAACATAAACAATATTTTGCCATAGGTAAAATTTTCTCATAACATACATTTTTTAGTTTTTTATAGATTTATTTGAATTTTTTTGTTCCTGTAGCAAGAAATAAAATTGCCATGATTTTTGAATTTTTATGACATAATTCATGGCAAAAATGTTAATTTGTTGTAATAGAAATTACTGGTGTTCACATCTGCAACCGCTTTCTGCTTTCTTTAAAAACATAAAACAATTGAGGAGAAGTGTTGTACCTATTCCATGAGCTGATGTTGATAGGATATATATAAATATTGAGCCAGATACCGGTATACAGTATTAAGCAAAATTAATTGATTGCTAAGTAAAACTGATCTAATTGTTTTAAACCAAATTCTAACTTTCCGGTTACAGTAGTATTGCAGAAAGATGTATCCAGTTATAATATGTACTATTTTTGCTTTAATGAAAGCATTCTCTATACTGTTGGTAACTTATGACCACATATTAATGGAAGCAACAAAATATTATATACAAGAAAACTCACCCTTCCATATACCATTTGATAATGCAATACTAAACTAAATGCTTGAAATCTTTACGGCTGGCAATCAATGGTCATGACTAGACCTGCTCATGGGCCCAAACGGGCCAAACTAGGCCAAGGCCTATAAACAATAATAGGTTTTGAGTTTTAGCCCAAGCCCAAACCTATAATAATTTTAGCCCATTAATTAAGAAGGGCTTAAGCCCAAATTTATGGGCAAAGCCTAAGTAAAGCTTATAGATCTATTCATAGTTGAAATACAAGTAAAATGATGCAGAACCTTTAGTTACTTTGGTTACTATGAAACTTTGTTCTAACAAAAAGTACAAGAAGTGTGTATAAAGATATACATAGCACCATGTAAGAAGATTTGTTCCGGTTTGTGCTACAGGCAAATTGGGGAGAAGATTGAATCATCTTCCACATTACTTGTATATCTTCATATTCCCCACAAGTCTCCATGTTCTTGTAAAGATTCATGAGCCCATTCCTCTGCCCTTTGGTTAACACCACAAGAAAGAGAGAATTTAAATTAATGCTAACATGGCAGAAACTAAGTAAACTTAATAGCTTCGTACTTCAACAATAAGTGAAAAAGCTTTAATTCCAATCCCACAATGTAACAACAATAGAAGTTCTCAATTGCCAACAGTTTCATAGCAAAGGAAAAATAGAAGTTCTCAATTGTATTCTGCAACATGATGCAGAATCATCAAATCACCTATTTCTCCAATGTATTTTCACTAGAGCTATATGGTTTGGGTCTAATCTAGGCATACAGATACATACAATTCCACAAACAGACATCAAATCATGGATACACACCATCATCTCTGGAGCATACATTCCGGAAGAACACAAGATTTCTCTGCTATGCAAAATTGCTACAACTCTCTACACAATCTGGTTTGTTCAAAATCAAGTTATTTTCGAATCAAATGAACCAGATATTGTGCACACAACATAGATCCTTAAACAATGGACCATGGAATATATTCATGACTGGAAACAGGAATTACCAGCAAAACATGTGCATCCTCTATCCATTAACGGAAGCTGCAGCTCTGTGACTCAGACATTTATTCTCCTTGATGTAGAAGTCTGCATTTTACTGAAATCACAAAAATCAAACAAGCAGGTCAACAAACATGGACTGCATAATGCATTGCCATTCTTAATAATCAATGCAGAATTGGAGGCATATTTCATTTTCACAAAAAAGAATCTAAGATTCAAGGAATATGTATTGCCATATGAAACTTACTTCTCCTATTTCACAGACAATACAGCCAAACCTTTTCATTATTGACCAATAGCAAGAGCGTCAACCAGGTTTTACACACCAAGGAATGCTGGGTTCTAGCTCAACTCTTCAACATTCACCAAGAAATCAGTAAACTCAAGTCAGCTTTCTAGCTTTCCATGATGCTCTATTAGAAAAATCTCCCTCTTTTGTTCAATCCAACTTTTTAATTCCTATTTGCATGTTTTTCCAACCAATATGTATAATCGATGGACTTTCTTAAGGACCTAAGTACTATTCTTTGAGAAACAGGAAAAAAAATTATTTTAGAGGCAAGTAAATATTCAAAAATTTATTAATGAATAAAAATATTACATATGTTGACTTATTTATATTATAAGTAAATTTTCATTTTTCAATTGATTTGGAGGATGATATTATATAAATATTAAAAATATTAAAAATATGGCAAACTATATATAATCATCTCATACAAACCTAACAATGATAAGAACAACTATATATACAGAGACGCACAGCAAACAAACTCTTTAAAGACAGTCCATAAATATTAAAAATACACTGAGTAGCAGCTTCAAAATTACCTTAATGTAGACAACAAGACAATATGGCAACTATCTTCTCCTTCAATGTCTACATCATCATCACTAGACTCCAACTCATTATGATCCTCATTGTTGTTATTTTTTGGTAAGTCAGATGCTTCTATGATATTAGTAAAAAAAAATAGTATATATTAAAAACTTCATTAATATTAAATGGACAAAAAAAAATAAACAACAAATTTTATAAAATCTTACCATCTCTAGCATATATCCAATCCTCAAGATAAATTAGTGACTCAATAGTCCTTGGGTGCAGTGAACTTCTTATAGGACTTATCACTTTTTTTGCAACACTAAAAGTTGATTCTGATGGAACAGTAGATATTGGTATAGCCAACATATCACGGGCCATTAATGATAGAATAGGGTACTGCAAAGAAGCTTTCTTCCAATAATCAAGCACATCTATATCAGTTTTGTGATCTAAGTTCTTTTCAGCTAAATACTGCCTCAATTGAGATTGCTCAGATTGACTAGACCTTGAACTCAAAAAATCTTTATAATCATCCAAATCAAAATTAGTATCATTTCTTGAAATTGAATCTCCACCACTACTACTTGCCCCAATTACTGGTGTAGTGGCAATGGAAAAGTTCTTTTTATACTCATCAAACAAATCAAAAGGGTCTGTTCCACAAGTCTCAAGCGATCTTGATAACCATTACTATATACTTTTTAATAACAGTATTCTAGAAACCTAAACTTGTACCTCGGATCTAAAACAGCAGCACAAGACAAAACTAAATTGTAATCAGCCTAATATTTGTCAAATTTAACCTTCATTTGTGAAACTATGTTAGACATAAAGTTATGAGGTGCTTTTATTGCTTGTAACAAATAAGTATGCACCTTCCACACTCCTCTGAAATAGACATTAGCTGTAGGAGTTTTACTTGTAGAAAACAAGTTTGTAACATCATAAAATACTTTTAAAAATTGGTGAAGCAACTGCACATTCTCCCACTCTTCTTCAGAAAGCATAAAATGGTTGAAAACATTATCACGTCTACCCCAACATTGCCAAGCCAGCTTGAAGTATATCATGTGATCTAACATTAAATAAGTACTGTTCCATCTGATGGTTACATCAGTTCTTAACTTTTTATTAGGATTCAAGTGATAGCTATTTTCTGCAATTTCATAGAACTTCTTTTTTCGAGATACAGAACTCTTCAAATACTTCACACCATTATGTATTTTAGAAACAATATCTTCAACTAAACTTAAACCAGCTTGAACAATTAGATTAAGAATGTGACTACAACACCTGATTTTAAATAACTTTCCATCACACACAAGAGATCTATTATTGACCAATCGAAGCTTAAGGCTATTAACCATCACATTATTGTAACTTGCATTGTCTAATGTGATGCTAAATAATTTGTTATTAATCCCCTACTCATTTAAACACCTGGCAACCTCATCAGCTATAGAAATCCCATCAAAAGGAGGCTTTAGAACTCTAAAGTGTATGATACGCTTTTTAAGTTTCCAATTATTATTCACCCAATGCACAGTTATGCATATGTATTCATCAACAGTGTACTCAGATTTCCAATTATCTGTGGTCAAGGAAATCCTAGCATGGCTACTAACTAATTCATTTTTAACAAACTCTTTTTCTTTATCATACCTAGCAAACAAATCCTTTCTAACTGTATGCCTACTCAAGTCTTTAAACTCTGGATTTGTGGAATGCATAAATTCTCTAAATTTACGCTCTTTTGCAAGAGTGAATGGATGTTTTCCACATATTAGAAATTCTATGAAACTTTTACGAGACACTTCTTGGCTAAACTTAAAGTCTTTTGTAGATGTACCTCCACTTCTCTTTGCTTGCACTATAGCAAGGTTAGGGGGGCGCTTTCGACATATATTTAAGTGGCGCCTTAAATGGGATGTTCCACAATCATCTTTCAACTTCTTCCCACAATGAATGCATTGAACCTTGTGACCCTCACTTGTTTGAACCTTCTCCATTTCTTCCCATACTTTTGATGTTAATCTCCGTCGCTTGTTTTCATTTTCTTCATTGTCATCTTCTAAGTTTGGGTTTGCTTCCTCATAAGTGGCATCTTCATCAGTGTTACTTGTCATTTTTCTATCATAAACAACAAAAGATAAAGTCAATTTTTCAAAATAAAAAGCCTAAAAGTTCAATTTTAGACCAATTACTTTTACTATATAAGTTTTAAAAGCACACAATCAGTCCCTTAAGCTAAAATTCTGCTCCTTGATGAGAAAACATTTTGAAATGGTCACACTTAACTAATTAGGGAAATTATTAACTGATTCAAATTTTTTCTCTTTTTGCAAACATGCTTCCTATTAGTCTTAGAAGACCAAACTTTCTACCAAGAACATATTCAAAACCCTTAAAAAATAACCACTGCAAAAAATTCTAAACGTGGCAAGCTCGCTCAAATAAATACCAAGATTACCTCAATATTGCAACTTCTTCATAACAAAAGTGGATGATAAGGAGGGTTATACAATTGGCATTCCAAGTGCTACTTCTTTTATCACCTCAATCTATTAAATCAGAAATAACCCAATACAGTTAAAAGCAACCACACAAAATTGGCCAAATAATGGTATGTGGAGATTACGGTAAAATTGGACAAATATACAAGTCTATATACCACACAGAGAGGCAATAGTTATACTAAATCAATAAAAAACAAGGGAAATATTGTTTTAAGAAAAAAGCAAAGATACATTTGGATTATTTCTACATTCAAGCCTATTCAAGGGTATTCAGTCACCTCCACATTCAAGGGTAGCATTGCTCTCAATACCAGATCTTATGTACCTGTCATCAAATAAGATATTCACCATAGCCACAAGACTACTAACTGAAAGGAAAATACAATATTATGCGACAATTAGGAGCTTAGGAGTTAGGATCCAGTCCTTGCCCCTTTGCTAGCCATTACAAATGCAATGACCAATTTCATGATAGATCAGTTTCTTCTTTAATTAGCCGTTTACAATAACGTTGGTTATCACACACCGATTGACTTAATGGTACTAAAACATTATTGCATTGTAAAAGTCATAGGAATTGTAACGTTTTAGTGGGGATATGGTAACGAATTTACTATTTGAACAATAACTATAACTTAAAATGAATATCTTATATTTTCAGTAATTATTTTTAAAATTTATTTCAAATTTAAGAGAAACAAAGAGTAGAAGATGTTTAGAAAAGTAAATAAGAAAATATTTTATTCAATTATAAAACTGTTATTGATAATAAAAAAATAAGTTAAGAAAATATTTAAAAATTATTTTATTTTTATATTTATAAGTCACATGTTTAGAAGTACCATTTTTTAAAAATAGTTTTCAAACAAAAACTTCTATTTTTGAAAATATAAAATCAAAAAACTATTTTTGAAAACAATAAATAAACAAATTCATTATTGTCATTTTTTTATCCTCACTCATTTATTTACATCTTTAACTAAATAAAAATTAAACTTTCGCTCTAAGCCCCACAGTTTTTATTTGAGGGCATAAAAAACTTACGTCCATTAGTTAAGCATTCTATGCTGACAGAAGCATAGCGTCTGAACCACAAGCTCCAATAAACAAGTAAATGTGCTGGTTCTACAGCCTTGTCAACATCAGCATCCTTACAAACTATGAAAGGCAATTTTCCTTCAAGCTCCAATGTCACGCGTTTAAGGTTGCTTCATGTAACCAATTCAAGCACAATTTTCCCAGTATCAGTTGATTCGGTGAATGCTATCTGCAAAAAAATGAAATCTTCAGTTCAGGCACCAGGAAAGTTGGTCAAGTTTTACCAGAATATCAGCAAAAAAGAAGAGCCCAAAAAGGGATACACAACTAGTAAAAGCACCAATGAACCAACATTCATCCTTCAATAATTGGAAGTGTCAAACCTCATTGCGTCATTATTCTAATATAAAGAAAAGTAGAAAATCCTTGTTGAGTTCTTAAGTGTGTGCCAATCAAAAACCAAAGACTGAGGACTGACAAATTTCAAGACACAGGGCACATCTACCAAGTAGACTTCTTTCATCAAGAACAGAATAAGTATGTTACATTAATTAGTATTACATTTAACTGAATTTTGAACAAAAAATGAAGTAAAAACACCTTGTATGGTTCTTCTAATATCCAAAGGTCAAAATACAAGGTCCTAGATATAGGACAGATGTGTTCACAAATGCTAGCGTAACACTAGTGATGCTCCACGAAATCAAGTTCAACACTACAAACAAGGTAACAAAATCATCAAGTCAGAAAATATTTAATAAGGAACAAAATACCTTGTATGGTTCTTTTAAGCAGTGCCACGAGAGGAGACACACTAATCCACTTAAGCGTCCAATTTCAGCCAATTAAATAAAAGGCAGAAGATTTGAATTGAATATCTCAATTTCAAAAATCTCAGTGGATATGCATCATAGCTGGTGGAAATTCTACTTTTCAACTGTTGCAGATTTGAAGGGCATGTCGCCACAGATTAATAAATCCATTTCAGTGGATATTCTATCAAGTTCTACCATTTTAATAAATCCATTTCTTTCTAGGTGATTCCATAGTAGACTATTCTACCAGTTACTCAATGGACATCACAGAAACATAAATGGTTGCATTGTTATCAAATCTAATTAGCTAACTTCAACTAATAATTTCCGCTAACTACTATAATTTAACGTATTATCACTGTTAGGAGAAAAAACATCAAACACCATTTGGCATTTTTACCCAAATCATGTAACTAGCATTTTAACTAAAAAGAAAGCATTTAAGTGATGACCAGGTGCTAAACCCCACTGAAACATAGATTCCGCATTATGAGTTGAGGTTGTTGACTAAAGACATGGTTTAGACACTAACCGCAATAATCAAACTCTGATGAGGAGGATATTATCAAATCTTAGATACCCATTTACAGAGAATGAAAGATTCGAAATTAAAGAAGCAAAAGATAACTAATAAGGAAGAACAGAAAACAAAACTCTTGTCAAAATCAATAGAAAATAATGAAAACATACCTTTAGTAAACAAAAAAGTTTCATCAGCATTGTGGAAATTGAGGACAGATTGATCGCAACCAAAGATAGTTCCCAATTTCAAACATAAAACGAAGAACAAAGAAGAAGGGCAAGAGAGAACGAAAACTTTTGCGTTTTCTTTTGCTCTTCAGTGTAAAGCCCGGATCTAGCTCGGGTATAATCTAAAACGAAGAACGAAGAAGAAGGGTAATAGAGAACGAAGACTTTTGCGTTTTCCTTTGCTCTTCAGTGTAAAGCATGGATCTAACCCGGGTATAACCTAATTTGACCCAATTTTATTAGGCTTAGCTTGATATTAATAAATGGGCCGTGACAAAGAAAGGACCAAGCTAAACCTTATTATAAATGGGTAAAGCCTAATGAGCCCATAAGGCTTATAGACCCATGAGCAGGTCTAGTCATGACATCTGTATTCACGGGAATTGTCTTTCATATTTATGCAATCATGATCCCACCACAATACAGGGGTTATTACCAGCCTCCGAATCCCGGGTAAAAACTAGCAATTAAACCATGTGAACAATGAAGGCACTATGGGCAAAGGCAGAAAAGATACAGATTAATACATCTAATTCCATATTAAAAAACAAGCAAGTAGCAACTGTCCCTGTTCAATTAAAAGAATAGGCATCAAAGGAAATCCGCGAATCAAAACAATGTGATTAAAAAATATCCTAAACGAGAGCATTCATTGATCAGCGACTAAGTTTCAATACACTAACGTGCATTTTCTCGTGATGCAAACGACGGCAGTGATGCAAGTTGCGGGGCCCATAAATAATATAGTTATCACATAAAGACGACATCAACATGATACAATATACCATCAGTGAGTTCCTACACTTGAACAGAGACTATCACATTCTACATCCATATCTTCCTAGTTCCTACTAAGTTTCCCTAAATATTGCAGGGTCTGCATAAGCAATTTATCATACTAACATTAATTCAGTTTCTAATCGAGTGTATTTTGGCTCTCAATATGCCTATAAAAGGGACTTTTGAAGTTTTTGTTCTGTTAAAACCGAGTAAAATATCTGGACATACAAGATGAGTAAATGGGTAGACATACAAGATGATTCATATGTCTTCTACTTGGATGTTTTTATAATGAATGGAACGCTTGTATATAAATAACACACTCATGAAGGTTAACAACTACATACATTCCGCCTTATCAGTTAAATGTCATGATTTTTTTTTCTCTTTTGTACTGACCCCCACCCAATATTGTATTATGCTGTACAGTTGCTGGAACAGAAAAAGAAAGGAAAGATTTGTCATGGTAACACTTATCCGTCCGTCATGACTGCAAGAGTTCACTTTCATTTCAATGAACATTGATCCATTTAAGATCAATTTTGAAATCCTCATCTGTCATTTCGGGTTTTTGAACCAACTAAATTGCATCAATGTGTATATATAATTTCCATAAATCATCCATGGAAGAAAAACCGACTTCTCTACATCTCAAACCCATTACTCGAACTTGGTAGATCAACATACACACTAGACAAGAAATGATTTTAATATATTAGCATTGTAATTACCAAAAATTAGTTAGAACAGGAAAAATGCTACGTTACAGTATCTCCTTTGCTCCTCTGTCCCCGAAGTAATGGACTTACATAGAAGTATATGTGATAGTGTTTAGCAAATACAAACGTGTATGCATTGTGATATATGCACAAAGAAAGACTGAGAAGCCAATAAAGTCTCGCTCTTTGACATGGTTATTAGCTGCATAAGGCTCTGAAAGTTCAAATGAAAATTTATAATTTTCACCTCTATAGAATTATGGGATAATCTCATGCAGACCCTTTCTATTAAGTGGTTCTTTATCGAATTTGATCATAATTTCTCCTAAGAAGAGCAAAGTGTAATCACATATGCCTTCTACTGGAAAGTTGAAAACCATTTCTGAAGATCGGTATAGCTATATGAATTAAAAATCAGTTCTTGAAATGAGTTCTCCAATGACGTGGTGCAGAAAGATGCAAACAAAATGGTACCGGGAACACTTTTCTTCTAGAAATCGATTTATAAAACACCAATATAAAATTTTATGCAATTCTCTTTTTTTAGTTTCTTTGTTTTATTAATAACTCTTATCTACAAGTGACAAAGCCTAACTTCATACCAACATCAAATGTTTACTCGAGAGATTTTGCCAAACAGAAATTTATCCAAGAAGTCCATTGTTAAGTACTTCAGGTGTGTAACAAAAAGATTTGATTGTTCATTCAAAAAGAAAATCCTGCTAATGGATATTTACCAAAGAAAGTTAAATCAATAATAGGAATTATTGAATCATTTAAAAATCACTTACAAGTAAGTTATGTGAATTAATAAAAATGATATTTTTGGACAGCTTACTAAATTCATAGCAAAAGTGATGAGTAAGATATTGTCTACATTATTTCCTCTTATTGTATGTCTCTTAGAGTGTTATATATATTAATTTAATGATTATTTAGTTAATACTAAATTTTTATACTATTTTAAGTTTTTTCCAATAACTTGAGTATTGGATATCCAAATTGGGTGATATCTACATTGTTGGAAAGCTAAAAGAAATCTTTATAACTTTCATATTTTAGCTGAATCCAAGTTCAGACATTTGGAGGGTCAATTTTGATTGTAAAGATGAAATTTTGTTGTTGTCTTAATTGAACTAGCTACAGTTTTATGGCTATATTTGGTATTTTAGGAGTCTAATTGAGTTAAAACCAATACCTAAAGTTTATAAGACCCGGCCTAGAAACTTTCATGTGTATTCTCTTTTGATAACCAAACTTGAGTTGAGAGCTAAATTATAAATTTTTTACTGCAATAAATACTATTAATAATTTAATTTGAAATTAGATTATGGGCTTCAAATTTATACAAAGCCCCTATTTCTATAACCCTAAGAGACATATCTACTTGGTCTATTAGATTTTATAGTTAGGGAAATTAAATTTAACTCGGTTTTGTGCCTCTAAAAGCATTCATTCTCTTTAGATAGCAAACACTCTCCTTTTACTATTCTCTTGTAAAACTACCTTGGGTGGCTAATTTTCTATATCAATTCAAGGGATTAGTACTCTAATTTGGTTTGATTTTGAGACCTACCTCTTGATTTTACTTTTAATTTATTTATCTCTTATTTTTATACTCTTATTCTAAATGATTGCCCTAATAATTTGCTAATAACAATTGGTTAGTTGATTATATATTGTAGTCTATAACTAAATGATTAATTGGAATTAATTCTTGCTTGTAAGTTAGTTGTGATTGATTGAAATTAGTAGTAATTAAGAATTGGTGATTTGATAAGTGAGTGAATCATTAGTTGCCTAAGAAAAATAGAAAACAAATTGACAATTTTTGCATGTAAAGTTGTGAATTGAGTCTTGACCTTGTTCTTGATATTTAATGCTATTACAAACTAGATTTAAGTGTGTGTACTGAATTGAAATCAATACTTGAAGGTTAATTTAGGTGATTCTTCTAGACTAATCATCATTATGAACGTCATTATTGATGTTGAGGTAACTTTTTTGATTGAGTAATTGAATCAATTATGAATTCTATTGGAGATATATGATAAATATAAGAATTGGAGTGTGAACTTTCATGTATTGAGCTTCTATATTTTGTTTTGTTCTACATTTTTTATTGTTTCATTTAAATTGGTTTTAAAAATCCCTAACTTTGACATTCTATTGTTACTATTCCTTTATGTTCAACATGGATTCACTCTATTTATGTGTTAAAGTAGGTTCAGTATTAATTTTTATTGTGAAATAATGTGCACCAAAATTTTAGTGCTATTGCCAAGGAACAAGTTGTGCAATTGGTTTTTTTTTATTTTAAACATATTTTTGTATTTCTTTTTTTAGTGTTTTTCAAGCTTGTTAGAGGTGTTGTTGGGTAAAAGGATTTGCTATGGAATTTGAAGATGAAACTTTTCAATTCAAGATTTTTATACATTTTAGGTAAGACCAAGTTACCTTAACCATGGCTTTTCCTTTTTGCCAAAAAAACAATGTTTGATACTGGTTTCCAATTTTTAATATTTTCTTATTTTTATGTTTTCTAATTTTTTATTTTTCATTCAATTTTTATTCCTTCTAGTGTACGAATGTTCCCTTTCATGATATTGACTTGAATTTTGATCTTAAAAGTGTGACAAATTTTGATAAATTAAGAAGTTAAAATTTTAAAAAGAATGACTTTTTATGGTGATTTTAATAGGTACTTGCATTGAAAATTAAGCGATAACTTTCTGAGCTAACCTTTTTTATTAGTCATAGCTATACAACAATTGCAAGACATTCAAATATATGTAAGAAAATTTCTAAGCCAACCCTAGCACTATTATACTCCATATTATAATTCCCATAACCTTGGTTGGCAAAATCATTCAATTTTTAACTATGGCAACCACGTGGGTCATAATCAATATCAATCTCCTGTGTAGAATATATATCAATGTATAAATATCAAACTTCAAGGATAAAACTTAAGAAACTTATTGACCAAATTTAGCAAAATACAATGTAGTTTTAACAAGAGAGAATATAGTTCTAGAAGCAAACTAAAGACTTATAAAGAACAGTGAGTATCAAATGGGACAACTTGCAACTATAGTAAATAGATTAGAAATTCAATATGCAAGCTAGTTGTCTTTCACCTCCCACCTAGAAAGTGAATAGCCAAAAGAAGAACATAATAAAGATTTTGGTATTGGGGCACAAACTGAACCTAATTCCATTCTTTTTATTGATTCTTTTATTTTTCCTCCTTTTCCTAATAATACTAAAACTATTAAGAAAAAGAAAGAAGATAAGATGTTAGACTCTTTTCAAAGTGGAACTCAATATGTCCCAAAAGGAGTTTGATGGAGAACAATAAGAAAAAGAAGAAATTAATATGCATGATGGAGTGATAGAAAAACTTAATAATTTCAAGGTTATGAAAGATCCTCTTAAAGTTCATTCTATTTTTTCTATTGACCCAATTGATTTCATAATGTAGGATGACTATGATTTGTAAAGAAAGATGGATTTATAGTTGGCATTTAAGGAAGGGTTGATGGATGTACTAATCTTAAAAGTGAATTCCCTACATGACCACTTAAAGTGTGCATCATTAGAACCATTTGAGCTCATTGCTTGGGAATTGAAGTTTGATTAAAGCAATGCAACAAGTCTAACCAAAGACATTAAATAAAGGTACTTTTTGAGTGGTAATCCAAATCTTTTCATATTTGCATACTCTTTTCCTTCTATTTTATTTTACTTGTCTATGATTTTTCTTGATGTGGATGTATTTTACATTGATGGAAGTGCATGATTTAATTTTGGAAGGAGATGTAGGATTTCTTTTATGTTTTTGCTATTATGCATTCAAAAGTTTCTTTTCATGCTCTTAAGTTTTCTAATAAAATAATATATATTTTGTTAAAAATATGTTTTTTACTTGTTTTTGAAGTCTTTTAAGTCAATTTAGTTGCTTTTCATCGATGGACACTTTGCAATTTTCATGAATGGGAAACAATTGAGTTGGATAAGTTCATAACATGATTCAATGAATTATTTTACTTCTTGAAGTTAATTAATTTAGTGATGAATTTCAAATGGGTGGATTGAATTCTTGGTATCATGAATTACTTTGTAAGATTTTGAACTTTTTGTTAAAAATTTATGTTATTCCATTTCCTTCTTATGTAATTTTTTTCCATGGAAGTTATTTTTCTAGATATTGCTTTAATTTTTTCTTAAGATTACATTTGCACATGCATGCATAAGAATGATAAAGGCGTTCTTTATTTGAACTAGTGCCAAATAACTAATTTTAATTTTTTATCTTTATTAAACCCTTTCTAAACCTAATTTCCTTTTCTTTAATGTTTAGCCTATTAACATATTATTCAATGACAAACAATTATTTTTTTACTTAATATCAAGAATTAGTAGAGTATTTGAATATTTGTAAAATGGGTTCTTATCATGACTTATTTTTCTAGTCCATTGTGATCAGTGTGAAGACATCCTATAGATATTTTCACTAGCCTTTCTCTTTTATTTTTCAAAAATTCTTATTATTTTTATGAAGTATAGAGCTCTTGAATAAGTTTTGACTAGTAATATTTTCTGTGATAATAATTTTGAAAACTTTAATAATGATTAGATTGAGTATAGAGGAATACTATTAAAATTTTAGAAACATAGTTGAAAAGCATATAAACAAATCTACTTTCTAAAAATGCTATCCATAAGTCATTGTGGTAGATAAAAACTTTACAAAGGTATTGCTTTATAAAAGAACTCATGAGATTTTATCTTTCTAATGAGGATTGATCTAACATTATAAATATTTATAAAGTCAGAGGTGAAAAATCTTTTTCTTAAAAAGTGTGATAGTAAGAATAGATGATAAAACTTTATTTTATTTATTTTTTTATAATGAAAGAAAATTAGTATTATGAAGTTTTTACTTCTTTCTTGGGAAAAACAATGAGCTTGGGTCATCCAGAAAATGATATTACTAATTTTTAATATCTTTAGAATAGATAGTTCTGATAAAATAAACTTGTGATAAAACTCAAGAGGAAGAGAGATGATGGACTTCCCTAAAAATTTATCTTATTGTAGAATAGATATAATAGAATTGGACCATGTTAGTAAAAAAAAACTCATGAGATTTTATCTTTCTAATGAGGATTGATCCAACACTAAAAATATTTATGGAGTCAAAGGTGAAAAATCCTTTTCTTAAAAAGTGTGATAGTAAGAATAAATGATAAAATTTTATCTTATTTATTTTTTTTATAATGAAAGAAAATTAATATTGTGAAGTTTTTAGTTTTTCCTTGAGAAAAATAGTGAGCTTGGGTCATTTAGAAGAAGATACTACTAATTTGTAATATCTTTAGAATAGATTCTTCTAATGAAATAAACTTATGATAAAACTCAAAAGGAAGAGAAATGATGGACTTCCCTAAAAATTTATCTTACTATAGAATAGGATTGTATTAGTAAAAATTGGGAAATTTGTAGATCATTATTTGAAATTGAATTATTATTTTTAAAGGAAGAGTTACGATTTATGGAAAAAAATTAGCAATCTTCCAAGAAGAATTTTGTAACAACAAAAAAGGGAAGTTCTCTAAAAATATAGTGTTTTTCCATACTATGGTTGATGCATATACATGATGTGATGATTATGCTTATTCTTATATATGCATGATGATAAATGAATGTTATAATAGAATTGCATGTCTTTATACTAAAATGTTATAAAATCTTCAATAGACTTGCTATACTATAGTTATAATAGCAATGCTTGATTATATACTAAAAGAATTATATTTTATACAAGTATCACTAAGTAGATGATTGGTCAAGATATATGATAGGATGATTATGCATGTTCTTGTACTAATTTATTATATACATAAATATTTCATATTAATATCTTGACATATTAGATTGGATTAACTATATATGATTTATAAAATTTATATCTATTATATAGAAAGTCCAAGATGAAGAAGAATGAGCATTAAAGTAAAGGAATGAAAGGTCATATTATGCTCAACTCAAGAATAAGAAAAAAAGACAAGAAAGAAGATGTAATCTAGGTATTGGAGGTTGAGAATATTAAAGTGTTTGAAAGGTTGGAAGCATTAAGAAAAGCAAAAGAAATATACTAAAACAACTATTGAGATATGAGGTTTTATTGTTTTCAATATTGACCTCTGGTTATTCTCCTAATCATATCTCATAAAATACTCATGACTTGATTCCTAAATATTTTTCATATGAAAATATAATCAAATAGCTTTTCATGGACATATCATTTGCTTAAAATGATTAATATATGAAAGAGTTATGATTCTTTCAAGATAAGTCTAGAAATTAGTTTTCTACATTTCAATCATTTCTGATGTGTGCTCATTATTTTGATCATATCTCAAAATGTATAAATTATATGAGCATGAAATTATTTTTATTTAAAAATAGACTCAAAGATCTTTCTATGGATAGGTCATTTGCTTACAATAACTAAGATATGAAAGAGTTATGATCTATAGAAGTTGAGTTTTAAAATCAAATTCTTATAGATTTATTATTTCTGACTTTTGCTCATTTTTTTAAACATATCTCAAAAACAACATTAGATATGAAAATGAAACTAGTCCCATTTGAAATTATACTCAAATAGCTTTCCAATAATAGTTCATTTGCTCAAAACAGATTTAAAATGAAGAAGTTATAACTTTCTAAAGTTGAGTCTACAATTCTATTTAGGTGAATTGATTCACTAATTGATTTTGGACATCCAGAGAGCACTCTGGATATCTTGAATCAATTCATGAATCAATTTTTACTATTCAAGTGCACGAATAACGACTAGTAATAACTAGTTTTCATTACTAACAACCCCAAATGGCTATAACACTCCATGGAAGCTCAAAAACATCAAATACAACTAAAAGAGAGCCTGAACCTCAACGTTAAACATCATTTTACATCCTCTTTCAACAAATCATGATTTGAGCTCTAATTTGTGAAATTCTTCTATTCTAAGTGCTTCATTTGTTTCATCCACTCTTTAAGAGAGTTTGTATGAATTAATTTTCATCTTATATTTGTATGAATTGATTTTTATCTTGTATCACTTTAGAATTGTAAAGGATGAGGTATCCTTTAGAAAATCATAGAGAGGGTGAGGTATCCCTTGTAAAAGAAAAATTTGCTCAAGGAAAAGCAAGAGGATTGTAAAACTTCTTCAAGTGCTAATTGAAACTTGAAGGGATAGTAGATTGATACACAAGCTTAGAGAGCTTGAAGAGTAGGCGTACACCTTGGAGAGGATATCCAAAGGAGGAACCATTATAAATTTTTATATTTGATCTTTTTACCCTATTCTTTTTCTCATTGTATTATACTCTGTTTTTGCTATTGTATATACTCTGTTTTTCTATTGTCTTTTGCTAATATTTGTGTTGTAATATTTATGTTGTTGCTTGGATATTTGAATGGTTAAAAGAGAAATTCATTTCTATTCTGCTATTGCTATTTGCTGAGATATAGTGTTGTATGCTTTATTCTTATTGTTGTTAATTGTTGAATACATTATGCATCAATATTGATCTTGATTTTTAAATATTAAATGGTTGAAAGAGAAATCAATTTATGCATTAGCTTCTTGATTCTTATCTAAGCATAATTGAATGAGTTACTTTGCACAAGTGTGTTGAATTGTCATATGTTATGTGCAAACCTCTTGATTAAATAATCTTTTATTTGTCTCTTGATGATTTGTTAATGCATAGTTGAATAAGTAAATTTGCACTAACTCTTTGAATTATCATATCTCAAGTGCAAACATCCTTTTAAAGCTTTCTTGAAATCCTTTGAATTAAAATTATCCTCATGACTTCTCACAATAAAAAACTTTTCAAAAATAGCAAAAGTTCTAAAAACACCATATATATATATATATATATATATATAGGATAGCAACATCTATTTTTTCATTTGTATAAAAACATCATATTACTTATTTAATGGTAACAAAATAATAATGGATATTTAAGTAATTTTAATGGAGAAATAATAATTTAAAATATTTAAGTTAACTCTACTTATTCTCTCTCATTTTCACATTAAATGCTCTCATCAATTAAAGTAATTATAGTGTGACAAATTAACTATAATACCCTTTATTATTTTATTATTATTAAATTAATAATAAGAAAATTTTTCATCTCAATGAAAAAGTGAAAGTAATTCCTAACCTCCATGTATGTATGTGAGGTTAGCAATTCCTTTAGCCTTGTATGTGCATGCAAACGCGCACACACACACCCTATATATATGGAACCATTTTAATTTTTTTATTTGAATAAAAAATCATACTATTAATTTAATAGTAATAAAATTATAAAAAAATATTTAAGTATGAATAATCCTCCAAAGGCATGCAAAATCTTGGAATACTAATTATTTTGTATATCTCTAATTTGAAGGATATTTTAAACATCAAGATAATAGAAGAAAAATTATAATTTAACTATTCATTTTTCTCATTTTGTTTTCCTCCATTCTCTCAATATATTTAATTTTTCTGATATTTTTCAAAACTAAAAAATTTAATAAGAAAAGGAATCGTAAATGATTCTATTAGAGGATTATCATTATAAAGCTTTAAAAGTATGGTGTGTTGTTAATTTCAATAATTCCCAATTCGTTTGAATAATTAAAATTAATATTACACTCAGCATGAAATTATTAGAACATCTTTTTTTTAATATAAAAATTTAGAAATATTACAGATTACTTCACTTCAAAATTAGAATATATTACTAGATTTTTTTCGGACTTACGGTAGTATTTATAAATCAGTTTTTTATATTACACTTAAGTATTTTTTTTTTGTTATAAATGTTTCTAATCGTTTTAAAAATTTAAGTTTACCATGATTAAAATGAAGTAATTTATGATATACCCTTTTTTCCAGATTGCGATCGTCAAACAAGTCACCTGGTCAATAAATTGCAAAACACGTACGGGCACTAGGACAAGGATGTGTCGTCGTGTTTACTGGTTAAGAATCCCTCACTTGGCATTGGTTAGGCTCCTTCCCAGGCTTGCTTTGGCAGCCTCGAAAATATTTTTTTAGAGATATAATTATAAAATATTAAAATAATAAAAAATATTTCATTTATATAATATTAAATGCGATGGATGTAGATATTAGAAATTATAATTTTTAAAGTAAAAAATGAAAATAATAATATCATTTTTTTAATTACACAAATAAATAATTTTTTTAATAAAACATTTTTTTAGTTATAAATGTTTCTAATCATTTTAAAAATGTAGGTTTAGCATAATTAAAATGAAGTAATTTATGATATACCCCTTTTTCCAGATTGCCGTCACCAAACAAGTCATTTGGTCAATAAATTGTAAAACATGGGCACTGGGACAAGGATGTGTCATCGTGTTTATTTGTTAAGAATCTCTCAGTCGGAATTGGCTAGGGCTCCCTTCCAGACTTGCTGTTAATTAAGAAATAAAAATAAAATATCATTTTTTATGTTGTACAAATAAATAATTTTTTTTAAATTTTAATAAACAGACGGTGCTTCGAAGTTGATAATCTGTTTTGTCAAAGTCTTTGTGATCTTTGTCAACTTATGTACTTTGATTTCACATTTTGCTGAACTTGTATTGAATCACTATCATGAAACAAAGCTGTTTTGCTTGTATCTATACGCAGAGGAAGGATAATATTTCAGTCCATGTAGTTAAAACTCAGAAGTAACGGTGGACCAAAGCCCCATTAGCCTGCGTTGGCAATTTTTTATTTTAAATAGTTTTAATAAATTTTTTAATTGATGTATGGTGAATAAAATAATATTTTTAATTTTATGATTTTGGATGCTTTTATAATTTTAATAATTTTTATGAAATAATTAGGTCTCATTTTTACGACTTAAAAATTTAAATTCAAAATAACCTTATAAGATGTACTACACTGTTTTTAAACATTTACAATGGGAAGGTTTAAACTTTAATTCTTCAGCATATTGTTTACTTTGTCACTACAAGAATCACTACATAATAGCTTTATAGGATGTACTAATGTTAAGTAATATTACAATTTGTATTTCCATTTCACCTGTTAGTAAATATACAAGAATGAGAAAGTTATATGAAAAATCTGGGGCATAAACCCTTGGATTGTTGTTGCATATTTAGCTTGTATTGTTGCCGCTATTGTTGTTTTCTTGATCTATCCAATTGGTTAAGTTTTATTGTTGGTATGCTTCTAAGAATTTTGATACTTTCAATTTTATGATTGTATTCCAAATTGAGCATAATTTTCCTTTACATCTGTTTCGTATGTTAGGTGTAACTTGATGTGATTTTCATTACAAATGGCTAAATATTCTTGTCCACCAATTTGTTCAATTCTAGAATCTAACTTACCTATGATTAATGTAGGTATTTCCATTTCAACAGTTGGATTCGTAACTCAAATTAAAGTTATGAAAGAAGCAGCTAATAAATTATAATTGGATTTAGTACAATTCCCAGAATTGAAAGCTTTTCCACAATTCACTTCAGATCTTGATAAAGCTATTCAAAATCAATTAGCAAGAGGTTGATGATTGTGCAAGTTACTCAAACAACTTGAATTAGCTCCTTTCACTGTGAAAAAATAGATAATAACTATTTATACTAGAACAAATAATCATCTTAATTTATTATAAATTGGACAAACAAGGAGATTTCTCATTAACTATTATGTGCCTACTTAAAAAAGAATAAATATATCTCAATATCAAGAAATTATATCTTCAATCAAAATATTTACCAAAAATGCAAGAGTCTTTTAGAAAGAAGCTATACTCAAACTCAACAAATATATAGATTGATTAAGCACTTAGTAAAGATCTAAAGGACAAAATTAAAAAATTAATACATTTTTAATTTTTAAAAAGTACATAAGTGCACAAAAAACTTTAAAATTACATATGAAAAGAAATGCAAGGAATACTAAATAATCAATTAATTATTCTATTTAATACTTTTTTTATATGTTGACTAAAATAAATTAGAATCATATATATATATATATATATATATATATATATATATATATATATATATATATATATATAAATGGATAATGTTATGGAGAGCTTGATTGCTTAATTAAGAGGTTGAGTAAATCCATTATTGAATTGCATTTAGTATATTAGGATTTGTATCTTTAATTTTAATTCACTTATTTTAAGATTCAATTAAAAAAGATAATCCAATGGTAAGGCACTCACCTCTAAAAAGATTGAGTTTCCTATAGCATTATCTTATATAAATTAGATATTTATTGGATTGGTGTGGATAAATTATTTGTGTGATTGAGTTGCTCATGAAAGTGTCCAATGAATTCATAGGAACATAGATCGTTTCCTATAGCATTATCTTATATAAATTAGATATTTATTGGATTGGTGTGGATAAATTATTTGTGTGATTGAGTTGCTCATGAAAGTGTCCAATGAATTCATAGGAACATAGATCGAGGGTGATTTTGAATAAGCTAATAAATTACATTAGGCTTTATTAATAAATTATGTTAAGCTCAAATTTTGGTCACTACGCATGAGTGGGCAGTGGCTAATTGATGGTGGCCACTATGGTGTAAGATTTCTTATCTCTTTGGTCTTTGGTGTGCTTGTAAGATAGAAAGAAGAGGAATGGAATAGAACTTTTAGAGAAGACTCTAACACTCAAATCAGTAACATATAGTCAAGAGAAAATAAGTAGTAACTAAAGGTAGTGTATGCCTTATATGGGAGTATCTTGAATAGGATAATTGGAAAGTGGTGGCCTAGTAGATAGGCAATTATTGGATAACTACCATTATGACATTTAGAATATAAGTATTTATTATTAACTTTTTTTGAATTGGTAAATGAGGCTTGACCTAACATTTGTAGAAAACAACCATATACACCAAATTGTTAAAATCATGACTTGAATATGATAATCTGATAAATAACACTAAATTCTAATGATTCGAATTGTCTAAAGCCTAAATCTATAGATTTGATTAGTTTCTTTGATTGTATAGATAACCATCAACATTGATAATCTGATTGATCTCCTTGATTGTCTAAGTCAATAATATGGTCAATCTCCATGACTACACAATCTAGTTAATCTCCTTGGCTGTGCAAGTTAATAATATAATCGGCCTTCCTAACCATATAATTAATTGGTTTCCTTGATCATCCAGCTTATCAGTCTAATCTATTTTAAATCCTAATAATCCCAAATAGAGAATGGCGATGATAAGACAATTGATGAATACTGGGACAAGATAATATGGCGATTAAAGCATATTGAGCTAAGATAATGAGATGACCAATGAATACTGAGCTAAGAAAATATAGCATCTAAATCATATTGGGCCGAGACAATGAGATGACTAAGGCCAAGATAATAAGGTAACTAGGGCTAAGTTTAGCAATATTTAATAATAAACAAGTCATAAATGTAGTAATAAGCTTGTTATAATAATTTGAGTAATGATAATGTAATAAAAAATAATAGTTATATAAAATCCTTAAATTATAGTGCATTGTAGCAATAAGCAATAGCATCATGTATCTTATTAATAGGAGTTCAAGGGTAATTATGATATTAATATATAAAGGTAATTTAACATTATAATAATTTTAATAACAAAATTGCAAAAGTAAAAGAATCATGGGTTTATTGAAAGATTAAACCTTAAAATGAGTAGAAATTTCTTTATGAATATTGCCCTCAGTTTTCAATGAAATTTTAGTAGATGTATTGCAAACAATAGCCTAATACTTTAATACTAGAGAGAGAATACCATAACCCATTTAAGCATACATCATAACATTAATGTAAGAATCTCTTTAGAAATTGAGGAAACCTAAATCTAAAATGGCTACATCCTTAGTGATCTTTACATAATTTTTCTTCAAATAATAAATAATTTACAAAAGGAAAGTTGTTCTTAAGTTTACATGCCTATTTAATTGTCCTCACACCCCCTCCTAAAAAAAAGACTAAGTTAAATTGTTAACCTTAGCCCTATTAAAGTGGTTTTGATGATAATAAAATATTTTAATGCTTTTGGATTTAACATTTGATTAACTGAAATCCTAATCCAAAAAGTGAAAATCAAAAGAAATTAAAGATTGAAGAACATGTTTAATCTAGTTAGGATTATAGGATGAAATAGTACAAGAGGAATTAATCAATAAGAGGTTTAGGTTTCTCTTGAAAATACTAAGATTGATCTTGTGTTAAAAGGCTTTAAAAATGAGGTTGGATTGTTTTTCAAGAAAATAAATCATACTTCAAATAGCTTTCTTTGAAAAATTGAAAATTAGGGCATGAATTGATTAATAATCAATTCCAAGCATTAAGTGAGCAAATTGGAATATCTAATCGATTCTAGGTATCCAGAGAGCAAATTGAACTTTTAAATCAATTAACCAATCGATTCTAGAGGTTTACAGAGGAAGTAGGGCAAATTGAATCAATTAATAAATTGATTCAATGTTACAAATTTTCAAAAAACTAAGTTTTACAAATTGATTAATGCACATACTCATTACTCTATGTTTTTACTCAAAACTAAATCTTTCGAGGGTTAAAATCGATTAACTAATTGATTTTGAACATCTAGAGTTAAACTGAGATCTGGTGAATTGATTAACCAATTAGTTCACCATGTATTGAATTTAAATTGTATAGCCAAGTGAATCAATTAACTAATCAATTCATTGTAACTTTTTTTAGAATTTCATAGACAACCTAAATCGATTAATCAATTGATTTATAAGGTGTTAACTACCCCATAACAACTATATTTTTTTGTAATGGATTTTTTACCTCTCCAACCTTTATATAAAAGCTTCATTCCAATTTGAAAATATAAGAAAGTGCCTTCATTGTTACATAGACACAAGAAACTTTATTTTCTCTCATATAAAATCTAAAAATCTTTTTAGCTTATCTGATTTAAATTCCTCTCTTAATGTTTTACTGTGTAATCCAACTTTTAGAGCTTATGAGCCATATTCTTGTACTCAAATCATATATTTGTTGTATATTAGGGTGAGGTATCCTTAGGAACATCAAAAGTGTTGGATCTCTTGATAGATAAAAATTTTGAGAGAAGACTCTTAAAGGGACTTCATAAGAAAAGTAAAGACTTGTATTGAGGCTTCTTCAAATACCCTTAAACCTGATGAGATAGTGGACTAAAGTTTAAACCTAAGTAAAAAAGATTTAGTAGTGGATGTTCACTTTAGAGTATTGGATCTTCAAGGCTGGAACTATTATAAATGGTAGTGTTTGAATCTCTTTTTCTTTATCTCTCTATTTACTTATATTATACTCTATCTTCATGAAATGCTAAGTTTGCATCTATTTATTCATTACTTTCACTATTGAATCATTTGTTAACTCACATTATCATTATTTTAGAAAAGTTTCTAAACCCAATTTACCCCCTCTTAGGTAAAATACTAAACAACATTTGGTATCCGAACCTGACTCTTGGAACAAGATCTCATGATCTCAAAAGGATCCAATGGATGTAAATAGTTACCTGAATGTCCTCTGTTAAATAAACCACTAGGTTTTAATGGATAAAAGTATACTCATTGGAAACAAAAAATGAAATATTTTATAGAAGCTACTGATATTGATATGTGAGATTTAATTAGAATGGTTATAATCCATTAGCTAAAAGGGAAAATAATGTAAAAGTTTTGAAACCAGGAGCTAAATGGATTTTATCAAATGCATTATGGCCTAGTGAATATGAGAGGATATCAAATTGCTTAACTATAAAAGAGATGTAGGATGTGCTTAAAGTAGCTTATGTAAGAACCATATAGTTCAAAGAAAGCAAAATGCATACATTAGTTTATCAATATGAATTATTTAGAATGAATGATAGAGAATCTATTAAAGATATGATGCAAAGGCTTACAACTCTTGTTAACTTAGACATTATACAGATGGAGAACTTGTTCACAAGGTGTTAAGGTCATTAACAATTAAGTGGCAACCAAAGATAACTGCTATCAAAGAAGTAATGAAAATAAAGATGCTAACTCTATAAGATTTATTTGGAAATTTGGAGGAGTATGAACTAGAGCTTAAGAGATATACCAATGGTAATGAAAGAAAGAAAAAGTCTCTTACTCTTAAAGCTGAAACCAATGCAGATGAGGATTAAATTAATGAAGATTGCTAAGAGGAATTACTTGATACCTTATTAGAAGATGACTTGACCCTCATCACCAAGAAATATAAGAGAAGACTTAAAAGAATAGGTGGTAGAAGAAGAATGCCTCAAGTAAATAAGTATGCAAGTAAAGGAAAAGCTAGCAAGTAAACTACTCCAACATGCTATAAGTGTAAAAATCAAAGGCATATCAAGTTTGACTATCTCATTTACTTGAAGAAGCAATTGGAGATTGAAAAGAAGAAGAACAGAAATGCTTACAAGAAAGCACACTTAGCTGCTTGGGGAGATGATGATGATAATGACTCATATAAAGGAAATGACAAAGATGAAGAAGCTCTTTTATACTTAATTGCTTTGGTAGAACAAGATAGAGATGAAATATGCATCTATAGTTCATATAATGAATCAAATTATGTCATTTTTTATTTGAATTTAGATTTGCTTAAGGTCAAAAGAAATATTGAACTTCCAAAGAAGTTAATCTTTTCTTTGGAAGACAATATTGAATAACTTGAAAAGGAAAATGAAGAATTAATTCAAGAAGTTGAAATCCTTAAGAAAATTACTAAAATATACATTTTTTGTGAAAGTCTTAAGCAAAAACTTAATGATTTAACTATAACTTTTAACAAGTTCATAAAGGTAAAGATTCTTTAGATATTCTTCTTGGTTAAAAGATCACCTTTAACAAAGAAGGCCTTAGTTATACACGAAATAAAAAAATTATTTTTACACAAACTTCTTTGTTAAAGAAACTATAAAGAGATAACTAAAGATAATTTTTTTTCTATTGTGGAGAAAAAGGGCATGGAATTTATTCTTGTGCATATAGGAGAAATACAAATTTTGGAGCAATGAAAATTTAGGTCTTTAAAAGGACAAATGTGCCAACTAACAAAGATGGACCTAAAGTTATTTAGGTACTAAAAGTTAAAAATTGATGTCTCTTTTGAAGGTATGTTTTAGAACTCAAAGTGAGATGTGGTACTTGGATAGTGGTTACTCAAGGTATATGACAGGGAATAAATCCAAGTTCATCTCATTGGCACTCAAGGAAGGAGGAAATGTCATATTTGGAGACAATTTAAAAGGAAAAGTCATGGAAAAAGATAGAGTGGATAAAAATTCTAAATTTTATATTGATGAAGTTTTATATGTTAAAGGGCTCAAGCATAATTTACTTAGCATTAGTCAATCTTGTGACAAAGGAAACAAAGTTACATTTAATTCCTCTTTTTACATTGTTGAAAATCAAGATGATAAGCAAATTTAACTAATAGGTAAAAGATATGGAAATATCTATATGATAGACATTAATAGGGAGCCTTATCTAGATTCTAAAATGATTATTCTCAAATTTGACATGAAAGATTACTCATGTAAGCATGGATCTTATAGAAAAACTTTTCAAAAATAATTTGGTTAATAGTTTGCTAAAGCTAAAATTTGTCAAAAAATAGAATTTTGTGATGTATGTCAAAAAGGAGAATAAGTAAAAATCTCTTAAAAATCCAAAAATCTTGTTTCCACTACTAGACCACTTCAATTACTACATATAGATTTAATTAGTCCATCAAGAATTAAAAGTCATGGAGGAAATCTCTATGTACTTATAATTATTGATGACTACTCAAGATTCACATGGATATTATTTCTTCTTTCAAAGGCAAAGCTTTTGAAGCTTTTAAAAGACTTGAAAAAATGTTGCAAAATGAAAAAGCAATGTCCATAGTAAGCATCAGAAGTGATCATGGTAGGGAATTTAAAAATCATGATTTTACTTGTTTTTGTGATGAAAAATAAAATTAAGTATAACTTCTCATCTTCTAGAACACCTCAGTAAAATGGAGTTACTAAAAGAAAAAATAGATATCTAGAAAAGATGACAAGCACTATGCTTAATGATAGCTCTTTTCCAAAATCTTTTTAGGCTAAAGCAGTGAACAATGCTTGATATGTGATGAATACAGCCCTTATTAAACTAATTTTAAAAAAAAATTCTTTCTAAACTTTACAAAGGAAGAAAGCCAAATATTTCATATCTTCATGTTTTTAGCTATAAATATTTTGTATACAACAATGAAAAAGATAATCTTGGAAAGCTTGATGCCAAATCTGATGAAGCAATCTTTATTGAATATTCTTGTAATAGCCAAGCTTACAATGTTTACAATAAATGGAATTTACTAGTAGAAGAATTCATACATGTCGTATTTGATGACTCTTTACCTAGCATGAAAAAGGTATCAAATGAAGATGAGGAGCAAGCTGACTTATAGGAAATTCAAAAGAAGTCAAATAAGGAGATGAAAAATGAAGAAAAGAATGAAGAAAGCAAAGAAGTAGCTCTATCAATAGGAAATGCAAAAAAAAAATTAACTCATGGATATTAAAAAGAATGGAGGATGATGAGAGGTCACCCTATTAATTAAGTAATTAGTGATATGACTTAAAGGGTAACTAGAAGTTCTCTTAAGAATATCTATGACCATTTAGCATTTTTATCTCAAAATAAACCTAAGAACATAAATAAAGCAATAATTGATGAACATTGGATCTTGGCAATGTAAGAAAAATTAAATCAGTTTGAAAGAAATGAAATTTGGGAACTTGTGCCAAAACTAAATGATTATCCAATTATTGACATAAAATGGGTCTTTAGGAACAAGTTAGATGAAAATGGTATCATAATAAAAAATAAAGTCAAATTGGTTGCCAAAGGATACAACCAAGAGGAAGGCATTGATTATGATGAAATATATGCACCAATAGCTAGATTAGAAGCAATTGGAATGTTATTAGTATATGTTTGCATAAAAAGTTTCATATTTTATCAAATGTATGTTAAAAGTGCATTTTTAAATGGTATAATTATGGAGGAAGTGTATATTGAACAAACTCTAGGTTTTGAAAGTTATTTCTTTCCAAATCATGTATTTAAATTAAAGAAAGCTTTATATGTCTTGAAACAAGCTCCTAAAGCTTGGTATAAAAGGCTAAGCAAATTATCAATAGGAAAAGGTTTTTTAAGAGGAAAATTTAATACTATTTTATTTATAAAATTAAAATTTGATAACATTCTTCTTGTGCAAATATATATTGATGATATCATATTTGGTGCTACTAATAAGTCTATGTGCAAGGAATTTGCTAAGTTAATGCAAAGTAAATTTGAAATGTCCATGATGAGAGAGTTGAATTTCTTTCCTTGGGTTGCAAATCCAGCAATCAAGTGATGGAATCTTCATAAGTTAAACCAAATATACAAAGAAGTTATTGAAGAAATACAAAATGAATGAAATTAAACCATCTCCTACCCCCATGAGTATAGCAACCAAACTGGATCTAGATGAAGAAGGTAAAAAGGTTAAGGTAACAATGTATAAAGGAATGATAGGATCCTTGCTCTATCTAATGGTTAGTAGACTAGGCATTATGTTTAGTGTGTGTATATATGCAAGATTTCATGCTAACCTAAAAGAATCACACTTAACTACTGTGAAAAGAATTTTTAAATATCTTATAGGAACATCTTACTTTAATTTATGATATCCCAAAGAAAAATTGAATTTTCTAATAGGTTATTTGGATTTAGTGGCATATTAGATAGAAAGAGCACTAGTGGAGCATGTTAATTTCTTAGATATTCACTAGATTTTTAGTATAGTAAAAAATAAAATAGTATGGCACTATCCACTACTAAAGTAGAAAACATAGCATCAAGTAGTTGTTGTGCTCACCTTTTATGGATGAAGCAATAACAATCTGACTATGGACTTAATTTCAAAAATATTCTCGTAAAATATGATAAAACAAGTGCCATTAATCTAACCAAGAATCCTATCATGCACTGAAGATCTAAATACATTGAAATAAGACATCATTTTATTCATGATCATATCTAAAAAGGAAACATTTCATTAGATTTTGTCCAAACTAATTTTCAATTAGTAGACATCTTTAGTAGGCCATTTAATAAAGATCTTTTCAATTTTATAAGAAGAGAATTAGGCATGTTGAATTTTCTTGAGAAATAATTTATGCATTAGATTTATATTTTTTTATCAATTTACTGACTTAAGCATTAAAGATATCCTGAAAGTTTGTTTTACATGAATTATTCATCATCTTTAACAAAGTTAACACAAAATAAAGGTTTAATCATCCATAGGGTTAAAAAGATGGATAATAAATCATTTGAGAAGTGGAATGATGAGAAAGGATTTTTCAATATATAAGGAATCAAGTGGTTAATTGATTCCAAAAAGGTAGTGTTGGTCTCTAAAAGTCTCAAATTGATCCATCAATCGATTAACAGTATGTAGAGGGAATTTTGGAATTTGAAAATTTTTTTGCCATGAATTGATTGGTCAATTGATTCATAGATGAATATATTCATCCATGAATTAATTGGTCAATCGATTCCACAGGGCCTCCATATAAGCCCTACCGTATAGTAACTATGCCATTCGTTCCCTTGTTTCTTACTCTAATCATTGCATGTCTTTTGCCCTTTCACCTTCCCATAACAACACTTGATCTTCTCTATTAAAAATGTCTAAAAACATCATTTAAAGCCATCTTCCATCCTTCCTAATACCATTTAATGCATCAAATCTTCCATATTATCTCATCCCTGATTCAACCCATATCACTAAAATGCTTTAACTACAACCTATTCCAAAACTGCCATTCTCCTATCAAATAATGGTCGTTAATATCATGGAAAAGAAAAGTATGGCAATAAAACATCCTTACACTAAATCAAGTAGAGGAAAAAGAAAAGCTACAAGGTCCTCATCTTAACCCTTACCTTTTGTTGATCAAGTTCTAAAAAATATTTACTACTGTGAGATAATGGCTTTTGAAATATTTATAGAATATCTTCTAAGGAAATAAAGCTAAAAACTATTAGGATATCAGATTTTTTAGAAATGAAAATCTAGAGATATATCATATATTGAAACACTTGAGTCTGCTTAAATTTATTAGACATGCTGCTAATATCTATCCTAGCCTATTGTATCAATTTTATGCCAATCTTTAAAAGGTAGGTAGGAAAGTTTGCTTACATTGATCACTACTAGTAAAGTGAAATGTTTTTTGTTGGTATCCATGAGTTGGCTGTAATTTTTTACATAGATGCAAATTAACCATTTATTAGTGCTAGAAAACACTATAAACTACTCTAATGCAATTGCTATAAGACTGTTTTGGCATCACTCTCACCTTAAAATCATAAAGAACAAGTTACTAAGTACAAGGCTATCAATGGAAGACAGGATCTTGCATTACACCATTGCTAAAATAATCTTTTCAAAAAGGCATAACTTCACCTAAATTGATAATCATGAGTTATTCATGATGTAGGCCATTAGACAAAATATCCCAATTAACTTCCTTTACCAGGTACTACTTCATATGCATACCTATGTAAATAGAGGCTTTCTCCCTTATGAAATGATCCTTACAAAGTTGTTTAAAGTTTTTGGAATATAAGTTGATTAAGAAGCTATAGTGGAGAAATTTAAGGAATCCAAAAGGTTGAAAGCTAAACATATGAAACAAATGTCTTTCAAAAGATAGAAGGTGTTTGGCACTTTATTAAGAGAGGAGATGTTGTTGAAAAGTTTGATATGTGCTTTAAAGGATCACATTACTACATTGTATCAGGAGACACAAAAGGAATTGAAGTCCTATATTATGCATCAATTTAATAAGTTCAGAGGCAAACTAGACATTGCTAAAGAAAAAGCAGATAGCTCTCTTGAAGAAGAACCAGGATTCTCTCTTAAAGCTAAAAGGAGAACCAAGAGGTTATTCCTTTAGAGTAAGAATGAGATGAAGAAGGCAATTCTAAAGCAACTACTTCAGATAATGAAGAAGCTGGGGACAGTTTGGAGTATTTCCCCTTAGGTCTTATAATTATTCCCTTAGCCTTATTATCCTCTTAGGTCTTATATTTCAAATTGCTAAATCCTTTAGATATTATCTTTTATGGTTTTATGCTTTACTAGTTATTCATATTTCATATTGCTACTTTATTGGTTATTATGTTTCATTAGTTATTTATGCCCATTATCCCCTTATTAGTGGTTATTATACTTTATTGGACATTTTGCTAGCTTATTAAGTAATGATTGGTTACTAGTTATTACTGCTTCACTTTTGATTGATGCTAAAAGAAGGAGAAAATAAAGAAATCTTGAAATTAAATGGCATGATTTAAAAGGGAGTATTCTAGTTAAGAGAAGCTAACATTCAGAAACTTAATTTAATTTTAAAATGGTTTGTCATCGTTAAAAAGGGGGTGATTATTAACCTTAACCCCTTTAAGGTGGTTTTGATGAAAATAAAACATTTTCATACTCTTAGATTTGGCATTTGATCAATTGGAATCCTAATGCAAAAAGTGAATATTAAAGAACATGTTTAATCTAGCTAGGATTCTAGTTAGGATTATAAGATGAAATTATACAAGAGGAATTAATCAATAAGGGGATCAAGTTTTTCTTGAAAATACTAAGATTAATATTATGTTAAAAGGCTTTAAAAATGAGGTTGGACTATTTTTCAGGAAAAAAATTGTATTTCAAATAGCTTTCTTTGAAAAAATAAAAATCAAGGCATGAATTGATTGATTAATCGATTTCAAGCATCCAAAAAGCAAACTGCAATACCTAAATTGATTAACCAATCGATTGTAAGCATTTAGAGAGCAAACTAGAATACTTGAATTAATTAACTAATCGATTTCAAGCATCCAAAGAGCACTCTAGACTTCTTGAATCAATTGAATTGATTCTAAAGATCCAGAGAGGAAGTAGGGCAAATTGAATCAATTAACCAATCAATTTAGTGTTACAAATTTTTAGAAAATCAAATTTTACAAACCAATTGATGCACCTACTCATTGCTCTATGTTTTTATTCAAAATTAAATCTTCTAAGGGTTAGAATTGATTAAGTTGATTCTAAACATGCAAAGCCAAACTGAGGTTTGGTCAATCGACTGACTAATGTATTCACCATTTATTGAAGTTAAATTATATAGCTAAGTGAATTGATTGACCAATCAATTTACCACAACTTTTTCAAAATTTTGCGAGTGACCTGAATTGATTGACCAATTAATTCACAAGATGCCAACAACCTTGTAATAGTTATAATTTGTCTGTAACGGATTTTTTTACCTTTTTAACCTCTATATAAAGGCTTCATTTCAATTTGAAAAATATAAGAAAGTGCCTTCACTATTACATAGACATAAGAAACTCCAGGTTTGTTTGTTTGTGTTTTCTATTTTTTGTTTCTAAAATAGTTCTATAAAATAGGTTTTTAAAATAATTTTTAAAAATAATGAGAAAAAATATTTGAAAACAACTTTGAAAACTAAAAACTATTTTTAAAAATAGTTTTGAATAATCTTGAATTACAATAATGTCATTAATGAAATGTGTTTTAGAAACAAAAATAACTCAAAGTTATTTTTGTTTTCTTATTTTTAAAACACCTATTTTGGAAACAATATTTAAAAACAAAAAGAGGAAGCACTTAAACAAACAAATTCTTTTGTTCTTTTTTTTTAAAAAACTAAAAATTATTTTTAAAAACATAAACCAAACACACTTTTCATTTTCTCTTATCTATAACTTGAAAATTCCTTGAGCCTATCTGATTCAAATTCCTCTCTCAGTGCTTCACTATGTAATCTAAGTTTTAGAGTTTGCAAGCCATATTCTTGGACTTAAATCATACATTTGTTGTATATTAGGATGAGATATCCTTAGAAACATCAAGAGTCTTCAATTTTTTGATAGAAAAAATCTTTGAAAAAGGATTCTCAAAGGGATTTCACAAGAAAAATAGAGACTTATACTGAGACTTCTTCAAGTGCCTTCAAACTTGAAGAAACAGTGGATTAGAGTTCAAATCCAAGTCAAAAAGGCTTGGTAATGGATGTACATCCTGGAGTGTTAGATTTTCAAGGCTAGAAATCACTATAAGTAGTAATGTTTGAATCCCTTATTCTTTATCTTTCTATTTACTTATATTATTCTTGTTTTTTTTAAACTTACTTGTTGTTATGCTAAGTTTGCATCTACTTATTCATTAGTTTCACTCTTGAATCATTTGTTAACTCAATTATCATTATTCTGTAAAATTTTTTAAATTTAATTCACCCTCTCTTAGGTAAAATACTGAACAACATAAACAAGTACGACATTCAACTACTAGTACTAATAATCTAATAATGAAATTTTAGGGAAAGAGAATATGAAGTTGTTAGTGCAAACCTAGAGATAAGGGTATTATCTAACTGATATTTATCAATTTAAATCCAAAGATGAGGACCTAGTTGATGATGACTCACTTAAAGAAACAGAAGCTAGAGATGGAGCCAAAATCAAGGCATTCTTTACCCCCTTCATAAAATTTTTTTGTCCTACATTGTCTTAGCTTGGCCTAGATCCTCCTCACATTAATATAATTTCAAAATGTTAGGAATATCGTACTCCCTAATGATAGACAATATACTAATAGTATGGGAATTCCACACCTGTCAGTTATACTAAAAAAAATTCCCAAACCATTTTTTCATATTAGACTAGAACACTACAATAAATTATCAATTATATCACGATCAAAATTGTGGTACAAAATTAAAATTTCTATGACTGTGCTATTTGGCTATAGGAATATTGGTTGAATGATCCCATGGCATAAGTAAGCATTACAAGAAAATTAGGATAGGAAAAAAGATCTTATGGCATAAATGAATCTATAACTAATAAATTATTCTAGTTACAAGTACAAACATAACAAGAAAGGTACATTTGTGATTGTAACTTATATTACCACGAACAAAATTATGGCAAAAAATAAAATAAAATTACTATAGAAACTAATGTAACTAGCTAAAATAATTTTTCTATATCCAAATTGAATTAATTTTCTAGACAAATTGATGAAGTGCTATCTTATTATTTTGTCTACACATTTATTGAAACCCATCAATATTTTCAATCTATATCAAGTTAGTGTAAGTTATTGAAACTTTGTCCATCTAAAAATTACAAATTATATTTATTGGCAATTGAAACTTAATCTCTAAGCTAATGAATGCCATGCCTTATTATTGTGCAAGTTTACTTTTTTAGTATTATAATATAATATATTTTATATAAAATTTTAATTAACCAATTAACTTAAAAAAATCACATTCATGTGATACTAATTATATAATAATAAAATATTACATAAATACATATAATGAAAATGCACTAATGTTAAAAAACTTTATGATTTTATTTTAAAATTTATTTTGTATAAGCTAAATTTCCAATTGTTTTGTCATTAATTTTACTTGTATCAAATTATCCTTTACAAATATCTTATATCAATTTTTTCTCTTATAAATAATTAATTATTTAATTTTATACTATTATTAATATTTTCATTAATTAGAATTAATTGATTTATTATAAGATAATTTTTTACATCTTTTGCACAATTTTTTATTATTACTCAGAATTACTTTAGTAAAGGTTGAATTATATGAAATAAATATTCAAATAAATCATAACTTTAAACTATCATGCATATTGAAATTTTAATTATAAATTAAAATTTAAATTATTATAAATTATTTAATTTTAATTTTTTATTTATAATGCATATTTTTATCATTCACAAATATAAGTTAAATCATTTGATTCTTCATAAATTTTTAATATTAATTTCATTCCTCATATATTATTTATATTTAATTCTTATTCTTCCATTTGTCTAGTTATTAACTTATCAATAAAATTATAAGTGAATGGACTAAATTAATTAAATTATTATTTATAAGGAAATAAATAAATACAAAATATCTATGAAAAATGAAATTGATATAACTAAAAATAATAAGGGACAAAAATAAAATTGCAGACTATTATATATATATATATATATATATATATATATATATATATATATCACTTTCTTAAATATAATTTACTTAATTTTTTTTAAATATAATAATTTAATTATTAATAAAGTATATATAATTTTACATGATTATTTTTTCAATTTTTAATGAAATTTTCATTAGTATTATAGTGATAAATGTAAAACTTATTATTACATATTTCTATAATAAGACCTATTATCACTTACATTACAAATCATACTATTTATAAATAATATAATGATTTTAGTATTTTCATAATATATATCTCTTTTTCATCAACAAATTTTTTAAGAATAATGTGATATGATAAAAAAATAAATTTTTTTATAATATTTTGTATCTTGAATAATCTATTTTTTTAAGTGATATTTTAAAAATTGGATCAAATAACGAATTTAAAAAAACTATTGTATATGTATATATTATATATATAAGTAAATCCTAATAATTTTTAATTTTAATATGCAAAGAATTTAAATTCATTAAATAATTATATAACACAATCTTTAATATATTATAATATTTATTTTATTGATATATGCTAATTTTATTATGTAAATTTAATTGATGAAAATTTAAATGATTATTTATTATTTATAAAAAATTGTTACATTCTAATAGATATTAAATTTAGTACATATGCAAACAAAAATATTTAGAAGCTTAGTAGTTGAGTTCTTTCTTATAGATTTTAGGGTTTGGGGTTCAACACTTATCTTTATTATTTTAAGAAAAATAATAAATATATATAACTATATAATCTGCAAGTAATTTTGTCTTTTCACATACATTTAATGAATTGACTAATTAAAAATGTTAGGTTCTATAGTTTTTTTATTTTGATTAATTGGAGGCTAATCAGTTAACCAAATAAGTTATTTACTAAAATTTTAAAATAATTGTTTGACTTGGTCAATTAGTTAAAAGCTTTTAACTCGAGTGATGAATAAGTTACTTGTCATACACCCATAATATATAAATATTTAATTTTTTTATTATCTATTATATTGTAGTATGTTGCACTTACTATAAATAATTTTTTTATATATATAATTATCACAGAAATGGTATATTTGGCTATGATCTTATCTATAGATTTAATTTATGGCATAAGTAATACTTTGATATGGATAAATTTTTTTAACTTATATGATAGATTAAGTGATACTTTATCATAAAAAATGTGTTCTCATACTTAATTTATGGCATAAATGATACTTTATAACATAAAATGTATTCACATAGCTTGGTTTATGGCACAGATGATATTTTGCTACAAATAAATTTTTTATGTAGCACAAGTAATACTTTGTCATGAAAAATGTATTTATATAACTTAATTTGTAATATAAGTAATATTTTATAATGAATAATATTTTTATGCAGTATAAGTGATGCTTTGTCATGAGAAATGTATTCCCATAACTTAATTTATAGTACAAATAATATTTTGTCACAGGTAAAGTTTTCATATAACATAAATTTTTTAATTTTTTGCACATTTATTTAATTTTTTTTTGTGACAAGAAATAAATTTGTCACAATTTTTTAATTGTCGTGGTATAATTCATGGTATAAGTATTAATTTGTTACAGTAGAAATTACCGGTGTTCACATTTGCAACCGCATTCTGCTTTCTTTAAAAACAAAAAACAATTGAGGCTAAGTGTTGTACCTATCCCATGAGCTGATGTTGATAGGATATACGTAAATATCGAGCCAGATACCGGTATACAGTATTAATTAAAATTAATTGATTGCTAAGTAAAACTGATCTAATTGTTTTAAACCAAATTCTAACTTTCCAGTTACGACAGTATTGCAGAAACATGTATCCAGTTATAATATGTATTGTTTTTGCTTTAATGAAAGCATTCGCTAAATTATTGTTAACTCATGACGACATATCAATGGAAGGAACAATATTATATGCAAGAAAACTCACCCCTCCAGGTACCATTTGAAAATGCAGTACTAAACTAAATGCTTGAAATCTTTACTGCTGGCAATTAAAGGTCATGACATCTGTAGTCAGGGTAATTGTCTTTCATATTTATGCAATCATGATCCCACCACAATACAGGGGTTATCACCAGCCTCCGAATCTCAGGTAAAAACTAGCAATTAAACCATGTGAACAATGAAGGCACAATGGGCAAAGGCAGAAAAGATACAGATTAATGCATCTAATTCCATATTAAAAAAACAAGCAAGTAGCAACTGCCCATGTTCAATTAAAAGAATAGGCAACAAAGGAAATCAGCGAATCAAAACAATGTGATGGAAAATATCCTAAACGAGAGCATTCATTGATCAGCTACTGAGTTTCAATACACTAACATGCATTTTCTTGTGATGCAAACGATGACAGTGAAGCAAGTGGCAGGGGCCCATAAATAATATAGTTGTCACATAAAGACAACATCAGTATGATACAATATACCATTAGTCAGTGACTTCATATCGTTGAACAGAGATTATCACATTCTACATCTATATCTTCCCAGTTCCTGCAAAGTTTCCCTCAATATTGCACGGTCTGCATAAGCAATTTATCATACTAACATTTTTTCAGTTTCTAATCGAGTGTGCTTTGAGTCTCAGTATGTCCATAAAAGGGACTTGGGAAGTTTACCTTTATTTCAGTGAACATTGATCCACTTAAAGATCATATTTTGAAATCCTCATGTGTCATTTCGGGCTTTTAAACCAACTAAATTGCATCAATATATATAGTTTCCATAAATCATCCATGGAAGAAAAACTAACGGACTCCTTTGCCCCTCAAACCAATTAATTGAGCTTGGTAGATCAACATACACACTAGATGAGAAATGATTTTTAATACATTAGCATTGTAATTACCAAAAATTAGCTAGAACAGGAAAAATTCTACGTTACTGCATCTCCTTTGCTCCCCTGTCACAGAAGTAATTGACAAAGTGTTATCAAACTTAGGCGTCCATAGACAATGAGATTTGTGATAGTGTTCAGCAAACATAAACGTGCATGCATTGTGATATATGCATAAAGGAAAGAAAGACTGAGAAACCAATAAACTCTCACTCTTTGACATGATTATTAGCTGCGTAAGGCTCTGAAAGTTCAAATAAGAATTTATAATTTTTTCTTCTGTAGAATTATGGCATAATCTCATGCAAAGCCTTTAAGTGGTTCTTTATCGAATTTGATCATAATTTGCCCTGAGAAGAACAAAGTGTGATACACATATGCCTTCTGCTGGAAGGTTGAAAACCATTTCTTAAGACCGGTATTGCTATATGAATTAAAAATCAATTCTCAAAATGAGTTCTCTAATGACGTGGTGCAGAGAGATGCAACCAAAAGGGTACCGGGAACACTATTCTTCTGGAAATTGATTTATAAAACATCGATGAAACTAAATAAAATTTTATGCAATTCTTTTTATTCAGTTCCCTTGTTTTATTAATAACTCTTATCTACAAGTGACAAATCCTAACTTCATACATACCAACATCAAATGTTTGCTGGAGAGATTTTGCTAAATAGAAATTTATCCGAGAAGTCTATTGTTAAGCACTTCAAGTGTTCAACAAAAAGATTTAGTTGTTCATTCAAAAAGAAAAGCCCTGCTAATGGATATGTACCAATGAAGGTTAAATCAATTATAGTAATTATTGAACCATTTAAAAATCACTTACAAGTAAGCTATGTGAATTAATAAAATGATATTTTTGGACAGCTTAATGAATTCATAGCCAAAGTGATGTGGAAGATATTGTCTACATTATTTCCTCATATTTTATGTCTCTTAGAGAGTTTCATATGCTTAATTTAATGAAATTATTATTGTTATATGATTGGGTGATTATTTTTCAATATTTTTGTATTGCTTGATTAATGTTAAATTTTTATATTATTTCAGAAATTTTTCCAATAACTTGAGTTTTGGATATCCAAATTGGGTAATATTTACATTGTTGGAAAGTTAAGAAGAATCTCTAACACTTTCATGTCTTAACTGAATCTAAGTTCAAACATTTAGAGGGTCAAATTTAATCACAAAAATGAAACTCTATTTTTGTCCTAGTTGAACAAATCATGATTTTTGGGTTGTATTTAGAGTTTTAGGAGTCTAATTGAGTCAAAACTAATGCCTAATGTTTATAAGATCTAGTCCAAAGACTTTCATGATTGGAGTTTAGTAAAACTATTCCATTTTGGTAATCAAACTTGAGCTAAGAATTGAATTAAAAATTTTATTGCATTAAACACTATTATGAAATTAGGTTACAAGCTTCTAATTTATACAAAGCCCCATTCTTTGTAACCTTAAGAGATATATCTACTTAGTCCATTAGATTTTATAGTTAGGAAAGTTAGATTTAAGTCGATTTTGTGCCCCTAAAGGCATTCAATTTCTTTAGATAGCAAAAACTTTTCTTTTATGTTCTTTTGTAAAACCACATGGGTGACTAATTTTCTATATCAGCTCCAAGGATTAGCACTTTAATTTGTTTTAATTTTGAGACCTTCCTCTTAATTTTACTTTTGAATTAATTATTTCTTATTTTTTTACTTTTGTTCTGAATGACTGCTTACATAATTTGCTAATTAGGATCAGCTATTTGATTATCTATTGTAGTTTATAACTAAATGATAAGTTGCAATTAATTCTCACAGATTAGTTGTGATTGATTGAAATTAGTAACAATTAAGAGTTAGTGATTTGACAAGTAAGTAAATCATTAGTTGCCTAAGAAAAACATAGAATGAATTGACAATTTTTGCATGTAAAGTTGTTAATTCAGTCTTAGCCTAATTCTTGATATTTAACATTATTACTGAGTAGATTTAAAGGTGTATGTGTATGTGTATTGAATTGAAATCAATAATCAAAGGTTAGTTTATTTTATTGTTCTAGACTAATCATTATTAGGACAGGTGATTACTTTAGACTAATTATCATTAGGAACTTTACTATTAGCATTGAGGTAATTTTTTGGTTAAGTGGTTGAAACAATTATGAATTCTATTAGAGGTACAAGATAAATATAAGAATTAGAGTGTGAAATTCCATGTATTGAGCTTCTATATTCTATTTTGTTCTACTTTTTTTATTGTTTCATTTAAATTGCTTTTGAAAATCCTTAACTTTTACATTATGTTTTCATTGATTGATTTCTATTCCTTTATGTTCAACCTAGACTCACCCTATTTATGTGTTAAAGTAGTTCAATATTATTTTTTAGTGTGAAATAATATGCACCAAAATTTTAGCATTATTGCCAAGGAATAGATTGTGCAATTATTTTTTTTTATTTTTAACTTTTTGGTTTGATTTTTAGTGTTTTTCAAGTTTGTTGGAGGTGTTGAGTAACAAAATTTACTATGGAATTTGAAGAAAAAACTTTCCAATTCAAGATTTTTTGACATTTTAAGCAAGATCAAGCTACCCTGACTTTGGCTTTTTTTCTCCAAAAAATATTGTTTGATACTATTTTCTAATTTTTTCAGTATTTTTCTTATTTTTTATGTTTTCTAATTTTTTGTTTCCATTCAATTCCTATTCCCTTTGGTGTGCGAATGTTCCCTCTCATGATTTGACTTAGATTTTGATCCTAAACGTGTAACAAAATTTGATAAATTAAAAGGTTAAAATTTAAAAAAAATATGGCTTTTTATGTTGATTTTAATAGGTACTTGAATCGGAAATTGAGCAATAACTTTTTGAGCTAACCTCTCTTGTTAGTTAATTAGTTATACAACAATTGGAGGACATTCAAACATATGTAGGAAGATTTCTAAGCTAACCTTAGTACTATTATACTTCATATTATCATTCCTACAACCTTGGCTGGCAAAATCATTTAATTTTCAACAATGGCAACCATGTGGATCATAATTGATATCAACCTCCTATTAAAGAATATCTATCAATGTATAAATCTAAAACTTCAAGGATAAAGCTTAAGGAATTTATTGAGCAAATTTAGCAAAATATAAAGCAATTTCAATAAGAGAGAGTATAGTTCTAGAAGGAAACCAAAGTCTTTATAAAGAATAATGAGCATCAAATGGGACAATTTGCAACTACAGTAAGTAAATTAGAAATTCAATATGCAAGCTAGCTACCTTCCACCTTTCACCTTGCAAGTGAAAAGCTAGAAAAAAAAAAGATCAAAGATTTTGGTATTGAGATGCAATATGCACCTAATTCCATTCTTTTTGTATATTCTTTTATTCTTTCTCCTTTTCCCAATAATCTTAAAGCTACTACGAAAGAGGAAGAAGAAAATAGGATGTTAGAAACTTTTTTCAAAGTAGCACTCAATATGTTCCAAAAGGAGTTTGATGGAGAATAACAAGAAAAAGAAGAAATTAATGTGCATGATAGAATGATAGGAAAGCTTAATGTTTTTAACGTTATAAAAAATTCACTTAAAGTTCACTATATTTTTTCTATTGACCTAATTGATTTCATAATGCATGATAACTATGATTAGCAAAGAAAGACTAATTTATGGTTAGCACTTAATAAAGGGTTGATGGATGTACCAATCTTAAAAGTGAATTCCTTACAAGACTACTTAAAGTATGCATCATTAGAACTATTTGAGCTTATTGCTTGGGAATTAAAGTTGGATTGAAGCAATGCAGTAACATCTAGCCAAAGACATTAAATAAAGGTCTTTTTTGAAAGGTAATCCAAATGTTTTTAGATTTGCATTCTCTTTTCCTTCTATTTTAATTTACTTGTCTATGATTTTTTCTTGATATGGATGTGTTTTATATGGAGGACAATGTATGATTTAAGTTTGGGGGAGACATAGGATTTCTTTTATGTTTGCTATTATGCATTTGAAACTTTCTTTTAATGCTTTTGAGTCCTTTTAAAAAAATAATAGAAATTTTTTTACACTTTTAAGTCAATTTAATTGCTCTTCATTGATGGGGACTTTGCAATTTTCATGAATAGGAAATAATTAAGTTGGATAGGTTCATAACATGATTGAATGAATTATTTTGATCCTTGAAATTGATTAGTATAGTGATGGATTTCAAATTAGTGGATTGAATTCTTGGTACCATGACTTATCTTATGAGATTTTGAGCCTTTTATTAAAAATTCATGTTATTGTCTTTCCTTTTTGTGTGATTCTCTTCCATGGAAATTGTTTCTCTAGATCTAGCTTTCATTTTTTTTTTAGATTACATTTGCACATACATGCATAAAATAATAAAGGCATTTTTTGTTTGAACTAGTACCAAATAGCCAACCTTAAATTTTTATCTTTACTAAACCCTATTTAAGCCTAATTTCCTTTTCTTTGATATTTAGCCCATTAACATATTATTCAATGATAAATAATTTTTTTACTTAACTTTAAGGATCAGTGGAGTATTTGAATCTTTATAAAATGAGCTCTTATCATGACTTATTTTTTGGTCCATTGTGATCGGCATGAAGATGTCTTATAAACATTTTCACTAGAATTTCTCTTTTATTTTTCAAAAAATCTTGTTATTTTTATCAAGTATAAAACTCTTAAATGACTTTTAATTAGTAATTTTTTAATAATAATACTTTTGAAAACTTTAATAATGATTAAACTGAATATAAATGTATACTATTGAAATTTTAGAAACATAGTTTGAAAACTATATAGGTAACTACACTTTCTAAAAATATTATCTGTAAGTCATTTTGGTGGATGAAAACTTTACAAAGGTATTGCTTTATAGAAAACTTGTGAAATTTTATCTTTCTAACAAGGATTGATCCAACATTAAAAATATTTAGAGTCAGAGGTGAAAAATCTTTTCTTGAAGAATGTAATAGTAAGAATAGATGACAGAACTTAATTTTATTGATTTTTTAAAAATGAAAAAAATCATACTGTGATGTTTTTACTTCTTCCTTGAGAAAAATAGTGAGCACAGGGTCATCAGGAAGAAGATACTACTAATTTTTAAAATCTTCATAATAGATAATTTTGATGAAATAAACTTATGATAATACTCAAAAGGAAGAGAGATAATGGACTTCCCTAAAAATTTATCTTACTATGGAACAGATACAATAGAATAGGATCACGTTAGTAAAAATTAGGAAATTTATAAATAATTATTTGAAATCAAATTATTATTTTTAAAAGGAGAGTTATGATTTATAGAAAATGAATCCTTCAAAATTTTCTTTTGACAAATACTACCAAGAAAATTAGCAATCATACAAGAAGAATTTTATAACAACAAAATAAAGAAATTCTCTAAAAAAGTAGTCTTTTTCTATAAAATTCCTTTTTCACTTTTCTTGGTAAAAATATATTTTTATTGTTTATAAAATACAAGAGTGTTGAAGTTTAAAAATATAATCTTATAAGAAATAACCAATAAAAGAAATCATATAACGGTAACATTCTAAATATAATAGAAATGAAATATGAAATGACAAGAATAAAGTGCATAGTATGGCCTTATTGCCTATTACATCCTAAGTTCATAATGTACTAGGTTTGATTATAAGCCTTTAATAATTATACATAACTATATTAGATGAAAGGTAGTATTTAACAATAATCAGTAACAATAAGAGCATCCATCAGGCTTATAGCATATCTAAAAAATAAGTACCAATGAGTAATAAGTATAAACACTCAATGAATGATTAGTTAACCTTATTCTAATAGGTTTTAGATAGAAAAACATATATACAAAAATACATATTAAGAATAATGGAATTCTTGCTAACATATCTTAACATTTGATAAATTCATAATTTTTTTTATATATGTGTATTTGACTATTTCATAATCAATGGCAAAAGGGATGCAAGGTTTTCACCTTATTATTCCCATCATCCTTATTCCACTCATCTATCCTTATCTCTCCAAGCCAACCTTATCCCACTTCTCAGTATAAAAAGGGCACCAGGCTATCCCTATTCACATTATAAGATAATATATCTTCTTTAGGCAATAATAGTAAAAATAACCTCTTGAACTTCTGACACTATTTGGTTTATCCTCTTTTATAATGAAGATAGCCACTCAAGCTTTCTACAGTATTTTAATTTATCATATAAGTCATTATAAGCCTTTATTTCATGGTAGGATCAAAATACTATCTCTGCCATAGTCATCACTTAAATAACCTTAAATAAAATTTGAAATCATGTAAGCTTAAATTTTTAATTTCATATTGGAAAAATTAAATTCAAGGCCAATCATAATATTATTCAAAATCATATCCAAACTATTTCAACTAAGCTAAAAATATCCATATATAAATTTAAAGATAAGTATTGAGCATTATCTTTTTCCTTATGGGACCATATGACTTCCAAAAAGTTAAAATAATGCAAGAAAGCACGAGTGATACTTAAGTTATGAGTTCTCCCTATGTATTCTTTTTGCTTGTAGTAATTTAAGTAGGTTTATGGTTAACTTTTTGGAGTTAAAATATTTCTCTAAATTAAAAAGTTACTCTTCTTATAAAAAAAATATTTTATTTCTAAGCCTAATGTATAGTCATGCCTTTTTTCTTATTTTTAAAATTTTTCATAACATCCTATTTACGAAATTTCGTTCATATGTATTTATATAATACTTAAAAAAATGTGATAGGATGGACAACCATGATTAACCATCCTATCATTAGTTTCTATAAGGAAACTGAATATAAGTAAAAAATATGGCTTATAAGCATGTAAAATTGGGTGGGTCATGCTTGCATGGGCTTAAGCTTGTGCAGGCTTGCTTACTTAAGCCCATAAAAAAAGTGAAAATTATCATGGCTGGGGTACCCATGGGTAGACTGCATCACTTTTTTCCAACTATTAGAAGTAATTATATCATTAAATGCATACATATAAGGATCAAAGATTAAATCTTAGATGTAAAAATAGGAAAATACCTTTAAGGAAAATTGGATTGGATTAAATTAGTAAAAATATATTTTTTAAATTTGTAATTAATAATTAATTCCTTATTTTATTTTGTATAATGGGTTAGTCAAGTAATGCTAAAAAAAATTACATTAACCTATCAGACATTGGGTTAGATTAAAAAAAATCCTCAAATGCTTGAAAGATTATAAAAAATCTTGATTAAAAAAAAAGAAAAAGAAATTAGGCCTATAAGCAAGCTCGCACTTGTGTGGGCTTATCTCATGTGGGCTTGCTCGCATTAGCCTACAAGAAATGTGGGTTGCCTACGTTGCTACATTGCCTACTGGCTTTTGGCTTATTTTATATCTAGTGGCTCATGCTACCCTCTAGCCTATATATTTTAATTTTTTTAATTTATAAATATATATTTATATGATTATTATTGCAACATCAATTCTAAAAAAATAGTAGTAATATATACATCTTTAATATATACATTTTTCATATAGAAATAAAAAAGAAAAGAGAAAGTCTCCACTCATAAAATTCTTAAAGAGATCCTTAAGAAGTACCTAAAATATTAAAAATTATATTATTTTATTTAAATAAATAAATGTGTATTTTCAATGAAAATAATTTAATATGAATGAGAAAAAAATTTATCAAGCTAAGATAATCAAAAGCTTGCACTATAAGATTAAAATGCTTTGTCTTTAGTAAAAAATAGAAAATGAAGATTTTTGAAATTATACAATAGGGGTGGTTGAAAGTTAAGAAATGTTGTAAAAATATTGAAGTATTATGCATAAGTTTTATTGGGAAATAAGGAAAATATGCAATTAAAGTTTTATGGAAAAACTAAGAAGAAGAAAAGATCAACATGTTAGTAAATAGTAATTAAATGTTAAACAAATATTTTCCCCCAATGTTTTAGTAATATAAGGGTATAAGATTGTATTAGTGTGCAAATAGAAATGACATTTTTCATGTAAAATTTTTTATATAGTTAGAACAAGCAAAATTCAATGATCTTAGAATTATTTTTAGTTTTATGAAATTCACCCATTTTACCTTTAACTCTATATCATATTTTTAAAAACTATATATGAAATGAAATCATAAAATTGTGATTTTAGTATTAAAATTTTCCTCTTGAAGTTTACTTTCCAAAGCATATTTTTCTTAAAATTTTTTGTGCTCCAGTGATTTTATAGAAATCGAAGAGCTTTAAATGTAGTATAAATTAATAACCTAACTACTTGTAATAACTCCTTTGGACTTTTAGTACCGAGGCCATAAATGGCCATCCATCACCTTTAAACTCATGTGTTTGAGTTTGGTGGTTTTTTAATATTTTAATATTATATATATTTATTTACTAATCATTTAATCTTTTTTCTTGTAAAATTTTACTAAATTTTCTAATAGGCCCAAGTGGGTATTTACTCTCTTTTCTTTTTACAAACTTCTAATTAGATCTTTCATTTTTTTTAAACTTTTTTAACTTGTTTTTCTTCTACTTACTTACTATTAATTACACTTCGAATTACCTTATGTAAATCTAATTAAGTGAGTTTTTCAACGGATGTTACAATTCTTGAAGAAGTTTAGGGGTATGTGTGAATGTATCATTAACTTCAATTTCAAGATATGGTTTTAAAAAAATTAGGAAATTTCCAAAAAAATAAAAGATGAAAAGAAGTGAAAAGTAAAAAAGAATAAGACAAAAAGAATTGGAAAGGAAAGGAAAAAGAAAAAGGTTGATGAGTACTTGAAATAAAAAATTAGATTATTTTGTTAAGTTTTAATTGTTTATAATTTGCTATATGTTTATATTTTAAGTGCTCTATTAATTTCTTTAGTTTTACCCTTTCACATCTTTAATTTTCTTCCCCTTTCCCAAGCCCTATTACAACTTTGAATAAAGTCTTTTTAATTTTTCTATGCATATGATTTGAGTAGTAGAGATTAAATAACAAACAAGTTTATGGAAGACCGATTTCATGAAATTAACCTGAGTGAAATACTCACCCTAAGCACTTAAGAGTTGGAAAAGTGAATTATATGAGAGCTTACTAATTTAATCTATCTCTTTTTTAATGAAGTTACAATCTTAATTAATTTCGAGTTTGTCAAGACTTTTATTCATGATGTATTATGAATATTGATAGCTTTGATTGTCTTTCTCCTTGAGAATTTTGTAGTTTTGAAGTCATTAGAAAGTTAACATCTTGTTATTTAGTTTTCAGTAAGTTATGGTTTGTAAGACAATTTTAAATAAAGTTATGTTTGCTTAAGGTCGTGTAAAGGATAAATGCTGGCAAAATTGATGTGCAAGATAATATTTATATTATTTCTTTTTATTTTACTATCTCTTAGAGTATTAAATATTCTTAATTTAATGGAATATTTCTTGTTATGTAATTAAGTGATAATTTTTCAATTTTTTTGTATTGTTTAATTAATATTGCATTTTTATACTATTTTAGGACTTTTTTTACTATAACTTGAGTTATGAATGTCCAATTAGATGATCTTTAAATCTTTGGAAAGCTAGGAGGAAGTTATAAAATTTCATGTTTTGGTCGAGGCTTGGTTCAAATGTTTAGCAGGTCAAATTTGGTCATAAAGATGAAAGTATATTTCTATCCTAGTTGACCTAGTCACAAGTTTTTAGCTATATCTAGAGGTCTAAGAGTCCAATGGAGGTGAAATTAAATCCTAAAGTTAGATAAGAGCTGATCCAATAACTTTTATATTTAGGGTTTAATGAAACTACACCATTTTAGTGGTTAACATAAGTTGGGAGTTGAATAATGAAATTTGACTATAGTAAACACTATTAAAGACTTAATTTGTACATTAGGCTATAGGTTTCTAATTTATGCAAGGCCCTAACCTTAAGAGAAATATTTACTTGATCCATTACATTTTGTACTTAAGGAAAGTAGATTTAATTTGTATATAGGGAAATTAGATTTAACTGAATTTTATGCTTCCAAAGGTATTCATTCTCTTTAGATAGCAAGAACTCTTCTTCTACCTTTCTCTTGTAAAATTAACATAGGAGGCTAATTTTCTATATCAATGAGTTGCACATTACAATGAACTAAAATTAGTTTTTATTGGTTTCCTTAAAATAATGCAATAAAGTAAAGCAAAGTAAACTAGATTGTACCCCTAATGATCCCTTAAATTATCTTCTCTAAATTAACTCACTAACAATGTTTACATAATTGTCTGATTTATTATGCACTAGAAATAAAATAAACATAAGAAATAGATGCAAAACAAGTGTAAATAAAGTGCAATATGAATGTAAATAATAGTACAAAATGCAGTATGTAGGATTATATAGAACACAAAATTGGAGGGATTTTATGAATTGAAATTGAATTGAATATATTAAATAAAGTAAAATGCAAAATAAACAGTAAGAAAGGAAACTAATCTAATGAAACAGTCAATTCAAGGAATTGAGAACTTTAGTTTGACCTTGAATTAATCATGGATTAATTGAGACTTGACTATTCTAATTAATCTTTCAATCTTGAACTACTTGGAACCCTTACAATAATTTATAAATTTTATGCTAGATAACCATATGAGATTTAATTAATTAAGATTAACTAAATTAAGCAACTACTATAATCTTTAAGCTAAATTGAAATTGATTTAAAGATAGAATTGTAATATCCCAAGTTAAAATCTAAAATTTTCTAAATTCTAATGCTTGTGGATAATTATTTGTTTATTTGGTTAATAGTTAGTTTTAAATTATTTTTCATATTAAAGGTTTTGGAATATTGAAATGATGCTTATATTAATATTTGAAGCCTATTTATTTTTATATGTATAGCCATTATTAATTTAAAATTAGTTTAAAATGATTTTATAAAGAATTTTCTACAAATTTAAAATATTTTAGTAATTATGAGTGCAAGAATTTAAGAAATAAATTATTGTATTTAATAAATTATTTTCGAGAACTGTTGAACTTTAAAATAGATTTATTTTTAATGATCATTATTAATTTAAGGCTTGTTTAAATATTTGCTATAAAAATTTCCTAATAAGTACAAAATATTTTTAAAAGTGAAGGTAATTAAAATATTTATTTTAAGATTTCTAAAAGTCATTATAATTATATATGTATTTATACATATTGAGGACAAATTGAAAATAATTCAATTGAAATGTTTTTAAAATAAAAATCACTTTTATGGAAATAAGTTTTAAGTTAAATCGACAATTGAGATTTTTTAGTATAAGATGGTTGTTGTACTTTAGCAACATAGAATACAAACTTAGAGCTGATTTATTTTTAGAAAATCAGTGCCTTTCCTTGATTGTCTCAGTACCTTCTCTTAAAATAATACATATCATATTGTGTTTCTTTGTCTTAGCTAAAGAAACACTTCTCTCTCTTTGCTTCAGTACCAACTTCTCTTTCTTTTCTCTTTCCCTTTCTTTTTCTTTTTCTTCTCCATACCACTCTTTCTCTTTTGGCTCCAGCTGGTTGCATTCTTTACACCACTTCTTTGCCTAGAAGCTATTATGCATTTGGTTAATATCCACTACTGCGGTGATTACTCACTTAGTGTCAAGCTAGCTATTATAGATGGAGAATTGCAAGGCATGATAACAAGAGCAACAAGCTCTTCCTTTTCAGCAAACCCTTCTTTCCTTCTTTTAATTGTTGTTGTTGGTTGCTAAGAGGATGCCACCTAATTACACCACCCTCCTCTTATTTGTTTACCAAATTTCTAACAACTCGTGAAGAATGGAATAGCTTTGATGTGCAATGCTTGAAATGGTAGATGCTAGTGATATGGATTTGCTAGAAGCTTCCTAGGATGGAGGTGAACTATTCTAAATTTGAAGTAGAATTTGAGTAAGGGCTTGTTTTATTACAATATTGAGTGCTAAAATAAAAATCATTTAGCATTGGATTTAGTTTTGTGTGTTTGAAACATAGTAAATGAATATTATTTCTATGTTAGGGTGCATCAATGAACTTAGTTACCAAATGCACTCGTTTAATTATTTTTATCTTTCGAGTAAAGCCTTATATTTCACTTAAAGCAAGCATATAATTCATGGATTTTACACAACTGTAGCTGCAGTGATGATGAGTCTATAATGTTAGAATTTGGGCACATTGTTGGTTGTCCTACTTTTCTAAAGATGTGTGTAAATTTTATAAATTATTTTACCTTTCTTGAAGCTTTATAAACTTTCTAATAATCATATGAACATAATTAAGAAATAAGGATAGATTAGTATGATTTATATCTTTTAGCATTAAGTGTTATGCTATATTTTTTAATGCCATTAAATTGGAATGTAAAATCTTCAGGGTAAATATTTTGTGCTTAAATTATTAGTTTTTATCAAACAAAGCTAAGAAGAAAAATGTATATATACTTTAAGGAACTTAAATAGTAACTTAGAGATTGAAAAGTATAATTTTATAATAACATGATTAGAGTCTACATAAAATATTAAGTTCTAATGTTTTTCCTGCTTTATGCTTTGATTTGGAAATTTCCCTTTATGAGATGTCATAGTTCTTTTATGATAACTTTAAAAATGAAGGAAATGATTATCTAGGATGATCAAGTGGTATAAAGTGAGCCTTTTAGAGTTTTAATTTCTAATATTTATGTTTATATGATTTCAATTTGAAAAACCCTAAATAATGGCATGTTTGGATAGAAGTTAATCTTAAAGATAAGTTAATAACTTAGAGTGCCGAACTTGGGTGTTGAACTGGAATGTCTAGAAATAAAATAAATGATAGCTTTATGAATAGATTTCCTTTAGAGTTTTAAGTTTTACTAATTTACTTGTATGATTGTAATTTAAAAATCTTTTTATTATGGTAAATTTCTAATTAATGTGTTAGTTTTGGAAAATGCATAAAGTATGATTCAAGATAGTAAAAATATGATTATATCATGATTAAAACTAAAAATAGAAAGTTTGGAAAAAAAGTGGATGACACCACTATTTATAATTATAATCTATTATATAAATTATGAAATAGAGAGAAATGGAAAGTTAAAGCAAATTAGTTTGGAATTTTCGAAGTAGTTGAGCGACCCTACTAGGTAGGTATATATATCTCACCACAGATTTTGATTTTAATAAAAGATGATTTAAATATTATGAATTGTATCTTCTTATTAATAGTTTAAATTTTAAATTCATGCATCCATATATCTATACTCATGCTTAAATTCAATTTTATGGTATAAGTACAAATAGCTAGTTAAAGGAATCATAATTGATTAGAGTGTACAATGAAAGCATAGTAGTGGTGAAAACTATTAATGGATTGTGATTGAATTCAATGATTCATATAGTAATATAGATACTGTTATGTGCTTGATACTGTCCAATGATAAATTAGTGACTTTTCATTGAAATTTTAAAAATAATTGTAATGTGGGAGTTGAGCTCTTATATATGTTACTATAAATTTCTGCCATGTATGGCATGAGAAAATTGTGAATTATGCTAAAGTAATGACATTGGAAATTGTGAGTGAAGATGAAACTATGATGTGAAAGCCAAATGGTAAATTCTTGACAAATAGTTGTGAAAGATATGAAATCGATCTAAGAGTTAAATGAAAATTTCCTAGCGAGCAATTTAGATAAATATAAAATCAATATGGAAACCAAGAAAAAAGGTACTGAATTTTTATTATAACTAGATATGTGATATTGAAAACTATCTATGATAGAACATTATAGTTAATGTGATTTAGATGATTTATTAGTGCTAAGCCTAAATAACTATTAATGATTGTGATGTTTATCCGAAATAAGTAATGTGTGATACAATTATGATGAAGTGTGATATCAAATGATTGAAATTATTATGATTATAATAACTAGTTTAGAATTTGAATTGTATATAGGTGAAAATGTCATCTGAAGTTCATTTTGCATATTCAAAAACTCAACAAGTTTGAGTTACATTTACCTTTCTTATTGAATACTTAAATTAAGCATATAGAAATTTAAAAATAAATAGTGGTAGATATACATTCACTAAGTTTTTATAACTTACTCTAATTATTTCCAATATTTTTAGGTTAAGATTCAAGTTTTATAGCATCTATGGAGAATCAAGACCACCTTGCTAAAGGATTTAATAATTAGGATTAAAATCAACATTCAAATAGAGATTTGTTGAATTATTTGAAATATTATATTAATTGTATGTGAATGAGTTTGAAACTGTAACATATTATGAGTATGTTTGATGCTATCATATCTGGATATATATTTATGTTTTATTTTATAGTGCATGTAGCTTTCAAGAAGTGTCCAAAAACAAAGGAGACTCTATCCATTTTTCTGTAAAATTTTAATATAATTTTCAAGTTCCCTTGGAAATTTAAAAAATTTCGATAGATAGAAAGAGTGAAAAGTGTTAAGGCTTGTGGAAACTGATATTGAGATCCATATTGGTTATGATTAGAGTTGGACCATGACAAGACTTTAGTTAAATTGAGAAATTAAATTAGAAACTTTCAAATTAATCCCTTAACCATCTTTCCTTATGTGTGAAATTGTGATCAAGTAACCATAGTTCAATATCAAAATAGCAAAATATTAGAAATCACAAGGATGAATATCAATTATACCAAATCAAAATCCAACATATACAATTTTAAGAAATCAACGTAAGTAATTAGGGAAAGAGGAAAATTAATTACAAAAAGTCAACATTATGAATCACATCTAATAGAGGAAAGCCTTAAACTCCTTAAATCAATTCTAAATGTAGCCTTATATGGCTGAAGAACACAAGATTTAGAATAATAAGAGAAAAGTTTTTTGTTGAATTCTATTTAGTCTATTATATCTAATAAGTTCTCTCCTTTTATCTACCCTAATTAACCTAAAACCATATTGGACATGAATTCTGTGTCTCTTAGGATTGCAAGAGTGGAGTCTTCCTAATTTTTAAAAGCATAAAACTTATTTTTACAAAGCAATAAACTCTAAGAGTTATAATAATGAATTCTTGCATGTATAACTTCTAACGAGTATAAGACCACTAAAATAACATAATTTAGGCAAACCACAAAAGTTACAGAGCTAGATTTTATAGAGATTTAGGTGCTAGTTTTACATTAATTGGACTTGTGTAATTTTAGATATGGCTTAAAAATTGAAGCTAACTCAACTAAGACAAAAATAGGGCTTTAGCTTCTCGATTAAATGAGGCCTTCAAGGAATTTAAACTGAGCTTTAATCAAAACATCAAATTTGTATATCTTTCTTTAAGCTTTCCAACAGTAGAAAGATCATTCCAATCTAAGATCCAAAGCCTAAAATATACTTAAAAACTAGAAATAGTGTCAAAATTTAGTATTAACTAAATAAATTTAGAATATTGTAAAACCAATCTCAAAATACAAAACAAAGCCAATTTTATGAAGTTAAGCATATCTAACTTACTAAAAGAAATGAAATGGGAGAAAATAATGTATATAAAATCTTACTTATTAAATTCTCCCACACTTAGCTTTAGCATGTCCTCAAGCAAGACACAACTTTATTCAAAACTAAGAAATAAAAGACTTTACTTTCTAAAAACTTCAAAATCATAAATCCACAAGCAAAAGATAATTAAAAGCCTACAAGAAACATAACATATTATAAAGAAAAATCTTAAAAATCTTAAAACTAACTAATATAGCAACTTTATTCAAAAGAGTATATTAATATGGTAGATTCTCACAAGATTCACCCTTCACCTCTCAAATGTTTAGGGTAAATGTTTTACTCAAGTTCATTCTATTAAATTGCTCTACCATTAGTTTGATCTGCACAACTCAAATCACATGTACAATACAAATCAAAAGGAGTAATAAAGATAAGGAAAAGGGAAGCAAAAATGAGGATATAAAAAGTTAAAAACTAACGAAATTAATAGAATACTTGAATAAACAACTTATGGGTAAATCATAAACAATTATAACTCACAACAATTCAAATTTAAATTTAACTACTCATTAACTTCTTTGTTTTTCCCTTTTCTTCTTTCTTTTTTTTTTCATTTTGCCTTATTCTTTATTTTTTTCACTTTTCTTTCTCTTTTTTAATTTTTAATTTTTTTGCAATTTCTTCTTCTTCTTTTTTTACTTTTTTCTTTATTTTTTTCAACTAATCTTTCAACTTGAACTTGATGATTTTTAACAACATCTAAACTTATACACCCTCACACATATTCAAGAGCCCATTTAACAATAATTTAAATGCTCAATTAATCCTTAAGGTTAAGTAAAGATATTTATTTTTTATTCAAAAAATATGCTTATAGGTTAATTAACAAAGAAAAGGACAATTAAAGCTCAAGGGAGCTAAAGAAAAATAAAAACTTAAGGTTATCTTTATAATTCTATCTTAAACAAAGAAAGAATGCCTTTATTATTTTTGTTTACGCATGTGTAAAATATAATCTAAAAAAGAGTCATAGCAAGTTCTAGAGAAATAAATTATGGAAAATCATCACATAAGAAAGAAAGAAAATAATATAAAATTTCAATATAAGGTTTAAAATTTCACAAGATAAGTCATGCTACCAAGTTCAATCTATCAATTCAAAATCTATCACTATATCCAAGAAGCAAAATCATTCATTCAATTATGTTATAAATCCTATTTAGCTTCATTTAAATCCTACTTATAAAAATGCAAAATCTCTATTAATTAAAACTAACTAAAATTACTCAAAAGGACTAAAAAAACAAATGAAAAACACAATTTAAAAACACATTTTTTATTTTTCTTTTTTTTTTGAAAACATTAAAAAGCATTAAATGAAAACACAAAGCATAAAGTAAATCCTAAAGTCTTCCCCTATAATTAAATTTTACATTATCCTCAATGTAAAGTATATCAACATCGTAAAAAAAAGATAATCAAGAGATATAAAGAAAGATAAAAGATAAGTAAAATAAAAAAGAAGGGTAAAAGAAAGCAAATATAAATAGGTTGGATTGCCTCATAAGAAACGCCTTGGGTTGCCCCCTAAGAAACACATTTCTTTAATGTATATGTCTAGATATCAAGCTCCTTCATCAAGAATAAACTGGGTCCCTAACTCCATTACTTTCACCACTTGCTCTTCAAAACTTTCATAAAATGGTTTAAATCTATGCCTATTGATCTTGAACACTTTGTTGTTCTCCAAACTCTTAATATCAATTACACCATAAGGAAAAATTTTAGTAATAACAAAAAGCCCATTCTAATGGGAACGAAGATGATCTTAAAAGTTTTTCTAAGAATGACCTTATCATGGAATGTCTTTATTTCTTCTTTGTAAAGCCTAGAATTCTCATAGGCTTTAGGTTTAAGTTTTTCTAATTCTTACAATTGTAATTTTCTTTCCTCTCCATATGCCTTCAATTTCATGTTGCATCTTTTTATAACCCAAAATACTCTACATTTCAACTCCATCGGAGGATGTTATGTTTTCTTAAAAATAATCTGATATAGAGACATCCTAATAGGAGTTTTATAAGAAATCCTATAAGCTCAAAATGCATCATCCAATCTAAAGCTCCAATCTTTTCTATTAGGCTTTATAGTTTTCTTCAAAATTGACTTCAATTTTCTATTAGAAATTTCTACTTGCCTATTTATTTAAGGATGATATGGAATGAAAACTTTATGACAAATCCTATATTTCTTCAATAAAGCCTCAAATGCTTGATTACAAAAATGATTCCCTTAGTAACTTATCAAAGCATGTGAATTTTGCTAAAAAAATAAGACCTACCAAATTTATAACAACTTTGGAATCATTATTTCTAGTGGCTTTAGCTTCCACCCACTTAGAAATATAATTAATAGTAAAAAGAATATAAATAAAGCCAAAAGATGAGGGAAAATAACTCAAAAAATTAATGCCTTATACATAAAAAAAACCTTACAAAAAAGCATAGGAAATTAAGATATCTCATATTTAAAAGTTAAATTCGTTGTTCTTTGATATTGTTCATAATTTTTACAAAATATGTAAGCATCATGGAACAAAGTAAGTTAATAAAAACCAGAATCAAGTACTTTTCTTGCTATTCTTTTAGGTCTAAAGTGACCTCTATAAGCATGATCATGACAAAATGCAAGTATAAAATAAAACTCAAAATCATGTACACATTTCCTAATTATTTGATCAAAATGAAATCCCCATAAATAAGAATCATCTTATATGTAATATTTAGCCTCACTCTTTAACTTATCAATTTGAGCTTTCTTATCACATGCAGGTAACTAATTAGCAAATAAGTAGTTCACTAAATTAGTAAACTAAGGATCCCTACCTAGGAGCTAAAAAAGCTACTTATCTAGAAAGTTGTCATGGATAGGAATAATGTCTATATCTCTTGAAATCCTACTTAAATGATCTACAACTAAGTTTTTCAGCATTACTCCTATTTTAATCTCAATATCAAACTCTTGCAAAAGTAATATCCTTCTACTCGAGCAATTTTTTGCCCTCGAATTTCTTCAAAAGGAACTTTAAAGCTACATAATAAAAAAATACAACCACTTTAAAACCAAGTAAATATGATTTAAACTTATTTAAAGTAAAAATAATGGCTAAATTTTTTTTTATTGTGGTGTAATTAGCTTGTATTGGTGTATATACTCTAAAACTAATTATATAGATGATTATAAATTTGAATCATGTTATTTTAAAGGTAATTTTAATTATCATATTTATACATATATTATTTGTATAGTATATTTAATTATGATAATAACCTTTGAATAATTGTATTTATAAATGTCCTTAATCATATATCATTGTGGATTGTGTTGCATTGATATGTTAAAATTAGCATGTGTGGTGACTTATATGAGATATTAAGTCTTCACATAAGTACAAGTTAGAGAACTTATGTACTAGACTGACCTACCTTAAGAGTATTACATGGATCGTTATATGAGTGTCATGAATGATTCTTAATGATCATCATTAATATGGTCCTTTGACTTGAGATTATCAAGGTTCCCTATATGTAAGTTTCACATTTTAATACTACTCTATGTCATTCATGGTTAAGTAAATGCAATAGTAGTTATTATATATGTCAGATATCATGCAGATGAATTTGTGTGATCAAAATGAAATTTATCCCTTCTATATAACAAAAGTGACATTTGTGGACCCCTCCTACATAACAGGAGTGACATTTGTAGGCTTTTTGATTAAGTAAGGTTGAGAAAAATATATGGTCATATTTAGATGGATTGACATAGGATGTCAATTACATTTGCTTTAGTCAATTTACTTAGAAATGAAGAAACCTTTAAATTAGGCTATATGAGAATGACACGATTCATGTCTTGTGCTCAATCTAAATATTTAGGACAAAAGGTTATAAATAATTATCATATATATAGGTTTAGTCAAATCATTAACTTTCTCATTACTTAGATAATAATGATATATTGCTAAACACTGCTCATTGCTTATGATCATTAATATGATTTATGATCATTGCTAATGTAATGAGAGCTTATAGGGTCACATACTTAGAATCTAGTGGATTTGGAATTGATAAACTAAGTTGTTTAAGCCTAGTATATGGGAATTTTATGTTATAATTATCAAGCTTAATTATAAGCCTATAATTATATATGGAATTAAGCCTAATTGGTTAGGATTTTCTGTACACCTATTTAAATAGGTATGTTAAGTGTTAAAAGGTGATAATTCACACATCCCAAAACATAAAAATTTAGCAGCTTTCTTTGACCATAGCCTTAAAAAAGGGTGTAGCTAGCACTGTGAGGCAAATGAGGAGAATTTCAATTAGTGGTCGTAGGACATTCACTAGTGATTTGCAGGTTTGTGTGGATACCTCAAAGTTTCAACTCAAAGCAAGTCAAAAAGGTGATTAACAATCAAGCCTTGAATCAACTATAGAAGGTAATGATTAAATCCTTATCCTAATCTAATTGTTTCACATGAATCCTTAGTTAAGATTAGTTAAATTCCACTGTAATTGTTTAGCTCCTGATCCTAACAGCTTGGGTAGCATCTAAAGTTCATGAAGTATAATAAATAACATGAGATTGTTTTCCCACTTTTTGTGTAAGAACAATACCAATTGTATAGCTAGAAGCATCACATATCAACTCAAATTGTATAGTGGTTGAATGATAGAATTAGTGGTGAGAGCTTACTTTAACTTGTCAAAAGTCTCCTTGCAATGTTGATCAAAGTTAAATTTTGCTTCTTTTTAGAGTAGCTTGGACAATGGAAGGGTAATCTTGTTGAAATCTTTAATGAATCTCCTATAGAAACCTATATGACTAAGAAAAGAATGCACTCCCTACACACAAGTAGGGTAAGGTAAAGTAGTAATCACATTAATCTTAGCAAAATCTACTTCAATGCTTTTACTACTCACTATATGGCCTAAAATTATCCCATGCTCTACCATAAAATGACATTTTTCAAAATTCAACATAAGATTAGTTTCAATGCATTTGTCCAACACCCTAGAAAGATTATCCAAGCATGCATCAAAAGAGGAACCATAAATAAAAAAATCATCCATGAATACTTTCATGCAATCTTCTGAAGAATAAAAAAAAAATGCTCATCATATATCTTTGGAAAGTACTAGGTGCATTGTATAAGCCAAAAAGCATCCTCCTATAAGTAAATGTACGAAAAGGGTAGTGAATATTGTCTTCTTTTAGTCTTTTGGAGCAATATGAATACGGAAGTAACTAGTGTAGCTATATAGGAAATAATAGTAGGATTTTCCATCTAATCTCTTTGACATTTGATCAATGAATAGCCATGAGAAGTGATCCTTTCTAGTTACTTGGTTTAGCTTCCTATAGTCAATGAAAACTCTCCAACTGTTTTGAACTCTAGTAGGAAAGCAAATCATTATTCTAGTTTTTCACCACTATTAACCTAATTTTCTTGGGGATAACTAAAACTAGACTTACCCATTTTCTATTAGAAATTAGATGTATAATACCAACCTTTAAAAGCTTGGTAACCTTCTTTTTTACCATATCCAGAATCAAGGGATTGAGTCTTTTTTAGGGTTATCTCATTGGTTTGGCTCTTTCTTCTAATAAAATCTAATGCATACATGTGGAAGGGCTAATAACAATTATGTTTGCAAGTGTTCACCCTATTACTTGCTTATTTCAAAATCTATAACAACTTATTTTCTTACTTAGGTTATAGATTCTTTGTTATAATGATCAGTAAATTCTCATTCTATTCTAGAAAGGCATACTTTAAAAGTTCTAGAAGAGGTTTAAATCCAATGTTGGTGGCTAGATGATATATGGCATTAATTTGGTGGTAAAAACCACTTCAGCAAGTTGAATTTCTTCTTGAACAACAAATTCTAGATGTTCTAGAATTACACTATTTTCTTCACTTATAAATGCAAAAATTTTAACATATATGAAACACTGGTTATTATCATCATAGTAAGTGTATTTGTGGCTATCAAAGTAATCCATAAACTCAGAAAATTGAGAAAAACTAGTAAGTATGTCATCAAGGATATTTTTAATAAGTTCATTAAGCATATCCAATTAAAAAATAGAATGCTCTTCAATAGGGTATTTCATGGCTTCAAAGATGTTGGAAGTCACAATTATATCTCTAATTTCCACAAAAAATGCTAGTATCTACATCAATCTTTATTTTTGTTATTTTGAGAAATGATTTTCCTAGAATCAAAGGTGCACGACTGTTTGAAAACTTAACTTGAACTAGCACATCTTAAATAACTTTAATAGGATGTGCAATACTTTTATTAGCTAGTTAGATGACAACTTCTATTTGCTTTAAGGGACTAAGCTATAAGGAGGAGAATACTAACATTGGCATGACATTGATAGAGGCTTTCAAGTCTATTAAGGCATGTTCAAATCTACTGTTTCCTATTATGTAAGGTATGTTAAAAGTCCTTGGATCTTTGCACCTTTAAGGTATGCTTGGTTGAAGGATGACTGATACATTCTAACTTAAGCTCATTTTTTCAGTATCATATAGCTTCCTTTTGCATGTACAAAGCTCTTTAAGGAATTTAACATGTTTTAGAATTTGCTTGATAGCATCCAATAATAGAATGTTGACTTTTACCATCCTAAAAACCTCTAGGATCTCTTTATCTCGATCAAATTCTTCTATTTTTCTAAACTGTGTGATTTTATTTAGGAAGGGAACTAGTTTTGAATAATCTACTAGTTTCAGCATTAATTTTAGTTTGTCACATTTCTGGTTGGTTTGAAAGGAGCTTTCTATAGAACTTTCAATAGCTACTAGTTATTATGCCTTGTATTCCTAGCTTGTTGGTTAAGGAATATTAGGAGCATAAACTTCTTTACCACTTTTAAGCATAATGGCTGAAATGTTACTTTTGGGGTTGGGAATTGTTTGGGAAGGAAACCTATTAGAATATTAGGATTTAAGTTTATTTATGGCGGAGGCTAGCTGGCTAATCTATGTTTGCAAGTCTTGCATTATAGCATCTATCCTTTGCTAAAACTACAAATTGTTGGTAACCATTTGCTTGATTAACTCGTCAAAGGATGGTTGAGAAGATGAAGATGAGGCTACTTGTTAGTTTTGAAAATTTTGTTACTGTTAGAATGGTTTTGCATGGTTATGGCTTTCATTCTGTGGTGGTCCCATAATTTTTAAAAATATCTACATAGGTTAATTATATGTGTTTAAGGTGATTTTTCATAGTCCATTGCCATAGCCAATTGAGATAGAAATAAGGCTTTAGTTTCTCAACTAAATAAAGCCTTCAAGGAGCTTGAACTAGGCTTTAACCAAAATACCAAAGTTGTATATCTTTCTTTAAGCTTTCCAAAGGTATAAAAATTACTCCAATTCAACATCCAAAACCCAAGATATAGCTAAAAAGTAGAAACAATATCAAATTTCAATACTAACTAAATAAATTCATAATATTGTAAAACTAATCCTAAATTACAAAGCAAGGCCAATTTTATGAAATGAAGCATGTGTAACTCACTAAGAGACATGAAATAAAAGGAAATAATGTATATAAAATCTTGCTTATCAATTAGTTTAAGAGGTTAGCATTCTAATTTATTCTATTTTTAAACTTTTTTCTCAATTTTACCTTTAATTTGATTATCTTTTATTTTTCTACTCTTATTATGAATGATTGCTTAGATAATTTGCTAATTACAATCAGCTAGTTGATTATATATTATACTCTATTGCTAAATGATTAGTTGTAATTAATTCTCACTCATAGGTTGGTTGTGATTGATTGAAATTAGTAGAAATTAGGCTTTAGTGATTTGATAGGTGGGAAAATCATTAGTTGCTTATGGAAAACAAAGGATAGATTAGTAATTTTTATGTGTGAAGTTTTTGATTTGTCTTAACCTTATTCTTAATGATTAATGCTATTAGTGATTCAATTTAGGTATGTGTATTGAATTGAAATCAGTAATGAGAGGTTAATTTAGGTACTTGTTCTAGACTAATCATCATTAGGAACTTTATATGATTGTTGTTGGAATTAGGGTAATTTTTTGGTTAAGTGTTGAATCAATTGTGAATTCTATTGAAAGTTTATGATACATCTAAGAATTAGAGTTTTTATCTTATGTGTTATCCTACTTTGATTTTTTTTATTATTTCATTTAAATAGCATTTGAAAACTATTTATTTTTGCATTATGTATTCATCAATTGACTTCTATTCCCCTAGGTTCAACCTAAACTAACTGTATATATTTTTTAGTGTAGGTTCCATTTTAATTTTTAGTGTGAAACAACATACACCAAAAAGCATTATCATAAACTTTCTTAGTTTACTTGCTTGGCAAGGAATACAATTATAAAAGGATGTATGTACTTAGTAAGCAACATATGTGTAAAAGAGGTTATACTTAATGGTGTGAAAATAAAAGGAAAAATGACTTAAGCTCCACAAAGTAATATGGGTTTAAGTAAACAAAGAGTTAAATAAAGGAATTGAAGCTTCAACATTATTATTTGTAAAATGGAATATTAAGGAACTAAAAAGTTAAAAGTAATATATCAAAGAGAGGAGAATTCAAACTTATATTGTCATGCAACTTGATCCTTATATGTGCATGTGTGTGTGTGTGTATGCTATAATTTAACACTAGATCATAAATTATTCAACCTAAGTAATTGTTGATTTTATCCATATTTAACAAGAAAATAAGGCTCTAAAGATTACCATTGTAAGCAATTGATGTGTCTAATGCAAAGTACAAGTAGTTATGGACCATGTTCAAACAATGATACATATATCAAATAAAAATAATCTTAACCAAATAAAGAAAAGCTTGGAATGGGCTGTACTTTATGCAATGCAAATATTAGTAATATGTTATGGAAGATACGTAGAGAATAATTTCCAACATAATGATAATATAAATAATATCTTCAAGATGTTAGGAGTAATATTAAGCATAATATTGATATAGGATCGTAGATAAATAAAATTAGTCTATTTAATATTTACATCATAAATTATAATCAATTAGAAAAAAAACTACTTATTAAGTCATAAAATCTTTTCTGTAAAATAAGTGGGCTCACAAAAATATCTTATGTGATAAATTAAATTATGACATATGTGCACATTGACATGGGTGAACCAATTAAAATAAGGAGTCATTTGGTTTCAGATCATTAGGAAAGGGAAAAGGAATGGTAGGCCCTATTTTCCCTTAATGAGATTATTCTAAATAAAGAAATGGTGATTTCTCCTAATTCATCAAAGAATCCAATTCGTCCATTCTGATTTTGAATTTATCATTATTAATATAATAATAATAATTTATTATAAAATAATAATATAAGTAAAAATAAAAATAATTATTAAATAATAGTTAATAATCTAAATAATAAAATATAAAAAAACTAATTAAAATAATAAATAATCATATAATAATTATTATAATGAATATAATAAATTATTTAATAATATAAAAATTAATAATATTAATAAAGTACTAATAATTTAATTATAATAATAAAATAATAATAAATATTCATAATAAAATAATAACTATCATGGTTGCAAAAAATAATAAATAAATAATTTAGAAATAAATGAAATAATAAAAATAAAAATAAAATATTAATAATGAAAATTAAATAATTATGAAAATAATAATATTAGTTAATATAAAATATTTAATAACATGAAAATAATTAATAATATTAATAAAATAATAAATATAATAACTATTAAAAATAACAATTATTATTAAATAATTAAAATTTTATAATATTAGTAAATAAAATAAACATAATAAGATAATAATTATAATAATTATTTTAATAATAATTATAAGTGAATTATTTTTCAATATGATAATTATTAGTAAAATAAATTAGAAATACTTAATTCCCTTTTTTGTTTAAACCAAACAAAATGAATAATCATAAAGCTTTCATTCCCTTTCCCCCTGTTTCTCTTTGTTGATTCCTTTTCCTTTATCTAATTAAATCAAATGGCTCCTAAGTGTATAAATTAATAATGTAAAAAGTCACCATGTGACATTTTAATTAGTAAGAAAATTGCCTTTTAATAAATTTAAAGGTGATAAATAGTAAAAATTAAGATGCTAATATCTAAACATTTCCCGAAAGCTTTATAAATAGAAATCTTATTCATCTCATTCACAATAATAAGTCATCAAAAGAAGAAATGTGAAGCTTTCCTAAAGCACTACTAACAAAGATTAAAGCCATCCAAAGTCTTTCATCTCAATAAAAAATGCTTGTTCTAAGTTGATTTCAACCACAACATTTAAGCTCTTGAATTTTTTCAAATGCGATGCTTTTATGAAGATTCAACCTTTGATTGGAGATCAAGGTTCCTTATAACCTTTCATCAAAGTTAAAATTCTACCTTTAATATAGGTTCCTTATAACCCTCCGTCGAAGTCAAATTTCTACCTTTAATATGAGAACAAGCTTCATCAAAGCCCTTGTTTGAAGTTAAATCTAGCTATTTGATCCAAGATCAAGCTTCCCTAAAACCTTCAATCAAAATAAAACATCCATTATCCAATTCTACATCAAACTTCCTAAAGCCTCAATTAAAGTTAACTTGAAGAGAAAAATTAGAGGATTAATTTTTGTATTCTTTTTCAAGAATTATGAATAAATTAGAGATTGTACTTCACATCATCAAAAGTCAATGAAATTATTTGTTCCACATAAATTTCTTTATTGAGAAATTTTATATGTCCAAATTTTTGACATGCTTGATAAGATAATCTCTACATCTCATCTCTTATTTTCAAGATCAAATTCATCCAAACAAGTTTAAAATGGTACCAAATATGCAAATTTTTAGTAACATATTATCCATTGAATTTGGAATGAATCCTCTGATTAACTTAGCAAGTTTTGACTTTTAAGGTCTCGTGACTTAAAGCAAAATAAAAGCCCTTGCAGGCTTGTATGTTCAAATAATTGCAATACCAAATTTGACTCCTATTTTTACAAGTTCATCATCATAGAAATCATCTTGGCTTGTAGATATGGTAGGAGTAAAATTAAAGCTTTAACCTATTTTATTTAAAAATTCTAAATTAGCAACAAAGACTACAATTAGTGGAGGAGCTAGTAAGGCCAACAATGTTTTCTCTAGTTTAAAGACTTTTACATCCAAATAGAAGAAATTTTCTTTAAAAGATTGCTCTCTTGACTTTTCCAGATGTTCAAGTTTAGCTATAATACTTATCATGGTGACAAATGCAACTTCTCTAGAGGAGCAAGTCTTAACTATAGCAAAGACACTTGAAGCATTGATGAAATCCATTAAAAATCAAGAAATTATAAGAAACAAATTGATATTTAACATCTTGTAGAAAGTTATGGCTCCCTTAAGTCACATGATGATTTAGGTAATACATCTAAAGATGAGTTAAAACAAGATGAGCAAGATAAAACTATAATAGAATAAAGTGGCTCCAAGAACAAGTAATCTTATTTAAAAGGTGTTGTTCCTACTAGCTAGTTAAAAGAATTCATTAAAAAAGCTATCAAAGATCAAATGGAAAAGGGGCAAGCTTCCTTTTTTCTATGTCAAACCGTATAATTAAAGGATTAATTTAATGAAAATGCCTAAAAATTATCAACCACTTAAGTTTCAGTAGTTTGATGGTAAAGTAAATCCTAAGTAGTATGTCATTCATTTTATTGAAACTGGTAACAATGCTACAATTGATAAGGACCTTTTAATGAAGAAATTTGTGCATTCTTTTAAGGAAATGCTTTTAATTGTTACATTAACTTAGTAGCTAGATTGATTAATAGTTAAAAGCAGCTTAAGCATGAGTTCCTAAATCACTTATATAGCACTTGTCATACCATCAACATGTTAGAGCTTACTAACACTTTCCAATGGAAAGATAAGCCTATCGTTAATTATATTCTATGATAAAGGAATTTGAGCCTTAACTACAAAGGTTGGCTATCTAAATTATTGGCTATAGAAATTAAAGAATGGATTGGAGCCTAAGTTATATTCTTTAAGCCATCAAGTTATAAACATTTGAAGAATTGGCCATAATAGCACATGAAATGAAACTCATCATTGTTGCTAACAAGTCACGGGATTCCTATTCATGACAAGATGAAGCAAAAGTAAAAGTTTTGAAAGAATAGCAAATCTTTATCTACCTAGCCTAAAACTAAGTAATCTATGGTTATAACTTCTTTACCAATTAAGCTCAATGATAATTAAGCTGTTAGTGCTTCTAATAAAGGAAGAAGGATTTCCATGAAGGAAAGATAAAACAAAAAAAATGCACTCCTTAATTTAAATGTGGCATCAAAGTTAGAGTTATTGCTTGAAGCTAATTTGATTAAGTTGCTAGAAATGAAACATCTTAATGAAGTAAGTAAGGTGGATAATCTGAACTTTTGTAACTATTATCATTTAGTTAGCCGGCCAATCAAGTAATGCTTTGTGTTGAAGAATAAAATCATGGAATTGGCTAAACAAGGCAAGCTCACATTTAATTATGATAACGTAATGACCAACTTAATGATTATTCCATTTTCACCAAGAAATTATCTTCCTTATTAAATGATTCAATTTTGAGTATTTGAGCTAAGCACATTGGGAAAGCTAACCGAGTTTTTGCTAATTATTACAACTTCTAATGTCACTAAGGGCAAGTTCAATAAAGATTCTATCTTGGATTATGAAAAAGGATGGATCTTAGTCACATACAAAAGAAGTAAGAAGAAGAATCAATGCACATCCTCCAAAGTAAGTTCGTTAATGTTTAAAATTGTGAACAAACTAGAACAAGCACTTATCTAGAGAAAAAATGATGTTAAGAAGGAGGAAGATGACTTAGTAAGTAAGAGGCTTTGAAAGAACATCACTTGCTTAACTTCATGCCATAATAATGTTATGATCCAGTGTATAGCACATGCTACCAAGTAAGTGATAAGGAAGATGTTAATGATGAAAATGTAAAGTTGAACAAAAAATGAGTAACCTATGTATGATCATGTTGACATTCATGGATGATAACTTGCTTCTTAATTCTAAGCGTCATAATTATCATCTTTTCATCATTGCTTTTACTTACGAGTAAAAGGTCAATTGTATCATAATAGATGATAGCTCTGCTATTAACATTAACAATAGGGATCTTAAGATCCCTATGGATGAATTATTATATAGCCAACTGATGATTCAAGGTTTCAAACAAAGTGGACAACAAGCAATTGGAAAAATACAACTTAACCTTCTATTGATTGAAATGGAGTTATATGCTCAGTGCCATGTCATCGATGCTAAAATAACTTACAACCTATTGCTTAAATGATAGCTACATGAATATGGAGTTGTTTCTTTTATATATCACCAATACTTTAGATATTATCATAACGGAAAGATAAGGAAAGTAGTTACTGATAATAAACCTTTCATGAAGTTAATTTCTACTTTATCAATGCGAAATTTTACTTGAAAATTAATGTAATAGATGAAAAGTCTTCTCTTGCATCTAAAACTTATTTTTCTACAAAAATTGGTAAGAAAGATCTGAAAGATGAAATACTAATTAGCGAAAGGAAAGAAATCACAAGTCTTCTTTTGTTTCATTATATCCCACTTTCTGAAAGAAAGATGGGCCAATCTAGCTTTCGGAGAATGAAAAATCCTCAATTAGAAGAATTAAAAGATGTGACTATTTAGATCCAAAAACTTAAAACTCTCTATATAATCAATCCTCCACTTAAAGCATTTTTAAGACCAAAACAAGGCTCTTTATTGAACATGTTACATTACCATAAAAATGAACCAAAAAAGGGGTTTAATCTAAATGCTTACAAGTTAATGGCTAAAATGGATTACAATAGTCAAGAGCCAAATGTATTAGGAAAACTTCCTCTAGAAATGATGGAAGGTAAAAGTCTCATAAGTACTAAAAAAAAACTTGATGAAATAATGTTATGCTATCAAAAACTTGTGAATTAGAATAGGTTTCAAGTAGCTAAGTCCATTACACATTTCAACAAAGAAAGTGGAAAGCTAACATATTATTATTGATAATGATGAAAACCACATTGATGAAACTCTACTTTGGCCTATCGTCTTTGACTATCTTAATGAACAAACTCCTCAAATATCAATCTTTAATAAACTTGGAAAACTAAAAACTTGAAAGGTTATCTTGAAAAGAATGTCTTTTCCACATTAGGTTCTGATCCATCTTCTTTAAAAAGGAAGAATATAAAGTAAAGAAAAAAATCACTTATTTAGGAAAAGAATCACCAAAATCACCTTCTTTCATAAATGAAGCACTATATAGAATGTGTTATCACTATTGATGAAGTATTAAAAGGAAGAAAACAAATAATAATAACCACAAATGAAACATCTAATGAATATGAAAGTGATTTAGTTAATCATATAACAATAGTTAACATGAATAATGAAAAACTTCTAATTGAGGAGGAAATTGCTTAACAATCATTGGAAAAAGGTGTTTAGGCTACCATCAATAAATTGAAGGAAGTTAACCTTGGCATTAAAGATGATCCCTATCTGATTTTCTTAAGTGCAAATCTTACACAAGAAAAGGAAGAAGCATATGTAAGTTTGTTGCAAAAGATGCAAAATGCCTTCATTTAGTCATATAAGGAAATGTTTAGGTTTAACCTAAAAATAGCAGTTCATTATCTATTTGTAAGGCATATAATGCTCAACTTGTAAAGCAATCTTAACATCATTTTTGCCTTGAGCTCATCCTTTAAATAAAAAATGAAGTCAAAAAGTTAATTAATGTTAATTACATTCAAAAGGTTAAATATCTAACTTAGATCTCCAACATTATTTTTGTAAGGAAGAAAAATAGATAGATATACATTTGTGTTAACTTTCAAGATTTGAATAAGGTATGCCTTAAAGATGATTTTTCTCTTCTAATTATCAAGCTCATTGTTGATGCTACTATTGGCCAAGAGATTTTTTTATTCATAAATGGATTTTTTATTACAATCATATCCTTATGGCAATAATAGATTAAGAGCTTACAACTTTTTATGCCCAAAAGGAATATATTGCTATAAAGTTATGCTTTTTAGATTGAAAAATGTACAAGCCACTTATCAAAGAGCAATTCAAAAGATCTTCGACAACATGTTCTATAAAAATGTTGAATGCTATATTAATAACTTCGTAGTGAAATTGAAAAAGAAATCTGAACACTTAGAAGATCTTAAAATGGTCTTCATCGACACTAGTTAAAAATGAATCCACTTAAATGTGCATTTATTGTCTTATTTAGAAGATTTCTCAATTTTATTATGTCACATTATAATATTGAGATAGATAAATTGAAGATCAATATTATTGTAAAGACTAAAGATGCCAAACTTAAAGAATATCCATGAGCTAGAAAGCTTTCAAGGGAAGCTTGCTTATATATATAGGTTTTTCTCAAATCTAGTAGGATGATATCAATTCTTCAATAGAGTCCAAAAAGAAAACAAAATGTTCCATTTAAATAGGATAATACTTTCTAAAATGTAGTAGAAAGCATTAAATATTATCTAGTCAAACCACCAGTCCTATTGCTACCTATGTCTCATCAATCACTCATTATTTATATTGCTACATAAAAATTCTTACTTAGATCTTACTCACTCAAGAAAATGATATAGGAAAAGGTAATGCCTTGTACTAATTAGTAGGACTTTGAATGGTGCTAAGTTAAATTATATTTTGATAAAGAATACATGTTTAGCTTTAATGTTTAATACCCAAAAGCTTAAACATTATTTGCAAGCTCATATAGTTAAACTAGTATCTTAAGCTGATCCTTTAAAGTATATCATGTCTTAATCTATGTTGTCCAAAAAATTAGCTAAATGGGCATTATTACTTCAAGAATTTAACATTGTATATGTTCCTCAAAAAGTAATGAAAGGACAAGTAGCGGTAAACTTTTTAGTCAACCATCCTATCCTTGATGATTAGGAATTATCTGATGAACTCCTAGATGAATTATGCCTATTAAGCTTCCACCTTTATGGAAAATGTTCTTTGATATGTAGTAAGAATTAAAGGAGCTAGCGCTAATGTTGTTTTCATAAGCCTTAAAGGAAACATTCTTCCATAGATCTTTAACTTGACTAATTGCTACTCAAACTATGTGGATGAATACCCATATCTAATTATGTGACTCGAGATAGCTTAAAAGATGAAGATTTCTAGATAAAGGTGTTTGGAGATTTAAAGTTAATAATTAATTAACTTTTATCTATTTATAAAGTGAAAAAGCTTGATCTCTTACCATACTGCAAATACATCATGCAATTCCTTGGATAATTTGATTATAGTAAAATAGCCCATGTACCTAGAAAAGAAAATAAGCAAGTTAATGCCTTAACTTATTTGGCTTTAACATTAATACATATGAATGCTAATGTAAAAGTTCTTGTATGCTAAAGATGGGTGGTCACTTTTTGTTTATAAAATGAGGTTAAAGATTATGAGGAAAGTGAGAATCATGTCTTTATCTTTGGAATGGAGAAAGGCGACTAATGTGAGCTTTTGATTAATTACCTTGAACATAGCAAGTTACTAGATGATCCATGGCATAGAACTAAAATTGATTATTGAGCCTTTCAATTCATAAACTACTAAAATATTCTTTATCAGTGGTCATTTGAAGATGTTTTTACAAAGTCTTTAAGAAAATAAAGTGAAAATTGCCTTTGAAAAAGCTTACTTTGAAGTTTGTGGCACTTATCAATTCAAACTAAAGTTGTATCTTCAAATAAAAAAAAAGGGTTATAACTAGCCCATGATGGTAAAAAATTATATTGATTTCACTAAAAGATGTGAAGCTTGTCAATTCCATGCAATTTTCATTCACTAGCCATTGAAACCATTGCACCCAATAGTTGCTTCGTGGCCTTTTAATGCATGAGGTCTCAATGTAATTAGTTCAATCACACCAAAGTTTTTTGGCAATCACTTATATATTTTAACTACAACTCATTACTTAAAAAGAGTTGAAGTAAAAGTATTTAAAGAAGTTAAAAAGTAAATAGTTGTAAAATTCATTAACAAAAACATCATATTCTAATATAGAGTGCTGAGGTACATTATCACAAACAATAGGAAAGAGTTTTACAGCAAAGCTATAAATAAAATTTATGAAAAGTTCATCTTCAAGTAATATAATTAATCAATGTATAATGCATATACCAATGGGCTGGTTAAAACTTTCAATGAAATCCTCTATAATCTATTGAAAAAGTCATGAATAGATCAAAAAAGGATCACCATGAAAGAATTAGAGAAGTATTATGGGCATACCAAACCATATGTTGAACACCTAATTAGGTAATGACATATTCACTCATCTATGATGTTGAAGCTGCTACTTAAATGGTAAATCCCATCATTAAGAATAGCAATCCAAGAAGGTTTCTCAGGTGAAGAGAATACATGCTTAAGGCTTGAAAAGTTAGAAGCACTTAATAAGAAAAGACTTGAAGCATAACAATGTTTAGAGTGTTATCAAGCTTGTTTCTTGAAAGCATTGAATAAAAAGGTGATGCCATATTCTTTTCAAATTAGGGATTTGGTATTGGCTATTAAAAGACTTATCATCACCATTCATAGAACTGATGACAAGTTTCTCTCTAAAAAGGATGGCTTGGACATGATTTAAGAAGTTTACACTAATAACACATATAAGTTAGTTGAACAAGAAAGATTAAGGATTGGTTTGAACAATGGAAAATTCTTAAAGTACTTCTATGTGTGAAAGCAACTACATCATCCTCCTAATCACATGAGGATAAACTACACAATACTCTTAGCTTATAAGAGTATAAACTATGTATGACTAAAAAGAATCTCATGTAATACTTTTAACCTTCATGAGTATAAACTGTGAATGGTTAAATTAAAATTAAAGCAAATGTACTACTTTTGGCCCACACAAGTATAAATTATGAATGACTAAATTCAATTAAAATAAAAATTAAATTGTGTCTGACTTGATCCCTTATTAGGTAGGCAGGCAACTTAGCAAATTACTAAGTGTGGTCACATATATAAAAATAAGTAGATATCCTTACATAAATATAATTAGAGATGAAATCATAAATAAAGTTTATGTAAGTTTATGGACATAGTTTGAAAAAAATTATTTACAAAATAAGTATACAAAATTATAATAATTAAATAAGGCAAAGTCAATCCATCCATCATAGCCTCCTTAATTTTGAAGATTTAGTCTTTAAAAATTACTCCATTACTTGCAAAGCCTTTAATTCTTCATCACTCATAATGAGAGAAGATTTGATAATTTCAACTTCTTTCTTCTTCTCTTTAAAATGTTCACTATTGAGAGAATCTTATTTATCCACTTTAATGATGGCCCTTTTTAATATGGATAAGTTCCTTTTCAACTTTAGTCATTTGCTTGCTAATCTCATGCTTCTTTGTCTTACAGTGCAATAACTTGGCACTTGGAGCATCCTTGACCTTTATCCCTTCAATCTAACTCTTCTCACTTAACCTTGTGTGCTCACCTTGATTTTCTAACATTATGTGTTATTTTAAGGAAGATTGAGAATTAAGATATCCAATCACACTTTGAATGTATTGATTAACACCATCTTGTAAAGGCTTAGGAACAATGTTAAAACCTTTTATGGCATTAAAAAGTAATGATATACTTGCCTTTTGAGAAAGCATGTCTTGAAAGGAGACTCAAGAAAGAGTGGTCAAAATATGATTCCCTAATTAAGTTGTACAATGATGGCATATAGTGAAAATTATACTCCTAGCTTGGAATATTGAATTTTCAAAAGCTTGAAAAAAGGGCATATTGTTCTTACGAAGGTAGCTTTGAAGGATAGTATCATTATTCATAATCACCAAGTTTGCACCTTTTGAAACATCTTCTGATACAACTTTTAAAGTATTAGCAATAGGCATTATCCTAGACAATTCATCAAGTGAAGATACAAAAGGCTTCTTTCGCTTACCTTCCTCAAAATTAGACTTCAAATATCTTTAGTAATGTTTAGAATTATTATGATTAGAGGAATGCTTGTGACCTCAATCTCTTATTAGAAGCATACTTGATTGCATCATTTCAAAATCATTGGTGCCTTTTTCTAAAACATCATATATTGAGACAAGTGAATCAACATTGATTCCTTTTAACTCTAGAGGAACATTGAGATACAAATTTGCAGGCTTCAACTCTTTGCCTTTTCCATGCTCTAATGGTATCCTTTTTATATTGGGCTGAGAAAATATCTCTTGCCATTTTGTAAACCACCGATAAGCATTTTTATTAGCTAGTAAGGGCACTGACACTTGAGTATTGATATTGAGTCTTATGCAAAAATACTAGTATTTAAACACTACTTCCCAAGTAATTTCACAAATAGGATATAAATGATTGCTAGGTATATCTTAACAAAACTAAAATTTGTAGTTAAATCTATCAGGACTATAAAGTTCAATCAGGAAGGTCTTATCATGAACAAACTCAAAATGCTGTAACAAAAAATAATTAAATATTCCTTCTAGGAATAAGATAATCTCCCATTGTTAGACAATGGTGAGGCATGATCATTACACAACATCAATGTGGAAACATAAGCCATATTAGGATTCTTCTTAAGAGTTTTAACTTCATGCCACAAAAAGGATTTAGGCATTGTCTTTTCGAAAAACTTTAGCATGATAGTTTCATGGTTAATATTAGAATGAGAATAGTAAGTGTAGAAGCACGTTGCTAACTAAATATAAACATTATGGATCGAGAATGACACTATGCATTCTTTTAGATTGTAGAGGTGCTGATTTCTTGTAAACCACTATATATGCTAAGGAGAAGAATTGTTAAAAAGATATATTTGTTAGTTGCTATGAAACTCGCCATCTTGGAAACACTTAGATGGATAAGGCTCGCTCTTTTGTTCAAAAAGACGAACTAACAAAGCCAACAAGCAATCATTGTTGCTAAAAAGACTTTTTCTTTCTAGTGGTCTTCAACTTAAAGTTCTAACATAGGCTTAATATCTTTATTGCTTTGAGATATGGCTACATCAACAACATTGGATGGATAATGAGAAGAAGAAAATGGATGGCTTGCCTTTACATTGGCTTGAAGGATTATGGTAATTATAGAACCGTGAAACCAGAATCTCACCCATCTAGCATAGACATCTTGTAGTGATCCTCTTCAGCAATATATGTGGAAAGTAAAGAATAAATATTTGTAGCTATCATAGGGGCTCATGCCATGAGTGTTTTATAGCTCAATAGCAGAAAGAATGTGCTTAATATTTGTTGCAATACCATAGATAGAGGTGCTCACATTGTGAACATTTTGTAACTTAGTAAAAGGGATAACTTCATCATAAAAAACACTAGAAATAGGCAAGCCACCAATTCTCTTTATGTTCCGAATAGAAATGGATAAATCACCTATAAATGTAAGAAAACTACTTGTTGAAGGACTCTCGAATTCGTATAAACCTCAAAGAGTAGATGGATGCCAATTATATGTGATTAGGGAGGTGAATAGGGCATCATATACTCCAACTTTGATAAAAATGTATTTGTTGCTATTTAAAATGTCTTCAAGCCACTCCCACTAACCCTCAATGTGGTGAGGTTTACTAAATAATTAGGTCAAATTCTACCAAACAACTTCCTTCTTGCAAATGTGGTAACAAAGGATTGATCTCATAATGGTCCATCTTTGAATAAAAAGAAGAATGAAATAGGATTGCTTTTAAGTAAGAAAATCAAGATTGAAGTAGGATCACCTTTCAGTGAGAAAATCACGTCACATCAAGAGTACAAAGGTTGCAAAAAGATGAAATACGCATGCGAGTGAGACTCAACATAAGCATAAGATCCACAAAGCAAATGCCATAAGGATTAGTGACTGGCTAATAAACGGGCAACATTGTCCCTTCTTTTATAGGATGAAGCGTATGAGTCAAGAGTGTCATATAGGGCTTTTGAAGTGTGAGGAAGTATCTTTGAAATAAACTATCTTCGAATCAATAAGAAAAACTCCAAAATATGTAAGCAATGAGATAATTTATTGAGTCCACTTCTTGTATACACCAAAATTATGAAGAATAGAGAATAAAATTATTTTGCAACCACAAATAATTGGTTAGTGGAGTAACAAGAAATAAAATTTATTTATTAGAAAAAAAAGTGACAAATATGTTGCCTCAAGGATAAGGGAAGACACACTACCAATATGTGAAGCACAACAAGAGATGGAATTAAAATTGAAGGAAGCTATGAACTGTACTATCGCAATCAAACAAAAGTAGTACATGATTAATAAACTATTTCAAGAAATAAATAAGAAGGTTGATAACAGTAGTTGCAGCTGAAAGATGACTTTACAAATCAAGTTCTTTCTATTATATATCACAACTATATAAGCAGAATGAATTGTTTACCTCTGAATAGAAAGACCAGTAACAAAACTTGAAAAAGAATTACGTACAATTAGTAAAGAATTGCATGAAAGTATACATGACATGCAAGGAAGACGTGCCCATTTATTGCATGCTAGCAACTCAATTTGAGAGAATCAATATAAATATGTATAAAAAAATTACTATAGTGACACGTACAACACTTATAAATTCTAGAAAGGATGGGAAATTAAAGGATTGCATCGAAATTTAAAAAAATGCAAAAATTTCAGTAGAGGGGACATATCTTTAGTTTAGCTGTCCATAAAGGAGAGGGAAATTATGACTGCAATATCAAGATGATGGTGATGATGATAATAATGATAATAATAATAATAATAATCAAATCAACAAGAAAATATCATTCCCAATTGAAACCATATACTCCTTCAATTGCATTGAATAAGCTGTAAGTATATTGCTTCCTCTGCTTCCCAAAACAAGAAATTTTTATTCCAATCTAGTGACTGAAGTTAGAAGGTCTAATTGATGACTATATTTTTGAAGAATCTTACAGCATTTGAAAGAGAAAAGTAAAAAAGTTTCTCAGGGTATTGAATAACATATCACCAAATTGGTGATGTGATAATAAATACAATAAAAAGTTATGTTCTCGCATGAATTAAGGAACCATGGAGCTTCTAACAATTTTATCATGTACTGCCCAAAAAAAAAAAAAATACAACAAATTCATACGGTGATATACAAGTTGGAAGAAACTTACTGAGAATTCACGAGCTACACAAATCTTGGAAACTATTGAAGCTTTTTTTAGATTCATTGCAAAGAGATGACAGAATTAAATTTGGAAAACCCTAAGATGAAAAAAGGAAAATAATGAAGAAAGAGAGAACAAAGATGCGAGAAAAGTTGAAGAACTAACCTCAGATTCTCAAGGTTCTTGTGATGTGAAGAAAAAGAGAACAAGGTTTTCTATTTATAGACACGATGCCAAGATAATAGAATTTCAAAAGAATTCAAATTTCAAGATTGTAAGGCTTATCTTAAATTTTTTATGGATAACTTTTTTTCAGTTCAAGAATAAAAAAAATAGAGAACAAAGATAATGCAGAAGAGTTTTACTCATTCTTAACTACTATTATTGGATGAGATGATTCGAGGTAAAAAAAAAGGGGGACGTGATAATTATGAGTCCTAGAAAATATGCATGGAGATGGTGATAAACATGTATGGAGATGGACAAGAGGGCATGCGGCGAAAATGTACGGTACAATTATCCCTCCTCACCTAGCCTCACCTGGGTTATCCTTCAAGCACCATCGATATTTACCTTCACCCATTGTTTTTTCGTTGGAATCCAACACAGTTGAACTCGATATTTCAATCTTTTTGACAGATTGGACTGCACCTTACCAACCCGAGCCATATTGCAGATGTAATGAAGAATCCATCGGGCAGGGTCTGTAGGTTTGTTGAAGTAAGGGTAAAAAAATCCTGCTACGTCACTATTTCCATATCCACCATACAACGAAAACCCAAAAAACGGCCTAGTCAACCTCCTCAAATTTTGTCAACTATCGAGGCAAGATTAGTTTAAACCATTCAGCAATATTTGAGCCAAAGAACCTTGCTATGTAACGACTATGCGCGAGGCCCAACCATATTGAACTAGATTCTTGGCAATCCCTGAGCACAGGGACTGAGCTCTCCACGGACCACATGCATGTGACATAATAAACAACCAGCGGAACCTAGATCCAATTTACTGTTGTTTCAGAAACAAATTTTTGTTTTGTCGTTCTTTTGAAATATTTTATCAAAATATGTACAGTACCAGAGAAGCACCAGATTGAATGGCGCCTTCATTGCAAAATTCCAAGTGAGGCGCTATTCAATATGGTGCCCTTATTCCCATGAAGGCGCCATCTCCTTTGGCACCTTAGGCCAAAAATATAAATTTTTAATTTAAAAAGTAGGAAAATATTTAAATGTATTATATATAAGATTTAAGGTTTAAAAATAAATTAAATTTAATTGTGACTATTGAATAAAATTAAATATAATTTAGGGCATATGCTGTATGTGAAGTAATAAAATAATATTTAAACTTGTTATATGTTTATTAAAAATAAAATAATTGTAGAAATTGTTAATTTGTTAAAAATACATATAAGTTAATTTGATGTAGAAAAAGAAGATTTTGTATATATTTAATTTTGTGAAAAAATTAAAATTTGATTAAAAATTAAATTGAGTAAAATGTTGAAGATCTAAAATTTAAATGGAATGCATATAAATATATTTAATATTTTTAGGATTTAGAGTGATCGTTAAAAAATTTGATTAAACTATAATGTTTAAAATTATGAGTAAATAAATATTAAAAAATAAAATACAATGAGTTGTGGAGCATGAATTAATTCTTATCATTAGAAAAAAATAAACTTAAATACTTGAAAAAAAATTGAAATTAATATATGTTAATAATTTAAAATAATAAAAGTTATGAAAATAAAATACGGAAGGAGAGAATAAAATTCTAGGTAGAAAGAAGTTATTGGAAAAAATTTGCATATATTTGATACATTATATGAGAATTCAATTGATTGTGTATTTGTGAGAAGATTTTATAATTTTGCTCTGATGTACGTACGCAAAAAGATAAATATGTTGTAATAATTAAAACCATCCTAAAATTTGATGTTTTACAATAAAGTTAGAAGATAAACATGTATAAATATATAATAAATATGAAAAGGGAAGTTAATGTCAACGTAAATGGTGTCTAGTCCCACATCCAGGATCAGTAATATAGTGGCCATATCTGTTAACCCTCTATGTAGGTTCGGGAGTCACATTTCTAATGTTTGTGGCTCCCCTATCTCCAGCTCTGCCTCTGCCTCTACCTTTACCTCTACCTCTATTTGCAAGTACTAAGTCATCTGTAATCATGCCACCAAGTGATGTTCCCTGATCCTAAGTATATAGATCAAATTCATGAGGATATGACTGCGAAGGACCAGCATCACCAGAAGGAAAGACATGGAATGAAGATAAAACTCCTAATATAGGTGTAAATGCCTGAAATGAGGATGGAACACATGAAGTAAACTGGAACATCTGGGATGATGAGGGAGCATATAATGCAGTCGGGAACATGCGAGAGGATGAAGGAACATCTGGTGCAGTAGGGTACATGTGAGATGAGGCGGTCATATGTGATATCATCATGAAAGTATCTTGAGCAGAAGATGATGGACTCTGATGCCCTTGGGAAGTGGAGGAAACATCAGCCTGCGACGTAAGTCGTGGACAATGCGACGATATCGACATGTATGAGGCTGATCATGGTCACCTTCTATAGGGTCAGGGATATAATGGGTAGGAGGAGCTGGCTCTAGATGTGTACCAATAATCACATTATCAACCTCATGAAGTGTGTGAAGGATGGAGTCAATTGCTAATCTAAGAGCATCGAAGGTAAACCTAGACTGTCCCTTAGGTGTAGTAAAATCATGCAGTGTGGACACCTCATCAATCTATACAAGATTTCAACATTAAAGTTAGTAACAATACTAATGCACAAGAATATAATTAGACACAAATAACTAGCATGTAGTATTACCACAAGGTCTAGTGCTCCACCAACTAGTGTAATAAATTGCCTAGTAACCCGTCTGTACCATGCCATATACTCGGACCGTGGGTTTAGGACCAATAGTGCGGACGGCTCGCCGATAGCATACAGGTCTCGATGGATATCCCATAATGCAATGTACGGCTAATGTCAGATGTACCACTCCTCATCATGTCGACCGGATAAGTGAAGGCAATGGACCTCCACCACCTGCTTTGGTGGCTCAGGAATAGGCTAGCGAAGGGCGAACTACGGCAAAACCCTATCTGGCTGGTGCCACTCGACAATCTGAAAGTGTATAAGTGGCACCACTACTGTCCAAATGTCACTCTCGTCAAAACAATACTGAGGAAGTGACGCGGTGACTACCTCAGTGTACGAGATCCAGATGATATGAAATTACACATTTATATTGTCATTTAAATGCAACAAAAATGGATAATAAAATAAAATAAAAATATTCATTAACCCTTTCAAACCTGATTGAGTCAAAGACAATCCAGCACGTATCAATAATAAGGCAGGTTGTGTGCAGGACTATCCTGGAACGTCTTTTGATAGTGCCACCTACCAAGTACAACAATTAAGTTAAAAAATGTAGTCGTCCTCTCAATTACAAGTATAGATTAAAAAATTTTCTAACTTGCGGGCAAAGGGGCCAGTCCTTACATCCTCCTTTGGTATACCTGAAATAGTAATCGTGGGGACAATAGTGAAAAATCTATCCCATGCCTAAAGCTATAGTAGCAGACAACACCCTCCTATTTCCCTATAATCAGGGGAAGTGGCTTTACAGAGCTCTCTGTACAGATAGGCCAAGCAGATAGATCCCCAACTATACGTCCTTGCCTCTTAGAAGTCTCTAAGTAATGGTAAGTACATGAGGTGAACATAAGTCCTAGAGTGGTCGAGAAATAACGTCCCACCAATGAGACCTAATATGTACGCATGGGTGTATCTCTGCACTGTCTCATCATCGGCATCATCTGGAAGATGAGTGAAATGCCTCTCCAACTAACTCATCTGCAGTCGTCCCCTCTTATGACATTTTCATCCACCGATAACTACAATCCTAGATATTCTTCTATCAAGCCTCCCCATCCCCACACAGTAAACTCCGTCACTACCCGACCGTCAATGGGTAGGCCGAGCTGGATAGCAATATCCTACAATGTAATAGTGGTCTCTCCCTGCGGCATGTGGAAAGTATGTGTCTCTGACCTCCACCGCTCAATGAAAGCACTAATCAACTGATGGTCTATAGGAAAAACTCGCTTATCGTAAGACCATAAAAACCTACCTGTCGTAGTAAGGAGATAATCAACTCCGGTGGTTGCTGATGATGGTAGTGCTGAACCCGTCAAATCCTTAACACATAGTCAGGTTAAAAAAAATGTTATTATGGCTGATAATATGGAAAAGTATAACCAAATTTAAGATATAACTATTTTCATACATGGCCAACCTAAATCGAATGAGATATGTGTGAGTCCTGAGCCATCAAAAGTGAAGGATCCCATGGACCAGGATCGACACATTAGGATGTGGATGCCATCTGCCATTAATCAAATTGCATTAGACTAAAATATAAACATACACTAATATTGCATTCATATGCCATTTATCTACAAAGATTCACACAGGAATTTGTAGCAAAACAGGATTGAAGTCATTCGTTCACATTTCTAGTCATAGGGTCACATATATAACAATAATGGTATACACTTTTACAATAATGAAATAGATCACACCATCTGGGCATTACATTTATGACATTGGTTAACATACTCCTTAACATATGTACAAAAGTAAAAATTAAAATTAACATGAAGAAGGTCCTTCATTCATCTCTATGAAGAAGTGGACAACATCTATGATTGTGACCTTTCATCTTACAAAGACCATACTTTTACCTGACACCACTCTTTTGAGGCCAATCCATCTCATTCCTGATCCTTGTCGACTTCGGTCTTCCCTTTTCACACAATCTTCGAGAATTTGGAACTAAGATAGGAAATAGTGGTAAGTTATTTCATTGCGATCAATCCCCGATCGATCACCACTCAGATTTATAGCAATTAAGTAGGGTGTCAAGTCTGTATACAGGATCGACATATGGTTCCCACGATATGTTGACCGAGGTACAAGCAGCAATAATATGAGTGCATGGATACCTATATACTTGAAATTGTCCACATTCACATTAGCCTTTGTCTAATAGCACTTGGACCACCTTTCCACATGATCCCCTAGTCAGATTATGACCTTCCACCACTTCAAACCTAGTACCTTATCTATTATACGCACGAATGTGGTAAGAAAAAGCACGTGTCTAGATAGTCGTAAGCTCCTATCTGAATCTGCTTGTGTATCTGTGACCATGTTGTAGTTCAACATGTGTTTCTTTTGCCCTTTCCACAAAGTACTTAATACATCTGTAAAATGTTTGTTGAACAAGGTCTATGATTGGTAGCTTCCTTAATCCTTTAAAGAGGCCATTAATGCACTCCATAATATTAGTCATCATATGACCATATCTTCTTCCTTCATCATAGGCAAGTGTCCATTTCTCCATCGGAATAGCAATTATTTTCTTATGAATCTCCTCATTGACTTTGCTTAAGTTATCCAATCTCTCCATGACCTTTTCTCGATTTGGCTCATAGGTTGAACATAAGGAAACAAATAGTTTAGTTAGGTTGAACTACCAGACAATAAAATTTAAAAATTTAAGGTTTAACAAATAATTGTGATATAACGCGTAGCAATCTTAAGGACAGCTTTCTTGACATTGTCGTCCCTGCATTTCTTGCGAACATTACTGGCAATATGTTTGATATAGTACCAATGAAAAGCATGAGGAAGTTGTCATCCTAGAGCTTTTATTACTACAGCATCTTTTATAACTCGATATCGATCTGATATCAGGCATATTCCCTGCTAGTTTGTAATATTTACCCATAATAATGCCAAAAATCAACTCCAATTTTCAAAGTTCTCCTTTTCAATAATGGCGAAGGCAAGTAGTATGGGACATTTGTTACCGTCTTGTGTTGCAGCAATCAATAGCACACCTTTGTACTTTCCATACAGGAATGTTCCATTAATTTATATGAATTACTTGCAGTAGGGAAATGCGGCAATACATGGCTTGAAAGCCCAAAAAACTCGGTGGAAAACACGTTTTTGTAGATCAACACGGTTGTTAACTATGATGAATTTTTCAGACTCTAACTTGAATAAAACTTAGTCACAATACTCTAAAATGTCCAACCATTTGGGAAACACTTTATAAGATTTATCTCAATCTCCATACACCTTAACAATTGCCTTCTGTTTTTCCTTCCATATTTTTCTGTACGAAATCTTATACCCATACATGGTTTCCACCCTCTCTTGTATAAGCGAAATTAGGACATCTTGCTTCACTTTAATCATCTCAAGTATCATGCAACTGATGTACTCGGAGTCAAGAGACTTGTGATCTTGTGTTAAACTGGCATTAACACATGTGTAAGGTCCTGAAAATCTAGTTATTGTCCAAGTGTTAGAATTCTTCAGATTCATCGCTCTAAGGTGTAATTTACATTCATCACCATAGTTATCACACTTCAAACTCAATCATCTAGTATCAGATTCTTCCACGTAATAACTATGATGCCTCTTGATGTGGTAATGCTTGGTTGTAACAATCAATGCCTCCTTGCAATCAAACTCTTGTCCAATATATAAGTCCTCCATGCTGTAGTCATCTCTTAGTTTCATTACTTTCGAAAATTCACTAATATTCCTTACGGTATCCCAATCAATGTAAGAGAAGACAGTAGCTTGAGGGACACCGCATGATGTTTGTGGAGCATTGTCACTCCTTATACACTGACCTACAACATTGTCATCATGTGTAGATGCACATTATTCATCATCAGTGTTATGATCATCACCACTATTGTAAGACACTTTATCGTCTTCAAAGCCAGACTCAAGGTGGGCATCCATGATTGCAGGATCAATGGATTCTTCCCCTATGACCGGTCGAGTACTTGTTGACCCCATCACGGTATGTGAAGGCATTTTTGAGAAAACACTCGCCACAGATAAGTCCAATACAGGAATATAGCTATTGGAAATATGGAACTCAATTGCATTCGTGTAAGAAGGGCCTTCTCGTACCATCAAACAACTAGTGCTGACATGAGCCATTGCATTTATGAGTGGTCTAATTATTGGTCCTCTTTCTTGTGAAGCAAGGTTGGCAGCATGCAGTTCAGATGTTGTCACCTCCACGTACAATTTCATTGCTATCATCGTCGAATATTGTTCGTAACTTGCAATGGCACATGCCAAGTCTTCATCGTCGTCCAATTCGTATACCATATATTAAGCCTCTATTTGATGCTGTGGAAACCTATAAATAATTCTTCCAACAGCTTGATTTTAGGCAAGCTTCATTCGGGAATGAATTTTTTCTCGCAAAACGTCCATAGTGCTGTATTTTTTCAGTTTCAATGTCTTTGGGGGAGGTCCATTAGACCTTGCCTCCATCGGTCCCTCAATCATTGTACCATTTGAATGTACAAAAGCAATCAAACTTTTCTTCATTTTGTTACTTTTAACTGCAATACATTCACTACATCCTCACAACTGACACATACATTATCCTATATAATTGTTGTATTTATCAACCAATCAACTAGTATTTAATATTATAAGTAAAAAGTAATAATATGTATTGCTATTTTTATATGGTATATATTTTAATAGTATATAATAATCTGCCCGCACAGGTCAAACCGATTCCGACCTGCACAAGCCTATATTTTTTCCCTCATATATATTACTATTTTTATACTAATCGTAATTTTTCATACAACACAAATTTTTAATTTTCAGTTGCAAGTGTGATATAAATAAATAAATTCTAAACCTATTTTTTTAACATAATTTTGAATGTAATATAAATAAATTATTACAAAAATATTAAATTTATATTTGAATTAATAATTTTAATTTTGACTTACTTGAACACAATTTAAAAAAATTTAATTTTTAAATATGATTACCTATGTATATTTTTTGTATTATGATTAAATTATCAATTATGACAATATAATTTATTTTTGCTTATTTTATATATTATGTTCAAGTCTAGATTCCTTCTTTTAAAATTATTTTTAAATTGATTAACTGTTTTAATACAATACATTTAACATTTCATAATAATTTTTAATATATAACAAACATACCATATAATATAATAATTTTTTCCTACCAATTAAATGTTATTATTTTTTTATCCTATATAATGTTTGGCTATATAATTTTATTTATATTTTAATTTACCTTTTTCAAGTGTTATTTTTTTTGTTTATTGGTTACAAATTATTCTTATTAAATTGATTAACTGTTTTAATGCACTACATTTAACATTTCATAATAATTTTTTCTCTTCACACTTATTAATAACTAGCAAACAAAAATATTTACAATATTTTTGTGATTAAAATCATGAATTCTTTCTACATACATTAAGTTTGTTTAATATTATATTACAGTACCTCTTTATATATTTTTATATTTTTACAATAAACTTATGTATAACATAATTTTTTTGCTATAATTATGATTCTTACATTTTTTATATCTATTATTTAAATAAAAAATTATTTATTTTTAATAAGATTATCCTAATTTTTAAAGCTTCTTTTTACTTTAATATATTTTAAAATTTTATTTTTGTTACTTCTCTTATTATATATCAAAATTTTACATTAAAAAAATCTCTAAACATAATTTTTACCTAAATCTTAAATCCTATTTTAAGATACCTTTCTTTATCCCCTTTGTTCTTCTTTTTTTCCACCACAAACTATCACAGTACATATAAATTTCTACAAATTTTTCATATAATAAATCATAATTTCACATCATAAATCATAATAATCAATATAAAACAAAAATAATCTTATTGTTTATATCATATCTTATACCCTAAAAAAATTTCTCTACCACTATAAAATATATTTTATAATAACTAATGAAAATTATAATACAAATACAAAATTATAAAGAAACTAATTAGTAAGAAGAAGGAAGAGCAAAGAGAGAAGAGCAGATTTGCTATGGATGAAACGTGAAGAAGGAAATGTTGCCGGAGGGTTATACCGTGAATAGATTGAAGAAAGAATGAAGAATTGTGAGTGAGAGAATGAGGAGCGGTGCAAAGACGAAAAGTTGCAGGCGAATAGTTTGCAAGATTTGATTTCAGCCCTTTGACCGGAGGGGGTTTATAGAAAGGGAGAGAGCGGAAACGCCAAAGTAATTGGCGCCTTCAGATGTTCAAAATTTGAACCAATCCAAAGGCGCCACAGCATTTGGCGCCTTCACACTAGGGTGCCATCTGAGTTGGTACCTTCAAGCACCAAGGGTGTCATATTGAATGGCGCCCCACTTGGAATTTTAGAGTGAGGGTGCCATTCAGTCTGGCGCCTCTCTAGTGCCAGAAGTGCCATTCAATCTGGTGCCCTTCAGCTGCGTGTGTATTTTGGTAAAATATTTTGATAGAATAGTAAAACGAAAATATGTTTCTGAAACAACAGTAAATTCACAAGCACTTTTCACCGTAAAGGTCTATTAAAGGAGAACCTCTAGCTTAAAAGGTCTGGACAAACGGACATATTCGGGGAATCCATAGCTGCGATTTGAATTACTTGGAATCCATTTTTGTAAAATCTGCATATTTCATTGGCCATTTACAGTTGCAAAATCAGCAACCCAAAATTACGTAAATTCACTGGAATCGATTCTAAAGCCATAACTTCCAAACAAGTGTGCGCGACCCACCTATCCTTCCAAAAAGCAGTTAACATGCCATCATTTAAATAAAATACATAAAAAAAATATTTACTAAGGTAAAATCAAGCAAATATTACTTTACGTTGAGGGGAGGTGATGTTATCATTTTATTAATTTTTTTTCATAATTTAATAAATTGTTTTTTTTAATAATTTTTTCTAGTAAATTGATAGTTTGTTGTAAAAAAATTCAAAACATTCCAATAATAAATGGTGAGAGAAAGAAATAATTAATAAAAAGAAATAAATTGTCGAAAATAAAAAGCCTAAAATTTTAAGTTTTAATCGTGGATAAGTTTTTATCAAAGAGAGGAAGAAATAATTATTAAAAGTAAGAAATATTTAAAATAAGCAAAAAAGGACGTGTTAATAAGAAGAATTTTAATTTTTTTGTATAATATGAGAGAAATGAAAAATAAATAAAAAGAGATTTATTGCATAAGTGAAAGGAAGTAAGTAATGCATGATTTGCTTATTATTTCTTATCGCTAAAATTTGATTTAATTTAGTCATGCGTGGATTACTTTATAAACATTAGATGAGAATAATTGAATAGTGCAAATTTGATATAAATAATATAAGTTTAAAGTAAAGTTAATTAATCTCCGCTTTATGTGTGTGTATGTATGTGTAAGTTTAAAATAATGTCAATTGATTTGGTGTAATTGTATGTTAGTTACTTTATAAACATTAGATGAAAATAAAATAAATAGTGTAGATTTATTGTAAGTAGTGTAAGTTTAAAGTGATATTAATTGATTTCCAATTCATATATACATGTATGTGTAAGTAAAAAAAAAAAAAATGAATTATGACCATCATATTTTACAGGGAAAATTACGAGTTACCCCTCCAACTATCGAATGTTTTGAATTTTAACTCCTCAAATTATGGAAACAAATAAATTATCCTCTGAAATTATGCAAAATTTGGATTCTATCTCTATCGTTAGTAATTTAATAAAAAATATTAGAAAAAATTATAAATTAACCTCATCAATTATGAGATAGTTACATTTTGCAATTATATTTTGCTCTTACTAACTTTTAAAATTTATGAATTAATTCCTTAATTATATAAAACTTATGATTAAAATTCATTATTTACTTAATTAATATTTTTATTAAATTACATGAATTTTAAAAAGGTTTTTAAGCTTGAATTATAATATTATTATATGTTAGATTATCACATTATTTTTTTACCCATAATTCTTATGTTATATAATTAATAAAAATTAAATTAAATATATAAAATTTTTATTTAAACTTGAAAATAAGTTACAAAATTATCTATAAAAATGATGCAATAAATTAATGCATAATCATATTGTAATTTGTATTATTAGTATTACTCAACCTTAGTCGTTACTATTTTATTTTTTTATTAAATTAGTTGCTCATTTTATATAATATGGATTGAAATATTAAGTCAAAAAGTAAAATAAATACAAATGTTATATTACATAAAAAAAAACTAAAATTTTAATATTTTTATTTTATATAATCATATTTAACTTAATTTTAACATCACAATAATCATAATAGTAATGAACAATAATTTCTACTTTATTTTCTGATATTTTTTTACAATTTACATTACTTAAAATTTAATAATTATATAGCATATGAGTTATTTTTATTTTATTCTTTTAAAATTCATAATGTTGTAATACTCATATTTAGTTTAATATATTTATCTTTAGAAAGAGATTATATTGGTTAATAAATTTACTTTATTTACATTTTTTTCTAAAAGAAATATAAAAATCCTTTCCAAAAATTAAAACAAACATTCATTGAAATTAATTTTCTATCGCAAATAGAAGTCTAACCAGTATAAATTTTTAGAAAAGATTAAATAGAGTTTTAGATTATCATATTTTATATAAGATTACACATTTGATTAAAAAAATAGATATCTCCCCAATCCTTACATTATTTTGATTTAGAGTCAAATTTTATCTAGCCATTATTTACCATCAAAATATGTGCTTCCCTTCTCTACTAGTTTATTTCTCCAAACTTCTTACTTCCCTTCCAAAGTTTTATTAAAAAAATGAAAAATGTAAATAAAATAAATTTATTAACTAATATAATATTTTTCTAAAAATAAATATATTAGTTTAAATATGAATATTACAATAGATTATAAATTTTAAAAGAATAAAATAAAAATAACTCATATACTATATAATTATTAATAATATTTGTATTTACTTCACTTTTTCACTTAATATTTTTTACTCATATTTCATGGAATAAACAACTTATTCAATTAAAAAATTAAATAGTGATGACTAATATTGAATAATACTAATAATATAAATTACAATATTATTATGTATTAATTTATTGTATCATTTTTTATACATAATTTTGTAACTTATTTTTAAGTTTTTAATTAAAATTTTATATATTTATTTTAATTTTTATTAATTATATAACATAAAAATTATGCGTAAAAAATAATATGATAATCTAACATATAATAATACTATGATTCAAACTTAAATTTTTTTTTATAAATTCATGTAATTTAATAAAAAGAAAGCTAATTAACTAGATAATGGATAGTAATCACAAGTTTTATATAATTAAGGAATTAATTTATAAATTTTGAAAATCAGTATAAGCAAAATGCAACTATCTCATCATTGATAAGATTAATTTGTAATTTTTCTTAATATTTTGCATAGTTTACTAAAGGTGGGGTAAAATATAAGTTTTATATAGTTTTAAAGGATACTTTGTCTATTTCCATAATTCGATGGGGGTAAAATCTAAATATCCCATAATTAGAAGGGATAATTTACAATTTTCTCTATTTTATATTAATGGTCAATATTAAAATATAATTAATGATCATATAACCATTCAAAAAATTCATATGATCACTCAAATAAATTTACAATAGTAATCTTTTAATATTAATTCTAATGACTATGTGTGTGTGTCTACCAAACAAAACGTAAAACAAGGCTCACATGGTAATATTGTCATCACTGGATTAAAGAAAGACATAATGCATGATAAAATGTTAATATTGTATCTTTGATCTTCAATGGTCGTACAATAATTATTCTCAGACCTTGTAGCTGAATATCCACTTTGGCGAATTTCCAAAGTATGACGCATTGTCTACTGAGTTTTTTGAGAAATTAATTCATCTGTTCGTATCTAGTCATGCTTCTTCGACGGCAAAATTTTCATTCTTGAAAATGCAAGGATCAAAGTCATCATTGACAATGCTCTGTTGCGCGCATTGCGATTTCGTCTTCTTTCCAGATATCTGAAATTGTGATCACATCGAGAAATTTAGAGAATTAAATACAAAGTTCTCTGATTGGTCCGAACAATTTCAACAAATTCTAAAACTAAAGATGAAATTTGGGAAAAAAATGCTTAGCACAGTAGTGGATGAATGAAGTAATATTTGTTTCCTTCAATCCTGAAAAAACTCCCAGAATCTTGAGAAACACCATCGATGCTTATACATATTCATCGCCGAGAAAATCGAGAATCCCATTTTCATTTTTTAGTGGATTTTCCGGTAAAACCGGATTTTCTTTGAAAATCCAACGCAAAATCCCCTGATACGGTTTCCTGGAGACGAGTCTGAAAATTTTTTTTGCTTTGTTTCTTCTTGCAATGATCGCCCTCTGGATTTTCCAAGAAAATCGAAAAGGAAGTTGAGAAAAATTTGGGGAATTTCTGATGGATGGCAGATGACGGGGCTAGTGGTTTGGACTAAGGAGATTTTCAGAAGGAATCAGTTCTCTAACCTTGTATAACTTTAACTGCAAAATGGTTTTTTACATGGTTTTTCCGAGAAAATCTAAAGAAGTTTAATTCCATTTTTTTTTGTAATGATGTTCTATTGTTCTTTCGATTTTTTCTAAGAAAAGATAAAAGAAAGTTGAGAACGTTCTGATGGATTTCCATGAATGTGAGCTGATGATGCTATCTGAAGGTTTGGGCTTATTCAAAAAGGGTCATTCACGGTTCGATTTTCTAACCTGGCATAATTTCATTTCGAAAGAATTTTTACTTAGTTTTTCGGAGAAACTCAAAGAAGAGGCTTGATTCCAATTTTTTCCCCTTTTTGTTTGTTTAACATGTTTCTCCCGAAAAAGGTTTACGAGAAAGCTGAGAAAAAATTAGAGTTGGGTTGGGAAGGTGGTGCCAATGCAAAGTTCCTTTCCTCTTGTGGTGTGCTTCCAAGATAAAAAAAAAAAAAAGAAGCGAGGAGGCTTCCTAAGGAGATTTTGATGATGAAGTCAATAAAATATAATCAAGAGAGAATACTATGAATAGAAATGAAGGTAATATGTACCTTATATAGGAATTTCCTATATATAATAATTAAAAAGTGATTACTCGATAGTTAAGTATTAAATAACTTCTGTTATAACCTTTAGAATATAAGTATTTATCATATGGTATGCTAATAGCTTAGGTCACCCTTTATTAACAAGTGAAGGCTTTTAATGCCAAAAATATATGAATAATATATTCAATCATAACTAACTTACATACAAAAATTAATTATAATTAATCATTTAACTATAAATTATAGTAGATAATCAATTAATTAGCCATAATTACCAAAGTATTTAAGTAGTCATTTGTAGCAAAAAATAAAAAAAGAGATAATTAAATCAAAAGTAAAATCAAGAGAGAATAAGATGAGTATTAATGAAGATAATGTATACCTTATATAAAAATTCTGTGAATAGAGTAGTTGGAAAGTGGTTAGTTGATAGTTATACGATCATGAGATAACTACTATTATAAGCCCTAGCATTTATGAAATGATAGGCTAACAACTTAAATCACACTTTATTAATAGGCGAAGGCTTTTAATGCTAAAGATATATAAATAGTGTCTTCAATCATTGCTAACCTATACATAATCATTAATTTCAATTAATTATTTAACTATAGATTATAACATATAATCAACTAATTAATTGTAATTAGTAAAGCATTTAAGTAGTCATTCACAACAAAAAGAAAAAGAAGATAACCAAATAAAAAATAAAATTAAGAGAAATGTCTTAAAATCAAAGCAAATTAGAGTGTTAATCTTTTGAAATTTTTAGAGGAATCAACCTCTTATAGTGGTTTACAAGAGAAAACTGCTAACATCTAAGTGCTGCTTTTGGAAGTACAAAATCCGACTAAATCTAATCCATGCATAAGAAAATCTTATTGGGCTAAGTTTGGTTGAATCTTAGAGTTAAATAAATTGAGCTTTACTTAATTTAGAAGCCTAGAATCTATTTTATGAACCAAAAACTTTAAGATAGTTTACTATAGTAAATGCTGTAATTCACCTTTCCAGCCACTAAGTAACCATTAAAATGACTTAGTTTCATTAAAGTAAGTCTTGAAATATATTGGATTGGATTTTGAGTAAATTTGGGCTTTAGTTTTACATCATTTGGAGCCATGGAGCTCTTTTCGTACCTAAATTAGTGAGGCTAGTTCAAATTGGACAATAACATTACATCATCTTCCTAGGCAATTTCAAATCTTAAATGACCATACTGGGCTTTCTTATATGCATAATATTTGTAAAGAAATTTCTTAGCTTTCCAACGACATAAAAACTATCCTAATTAAACCTTTGAAACTCAAGTTATCACTAAAATTCTAAAATAGTATCAAAATTGATCATTAAGCAAATAATTCAATTACACTTCAAAATCATAACCTAATCATAAAACAAGGCCAAGTTCATTAAATTAAACACATGTAACACTTTAAGAGCCAAAATATAGGAAAAAATAATATAGAAAATATTTTAAACATTAAATTCCTCCACACTCAGCCTTTATACATCCTTGAGCAAACACAACTTTATTATAAATTAAAGAACAAAAAAAGACTTACTCTCTAATGACTTTAAGAAAACAAAATTTATAAGCAAGAATCAAAGTCCTCAAGAATCATGACACATCATGAATAACAACCTTAACCAACTCAAAATCAATTAATATAGTAACTTCTTTCAAAAAAGATAGATCAAATTGATAAACTCTCACAAAACTCATTCTCCATATCTCAAGTATTTAAGGCTAGTGTTTCAATCTAACTCATTTCATGAAATGCTCATCATCTAATCTTCACTAGTCAAACCACATGCATAATATAAAATCAAAAGGACTTTATTTAAGGATGAAATGATGCTAGGGAGAAAGGAAAGGAAAGGAAAGGAAAATTAAAGATATGAAGATAAAAAATCAAAGACTTCAATAGAGTACTTAAAACATAAACATAGGCAATTCGTTCACAATTATAACTTAATACAAAACCTCAAATTTAGTTTCAAATATTCATGAACTTCTTTCTTTTTCCTTTCTTTCTTAATCTTTTCCTTTGCCTTATTCCTTCTTCTGTTCTTTTTCACTTTCTATTTTTTTTCATTTTTATGATAATTTTCTGATTTTTTTCCTTCTTTCTTTAAACCAAGACTTGAAATTGAAGTTGATGGTTTTTCACAATTTTCTAATACATAACACTTATACACCCCTTACATTTATTCAAGAATCTATCTCATGAATATTTCAAATGCTCTACTAATTCTCAAGTTGGATAGAGACACTTAATTTTCATTAAAAAGCATGTTAATGGGTTAACCAACAAAGGAAAAGCAATTAAACTTAAGGGAGCATATCAAAGATAAAATTTGCATGTATGTGTGAATGTATTTTCAAAAAGAATTAAAACAAGCTCTGGAAAAACAATTCCATAGAAGAAAATCACATAAGAAACAAAAAGAATAGCATGAATGCTCTATAAAAAGCTTAAAATTTCACAAGGCAATACATGCCCCTAAAATTCATCCCAAGCTAAAATGCCTCATTATATATGCTAAACGAATTCAAGAAGCATGACAATTCATTCACTTATGCTAAAAAACCATCAAACTCAATTGATTCCTATTCATGAAAATTACAAATTCTCAATCATTGAAAAATAACTAAAATAACTTAGAAGAACTCAAAAATAAGTGGAAAACATATTTTTTATTTTTCTATTTTTCTATTTTTTTGAAACTCAATTACATTAAAGAAAAAAAACATTAAAAAAATCCTAAAACTCTCTCCCTACATTTAAATATTACATTGTCCTCAATAAAAAGCACATAAAAATGAAGAAAAATCATGGATAAGAAAAATAAAAGGAAAGGAAAAGAGAATAAATATGAAGTAAAAAGTTAGCAACACTTAGACTACTTCTCAAGAAGTGCCTTCCTTAACATTTTTGCTTAGACATGATTGCATTACTTCAATCTAATTTCAAATCATAAGCAATTTCTTCAAATGCTTCTAATAAGACACACTTCAAGTGGCCATGTGGTGCTTCCATTTCCAAAATTGGTCCCTAAGTGTTGACCTTAAATCATTCTTTCTTTAAAATTTGAAATCCTCATGCACTATGGAATCAATTTAGTTAATAGAAAAACTAGAATGGACTTCAAAAGAATCTTTCATAAATTTGGAAATATTGAATTTCTCCATTGCTCTAGCATTCACATTATTTTCTTCCTTTTTAATTTTTTTCCATCAATCTCTTTTTAGGGCATATTGACTTCCACCTTAATAAAAGTCTTAAAAATCTCTTCTTCTTCCTCCTCTCTATTGGAATTTTCAAGGTTATTATGAAAAGGATGAAGAATAGAAAAATTAGTAAAAGAAATAGGCCTAGATACAGATTATATCTTATTACCAAAACCTCTTGTCTCTTTTTCTTCTGGTTATCTACTTGTTAGGTGGAAGGTGAAAGGTAACTTTCTTGCACATTAAGTTTTTAATCTACTTAATGTAGTTGCAAGCTAGTTAATTTGTGTTTATAAATGCTTTAAACGTATTCTCTTTTTGTTAGAATAGAAAGTGTTTTGTTGAATTTTGCATATTACTTTTAACCAATTTGTTAACAATTTCCTCTAATAAAATTCCTAAATTTAGACATTAGCTTGTTTATAAACTAGTTTGCATAGGATATTGATATTGACTTTAGCAAAAATGATGTTCATAACTAAAACTTAGATAGTCATTCTAGCCAAAGTTGTAAGAATTTAAATATGGAAATATAGCAACATTGGGGTGTGCTAGAAAATCTTTCAACATATATTTGATTTTCGTTGAATTACATTATGGTTAATTGACTAACAAAAGAAGTTAGCTTAGAAAGTTGTCACCTAATTCTAGATGTATTAGGTACCTCATCAAAGTCACTGTAAAAAGCCATTTTTTATTCTAAACTCTTAATATATGAAAGGCCCTCACATTTTTAGGATAAAATTCAAGTTAATATTATGGAAAGAACAATTCATACACTAAAAGGGACAAGCATGTAGTGGAAATAGAAAATAAGAAAACATAAAAAATAAAATATATTAAAAAATGAAAAATAGTACTAAATGATGCTTTTTATGGGTAACACTCTTAATATTGCTTAGAATGCAAAAAAAAAAAACTTTAAGCTATATAGTTTTATTTCTAAATTCCACTAAAAATTTCACCATCTAGCATTACTAACAAGCCTAAAAAGCATAAAAACTATAGAGAAAAGGGTTAAAAATAGAGGAAAAAAAACCACAAATTGACCAATATATTCCTTAATAACAGTGCTAAAATTTTTTATGTGTTGTTTATACGAAAATTATTACTAAATTACTGTAACCCATACTATAGGTGAGTCCAAGTTGAACCCAAAGGGAAAAAAGTCAATCTATGGAGGCAAAATATAAAAAACCAAAAGGGTTTGAATTAAAATTTAAATGAAACATATATGAACAGAATTAAATATAGAGATATCAAAATATGAAAGTCCAATTTAAGAGAAATCACACTCTAATTTTAGATTTATCGTAAACACCTAACATATTTTACTATTGATTTGACTTAACTAAAAATTACTCCTTAGCCAACAATAATTAAGTTCATAATGTTAAATAATTAAAACATGTGCCTACTAATATTTTAATATTTTATTATTAATTCTGTAGCCAATGATTTTGCAAAGTTAGTGTCAAAATGATGTTGTTTTAGTTTAGATGTTGGTTTTTGTATTAAAAAAATTTATTTATAAAATAATAATGCTTTTGTTATCAAAATTTTTAATTTCCAAGGAAAGAAAAGTGAAACCTACATGTTGATTCTAAATTGAAAAAACCAACATCTAAATATAAATGATATCATCCTCCTAAAAAAAATTAATGTTGATTTTTTTATGAAAACTAACGTATAATTAGCAATTAACTATATTTTAAGCATTAGTTCTAAGTAAATAATTGATGCAATATGATAAAAAACTTCATGTTAGCTATTTCTTAAAAACTGGCATATTATAAAAGTTACCTGATATTTTTTTGTAAAAATTGATGTCTTTTTTATACCAATTTTTACAAATCAACTATTTATGAAAATTAGCAACAACAGTAGAAAAACACTAACCTAAATTCAATTCCAACATCCATCTACATACTATTTAACAGTAACAATAAAAACAAATATTATACCATTGGTGGATCTTTCATATAAATCATTTCAACCTTCATTTACATAATAAATTCAACAACACAGAAAAAACATATATAAAGAACTGTGTCAATTATAAATAAAACACTATCATTTTGTTAATAGGAAAACATGTAGTCATTCTTAAAGTATTGTAATTTGTACACAATTAACATGCTAGCATAAAAACTAATTTAGGTAAATATATACGGAGCTATAAATAAGTAAAAGCAATTACCATGTGTAGGTTTTAGTGATCTTTCTTTATCCTCATGAGCATACCAACTATGCATTGCATGACCAAGTAGCCACACATATTGTCTATTTGTTTATAGCACTACATTAAATAGATCAACAGGTTAGTTTTAATCAAGGGATGCACAAGTTCTTATTGTAAAAGTTATAATGTTTCTTAGTAGAATTACCATCATATATGCAATACTTGAGAAAAACTTAGTAGATAGAAAAAGTCAAAATTAAGTTAAATAGTGTCTATTAGTGGATAATAAGTAGATATAAATTTTTATTAGTAAAATTATCTATTAATTTTAGTGGATAAAAATCTACTAGAAGTTATTTAAGGAAAAAATCTTAGGAAATTAGAAATATTCAAGATCTAAAGTTGATAAAATTTGGAAGTAATTTAATATTTTTACTGAAAAGAATCCTAAAGAAATCCCAAGCTAGTAAAATTGTAATTTTCGACATATCCACAAAGGTATGGATCATCACTAGGACAAAAAAAGGTAGAATTTGGTTAATTAGAGGGCTTAAGCATAATTCCAAAATGATTTTATTATTATATAATAAGAAGATAATAAGCTACTTATGATGCAAACTTTAGAAGTCATCCATTTAGATAAGGATTAATGGGAATTTTCCAAAGAATTGTATTAATGGGATAAACTGAAGTAACAAAGCTAGTTGAATTAGAATGACATCCTTTTTAGTGAACAAAACCATGCCTTATTTAGTTCTAAGTGAACTAGATGACACCATCTTCAAATTGCTTCAAGGCTATTTTAAAATTCCATTATAAATAGCTAAGCATAACTCATTTCCTTCTACACCAAGAGGAGTTCATAGCTAAAGAGGAAATTAATAAGAGAAGTGCTATTTTTAGTGTTCTTACCGAATTCTGGTGAGATTCTATTAGTACTTTTAGTGTTCTTAAATGTTTGTTAAAGTTGGAAGCATTTTTTAATCATTTGGTGGAGGTATAAGCTTAAAAGTTCCATAAATTCATCTTCCTTCCATAAGTTTTCTTTAAATTCTTTACTAATTCTATATTATTTTGGATGCTACACTTGTTTATAAGAAATAGGATAATGAGAGCTCAATGTGAAATTGATTTTATGGCATATGTGAAATTGTGGTTATATGTCAAATATGGGCTTTTATATGGTACTTAACATTATTAGCTTGAATGTTATATGTGATGTGTGAAATATTTATATGATATAAGACTTTGTAGAGAGTTTTGGGCTTTGGCATGATGCCTCGATTTCCAAGTCACACAGAAGGTTAAGTGGGATAAGGTTAACCCTAGAAGGCTAAGGTTGGAATACACATAGGATAAGGATATCTTGGAGTAACAAGGAAGAATATTTTATACTTCCAAACCATTTAATCATTGTGCAAATGTTTTTATTGTACCTATGACTAAATTATATTTTGTTTAAGTGTTACTAATGTAGTATATAGAATAGCTTAATGAGAAACATTTTCTAGTAAGAAATTAAGTTTTTAATACACACACACACACACACACATATATCATGTATATAAATTCTATTTAAATTAAAATTGATTAAAAAATTTATGTAACAACTATCTTAGTGAGTAATTTCATTATTCACTCTACTTGTGGACATATCTTTCTAGATACCATGCCTTATTTCACCCATTGGGCTTATAGACATTTGATAGAGCATTATTATACATGTTATGATAATTACCAATAGGAGTTCCATTTATCCCTACTAAGTACTATAAGATAGATAAGAGTTTTTACTTTTGATGATCAATGAACAAATAGATTCTTAGTTTTTGCTCTATTCTTTTAGGTTTGTATTTATTATATATATTTGCACTGACTTATAACATTATCATAGGTATTTTGATAAAAAAAAAGTATGGTAAAACCCTAATACTTTGTTGGTAAAAGATACATATGCTTAATTATGCTAATATACAATTTACATCACTATATGTTTCATCTATTTTCTTTCATATATGTTTTACCTAAAGGTTGCTACAAAACAATAACCAAGGATTTCATAGTCATTTTCAATGAAACACAACAAAAAAAGAGTTTTTCCCAACATTAAAGGTAAATATATATTTTTCCTAGTGTTTTTATAATTATTTCCATGCTATTTTTTATGTCTCGTTCATATAGTTTTAAACTTAAACTATTTCTAATTTGCTCCTAAAGAAAAGAATTTGATTTTTGAACTTTATGTTATAACCATATTTTAAACAAAACAAGATTTTATGATTTTTTTTTTAATTTTATAAACCTAATCTTATTCTATTGTGTTAGTTTTATGATTTAAACAATGAAAATAAAGACATTAGTTAGTTTTTTGAAAATTTATCTTTAAAAATATCTTTCTAATGTCTTCCAAAAATTTTAAGAAAATAATATTCATATAACTTTTAGAAATCTATTTCTAGTCAATATTGCTGACAAAATATTTTTTAAATAGTTTTTGAAAAAATGTTTGTTTGAGAATTTGCTAGAAGTAATGACCTTCTAATAGATAAATACTTTTTTAATTAGTTTATTAAACACTTCTATTTTCTAAGTCATTATGTTTCTACAATTTCCAAAATAGAAAGAAAATTTTTTCTACTTAACTTGGAATTTCACTGCTAAATGATTTTGACATGTCTAATTTTTTGAAATATATTTAGAAAATTGAATCTCATCAATTATGAAAATTTATCTTTTGATTTGATAAAAAGGAAATAGATAATGAAAAATTAAAAAGGTTTTAGTGAATCTTGTATCTTTACATCATGCATACTTTAGAAAATAATGAATTTTTTTTAGATGATAGTTAGTTTAAAAAGGCTTATAAAGATACCCAATAAATATCTTTATGATAGTGATGATGATTCAAAAATGGGGTTGTGATATAAGTGGTATTAGAGCATAATTTAGGTAAATTATGGAATGGTTAGAATATGGTTTAAACAAACAGTGGAATTGAAGGACAAAGCAAGTGAAATTTTGGTTAAAAGTAGTTCTTGTATGTGTTATACCAAATGTCATTAGCAATTTTAATGGGTTCATTAAGAGTACAAGATATCTTGCAAGTGTAAGAAAAATTAAAAAATGAAAAGTCTATAAATTTTTGCGGTAGTAAGAATAGAAATAATTAGGAAAAACCACCGAGGTAGCTATGTTGTAACAAACATTAGAAAAAGTATTAGATCAAGGGAATAGTAATGAAGATAAACAAAATAATAGGCAATCTTATCCCCAGAACCTTGCTAGGATAGGCTACATTTAATCTATGAAATCTTAAAATTGAAACCTCTAAGCTATGATAGTATTGATCTATCAACTAACCATTACCAATATCTTGAAAGTATTGAAAGAATTTATAAAATGCTAGGATACAGTGAAACTATGATGGTAAAGCTAGCAAGACACCTACTAGAGGATATAACTCACTAGTGGTATAACTAGAACATAGAATTAAGATTAAAAGGTGATAATTTGATCACTTAGGCATAGTTTTAAGAAGAACTTATTAACTATTCCCTACCTTAAGTCTTCAAAATGCAAAATAAGAAAATTTGAACAATTGATTCAAGGATCAATGACAGTAGCCCAATATGACACTTAGTTTAATAGATTTTCATATTATGCTAGATATTTGGTATCTACTGAGAAAGTTAAAGTAAATCAATTTTTGCATGGACTTTGAGACTATTATCATGTCTAGGTTAATATTATAAAGGATGTGACCTATGAGCAAGTGTTGAATTTAGCTCTTAAAAAAAAAGATACGCTCAAAAAAAAGGTATGACAAAGAAGTAAGTTTCAATAAAAAAAGGGAAAAGGTTTAAAGGAAGGAGTAACAATGGTAAAAAGTTGAGTAGGAGTGTACAGAGTGCCTTAATAAGGGGATAACTTGCTAAAAACAAGTTACAAGAGCTAAAGAGTTTCCAAAGTGCTAGTATTATAACTAAATTAAAAAACCTATCAAGGAGGACCTATTAGTGCCAAATCCACCAAATAAACCACTTTTCTGCAATCAATGCAATATGAACCATATTGGACCTTATAGATCCTGCTTCAAATATAGATGAATAGGTGATGAGAAAAATATTTACTATATTACTTCATCTTATTTCATGTCTCTTAGTGAGTTGTATATACTTAATTTTATAGAATTGGCTTTGCTTTATAATTTTAGGTTAATTTTACAATATTCTAAATTTATTCGATTAATACTAGATTTTGACATTGTTTCTATTTTTTAGCTATATCTTGGGCTTTTGATATTAGTTTGGGATAATCTATATACTATTGGAAAGCTTAAAGAAAGAATTATAATTTAATGTTTTGATCAAAGCCCAATTTAGACCCATTCAAGCCCTTATTTAGTCAAAAAGCTAAAGCTCTATCTCTATTCTAGGTGAATTGACTTCAATTTTTAGGCTATATCTAGAGTTACAGATGTTCAATTAACTTGAAACTAGCTCCTAAATTTCCATAATACCTAGTTCTATAACTTTTAAGTTATGAATTACCCAAATTACATTGTTTAGGTTATGTTAAACTAATTAGAAGTCAGACCTATGAGAATTCATTATTGTAACTAATGTTTTGAAACTCGGACCAGCTAGACCGGTTCAACTGGTCGGACTGGCACCAGGGCTTCAAAATGAGTCAGGTGGACCTTTAAACCCGGTTTGGGCAAAAACCCGGGTTAACTCGATCCAACCTAGTAAAACCTGGGGTTGGATTGATCACCGGGTTAACCTGGTGATCCGATTCAGCCAATTTTTTTTTATATTTGACAAACTCTTTTCCAAAAGCTTAATATAATTGTTATTACATTTACTTTATATTAGAATATATATAATAATGTTAATATTTTTTAAATTTAAAGAATTACAATTTAATCAAATATTTATTATAATATAAATTACTATTATATTTACATTATATTAAAGTATATATCAAGGATAATGTTCTATTAATATATTTGAAATTGAATTTATTAAAATATAAATTCCTAACAAATTGTAATCTCAAAATTTGAATAAAAGACATTATACTTTAATTGCCTTGGATATTTTGACATTAATTTTCCTATAAAGATAATTTTTTTATCATTTGCCTTTTATTTAAAGTAAAATTATGTTAGACAATTATTATACTTACAATAAAATTAATATTTATTTATATTTTACTATTTATTTTTATATATATAATATATAATTTATTATATATATAAAAATAATAAAATATAACAACTGGTTCAACCATTCAGTTAGACTAATTGAACCGGTCCGACCTTGACCTACTCACCTTGTCAGGTCAATGACCGGGCCGAGTTTTAAAATATTGACTGTAATAATTAAAGTTAATTGCCTTGTTAAAAATATGTTTGAGCTTTTAAAAATTAAAAAGGCCCTATTCTTGTAATCCTAAGAGACATGCAATCTAGATTCAATAGGGTTTTAGATTAATTAAGTCAAATAAAAAGAGAGAACTTATTAGACTCTAGAGATTTTTACAAATTCAGTAGATAACTTCTATCTCCTTCTTATTATTTCTCTTTTGTTCTTCATCAATGGAAGCTTAAATTCAAAGTTGATTCAAAGAGTTTAAGAATTTTCTTTTTTAGATTATGGGATCATGAATTATAATGTTGACTTTCTTTAATTAGTTTTTCTCTTTCCCTAATCCTTGAAATTACATGTTTTGCATATTAATTTGGTATAATTGATGTTCATTCATGTGGCTTCTGATACTTTGTTATTTTGATGTTAAATTATGGTTAGTAAATTATGATTTTACACATAAGAGTAGAGAGTTGAAAGATTAATTTAGAGGTCTCTAATTTAATTTTTTAGTTTAATTAAATTTTATCATTAAATCAATTTCAATCTAGCTTAAGGATTTTAACTATTATTTAATTCAGCTAATCTTAATTGACTAAATCTTAGATGAGAATCTAACTTAGGATTCATAAATTATTATAAGGATTCCAAGTAATTCAACATTGATGAATTAATTAGAAAAGTTAAATCCTAATTGATCCATGATTAATCCAAACTAGAACTCTCAAATTTTTTAATTGGCTATTTTATTATATTGGTTTTCCTTCTTTTTATTTGCTCTGCATTTTTATTTTGTTTAAAATGTTTAATTCAATTTAAAATCATAAACCAGTCAGTTCTATATTTTGTATAATTCTACATATAGCATACAATATTCTGCAATCATATAGCATATTTTTTCAACATACTGCATCCATTTTATTTAGATTTATTGCATTATGTTTCGTATCTCTTTTTGCATTCTATATGCGTACTTTTTCTGAATTTTTTTAGTAAATTTTAGTAAAAAATAATATCAAGAGATCACTAAGGGTACGATTTATTTGTGTTACTATATTGCATTATTTTGTAGCAAACTAATTTTTAATCTAATTTTTATACATGACAACATATTTATCAATAGGACATAGAGCACAAGACTATACAATAGCTCTATTTAGAAAAAAAACCATCCTAGTATTTAGAACATTTAAGTATTTACTTCTATAGGATCATCCATAAAACCTAGAAAAGGAATAAGAAGAGGAGGAAAGAAAGAGACAACTAGGGCCTAAACTAAAGTATTTGTCATGATGAGGCAAAAGGCAAGAGGATTAAGTCTTAAATACTATCATGACGTGCAACTTATAAATTGAAAATATTTTTGCAAAAAGCTTGTTTAATTTAAGAACTACTCATTTTTTTATCCCATAGTTTAGTAAGTAAAATCTCGAAACCTAAAGAGGAATTAAAAAATGTTATGGTAGTTACTACCCTTGTAGAAAAGTTTATAATAGCAATACATGTTGTTAAAATATGAGCTTGGCTTAGATAATTATTTGATAAAGATAAACTTGATAGTGTTGGATATGGTAGATTATGATTTAATCCTTAAGATGGATTAGTTGTCAAAGCATTATACTTGTGTGGATTGCCATCGCAAGATGGTAATTTATTAACCAAAAAGAGAGATGGCACAAGTATTTCAAAGAGAGAAGTGAGTAAAAATGCCTACCATTACTACTTATATAAAGGCAAGGAAGCTGGTAAAGAAATGATACGTAGTTTGGATAGCCACCATAAATAAAATTGAAATGGAAGAACTAAAAGAAGTAAGGTTTGGTGATAAATGAGTGTTAAGACATTTTTTTGGATGAATTACCATAATTACAACTTGATCAAGATATTGGATTCATGATTGACATAATTCATGGTATAGAGCCAATATCAATCCCTCAGTCGATTGAATTGAAAGAATTAAAAGAGCAATTAAAGGATTTAATGGATAAAGGTTTCATGTAGCCAAGTGCTTCCCTATAAGGCTATACCAGTACTCTTTATCAAGGAGAATAATGAGTTATTAAGGCTATGTATCGACTATTAACAACTGAATAAGGTAATTATTAAGAATTGTTATCCTTTTCCTAGATAAATGATTTGTTCAACTAACTTCAGGGTATTTGTTACTTCTTAAAGTTAAACTTGTGATCAAGTTATCACCAGTTAAAGATTTGAAAAATGGATATTTTGAAGACATCATTTTGTACTCACTATAAACACTATGAGTTCTGGGTTATATCTTTTGGAATGATGAATGTGCCAGTAACATTTATAGATTTGAGGAGCAGAGTGTTCAAGCCATTCTTAGACAAGTTTATCATCATATTCATTGACTATATTCTAGTATATTTGAAAAGTAAGGACAAGCTTGCACAACATTAGTGAATAATTTTTCAAACCTTAAAAGAGTATCAATTGTATGCTAAGTTCTCAAAATGTGAGTTCTAGATGAAAAGTGTCCATTTCTTAGGACACATAATTTCATATGAAGGGCTTCAAATAAACTATAAAAGGTGAAAGGTGTAACTAAATGGTCAAGACTCTTGATAGTGATAAAGATATATAGTTTTTTAGGGTTCATTAGATACTACAGGAAGTTTGTGAAGGAATTTTCAAAGATTGCCTTGTCATTAACCAAGTTAACCCAAAAAGGGACTAAGTATATATGGAATGATAAATATGAAAGAAGCTTCTAGAAATTGAAGGAGTGTTTGACATTTGCACTTTTATTAACTCTCCTTAGTAAACCTAAAGGGTATACAATCTTCGATTATGCATTAAAGTTAAGTTAGGATGTGGACTGATGCAAGATGGAAAAGTTATTGCTTATACATTAAGGTAGTTTAAAAAAATTATAAGGAAAACTATCCAACTTATGATCTAGAGATTGTAATAGTAGTATTTTCTCTAAAGATACAAAGGCATTATCTATATAAAGCAACTTCTAAAGTTTATATAGATCATAAGAGCTTGAAGTACATCTTTGAGTAGAAATATTTAAATTTATGCCAAAAGAGGTGGATGAAATTAGTGAAAGACTATGATTTTTCAATTATTACCATCTTAAAAAAGTAAATGTTATGGCAAATACTTTAAGTAGGAAGGATCTAAGGAAAAAAAAGAGCACAAAAGGATGAACCTTTTAAAGAAATAACTAGTGTGAAAATACAATCCATAATAGTGGAATAACTTAAGGAAGAATAATTGAAAGACTCTAAGTATGATTAGTTAAAAGAAAGGATAATAGCAAAAAGAAACCCATTGAAGCATTAGTGATACTAGTTTAATAAGAAACAAAAAGAGATTATGGGTTCTTGAGTCTATCACAAGGGAAATCTTAAAGATAGCACATGAATTGTTGTATACAATGCATCCCAATGCAACAAAGATGTATCAAGACTTAAATAATGTCTATTAGTGGAAAGGAATGAAAAAGGATGTAACAGATTATGCAATCAAATGTATAATTTGCCAATAGGTTAAAGTGAAGCACTAATACCTTATGAGACTTCATCAAAATATCTATATCTCGAAGTGGAAGTAGAAAGCATTATGATAGACTTCATCATAAGACTGCCAAAGACTAGTAAAAGGTATGATTCCATATAGGTTATAATTGATCATCTTATGAAGACAACATATTTCTTACTAATCAAGATGATGTTTTCAACATATTAAAATGCTCAAATTTTTCTAGATAGAATTATACCATTACATAGCATACCAACCATGATTATTTTAATTGTAAGGCACATGCATCACATTTTTTGTAGGAGTTTCAAGAAATTTTAGGAACATAACTATGATTCAACATATCATTTCACCCATAAATAGATAAATAGTTAGAAAAGAAAATTAAGACATTAGAGGAAATGCTTAAAGCTTGTGCAATTGAGTTTGAAAGAAGTTAGGATAAGTACTTACATATGATTGAATTCACCTGTAATAATAATCATGAAACAAGTATCCAACTAGCCATGTTTGAAGCCTTATATGGTAGGAAGTGTAAATTGTTGATAAGATGATTTAAATCTTGAAAACTAAAATAATTACACCAAAATTGGTAGAAGATGTGATGAATAAAGTTAAGGTTATTAAAGAAAGGCTATGTGCAACACATGATGGATAGAAGGCTTATGCCAACACATAAAAATGAAAGTTAGAATTTCAAAAAGGAGAATGTGTAGTTTTGAGGGTGTTACTATTAAAAGGAGTAATATGATTCAGTAAGATATGTTGGATCCTATTTGTTAAAAAAGAGAATTTCTAAAGTAGCTTACTAATTGGATTTATTGGAAAGCATGAAGGAAATACACCTTGTATTCTATGTGTTGATGTTACAAAAGTACATCCTAAGTGAGTCTTATGTTTTAAAGGAAGAACTAGTAAAATTAGTTCATAAACTAACCTACGTAAAAGGACTAATCAAGATAATAGCCAAACAAGTTAGGAAGTTATGATTTGAGGAGATATCTACAATTAAAGTGGTTTAGGAAAAACATGGTGACCAGGAGGTAACTTGGGAAATGGAAATAGATAAGAAGGAAAAATACCCAAGGTTATTTCATATGACTCTTTAAAGCTTTTATATGGGCTATAAACAATTTTGTGTTTTCTCTATTTTATTAGTAAAATTTAAGGATGAATTTTCTTCAAAGTGAGAGAATTGTAATACTCGATAAAAATATAGTACACAAAAGTAATCAAAATTAAGTAACACAATGTCTATTAGTTTATAATAGCAAATATATGTTTTTGTTAGTAGAATTATTTATTAGTTTTAGTGAGTGAAAATCTATTCGAAGTTATTTAAGAAAAAAAGTCCTAGAAAATTGAAGCATTCAAGATTCAAGGTTGATAAGGTTTGAGAGTAATTTAATATTTTTACTCCAGAGCATCTTAAAGTAATCCTAAGTTGCAAAAATTATAATCTTGGGCACACTCACGAGACCATGGATGACCATTAGGACAAGGAAGGAAGATTTTAGTCAGTTTGAGGGCTTAAATGTAATTGTTAAATGATTTATAATAATTAGTAGATAATAAGTTGTAATATCTTAAGTTCAAATTTAAAGATTTATAAATTTTTACGGTTATAAGGAATTATTTGTTTATTCAATTAATATATGGCTTTAAATTTATTTTTCCATGTTAAAGGTCCTGACATATTAAAAATGATATTTATGATTATATTTAAAATTTATTTATTTTATATTATGGCCATTATTAATTTTGAGTTAAAATAATTTTATAAAGAATTTCCTATAAATTGAAAATATTTTCATGATTATGGGTGTGAGGATTTGTAAAAAATAATTTACTGCCATTTGATAAATTATTTTCAAGAATTGTTCAAGTTTGAAATACACTTATTTTTAAAATAGTCATTATTAACTTAAGGTTTGTTTTATTTTTTTTATGAGGATTTTCTCATAATTATGGAATATTTCTAAAAGTAAGGAAGACTAAATTATTTATTTTAGGATTTTCAAATTTATTAGGTTATTGCATATGTTTCTTTTATTGAAGGGAGATTAGAAATAATAATTAAAATGAGATTTTAGATAAAATTAGTTTTATAAAAATATAATTATTATGTTTTTATTCATTAAAAGTAATATTAAAATATTATATTGGAAAATGCAAAATTGAAGGTTTGAAATTTATAAATAAATTTACATTGATAAATTATTGTAAGGGATTCTAGAAGTTTTACTTTTAAAAGAAAATTTTATAGAATGGTAATTTATATGAATGGTTATGATCTAATTGTTAAGGATTGGTAAGTAAAATGTATGGATGAGATTGAATGAGCTCATAACTACGCAATGCATGGAATCAAAACTGAAAGCTAATTTTTTTTAAAAAAAAGGTCAGTGACTCTTTTTTTTTTTTTTACTTTTTTTTTTATTTCGATTACCCCTCTTAGAAAAAATTGGCCAGCCTCCCTCTCCCTCTCTTAGCTTACCACCATCATCCCCTTTTCTCCCTCCAGCTTTGGCTTTCTTTCCCTCTCTGCCTTCTTCCTTCCTTCAATGGTAGCACCGCCACTGCAAGGCAGCCTCTTGCTGCATGCTGTCTCACAAAACGACAGTTCCCAACGATGCAAAAGAAGCTTGTTCAGCAGCTGTGGTTGATGTAGCAGAGACCACGTGAGCTCATGGCCAGCCCCTCGACGCTGTTTGCATCTTCTGCAGTTGATCTCTGATGTGAACTCTTTCCTCCGTTAAGCAGCTAGTCATCGTTTAGCCTTGGGAGCAAAATAGCAGATCTGACGATACTATAGCTGTTGTTTTTCTTTTACTTTACCAGCATTCCGGCATGGTTTTGTCATCGGCGAAGCTTTGGTTAGGCCCTGCGAAGGTAGGTAAATCAGTTCATATCATAAAATTTTATATTTAGGATTATTTCATGCTTAATCCCAAGAACACCCGCTATTATATATTTTGAGAAAAAGATGATATCTTTCAAAAATGAAATTTTATGATATAGAGTATTAGGATAGCATGAATATGATCATTTTATACTTTATTGATATTGGGTATTTGTTTTTATTTTAGAAAAGCTCATTTATATGTATGATACACATAATGATATATATATACATATATGAAGAATATTCTCTTATGTTGTGAGATACTAAAATAAAATAACTAAAGTAAAAATAGAATATATTATGCTATTATTATGGTAAATTCATGTGTGGTTCAATGAAACTCACTTTTATGTATAATTGAGGCACTTGATAACAAATTAGAGAGGTTATGATTTTTATGCCATAAGAACTATTTTAGAATATTATATGAAAATATTTTTAGTGGTAGTTATATATTTTAGAAAAGCCCACTTTTAAGACATTTTTTCGATATAAAAGGATATGTGAGGAAAAATATGATTTTATATTGTAGAATGATAAATAAGATAATTGTGGCATTCTTGTAGCATACTCCAATATTACAAATGTTTGATGCTTGGTTTAGTAAATCTTACCCCATTATCCTATATGAATAATTGATATAACATGAGTAAAATAATAACTTAAGGATCTAGAACCTCGAGGTTAGTACACTTAGAATATATTTATATTATAAAAAGATTAGTATTTTGGTGTTTTGATTTCTTAAGTTTGTATTAGAGAATAAAGGAACCTGATAAATTATAATATTAGAAGGTTATGAATCAAATAAGAAATCATGATATTTGGAAATATCATAAATGATGCCTCATGTTTATAATTTATCATTGTAATTTCCAATTAGGAAAAAGAGGACTACTTTGAGTTATGGTCAAGAATATGCACCATCAGATGAGTATATATCTCACCACCAAACCTTTATCTAAGAAAAATATGATTTAAATATTGTGAATTATATTCTTTTACTCAATGGTATAGATTTCTTATTCACACATATATATTCATGTATAAATTTAGTATCATAAAATAAGAATGATTAGTTATTTAACTAAATATTAATTAATAAGAGTGTGTAGCAAAAGTACGATAGTAGTATTTCTAACGATTGATGGATTATGATTGAGTTCTCTTATCACCTATATGCTAAGTATTATAGTATGAATTATACCATGAGTAGCATTAAGATTGAAAATGTGATGAGACCAATGATATGAAAGTCAGATGGTAAATTCTTCGCAAATAATTGTGGAGGATATAGGATTGATTTGAGAGTCGGATGAGAAATTCCTAATGAGTAGTTGAGAAAATATAGTTTTGGCTTAGAAATCAAAAAGTGATTATTTGTATACTTATTATAACTGGATATGTGATATGATGTGATGTTGAAAACTATCTATGGTTAGATGTCATTGTTTAACATGATTGTAAAGGCTTGATGTGATTGTAATGATTTGTTTGTATTTAACCCTTAATAACTATTTATGAATGTGAAGTTTATCTAGAATGGGTAATACATGATATGATAGCAATATTATGTACTAATAGATATTGAGTCTCTTATGATTTGTGATGTGAGATACAGAGCTAAGCTATCTATAGGAGAACTTTCATTTTGGAGCATGGTTTCATACATGATTCTAAAATTTAGGAAATATGGGTTTGTAAACATTTTAATGTAGTACAAGTTTAACTTATGAATGTTAATTATAAAATTACTCCCCTCCAAGATAATGATAGGTGCATGCTCACTGAGTTCTTATAACTCACTTCATTTTACTTCAACATTTTCAAGTTAAGATAACTTATTTGAGCTACACCACACACATGGAGACTCAAGGACTACTTGAATTGGAAGATTTGATAGTTAGAATTTCTCTTTGAATTAGGATTAGAATTTGGAATAGAAATAATAATGATTCAACATTTGATGTATTGAATTGTTTACCTATGCAAAAGTTTAAGACTATACTATATTGTGTGCATGTTTGTCACTATTATATCTAGAAATCAAATAGGTTTTATATATTTAGGGTGTGTGACCCTTGGGAAATATCCAAAAATAGGGGAGATTCTATTTGCTTTTTTGCAAAATTTTAAAATAAATTTTTCAACCCCTTAAAATTTGAAACCTCTATTGGATAGTAAGAGTGAAAATTGTTGAGACTCATAGAAATCAATATCATGATCCATGCTGATCACAATTAGAAGTGAGTCATTATATAAACTACTTGGGATGCAAGCTTTTGAAGCTTCTATGAAGCTTGGTCATCCATTTGGATGAGGATTAATAGGAATATTCTAAAGAATTATGCTAATGAGATAAGATTAAGTAACTAAGCAAGTTAAATTAGAATGACATCCTTTTAAGCTAACAGAACTATAGCCTATTTTGTTTTAATTGAATTAGATGATACCATCTTTAAATTACTTGGAGGCTACACTAAAATTCTACTATAAATAGCCAAGCATCGTTTACTTTCTTCCACACCTTCAGGAATTCACCACTAGAGAGGGAATTAGAGAGAGGAAGTACTATTTTGAGTGTTCTTACTAAATTCTAATGAATTTCCATTAGTACTTTTAGTGTTCTTAAATATTAGTTGAAATTGGAAGCATTTTTTTTTATCATCTAATGGATCTATGAACTAAAAAATTCTATGAAATCATCTTCTTTCCATAAGTTATTTTTAGATTCTTTACTAACTACATGCTATTTTGAATGCTACACTTTAAATTTTAGGCAAAGGGATTAAGCACCTTAAGCATCCTTAACTAAGTAGAGATCCACTTTTTTCGTTCTTAGTTTCATTCTTAATGATATTTATAAGTGAGATGTATATGTGATTATCATTGTAATGTTGAGGCCTTGAAATTCATGGTGGATTACTTATAAATGTGTTTTCTTGAAGAGGTTTTAAAGAAAATGATTTGAGGAAAATGATCTTAAAATGACCCCTTCAAATAGTAAGCTTTAGAAATATGGTTTTACATGGAAATGGAAGGGGAAAAAAGTGAGAGAGCATAAAAAACTCTCAAGTTTTCTTACTTTCAAAATTAAAATTTTTTGTTTTCATGATAAAATCAAGTAAACAATAAACTATATTTTTATATAGATGTTTTGCAATCATTACATCAAATGTTTTCAAACAAAAATTACTTGAATAAAGTCTTACAAGCTTTTGAGATCCTCATTGTTTTCTTTAGAAAAATTCTATTTTTATAAGAAAAATTTGCTATACTATATTTTAAACTATTTAATTAATGATATTAAACATTTTTACTAACCTCTTGTTTGGCACACTTGAAAATTAGAATTCATTTCATTCTCAAATGAATTCAATCAAAAAATCATGTTTGGAATTGAAGTTTATTAGATTTAATTTCATTTTAATTACTATTTTAAAATCTCATCAAATTAGTTAGGATTTGCTAGGGATTCATTTCATTTGAATATAATATTTTTATTGGATAATTTTATCCCTAATTTTTTAAATTATTAATGCCCTTACCTTTTTTCCTTTTTGTTTCTAGAGCAAAATGCACAAACCATTCACTAGAGCAAAATGCACCAAATCATTGCTTATGAATTGATTTGATTGCTTAGTTAAAATAAATTATTTTACAATATATATATATATATATTCAAATCAAATTTTCTCTACTTTATTTGTCTTGTTTTTTAGGAAATTAATATATATTGGTAAAAATGCGCTAGACATATATATTCAAATCAAGTTTTCATAGATTCTAATTTCATGGAAATGTTGTTCAAATTGTACCAAACCATATAGGCAAAATGCACAAGTAAGGGAAAATAAAACTTATAAAATTAGGGATAATATAGTAAATATAAATATTTGAAATGAACTCCACCTATTTAAATCAGAGTTCCTAATAAAAGAATTCATTTTACAATGAATTGAAATCACATTTTATATAATTTATTTTAAACAATAGAATTAATTCATAAATGAACTGAGATCATTTTTTTGTTCAAATAAAATCAAATGAATTCTAGAAATATGCAACCAAACTAACCTTAAGAGTTTTGTGGCAAGAATATGATTAAAATCACATTTGAAAGTTTATGGAGTTATACTAAAAAATAAATTTTAAATTAGTAGTTTCAAGTAGTACTTAGTTTTCCTACAAATAGTTTTTGCTAGTAAAACATTTTGAAAACTTGTATAACTTATTTCATGGTCAAAGATGATTGAAAAATGATGTTTAAATTGTTCAAAACATGACTAAAAATTTTCTGGATTTTCTAACAAAAGGTGTATTAAAACTTATTTTTTATGAAAATATGCCACTTTCCTTGGTGTGGTTCAATACTTGGTTAAACTACAAAGTCATGTAACATGTTTGGAATATGAATAGGGTTTGAAAAAGTCATTTAAATTTTTATTTAAAATTCTGGAAATTTTTACAAAGTTTCATAAATATTTCCAAACAAAATGGATTTTTGAAAAAAAAAAACCAAAAAGGCCTATTTTGAAGTGTTTTATTAGTTGGATGTGTGGATAGCTTATGTAACTTGTTTTGAACTTGAAAAAGGTTAAAATATGATGTTTAAAAATTTTATTTTAGTATGAAAATTTTGATAAATATTTATTAAATTTTGCTATTTTAAATTGAATTTCTAATTATAAGAATTTTTGTTAAAACCTAGCATGGTTTGATGACTTTTTTGTTAATTTTTGGATGTTGTTATAAGATGAAATTGTGTAGTTTTAATACTATTGGGCAACATTATTAAATTCTTAATTTGTTGAAAAATGCTCTTGTATTTATTATAATAATATCCAATGCATAGGATTAAAATTGCTTGGAAATTGAAGTTTTAAAGCTTGTAAAATCTAAGTCGAATATTTTTTATTTTATTATAAAAACTATATCATGAATATTAATGCTAGATTAAGATTTTGATTGATACATCACATACAATTACATGTGATTACTAGATTTAAAGTATGTTTGGTTAAGAATAAGAATTTTGTGAAAAAATTGGATATTGCTTCATTGGTTTCATAGTGAAATAATAAAAATCGCATACACATGTTGATATGGGATATTCTATGGTTGGTAAATGCACTAAAGTGTTTACACATGAGAATGTCTATGAATGAAGTTCCATGATGATAAGCTCTTGAAAGTGATATAGTAACACTCGAATGAAGGCACCAATAATGCTTAGGGTCACTAGAAAAGTGACAAGGTAAATTTGTGAATTTCTCTTGTGAGATTATTTTCATATTCTAGTTATGGCTATAGTTGACATTTTAACATAATCTTGTTTATGTGAAATAGGCTAGTAAGAGCACCATGTGGAATTAGCTTTATGCCATTTGTGAAATTGTAGCTATGTATATACTGAATATGGGCCTTTGTCTCGTACCTAACATTATTGGTTTAAATGCCATATGTGATGTATGTTATATTTGTGTGATATGAGACCTTGTGGAGAGTTTTAGGATTTAGCTTGGTGCCTTGACTTTCAAGTCACATGGAAGATCGAGTGGAAAAGATTGACCATGGAAGGACAAGGTTAGGATATGCATGGGATAAGGTTAGCCTAAAGTAACAAGGAAGAATCTTTTATGCCTGCAATCCATTTAATAGTTATTCAAATGTTTGTATTGTGCTTATGATTAGATTATATTCTATCTAACTATTATTACTGTAGTATATAGAATGGCTTAATGAGAAATATTTTCTAGTAAGAAAATGAGTTTTTAATATATATCTTGTGCATAATTGTTATCTAAATTAAAACAAACTAGAAAAATTTGTGTGACAGCTATTATACTGACTAATTTTATTACTTATTTTACTTGTAAATATATTTTTATAAATGCCATGCTTGGTACCACCCATTGAGCTTATGGAAATTTCGTGGAGCATGCATTACCCACATTATAGTACATACAAACAGGAGTTCCATTTACACTCAATGAAAGCCATAAAGTAGACATATTTTTTTATTTTTGATGCATCAATGAACAACTAGGTTGTTAACTATTACTTTGTTCATTTAGGTTTATAGTTATTAAATACATTTGCACTAACTTGCTGCAACATCATCGCAGTTATTTTGATAAAAGGGTATGGTAAAACTCTTATACTTTGTTGGTAAAAAAATTACATATGTTTAATTACGTTGATATACATTTTATGTTATTATATGTTTCATCTATTTCTTTTCTTTTATATTTTATTTAAAGGTTGTTACAAAAACAATAACTAGAGATTTCATGGTAACTTTCAATAAAACATAGGAAAAAGAGCTTTTTCTAACATTAAAGGTAAACATATATCTTTTCCAAATATTTTTCTAAGTATCTTTAAGGTATTTTTTTAAGTATTATTTGCATAATATCAAACTTAAACTATTTATGATATGCTTCTAAAGAAAAGAAACTAATTTCTAAACTTTATATTATCACTTAAGTATTTTAAACAATGTTGGATCTCTTAATTTTTCCTAAGTTTTATAAATTTGATCCTATTTTATAATGTTAGTTTCATGATTTGAATTATGAAAATAAAGGCATTACTTAACTCTTAAAAGAATTTTCTTTAAAAATATCTTTTTGGTTTCTTGAGGGATTTCCAAGAAAATAATATTCATACAAGTTTTATAAATCTATTTCTAGTCAATATTATTGACAAAATATTTTTTTAAAATATTTTCCAAAAAAACTATTTGTTTGAGAATATACTAGAAGTATTAACCTTTTGATAGATAAATATTTTTTTTGAAATTACTTTACTAATGGTTTCTTGTTTCTAAGGTCATAACATTTCAACTATTTCCAAAACAAAAAAAAATCTTTTGTTTAAGTTGGATTTTAGCTTTTGAAAGATTTTAACATGTTTGATTTTTTTAAAATATATTTAAAAGGTTAAACCTCATCAATTGTGAAATTTTGGCTTTTGATTTGATATAGAGAACAACAATAATAAAAAAATTTTAATGAATTTATTGTCACTACATTGTTTATATTTTATAAAATAATTTTTTTTTGCAAATAGTAGTTAGTTTAAAAAGACTTGTAAAAAAAAATCTAGTTGATATCTTTACATTATTCATGATGATCCAAAAATGAAGCCATGACAATACGCTTTAATTTCGCATTACAACCACTACTACAAAATCATTGATTAATATTGGTGGATAGACATTGATTATCATTATCATCAATATTTATTTTAACATAGTAGTATTTTTAAAATTATAAGTAAACTTAATATGATAGACTGCAATTATGATTGAGGCTATATTGATACAATGGTATTTTTTAAATTAGTGGTAAACATACTATATTAATTTTAAAAATCATAGATGTCTACGGTTTGATGCAGGCTAATGTGAAAACTTAAAACATCAATGTTCTTCACAAATTGTCATCCAAAAAGGCATCTGAAGCATGCTATTGGAAATGTGAAAAGTTAATATGTTAGTTTTTTACTTAATTGACATTGAAAGGTATGCCAATTATTGATTACTATTAAAAGGGTGAAACATAGGACATTGGTATTTCATTAATAACTACTATTATCATTCATACTTACTATAAATTTTGCTTTCACTATTTTTCTATATTTGTGCTTGGGAATGCTTCTAATCTTATGGAAGCACCCTATCCAGGATTCTAATGTTTTTTACTCTTACATATTTGAGATGGAGCAAAAAATATTAGAGTATATGATTAGATGCTTTTATAGAGATGGCTAATGTTTATAGAATCAATAGAAGGACTTCAACATGATGAAAACAAATCAACTTTCTTCAACATACAAGAATTTGCAATAAAGATTTTACTTTGAAAGTGTAAATTTAGATACATACTGATTTTGTCATAAAAGTGTATTGATGATCTACTATGATAGTTTCTTTTATGAAATACAATTAGATGCAAAGATTTGGAAAGAAATAAAAGTTTTGAATGTATTTACAAAATTGTTTATCTTTTTTGTTTTTCATTTGATTGTACTTTTATAATAAATTGGTCAATGAAAATTAAATTTGTAAAATTATTTCTTTTCTCATTTGATTGTACTTTTGTAATAAAATGTATAATGACAATTAAATATATTGCAATTTTCTATTAATTTTGTAATTTTATTGTAAATTGTGTAACTAATACGAACAACTTCAAAACTATAAAACATCAGTTGTTAATAAAATTAATGATTAAAGATAATCTAAACATCTTTACTAAGAAAATATAAGCTTTAACACATCAATTTCGAAACTAACCGACACCTATATTCATAGCATTTACAATGCTTCACGAAACAATAAAAATTTAAAATGTTGGTTATTTATATAACCATAATCTAAAAGGCATTTGAAAAACATCTTGAGGAAATGAAAATTGCTTACACATCGATTTTAGTTTCATAATTAATGTCTAATGTTCTATATATTGGCAATAAATTTCTCTTAGTGTTTATTTAAAACATCTTGATGATGCCTTTGCCCCCATTATCTAATTCCAATATTTGGATAAAATTTAAAGATAGATTTTATTCCATCTCATATGTTTACACATTTAAGAATGCTATAAATCTTCTTGAAGGACTCGACACTCGTTACTTGGAGGAGAGATCCTCTCTACACCTTTACCATGAACAATGCCTCCCTCAACAGTAAATAAACACAGGAGAATCCAATTCTTCAAATTTTCTTACTATATATATACTATATAATGTAAAATTATATACTATATAAACTAAGTAAAATTAACTTTGAGCCACAAATTTAAGTCTACATTGAGGATGAAGATTTTAATATATAACAATATTATTATTTTTGTGTATTGACATAAACATTGTTAGTATATATGCCCTAAAACCAATCATATTGATGATTGTAAATTTGAATTATTTAATTTTAATGATAATTCTAATTATTATATTTATATATATTTTTTGCGTAATATATATTTAATTATGATAATAACCTTAGAATAATTATATTCTTAAATGTCCCTAGTCATATATCATTGTGGATTAAGTTGTTTTGATATATTAAGACTAGCATGCGTTATGACTTATATAGGATATTAAGTTTACACATGAGTACAAGTTAGAGAACTTGTATTCTAGACTGACCCATCCTAAGAACACTACATTGATCGTTATATGAGTGTCATGAGTTATTCCTAGTGATCATTATTAATATAGTCCTTTGACCTGAGATAGCCAAGGTTCCTTACATGTGAGTTTCATATTTTGATACTATTCTATGTCACTCATGATTGAATAAATGCAAGGGTAATTATTGGATATGTCATATATCATGCGGAGGGGTTTGTGTGATTAAGATGGAATTTATCCCTCCTATATAACAAGAGTAACATCTAAGGGCCCCTTGATTAAGTAAAGTTGAGAAAATGCATGGCTATGCTCAGATGAATTGATATGGGATGTCAATTACATTTACTTTAGTTAACTTACTTACAGATTAAGAAATCTCAAGATTGGGCTATATGGAAATGACATAGTCCTTGTCTCACGTTCAATCTAGATGTTTAGGATAAAAAGACATAAATGATGATTACGTATAAAGGTTTAGTCACATCACTGACTTTCTCATTACTTGGGTAACAATGATGTGTTGCTAGACACCGCTCATTGTTTATGATAATTAATATGATTAATGATCATTGCTAATATAATGAGAGCTTGTAGGGCCGCTTACTTAGAGCTTAGTGGATTTGGAATTAATGTACTAAATTGTTTGGGCCTAATATTTGAGAATTCCATATTATAATTATAAGGCCTAATAATAAGCCCATAATTATACATGGAACAAAGCCCAATTAGTTAGGATTTTCTATGCACCTATTTAAATAGGATTGTTAGGCAATAATAGTATAATTATTCACGCATCCCAAGCATGGAAAAATCTTAGCACCTCTCCTTGACTAAAAAAATCGTTGAAGAGGCATAGCTAGTACTACAAGGTAAAGGAGAACAATTCCAACCAGTGTTCGTATGAACGTTCATCGGTGATTCGTGGGTTTGTGTGGATATCTCGGAGTCTTCGACTAAAAGGAAGCTGAAAAGGTGATCAACGACTGAGTTCTTGAGTCATCATTAAAAGTATTGAATGAATCCTCATTCTAATTTAATGTTTTACATGGATCCATTAGTTGGGATCGATTTATTCTGTTGCGCTTGTTTGGCTCTCGATCCCAACAGTGATATCAGAGTTACTTGTAAAACATTAAATTAGGATCTTGTTTGCTAATTGCGTTATTGTGATTTAATGAATTGTTCTATATGTCACGCTTCAATTAGGATTAGGGCGAAATTGATTTCGTGCATTTTGGTTCAAGAAAAATTAATATGATTAATTATGATTATATTTTGAATTTGAATCTAATTTTGTATACTAGTTTAAATTTGAAAGTATTTCATGATTAATTCCTGTTCTGGTTTGAATTGGAATTTGCTTCTGGGTTTTGATTGAAATTTGAATCTGTTTCTGGGTTCTGTTTTAAGTTTAAATCTATTGCAACAATTTTAGGTTTTTTTATTTAAATTTGAAATGAATTTCTAGGTTCTATTTTGAACGGAATCAAAAAGGGATTAATTACATGAATATGATTTTATATATGAAGAAAAATGTTTTCTAGTTAAAACGCAGATTTTGTTATAAATCAAAATTAATCAAATTAACTCCTTGAATCTGTTCCGTATATGTGATATACCTTGCATTTAATTATTAAATCTGATTTTGCACAGAATTAATCACTGAATTTATTTTGTATAAGTGTATGCATAAATGCTTTAATCAATGAATTAATTGGATCTGTTTAATATGATTAAAATTTATCCATTATGATTCTGCTGTAAATCAGATTTCAAAATTGTGATTTGAATGTCAATAATTATTAAATTGTTCGACTAAAAGGGTATATCAGTTATTGACAAATTGAATTGCAATTTGAATATCAGGTGTAATCAATTTTTTGGATGGGGGGCTTCGCCCCTACCCCTCGCAGGGGCACTGCCCCTTGACCCCGCCCGCTAACCAGCTAGCAGGACTGCTATAAATTCTTTGCGTAGCATGACATTAAGTAATTAGTTAATTAATTTAAAATTAATTAATTCAGATTTTGATATTGAAAATATATTTAGATATATGTTTGACTTATCATATTATTTTGTTGCTTGATGTATGATGTATGATTATGGCCCTTGGTTTTGTTGCAATTTTAAAATACAGCCTGCGTGTCGTGCCTTTCTATTACTTCTAGTTGTACATTCTCTTCTCATCTTACTCCCTTGAATGTAACTCGAGGTTTCTTTATTATTATGTAATAATTTTGTTGGAGCACATGAAGAGGCAACAATGGAAGTGGAGATCAAACCATGAATAAAGAAAAAGATTCTTAAGAAGAGTTTTTTTATCTTTCTTAGTTTTATTTGATATTCTTAAGCTTTAGAATGTCACTTAGGTTAAGCCATAATCATGTCACGTTTAATTTATGTTTGATGTATGAGATGCATATGATGAATGTATGAGATACTTATGGTAGATGTATGTGATGCATGCTTAATAAAACTAAGTACATAATAGTGAGATCAAATACATTAAAAATCCCTCAAACAAAATATTAAGTCAAAAAGGAATATGCCTTCCAATAATAGCACTCGTCAAGATCTTGATCGACTATAGGTGGGTTTGTCAAAGCAAAGTACCTAAAGTCTATCTTGATAAGATGCGATGGGATAATAGTGATATCCAAATTGTTAATTATTGGGTTTGACTTAATTGGACTATACCAATAGGATTGGGGCCTAGAGGCATAGAGTTAATTATGAATTCATGAGATGAATTTGAATAAGAGTTATTCACCTAACTATCCAAGAGTTGCATAAGATGTAATTGACAAAGATTTATCTACCTAAATAGCCACATCTTAGGTGATTAGCCAAAGCTAACTCAAGATTTAATAAAATATGGATCTTGGCTCACTAGAAAACCTTAACGATAAGGTTTTCTGAAATAATAGTAAAGGCTATTATTTTGAGAAAAATAGTGGGAGTATTATTTAATAAAAAATACCTTATTAAATAAATAAAATATATGATTCTCATTCTGTATATTTTCTATTATAGATAAATTATGGCATCAAATGCATTAAACTTGTCATTGTGATCTATCCTTGAGAAGGATAAACTGAATGGGATGAATTTTCTTGATTGGTATCAAAAATTAAGGATTTTCCTCAAGCATGAGAAAAAGCAATATGTCTTAGAGCAACCTACTCCAGATGAGCCTACTGCCAATGTTCCTTAAGCAGAAAAGGATGCTTATAAGAAACATCTAGAAGATGCTCTGGATGTTAGTTGTCTCATGCTTGCTACCATGAACTCTGAGCTTCAAAAGCGACATGAGAACATGGAGGCATTCAATATGATTGATCACCTTAAACAGCTTTACCAAGAGCAAGCAAGACATGAGAGATATGATGTATCTAAAATATTGTTTCAGTGCAAGATGGTTGAAGGAACACCCGTTGCTATACATGCACTTAAAATGATTAGGTACATCAATAGCCTTGAAAGATTGGGTTTTCCTTTGCAGCAAGAATTGGCTACTGACATAGTTCTACAATCGTTGCCCAAGAGCTATAGTTAATTCGTCATGAATTACAATATGAATGAAATTAATAAGACTTTACCTGAATTGCTTAATATATTGAGAACTGCTAAGCAAAACTTGAAAAAGTCCAAGCCTAATTCCATTATGATGATTCAAAAGGGCCAAGGAAAGGGCAAGTATAAGGCCAAGAATAAAAAGAAAAAGGATAAAACTAATGGAAAGTCCAAGTTAAGTTCCTCTGCGCTAAAGCCCAAAAGTGTTAGTGTATATGTCCTAAAACCAATCATATTGGTGATTGTAATTTTGAATCATGTTATTTTAATGGCAATTTCAATTATTATATTTATATATATTGTCTGCGTAATATATTCAATTATGATAATAACCTTAAAATAATTGTATTCTTAAATGTCCCTAGTCATATATCATTGTGGATTAGGTTGCTTTGATAAGTTAAAACTAGCATGTGTGAAGACTTATATGGGATATTAAGTTTACACATGAGTACAAGTTAGAGAACTTGTATACTGGACTAACCCATATTAAGAACACTACATGGATCGTTATATGAGTGTCATGAGTGGTTCTTAGTGATCATTATTAATATGATCCTTTGACCTGAGATTACCAAGGTTCCCTACATGTGAGTTTCATATTTTGATACTATTCTATGTCACTAATGGTTGAGTGAATGCAAGGGTAGATATTGGATATGTCACATATCATGTGGAGGGGTTTGTGTGATCAAGATGGGATTTGTCCCTCCTATATAACAGGAGTAACATCTATGGGCCCCTTGATTAAGTAAAACTGAGAAAATGCATGGCCATGCTCAGATGAATTGACATGGGATGTCGATTACATTTGTTTCAGTCAACTTACTTAGGAATCAAGAAACTTTAAGATTGGGCTACACAAGAATGACATGGTCCATGTCTCGTGCTCAATCTAGATGTATAGGACAAAAGGACATAGGTGATAATCACGTGTAAATGTTTAGTCAAATCACCGACTTTCTCATTGCTTGGGTAACAATGATGTGTTGCTAGACACCAATCATTGTTTATGATCATTAATATGATCAATGGTCATTGCCAACGTAATGAGAGCTTGTAGGGTCGCACACTTAGAGCCTAGTGAATTTGGAATTAATGGACCAAATTGTTTGGGCTTAATATTTGGGAATTCATGTTATAATTATAAGGCCCAATAGTAAGCCTATAATTGTACATGGAATAAAGCCCAAATAGGTTAGGTTTTTCTATGCACCTATTTAAATAGGCTTGTTGGGTAATAATAGGATTTTTTTTATCATTATTCACGCACCCCAAAAAGGCATAGAAAAACCCTAGCACCTCTCCTTGACCAAAACCCCTGAAGAGGCATAGCTAGCACTACGAGGTGAAAGGAGATCAATTCCAACCGGTGTTTGTGTGGACATTCATCAGTGATTCACGGGTTCGTGTGGATACCATAGAGGTGCAGCCACATTAAACGCTGCATTGGTGATATGATCTTCTAAGTTTCTATTCCGGTTCGTAATTTGGAGAGCAGATTGGATTGAAAAATAGACAGAAGCAAATCAAATTTGCTGTGTAGCGGACAGAAGATTTTTGGTCGAAAGGTATAAACCCTAATCCCTAATCTATAGCGTTCTAAATTCGCATGGATCCTTGGTGGAAATCGTGCAAAATTTTTATTCCACTGTGCATGTATGATGCGTGATTTCCAACAGTGGTATCAGAGCCGCTTGCGAATCCATAGATTAGTTTTCTGTGTTATGCGTTTAAATCTGGATCATTCGTGTTTAATCAGATCATGCATGATGCAATTAGGGTTCTGGATCAATGTAATTCTGTATGTTAATGAATCAGTTTTGATTAGATTAAAATTAGATTGAAACATATATAATTAATGATTCAGTTTTAATGAGATTAAAAAATGGAAACGTAACTGATGAAGGTTTCATTTTAATGAGATTAAAATTCGAACAGAAACATGTCTGATTGTATACATGTGATGTATGCATTCTATTTCGTTTAATGAGATTAAATTAAACAAAAACATGGACTAATGTTTGAGTTAATATGGCAGAACATCAAGAAGTAGGATTTCAGAACAGTTCTGGAATTAAGATTCTTGATAAATTCTAATTTTGGCTGATTGTTTTAATGGTTAATACAGAAACTAAAACATTCAAAATTTTCTGGATTTTGCCCGAAAGTCTTCAAAATTTTGAATGTAAGATGCATAAAAATTTTTGGTAAGGAGGCTTTGCCCCCTCACCCCCGCAAGGGGTAGCCTCTCCTCAACCCCCACCTACTAATCGACTAGCGAGATCGCTGTACTAACTCTGCGTAGCGCAATAATTGATAACCTGAATCTAAGCTGCGTTTTAAAATCAATCTTTTCATAACTTTCTAATTTTAAACAAGTTAAAATTGGAAACAAGATCAATTTCAATGAATACCTATGGTTGTTTGTATGCTTACATGTGATGTTTGCTGCATGATGCATAGTTATGGCCCTTACACCATAATGTATAGTTATCTTTCATTTATTGGTTTTGGTTTTATTGTAATTAAATACGGCTTTCGTGTCGTGCCTTTCTCTATAAATTCTAGTTGTACATTCTTTCTCTCACCTTACTCCCCTCGAATGTAACTCGAGTTTTCTCCTTCATTATGTATTGTAAAGCTAGAATAGTTTCCTTTCAAATGTACAACATGTTTAAGCCTAGAGCTTGCTGCCATGGAGACAAGGAGCCAAAATCAATATGAAGACAACCGTGGAAGATGCTTAAAGAAGATATCTTTACCCTAGGTTGACCTTTTGGTTTTCTCATTGGCTTGGGAAAACCAATGTAGTTGGGCCATAACTATGCACATTTATTTTATGTTTTATTGCATGCTTTATATTAATGTATATGATATGTTAGATATAGGCATGTATGGATGGCAAATAATGGTGAGATCTAAAATAGACATTTAAATCCCTCAATGCAAATATTAAGTCAGTAATAAAAGTGATGCCTTCCAATGAATGGCACTTGTCAAGGCCTTGATCAATATAAGGTAGGTTTGCCAAAGAAAAGTGCTTAGTTTATCTTAGTGAGACACGATAGGATAATAGTGATGTCCAAATGCCAATAATTGGGTTTTTGACTTAACTAGGCCATCTCAATAGGATTGAGGGCCTAGAGGCATGGAGTTGGGCTTAAGTCCATGAGATAGATTTGAACAAGTGTTGTTCATCCAACTATCCAAAAGTTACATAAGATGTAATTGGCAAGGAGTTGCCTACGTAAATAGCCAAAACTTGAGTGATCAGCCAAAGCTGACTTAAGTCTAGGTGAAATATGGATCTTGGCCCACTAGAAAATCTCAAACGCTACGATTTTCTGAAATAATAGTGAGGGCTATTATTTTAAGAAAAATAATGGGAGTATTATTTAATAAAAGACCTTATTAAATAAATAAAATACATGATTCTCATTTTGCATATTTTTCTATTGTAGATAACTATGGCATCAAATGCATCAAATTTATCACTGTGATCTATCCTTGAGAATTCTTGAAAAGGATAAACTGAATGGGATGAATTTTCTCGATTAGTATCGAAACTTGAGTATTGTCCTCAAGTGTGAGAAAAAGCAGTATGTCCTAGAGCAACCTACTCCAAATGAGCCTGCTGCTAATGCTCCTCGAGCAGAAAAGGATACTTATAAGAAGTATTTAGAAGATGCTCTGGATGTCAATTGTCTCATGCTTGCTACCATGAACTCTGAGCTTCAGAAGCAACATGAGAACATGGAGGCGTTCAATATGATTGATCACCTTAAATAGCTCTACCAAGAGCAAGTAAGACATGAGAGATATGATGTATCTAAAGCATTGTTTCAGTGTAAGATGGCTGAAGGAACACCCATTGTTGCACATGTGCTTAAAATGATTGGGTACATTAATAGCCTTGAAAGATTGAGTTTTCCTCTGCAGCAAGAATTGGCCACTGATATAGTTCTACAATCGTTGCTTGAGAGCTATAGTCAATTCATCATGAATTACAATATGAACGAAATTGATAAGACTTTGCCTGAACTGCTTAACATGTTGAGAACTGTTGAGCAGAACTTGAAAAAGTCCAAGCCCAATTCCATTATGATGGTTCAAAAGGGCAAAGGAAAGGGCAAGTCTAAGGCCAAGAATAAAAAGAAAAAGGACAAAACTAATGGAAAGTCCAAATCAAGTTCCTCTGCACTGAAGCCCAAAGGTGGCATGGCCAAGGAAGGGCAATGCTTCCGTTGTAAAGAACCAGGGCATTGGAAGTGAAATTGCAAGATTTACCTGGAAGAGCTTAAGAAGCAAAAGGAAAGTAGGACTTCCAACTCAGGTATTTATGTTATAGAGGTTAATTTATCTACTTCTACATCTTGGGTATTAGATACTGGATGTGGTACTCACATTTGTGTAAATGTGTAGGATCTTAAAAAAAGTAGATCATTAGCCAAAGGTGAAATGGACCTGTGCGTTGGAAATGGAGCAAGAGTTGTTGCATTAGCTGTAGGGACTTATTATTTATCTTTACCTAGTAGATTAGTTTTAGAATTGGACAATTGTTATTTTGTGCCTACTGTTAGTAGAAATTTAATTTCTGTTTCTTGTTTAGACAAGAAAGGTTTTTCATTTATAATAAAGGACAAATATTGCTCTATTTATTTAAATGATATATTTTATGACAGTGCACAATTAATGAATGGTCTTTATATTCTGGACCTTGAAAATCCAATCTATAACATAAACATGAAGAAGGTCAAAACTAATTATTTAAATCCAACTTATCTTTGGCATTGTCGTTTAGGCCATATAAATGAGACACGCATCTCCAAACTTCATAAGGATGGATTTTTGGACTCATTTGATTTTGAATCATATGAGGTATGTGAGTTGTGTTTATTAGGTAAGATGACTAAAGCCCTTTTTACTGGGAAAGGTGAAAGGGCTAGTGATTTATTGGGCCTTATACATAGTAATGTATGTGGACCTTTAAACACACAAGCTAGAGGAAGTTATCAGTACTTTATTACTTTTACTGATGATTTCAGTAGATATGGTTATGTGTTTCTTATGAAACACAATTCTAAATCTTTTGAAAAGTTTAAAGAACTCAAGAATGAAGTACAAAATCAACTTGGTAAAAGTATTAAAACACTTCAATCAGATCGAGGTGGTGAATACTTAGACCGAGAGTTCCTTAATCATCTAAAGGAGTGTGGCATTGCATCACAACTCACTCCACCAAGAACACCTCAATGGAATGGTGTTTCTAAAAGGAGGAATCAAACTTTATTAGACATGGTTCGGTCAATGATGAGTCAGGCTGACCTTCTAAATTCCTTTTGGGGACATGCTCTAGAGACTGCAACTTTCACACTAAACCGTGTTCTGTCAAAATCAGTTCAAAAGATACCATATGAGATATGGACTGGGAAACGTCCTAGTTTATCTTTTATGAAGATTTAGGGCTGCGAAGCTTACGTAAGATGTCAGGCTTCTGATAAACTTGGACCCAAATCTGATAAATATTTTTTCCTTGGATATCCTAAGGAAAGAAAAGGATATTATTTCTATAATCCAACCGAGCAAAAAGTGTTTATTGCTCGAACTGGTGTTTTTCTAGAGAGAGAATTTATCTCTAAAAGAATCAGTGGGAGAAGAATAGAACTTAAAGAAATTCAAGATTAACGAGAAAACATTGAACTTGAGATAGAACCTGAGCCGATTCCACAAACAGTTATGGAAGAACCTGCTCATGTAACACATAACCCATGTAGATCTAGTAGGATACGTCGTGAGCCCGAGAGATATGGTTTTCTCGTGACTCATCACGGTGATGTGTTGCTCATGGACCAAGATGAGCCCACAACCTGCCAAGAGGCTATGATGGGGCCAGATTCTGAAAAATGGCTAGAAGGTATGAAATCAAAGATGGACTCCATGTATTCAAACCAAGTTTGGACTTTGGTTGATCCATCTAAAAGGGTAAAACCCATTGGGTGCAAATGGGTTTTCAAAAAGAAAACTGACATGGATGGTAATGTGTGTACCTTTAAGGGACGATTGGTTGCAAAAGGTTTCAAACAAATCCATGGTATTGACTATGATGAGACTTTTTCTCCAGTTGTCATGGTTAAATCCAACAGGATTCTTCTAACTATAGCAGCATATTATGATTATGAAATCTGGCAAATGGATGTCAAAATTGCTTTCCTTAATGGAAATCTTCTTGAGGATGTGTGCATGACACAACCTGAAGGTTTTGTAAATCCTAAAAATGCGAGAAAAGTTTGTAAATTGTAACGATCCATTTATGGGTTGAAGCAAGCTTCTCGGAGTTGGAATCTTCGTTTCGATGATGTGATCAAAGAGTTTGGTTTCATCAAAAATGAAGATGAACTCTGTATGTAAAAGAAGGTTAGTGGGAGCACAATAGTCTTTCTAGTGTTGTATGTAGATGACATATTAGTCATTGGAAATGACATTCCTACACTACAGTCTGTAAAAACTTGGTTAGGAAATTATTTTTTTATGAAAGACTTAGGTGAGGCCTCCTATGTATTAGGTATCAAGATCTATAGAGATAGATCGAGAAAATTGCTTGGCCTAAGTCAGAGTACATACATTGATAAGGTGCCAAAAAGGTTTAGCATGCAAGATTCTAAAAGAGGATTCTTGCCGATGTCACATGGCATAAGTCTCTCAAGAACTCAATGTCCTTCCACAGAGTATGAAAGACAACGCATGAGTAAAATCCTTTATGCATCTGCGATTGGGTCTATCATGTATGCCATGTTATGTACTCGTCCTGATGTCTCGTATGCTTTAAGCATGACGAGCAGATACCAATTAGATCTTGGTGAAAATCACTAGACAACTGTCAAGAATATTCTTAAGTACTTAAGAAGAACTAAAGACATGTTTTTTATTTATGGAGGTGAGGAAGAGCTCATTGTAAATGGTTACACTGATGCTAGCTTTCAAACCGATAAAGATGACTTCAGGTCGCAGTTAGGTTATGTATTTTACCTTAATGGTGGTGTTATGACCAGGAAGAGTTCAAAGCAAGGGACAGTGGCTGATTCTACAACAGAATCTAAATACATTACAGCATCAGATGCCACAAAAGAAGCTGTTTGGATTAAGAAGTTCATCAATGAACTTGGAGTTGTTCCTAGCATTGCTGACCCAGTAGAGCTCTATTGTGACAATAATGGAGCCATTGCGCAAGCCAAGGAACCTAGATCTCACCAGAAATCCAAACATATACTCCAGCGTTATTATCTCATAAGAGATATTGTTGACAGAAATGATGTCAGGATATGTAGAATACCGACTGACGATAATGTCACCGATCTACTGACAAAAGCCCTAACACAGCAAAAGCATAAGAGTCATATGAGATCTATAGGTATTAGATACATGGATGATTAGCTTTAGTGCAAGTGGGAGATTGTTAGTGTATATGCCCTAAAACCAATCATATTGGTGATTGTAATTTTGAATCATGTTATTTTAATGGCAATTTCAATTATTATATTTATATATATTGTCTGTCTAATATATTCAATTATGATAATAACCTTAGAATAATTGTATTCTTAAATGTCCCTAGTCATATATCATTGTGGATTAGGTTGCTTTGATATGTTAAGACTAGCATGTGTGAAGACTTATATGGGATATTAAATTTACACATGAGTACAAGTTAGAGAACTTGTATACTGGACTAACCCATATTAAGAACACTACATGGATCGTTATATGAGTGTCATGAGTGGTTCTTAGTGATCATTATTAATATGATCATTTGACCTGAGATTACCAAGGTTCCCTACATGTGAGTTTCATATTTTGATACTATTCTATGTCACTAATGGTTGAGTGAATACAAGGGTAGATATTGGATATGTCACATATCATGTGGAGGGATTTGTGTGATCAAGATGGGATTTGTCCCTCCTATATAACAGGAGTAACATCTATGGGCCCCTTGATTAAGTAAAACTGAGAAAATGCATGGCCATCCTCAAATGAATTGACATGGGATGTTGATTATATTTGTTTCAGTCAGCTTACTTAGGAATCAAGAAACCTTAAGATTGGGCTATATGGGAATGACACGGTCCATGTCTCGTGCTCAATCTAGATGTATAGGACAAAAGGACATAGGTGATGATCACGTGTAAAGGTTTAGTTAAATCACCGACTTTCTCATTGCTTGGGTAACAATGATGTGTTGCTAGACACCAATCATTATTTATGATCATTAATATGATCAATGGTCATTGCCAATGTAATGAGAGCCTGTAGGGTCGCACACTTAAAGCCTAGTGAATTTGGAATTAATGGACCAAATTGTTTAGCTTAATATTTAGGAATTCATATTATAATTATAAGGCCCAATAGTAAGCCTATAATTGTACATGGAATAAAGCCCAAATAGGTTAGATTTTTCTATGCACCTATTTAAATAGGCTTGTTGGGTAATAATAGAATTTTTTTTATCATTATTCACGCACCCCAAAAAAGCATAGAAAAACCCTAGCACCTCTCTTTGACCAAAACTTCTGAAGAGGCGTAGCTAGCACTACGAGGTGAAAGGAGATCAATTCCAACCGGTGTTTGTATGGACATTCATCGGTGATTCACGGGTTCGTGTGGATACCATAGAGGTGCAGCCACATTAAACGCTGCACTAGTGATATGATCTTCTAAGTTTCTATTCTGATTCGTAATTTGGAAAGCAGATTGGATTGGAAAACGGACAGAAGCAGATCGGATTTACTGCGTAGCGGACAGAAGATTTTTAGTCGAAAGGTATAAACTTTAATCCCTAATCTATGGCGTTCTTAATTCGCATGGATCCTTGATGGAAATCGTGCAAAATTTTTATTCCGCTGTGCATGTATGATGCACGATTTCCAGCAAAAGGTGGCATGGCTAAGGAAGGACAATGCTTCTATTGTAAAGAACTAGGACAATGGAAGCAAAATTGCAAGATTTACCTGGAAGAGCTTAAGAAGTAAGAGGGAAGTGGGATTTCCAACTCAGGTATTTATGTTATAGAGGTTAGTTTATCTACTTCTACATCTTAGGTATTAAATACTGGATATGGTACTCACATTTGTGTAAATGTGTAGGATCTTAAAGAAAGTAGATCGTTAGCCAAAGGTGAAGTGGACTTGCACGTTGGAAATGAAGCAAGAGTTGCTGCATTAGCTGTAGGGACTTATTATTTATCTTTACCTAATGGATTAGTTTTAGAATTGGACAATTGTTATTTTATGCCTGCTGTTAGTAAAAATTTGATTTCTGTTTCTTGCTTAGACAAGAAAGGTTTTTCATTCATAATAATATACAAATGTTGCTCTATTTATTTAAATGAAATGCTTTATGGTAGTGCACACTTAACTAATGGTCTTTATGCTTTGGACCTTGAAAATCCAATCTATAATATAAACACGAAGAAATTCAAAACTAATGATTCAAATCCAACTTATCTTTGGCATTGTCGTTTAGGCCATATAAATGAGATATGCATCCCCAAACTCCATAAGGATGGATTTTTGGACTCATTTGATTTTGAATCATATAAGATATGTGAGTCATGTTTATTGAGTAAGATGACTAAAGCCCTTTTTATTGGGAAAGGTGAAAGGGCTACTAATTTATTGGGCTTTATACATAGTGATGTATGTGGACCTTTAAACACACAAGCTAGAGGAAGTTATCAGTACTTTATTACTTTTATTGATGATTTCAGTAGATATGGTTATGTGTTTCTTATGAAACACAATTCTAAATCTTTTGAAAAGTTTAAAGAACTCAAGAATGAAGTACAAAATTAACTTAGTAAAAGTATTAAAACACTTCAATCAGATCGAGGTGGTGAATACTTAGATTGAGAGTTCCTTGATCATCTAAAGGAGTGTGCCATTGTATCACAACTCATTCCACTAAGAACACCTCAATGGAATGGTATTTTTCAAAGGAGGAATCGAAATTTGTTAGATATGGTTCGGTTAATGATAAGTTAGGCTGACCTTCCAAATTCCTTCTGGGGACATGCTCTAGAGACTACGGCCTTCACACTAAATCGTATTTCATCAAAATCAGTTCAAAAGACATCATATGAGATATGAACTAGGAAACGACTTAGTTTATTTTTTATGAAGATTTGGGGTTGTGAAGCATATGTAAGATGTCAGGTTTTTGATAAATTTGGACCCAAATCTGACAAATATTTTTTCATTAAATATCCTAAGGAAACAAAAGAATATTATGTCTATAATCCAACTGAGCAAAAAGTGTTTATTGCTCGAACTGGTATTTTTCTAGAGAAAGAATTATCTCTACAAGAATCAGTGGGAGAAGAATAAAACTTGAAGAAATTCAAGATCAATGAGAAAACATCAAACTTAAGATGGAACCTGAGCCGATTTCACAACCAGTTGTGGAAAAATCTGCTCATGTAACACAGAACCCACGTAGGTCTAGTAGGATACATTGTGGGCGCGAGAGATATGAATTTCTCGTGACTCATCACGATGATGTGTTGCTCATGGACCAAGATGAGCCCATAACCTACCAAGAGGCTATAATGGGCCCAGATTCTGAGAAATGACTAAAAGGTATGAAATCAAATATGGACTCCATGTATTCAAACTAAGTTTGGACTTTGGTTGATCCACCTAAAGGGGTAAAACCTATTGGATGCAAATGGATTTTCAAAAAGAAAATCGACATGGATGGTAATATGTGTACCTTTAAGGGACGATTGGTTACAAAACGTTTCAAACAAACCCATGGTATTGACTATGATGAGACCTTTTCTTCAGTTGTCATGCTTAAATCCATTAGGATTCTTCTAGCTATAGCTGCATATTATGATTATGAAATCTGGCAAATGGATGTTAAAACTGCTTTCCTTAATGGAAATTTTCTTGAGGATGTGTACATGACACAACTTGAAGGTTTTATAAATCTTGAAAATGCTGGAAAGGTTTGCAAATTGCAACGATCCATTTATTGGTTGAAGCAAGCTTTTTAGAGTTGGAATCTTCATTTAGATGATGCAATCAAAGAGTTTGGTTTCATCAAGAATGAAGATGAACCCTGTGTGTACAAGAAGGTTAGTGGGAGTGCAATAGTCTTTCTGGTGTTGTATGTAGATGACATACTACTTATTAGCAATGACATTCCTACATTATAGTATGTAAAAAATTTGTTAGAAAATTATTTTTCTATGAAAGACTTAGGTGAGGCCTCCTATGTATTAGGTATCAAGATCTATAGAGATAGATCGAGAAAATTGCTTAGCCTAAATTAGAGTACATACATCGATAAGGTGCTAAAGAGGTTTAGCATGCAAGATTCTAAAAGAGGATTCTACTCTATGTCATATGGCATAAGTCTCTCAAGAACTCAGTGTCTTTCCACAGAGTGTGAGAGATAAAGCATGAGTAAGATCCCTTATGCATCTGCGATTGGGTCTATCATGTATGCCATGTTATATACTCGTCCTGATGTCTCGTATGCTCTAAGTATGACGAGCAGATACTAATCAAATCTTAGTGAAAGTCACTGGACAGTTGTCAAGAATATTCTTAAGTACCTAAGAAGAACTAAAGACATGTTCTTAATTTATAGAGGTGAGGAAGAGCTCATTGTAAGTGGTTACACTGATGTTAGCTTTCAAACTAACAAAGATGATTTCAGGTCATAATCAGGTTATATATTTTGCCTCAATGGTGGCGTTATGACCTAGAAGAGTTCAAAGCAAGGGAAAGTGGCTAATTCTACAATAGAAGCTGAATACATTGCAGCATTAGATGCCGCAAAGGAGGTTGTTTGGATTAAGAAGTTCATCACTGAACTTGGAGTTATTCCTAGCATTGTTGATTTGGTAAAGCTCTATTGTGACAATAATGGAGCCATAGCACAAGCCAAGGAACCTAGATCTCACCAGAAATCCAAACATATACTCTGGCGCTATCATCTCATAAGATATATTGTTGACAGAAATGATGTTAGGATATGTAGAATACCGACCAACAATAACATCACTGATCCACTGACAAAAGCCTTGACGCAGCAAAAGCATGATAGTCATATAAGATCCATAGGTATTAGATACATGGATGATTAGCTTTAGTGCAAGTGAGAGATTATTAGTGTATATCCCTAAAACCAATCATATTGATGATTGTAAATATGAATCATGTTATTTTAATGGTAATTCTAATTATTATATTTATATATATTGTCTACATAATATATATTTAATTATGATAATAACCTTAAAATAATTATATTCTTAAATGTTCATAGTCATATATCATTGTGGATTAGGTTACTTTGATATGTTAAGACTAGCATGTGTTGTGACTTATATGAGATATTAAGTTTACACATGAGTACAAGTTAGAGAACTTGTATATTGGACCGACCCATCCTAACAACACTACATGGATTGTTATATAAGTATCATGAGTGATTCTTAGTAATCATTATTAATATGGTCCTTTGACCTAAGATGGCCAAGGTTCCCTACATGTGAGTTTCATATTTTGATACTATTCTATGTTACTCATAGTTAAGTGAATGCAAGGGTAGTTATTGGATATATCACATATCATGCAGAGGGGTTTGTGTGATTAAGATGGAATTTGTCCCTCCTATATAACAAGAGTAACATCTGTGGGCCCCTTGATTAAGTAAAGTTGAGAAAATGCATAGCTATGCTCAGATAAATTGACATGGGATGTCAATTACATTTGCTTCAATCAGCTTACTTATAGATTAAGAAACCTCAAGATTGGACTATACGGGAATGACATGGTCCATGTCTCACGCTCAATCTAGATGTTTAGGACAAAAGGACATAGATGATGATCACATATAAAGATTTAGTTAAATCACCAACTTTCTTATTACTTGGGTAACAATGATGTGTTGCTAGACAATGCTTATTGTTTATGATCATTAATATGATTAATGATCATTGCCAACGTAATGAGAGTCTGTAAGGTCGCACACTTAGAGCCTAGTGGATTTAGAATTAATGGACCAAATTGTTTAGGCTTAATATTTGAGAATTTTGTATTATAATTATAAGGCCCAATAATAAGCCCATAATTATACATAGAACAAAGCCCAATTAGTTAGGATTTTCTATGTACCTATTTAAATAGGCTTGTTGGGCAATAATTGTATAATTATTCACGCATCCCAAGCATAGAAAAATCCTAGCACCTCTCCTTGACTAAAAAAACTCTTGAAAAGGCGTAGCTAGCACTACGAGACAAAGCAGAACAATTCCAATTGGTGTTCGTGTGGACGTTCATCGGTGATTTGTGGGTTCGTGTGGATACCTCGGAATCTTCGACCAAAAGGAAGCTGAAGAGGTGATCAACAACCGAGTTCTTGAGTCATCATTAAAGGTATTGAATGAATCCTTATTCTAATTTAATATTTTACATGGATCTGTTGGCTGGGATCGGTTTATTCCACTGTGCTTGTTTAGCTCCCAATCCCAACAAACATGTAATATTCTTATATTGATAATTTAGTATAGTTTTCATATAGGCTATTTTATAGATTACAAATATATGTAATGATTTGGAAAGAAACAAAATCATAAGATAAATTTATAAAATTGTTTGAATTTGTTCATCTATTTGTACTTTCATAATTAATTGTTAAATTATAATAATACATTATTTAAAATTATATAATTAGCGTTTGAATTACAATGATTGCCAAAAAGAAGATAAACTAACAAATTTAACTTTCTATTTAAAATAGTCCAAAAATAAATTTCTATTTACAAATTTAACCTAAAACATTGTTTAGTTGTAGATGATTATAGCATCAATTGTTTACATAATAAACACTTAAAAATATTCCAAAGGTCTTTGTTGATAAAATGACAAACTTAAAATTTTTTTATTTTTTAATTAACTAAAATCTAAAATAATAAAGGTTATGAATTTATGAGGAAAGTGTGAAGATCCAAAAACTCATATTGAATGACATTTATGGGATTATAGAATATCATGAAAAATTAACATGTCCATTTTGTAAAATTACTATAGTCCAAGGCCATTTCAATAATTATGGTAGTTCATGTCAAAAATTTACATGCCAATGAAGTGCTCAATTGACATCTTAAGGTATGATTGCTACGACGTTGCTAAGAAATTATTAAACTTAAGACATTAGTTTTACATTAATAATTGAGTTAAGGATTTGCATACCACTTATAAATATTGCTCTCCCAACTATTTTGAACATCAAGATAGCCAATAATTCATCTAAAAAAGGGTTTCTAACTTGAAAGGTGTAGACCATCCTTTTCTAAATTACAAGGTTATTGAGAGGGTTCTAGAATTGATTAAAGTTTCATCTTGGCACTTGTATCCACACTTTGGTCATGAATACAAGTATACTACAAGGCATTTAGATGGATTTCTGACAAGAATTCTTCTAAATTCTTTGTAGCATTTTTATGTTTATTGAAGAAGTATGGTTACAAGTCCTTAGAAGGAACTTTGAAAAATTCCAACACCTTCTCAATTGCCTTAGCAATACAAAATATGATGATCTACAACCTTCATCTTAAAAATTATCTTTATTGATGGATTGCAACAGCTATCAATTTACATCTTCCATTAAAAAGAGGGCTTTTGATTTGAGAGGTATAAATTGTCATATTTAGCACCAAATTAGCTATTGTGAAGTATCTAGAATCCATCAAAATTCTATTTTTTTATGCATTCTAGAATCTTCTTGATAGCCTTAGTGAATGTTGAATATGATGATCTACATATTTCATCTTAGAATTCATCTTTATTGATAGATTTTAGAAGATTTTGATTTACACCCTTCATCTCAATCCCCAAAACTATCTATGTTAGTTAAGGAAACACAAAGATAAGTTGCAACTTGATAATTGTAGTAATAAGTAGCAACATGTCCATTCTTGCATTAATAAATTTATAGATGCATAAATCGCAATACTACTTTTTTTTCATTATAACTTATCATTAGTTTCTAACCCATTTACTCTTTCCAACTCATAAGTTTTCTAGCAATATAAAGGAATTATAAGCAAAGGATATCCATTTTTCCTTTTTATTTATGTAAGGGCACCATATAAAGGAATTACTAGCAAAAGATAATGTATAATATCTTTTTTAAGTTTATGTTAATTGTAAAATGAAAAGTCCATGGTTAATTGTAAATAATATTTTCTTTTTTGTATATGTCGATGAAGTAATATAAAAGTAAATAAAATTTAGAATATATAAAATTGTATTTTGGATTTAGGTTTGATATATATATGATGTGTAATTACGTATATAATTAAATTAATTTTATTTTGATATATGAGTTTGCATTCTTGTTGTATCTAGTGATTCCAAAATGATTTTAGAAAGGTTCAAGGATTGCTCTGAAATGGTTATAGAAAAAGTTACCTTTGCAAGAGAAATTGGTTTTTTTAATAAACAATATTCATTTATTATAATGCTAGTTCTTATCTAGTAACTAGTGTTTAACATTAATTAATAGGATGATGCTATTGTATTAAAAATGATAGTGTTTTGTTCTTAACTAACATCTAACATTAAACATGGTTTCCTAAGATAACTTTAGACTTATTTTAAGTAACTAACATGGAAAGTTAGACCTATAAGTGCAAGTTAAAAGTAAAAAAGGTAAATTATGGCACAAGTTAAAAATAAAAAGAGTAAAATATGACACCATTTGTAAATTTCATCCTAAAACTCTTCCAACCTTAAAATGATTTTCTATGTAACAAGGTATGCTCTCCCTCCAGTGTCAAGATTACGTAACTTGTAATACTATACACTAATTTCTCATGATGCTTATTGTATTTGTTAGTATTGTATTCAAGAAGCTTTTCAAATCTTAAATATTAAGCAATAGGTATTAAGACAAAAAAAACAAAGCACCTATATCTAATTAGGATATTGTATATAATATTTCACCATTCTTAATATTTTATTATTTCATTTATTCTTTTAAAATTTTGAAATTAGGATTTTATAAAGTCATAGTGAATGTTAGTTTCTATTTATGGTTAGGAATACCAAGTAACTAAAGAAGACGAGAAAGTGAGGAATAAAGGGATAATGTTAAGGTTTGGGATTAAGGAATAAGGAGTAGAAAGATAGGCTTTAGGGAAGTAAGATAAGAGGGACATACCACATTAGTTATTAAAATTAATTAATATACAATTATAGAAATTAAATATTAGTTATTTAAAAATAAAAAATATTTAATGTTATTTTCTATAAAAATAGAAAAATAAATAACATCAACTGCTTTTGATATAAAAATAGATATTATTGTTATATTTTACAATTATTGTAAAACCTACATTAAAATAGATATAAAATGATGCTTGATTAAACATTAATCGATTTCTCACATGTAATCCTTTAAATATCCAATGTTAATAAACTATTTCATAATAGTGCACACACTTCTAGTATTAGGTCTAACACATAACATGTCTTCAAGCAGAGTTAAGTATTATGTTAATACTCGATTTTAACCCTTTGGCTAGGGAATCAAGTTAATACATAACCTTTTACAGGTACACTATAGTATGCATCTAATGTTACATATAATATAATAACATAAAAAATGTTAAAATAGTTACAGAAAGATAATTCAGTCACAAATAATGCATAACTAAGACTTACTCCCTATGGTTTGATGCTATGTAACATTGTTTTTAAGCTCTATAATGAATGTTATCTTGAAGTATGTATGCCTTTCAATGTTGCCCAAAGCCTTATGGTTAATGTAAATTGGACACAAGAATTCATAATAAAACTTAATTCTCTATGCAATTGTTGAAATTAATAAAAATTAGAAATTATTGGTTTGATGAAAATTTATAAAGTAAGGTAATACATTATGTCGAACCCCCTATTGATCCAATTAAAATATCATTTCACATTCAATTAATAACTATGATTATAGAATTATTTAAGCCTTTTACATTAGAAAACATAAGAAGTAAATGGAAATAGAAGTAAAAATTAATTTTACACACTTAAGCAATTAAGCAAATAGCATGTAGACAAGATGCAGGAATGTAAACAAAACTAAATTAGGGGGTTTTGATTCAAAATTAAATAGAATGTAGGGTTATAAATAGAATACAAAATTAACATAGAAAAATAATAAAGTAACACAATTGATCCAAGGAAATTAAGAACTATTTAATGGATTAATTATATATCATAATATATTTGACAATTATAATAATTTTTTAGCCTACAATCATCTGGAACCCCTGCAATAATTCATGAATTCTATGCTAGATAAACATCTAAGATTTGATCAATTTAGATTAGTAGAATTAAGCAAGTGTTATAATCCATAAAGCTATATCTAAATCAATTTTAAAATAAAATTGAGTTAAAATTAAATGATTAAACTAGAAACCTTTAATTTTAATTTAATCATTAAATCCTCTCTTTTCATATGAAGAATAATGATTAACTAACCAAAATTCAATATAAGATCATATTAAAATTGTAAATCACAATATTAACATAGATTATACCAAACCTATATCCAATTCATATAATTCAAGAAAATCAAATAAAATAATTAGAGAAAGAGAAAAATTAATTAATAATAATCAATATTATAGCTCAAGATCTTACAATCCAAATTAAGATGAGTTTCAAATTCCTTGAATCAATTTAGAAATTAGCCTTCTATAGATAAAAACAAAAAATATAGAGAAGAGAATAAAGTTGTCTAGAATATGTGTTATTACCTTTGGAGGCACATAATCCTTAAATCTAATTTCCTATATTATAAAACCTTATGGGCTAAGTTAATATGCCTTCTAGAATTACAAAGAATAGGGCCTTGCTAATTGTAACAGCCCAGATTCTAATTTTCAATTTAATATACTAACAATATTTTATTATAGTAATTTTCATCACTCAACTTCTAACCCATGTTTAAGCACCAAAACAATATAGTTTTACTAAACCCTAAACATAAAAGTTTTAGGCTAAGTCTTAGGAAAATAACTTAGTTTAGTTAAAATCTTATTATCTTTAGCTCCTTCTTTATCATGCTCTCAAGTAAGGGAGGGGATGGTAATCTTGATTCTTATATTGAAAGTTAGTTTTCTTTTAGTAATCCATGGATTAGGAACCAAATAGGGAAGTGATATATATTTTAAACTTTCACTTTGATTGATCCTCTAAAGCTCTAGATATAATCCAAAAATTAAGACTAGTTTAACTTTGATAAAAATAAAGCATTAACTTTATGGACATTTTAACTTTTCAAACATTCAAATTAGGTTTTAGCCCAAATATAAAAATTTTAAAACTTCTTTTAAGATTTCTAATAATATAAAAATCACCTAATTTTGATATTTGGAACTCAAGTTATAATAAAAAATATAAAATAATGTAAAAATTCAACATTAACTAAATAATTTCAAAACATTAAAAAATTAAGTCTAATCACATAAAAAGGCCAATTACATAAAATTAAGCATATGTAACATAATAAGACATATAAAATAGAAGAAAATAATATAGACAATATTTTACACATCAACATGCAACATTCATATAAATACCTACAATTAAAGAAGTGTGAGTTAAATGTCTATTTAAATAGTAATAAAAACTAAATAATATATGTTCTAAGAAGATAAAACAAACTCACTTGACCTAGAGTTAGACGGAAGAAACATTGGATTGCTATATCTTCAAGAGCTATAAGATGGTGTCCTTCATAATGAATAGAAAATAATTCTTGCCCACCACCCTCTTCTCCATGAAGACATGGACTTAGGACTTAGTACTCTAATAACTATCAAGTATGGACTATAACTTGGTGTGATCACATTCTTGAGCTTGCTAAAATGAAGAACACAAGTTTGCAAACTTAAATGAAAAGATTAGTAGAGCTTTAACTATAAGAAGAAGCAGGTATGAGGATACACAATGATATTTCCACAAGGAATTGAATAAAGGCTTTCAGCTATGAGATAAAAGTCACATAGGCTTTGTCCACTATTTGGATGTTGAAAACTAAAAAGGTTAAAGTGGACATTTAACTTGATTAGGCTTGTTAAAATGTCTTATGTTTTAGTGGATGATGGTAGAAGAGCCAGTAACTTTGACTCTTTAGCAATCACCTCACTAGCACGCAACTCACTAAGCATCTCAAACCTTTGCTAGGTAGATGGCTTGATAGGCATCTCAAACATCAATTTAATAGGCTGTTAAATTGACAATTGCTCAATAGTAGCACGAATTTATTACTGCACTTATTATTGATATTTTTAAAGGTTCATATGCATCTACGCCTCCCATTCTACATTAGCTTAAGCTATCACATTAGCTGTGATCCTTATGGTGACCATTACCACATTGAATTTTAAAAATCCCTCTCAATAATGCTTTCCTATTTTGAAATAGTCTTTAATGCCCATGCCTCGTTCAGCACCCTAAATGCAATTAAAATGTTCTTTAAATCTTAGGGCGGTGGCCAGGATATCTTTCTTCCTAATAAGGTTAAACTTCTTCTAGAAGGAAAGCTATGTGAAACTTTCCTATCATATTTAATAAACAATAGATAATTTAATTTACTGTGAAATAGAAGTTTAAAAAAATGAGTTTAAAATAAACCCTAAACACTTACAATCTTCATTATAATTGCTTGACTTTTCAAGGTCATATACTATCCTTTTAACTTTACCTTGACTTGCTTTTATGACTCTACACAAGATATGGAAAGTGGCTCATCAACTTTATTACCAATGTCTGAATTAACCCTTTCTTGCACTAAAGCCTATTCCAGTTCTTAGTATCCTCCTTGAGAAAGCTTATGTGAATAGGTTTTCATCCTTTGTCTTTTTCAATTCACTATAATTAACTTAAATTAGAAAAAGTAAATATTAGTTCACGAAGGATTATAAATGATGCATAGTAAAAAAAAAGGAAAAAGTGGTTGCTAGTATACTTTAATTTACTAAAATTACATAACATTGCATTATTCTAAAAATTTCTCCCACACTTACTAATCAATGAAAATTTAATTTTAAAGTGGATTTCCTTTTTCTTAGTCTTTTCGTTGACGTATTCCTATTATAACCTTGTTTTGAAGTCTTCCATCAATTCACCACTTGCAACAATTCTTTCATATGCATTTGTTGGGTCTTAGGAACATTACAACAAAATCAATTTATACATACCAAAATATCCTAACAAAGTTTATCTTCCAATGATGTCAATAGTACACACTTTCAATTTGCATAACCTATTGAGATTTTGCTTCATGCTATAAGTCATATGTAACTAATAAATGGAACTACAATTGGACTAGTTAGCTGTTTCTTGGCATTGAACTCTATGCATGCCTTTTCACCTTTTACATGCACCATGCTAATAGACTTCATCATTAGGGGACCATTCTTGTCTTTTTTGGTTATCATTATTAAGTTTTCCAAAAGGATCCATATTGTGGTTATTTCAAAAGACCAATGTTAATCATGTATAATCATATAAGGATAAAGTTTAAGGTTAATATTGCTTGATGATAAAAAGTGACAATTATACAAATTATACTCATAACAAATGCTATTTGGTGGAAATAGCAAAACACATAATTTGCATGAAAAATAACATAACTTAAATTAGAACAATTTGCATAAATATATAAAAACTCCTATTAATTTACATAACCATGACACAAATAGGGTCAATTTCATGATATATATTATAATCCTATACCCTCTAACCACTACTAAGGCATGTAATGGTAAATGCAATAATGTAAATGGAAAATATCCTCAAGCATTAACATAATTATATATCCCAAGACTCATTAACCCTTATATTAAAACCACTAGAGAATATAATGCTAACAATGAATAAGGTAAATAGACTACAATGTCAATGTACACACACACAGATATATATATATATATATATATCTTTCACTTAAATAAAAATAAATAATTATAAATATTTTAAAAAAATAATGAAATAAAGACATGACAACATACTTAAGTATGATACTAATGATGATAAAAAGCTTAAAGTTGATAGAAATGAAATTAGGAATAATATGGAGGTTTAAGGATCACTAAAGAAATTATTAATGTAAAGGAAAAGTTACTATTAAAGAATATAGGTTTTAAATGGAAAGTCAAAGTGAAACAAAGTATGAAATAAAAGTCATTCAGATAAAGACTATATATGTCAATTTTTTAATATATAATTGATGCCTTAACGAAACCACATCAGTTTTTTTTTTTATAAAACTAGTGTCTAAAGTTATTTTCCATATTTACAAATATATCATTATTTCCTATTATTCAAATGTTATTAATTTCTGAAAAGCTAACATCTATATATGGGTGGATTAAAAAGTTGATTTCTTAAAATTATTTGGTGTGTTATGTCTTCTTAGATACTAACAACCTTCTAGTTAGCATGCCTTTAGACATCTATTTATTTATCAATTAATATCTAAAAGTTAGTCTTGAACAAAGACATCAATGCTTTGTTTAAATCATCATCTTAAGTTTTCATCTATTTTAAAAAATGGCATTAAGTATAGACGTCAATATTAGCTTTAATTTATGTCTATTTAATGGAGGAAAGCTAGAGCTTATCACCTTTTCTTGAGGCATTAGGTAAGAGGATCCTCCATCCCCATACTTCTTCATCTTATGTATAGAGTTACTTTATTGCAGGATTAGGAATGTTTTGATAGGAAAAGTAAGGAACCTATTAGGTCCTATAAGCAAGCTTTATCATTTTCTCACTTGTTCTTCATAGATGATACTATCTTTTTTGCAAAGGCCACTACTAGAAATTATGTTGTGATCACTACTATCCTAAAGGAGTTTGCTAAGAAATCTAGTCTAAGGGTTAACTTGGGTAAGTTAAAAGTGTATTTCTCTAAAAATTCTCCTAGGACTAATAGAGATTCTTTTAGCAATACTCTTGAAATAAATAACATTAGTAATATAGGTGAATACTTGGGCAATGAAATCAAATTTATCTATAAGGCTTTTGACTTTCATTTTTATATTGATAAAAAGGGGGAGAATTAAATGTTAGGAGAGCAAACATATATCTTTTGCTAACTAGGTTATTCTAATAAACTCTATTGTATTAACCTTGCCTATGTATCACATGACTTTTAATTTGATTCCTAAAATTATGACTAACAAAATAAATTGAGTTATTTGAAGATTTATGTTAGGAAGTTTGAGTAGCTATAGCAAAATGTCCTTTGTTGTATAGGATATGATGATAGGCTAAGAGGTTAGGGTGGTCTAGGTATAAGGAACTTTGTTATTACCAATTGTGCTTTCTTTTGTAAACTTGGTTAGGACTTATTGATGGATAGAGAAGCTTTATAGTTCTAAATGATCAAAGGAAATATTTATCTTCTAATAGAAATTAGGTGAGTGTTTGGAAAGTGTTTTCCTATAACTAGAGAGCATTAAAATCATCTCATAACCTATTACTTGAAGGGTTGAACCATTGAAGTGGTTTGTACAGGATGGTAAGAAACTTATTTTTGGGAAGGTAATTGGATTAATTACTAGCTTAGAGGTATAAAAGGTTCCTTCTTATTACCTTAGGCTAACCTTAACCACACACATCCTAACCTTATGGCTTCCTTTTAAACCTCACGTCATTCCATATGATTCAAAATACAAAATACCAAGCTAATCTCCATAACTTTCCACAAGGAATCATGATCACATGATCAAGTCACAATGTCATATATAGCATTCAAGCTAGCAACATTTAAGCTAATATTATCAGGAACAAAATTAAAGCCTATATTTTCACATACAACATAAAATCCCATTTCATATATTATGTAAAACTAATACTATAAGCTTTCATTAGCGCATTTCACATATAACAGGATAAGGTTAAAATGCTATCCAATAGCCATAACTTAAATATAACATAAAGTATATTCTAGCAAAATAAGTTTCATAATTACCTTATTACAATTCCAAGTGACCATAAGAAACATAGGTACTTCCATTTTGTGTGCTAGATTACTATATGACCTTCAAAGGCTCATCAACATGGAGTTTAAATCATAAATGTTTTCTCGAATAAACATGTTAGTGCATATACAAGTTATTAAATAATTCAAATAGGATTTCATGTATTATCCTTTCAAACATGATTATGGAATCCTTAGAGTAGGATCCATTTTTTTCTCCACAGTATTTTCATTAACTACCAAGTATGCATTTAGCCATCATCATTACATGCTATTCACACAAATATTAGTGTGAAATCAACATGTCACTTATGATTTAGCTAACAAAACCATAAGTGGCATGTTTATTTCACACTCATATTTGTGTGAATAACATGTGGTGCATAACTTATTTTTTCCATGTGGTGTATAACTTAGTTTTTCTAAGTTTCATAACTTTTGTTTTTAAGTAGTTTTAGTTTTTTTCAAGTTCTATGACTTTTGTTTCTAAGCAATTTTAAACTAATAATTTGTGTAATATTTTAATAAGTAAGAAAATAATTTTTTCTCACTTATTCAAGAATTTACACATGCTATTTAGCAACAATAAAGCTACATAATTTCCCCAAACATAACATTTAAGCTAAGAAAATAGTCACCAATCCTAGTATAGATTTTACCATTGCCTTTATACTTATAAATTCCACTAAAAATATCAAATTTTATTCAAAATTCATGAAAAATTTTAGAATTAATATATAGACATTTAAGCTTTTTTCATGCTCAAAACAAGTCATGCACGGTTTCCCTTTATCCAATTATTAAAATACATCAGTAAAAGACATTTTTAGCTTGAAAAATTTATTTTCAATATCAAACTTTTGAAAATTTTATGAAAAATTACCAAATAAATAATTATTCATAAAAAATCATTTTTTTAACTATTTTCATGATTAAAACATGTTATACAAGCTTCCCACAACTTAAGCTACTAGTAGGCCCAAAAAAGAGCTAGTTTAGCTTTCAAAAACTCTTTTTATATGCATATCCTTATGAAATTTTCTAAAAATTTCCAACCCATTTTCCAAGGCTTAAAACATCATTAAACACCCTTTTCAAAATTTTATATAAATAATTAAAATATTTTACTAGATAATTTAGTTTAAAAGAAACCATTTCCTATTGAAAATACTAATTTTGAAAACAATTTTTTAAGCTTCCAAATATGTTTTTTTTTAAATTGTTTTCATCATAAACCTTAAAAAAATGTTAATAAACATTTCTAAAATAATTTATAACTTAGTGCAATAAGTTTTTCTTACAAAATTCAAAATTTTCCTTACTAAAACAACAACATGATCATATACTTCTAAAGTTTGTTCTATGATGATTTTTACTTGAAAACCTTGATGCAATAACTCTAAACTTCCTTAATGAGATGTGATTTAGTGTTTACCAAAGTTTACCATTAAAACTAGAATTTTTCTTGTTTGAAAACAAGAAAAACCATGATACTATCATAGTAGACACAAAATCATTTTCTTCAAAATCCTTTCTTGAGTTTTGAAAAAACATTTTTTAGCATTAATATACCATGAATTTCATGGCTTCAAACAAACTAAAAAAATTGCATATATAGCTTATATATAAATATCTTTTAACAAGACAAGAAAGAGAAAATAGAGTGAATCTCTACTCACTCAAAAACAACCTATGATCCTTAGATTCCTTCACCTACTATTTAAAGTATGTTATCAAAATAACATAAAATTAGTAAGGAATTCTTAACAAAAATCATGAAAAGAAATGAATTTTATGGATTTTTAGAGACTTATACCTTCACTGAGAAGATAAACAAAGCTTCCTCATATCACTAAGAAAATATTGATGCTTCTAAAATGTGCACTTTCTTTATATATATTATATCATTTTGGAATATACATATATCAGACAACAATAGCATTCAACAAAATATTGATGCTTCTAAAATGTGCATTTATCACTAAGATAAATAAAATCACCATTTTCTCACATAAATAAATAACGATTATAAACATTTAGAAGCATAAAAAATATGTAGATAATGAACATATCATAACAAACACATATTTATAAAAAAACTTTTTAACAAATAAATAATTTATTTGAAAAATAATTTCAATTAAAGGATATAAGATGAAAAATAACATATATATCAAAATAATAGAAGACATTTAGAGAAAACATATTTTACTCTAATTTCTATTTAACAAATAAATGGATTATTTGAAAATTAACTTCAAATAAAAACATAAAAATTTCATATCAATGCACACAAAATATCTTAATAATAATATCAAATATTATTATATGAATTAAAAAACACAAAGTTTCCTTTTTCTCTAATTTTTTATGTATAAAAACTAATTTCAAAAAAAAGAAAATGAAAAAATACTATAAATCAATAAACATATACGAGGGCTTTAAAAAAATCTTTTTTCAAAGTATTTTTTTTAATCGTTTTGCCTCACCTTTTGCAATGTAAGTAATTTAAAAAAAAAAAAAAAACTAAGATGTTGTTCAACCTAAGGCCAATGAAAAAAGACAAAATGCTTTACATGGTTCTTGCAAATCTTTTTTCTTGTTTTTGCTATTGACTTACATATGATGAAGGTTTTTCATAATAGTCTTTGTATTAATCTCAGCATATTTTAAAAAAAATTATTGTCATGATTTACATGGTTATAAACAATGTTGCTTCCAAAAAAAAATTTTATGAATACTTTAAACATAATTTATTCAACAATATTTAGATATTTAATACACTCTAAAAAAATTATGTATGACTACCTAGGTGCTTTATGCTTATACAACATTTATGTGAATCAATCAAGAAACAATGCATGGAAACACATAAATCACATAACATATAAGGAGGGAAATAAGCCAAATGGCTCTAATACCATTGTTGGTAAAATTAAAGATTCGAATATTACCTTAACAATTCTTGAACCTATTGCATAAACTTTTATTGCTTTTGGCTAAAATCTTGATCCATGTATGCTTTGACTTCTCTCTGCTTTGGATTTATAGATCTATTTCAAATTTCTAGATTTCTAGGTCAACTTCAAGTTAACAAATCACGAATAATTATTTATCAGTGGATGTAGAGTGTTCATTAAAATTCTCTATAAGATTTTCACAATTCAAATCTCAATGTTCTTTGATGGTGACCTTAAGAGATTAACTTAATGAGAACTCACAATTATTTTTTGTCACAACCTAACTTGATTGCAATTGGCATGGATCCCGATACTCGATTTTCATAAGCCCTAACAACATTTAATCTAATTTATCCAATGAAAATCTCTATATTTCTAAGGGTACTTAAAATTTTCTTTAAAATTTATGGAAAAAAAAACAAAGTCTTTCCTATTTTTAGACACTTTTTGAAAGCTATATGCCTTAAAATACAAACCTATATTTATTCCTGATATGATTATGTCAAACATACACACAATACAATATAGTTTCAAATTTATACAGATGCAACAATTCAACACATAATCTAAATTAACAAATCTCTATTGAATGTTAATTCTAATCCCAATTGTCAAATCCTTTAGTAAGGTGGTGTTGATTTTCCATAGATGTTACAAGGCTTGAATCTTAACTTGAAGATAATTGAAAATAAGATGGAGTGAGTTACAAGAACTCAGTGAACACACATCTACCATTATTTTGCCAGAGATCAATTTTATAATTAATATTCATATGTTAATCATATATTAGTATTAGAATATTTAACAAATCCATTTTCCAAGATTTCTAAAACATATGAAACCATGCCCTAAAATTGGAGTTCTCCTACACATGACTTAATTTTATATATCATAACATAAATTATAGAAATATTAACTATTTATTGATATACAACATCGCTATCATACCACATACTACCTATTTCAGGTAGTCATCACATTCATAAACAGTCATTGTGGTTTAAACACAAATAAATCATCACAAACACATTAAGTCTTTACAATCACATTAAACAGCAATACCTAATCACAAGCAAAGTCCAAATATCTTATAATCTTTTATAGTAAGCATATATATGTCCATATTTGGGTTTCCAAGCTAAATTCATATCCTTCACAAGCTATTTGCTAAGAATCTCCTATTCAGCTGTTAGATCATTCTTACATTCTTCACAATTATTGCCAAGAATTTTTCGTTTAGCTTTCACATCATCACCATTCATAATTTTCAATGCATTATTAGCATGATCCACAAATAGTATGCACAGGAGAGCTCAGCTCTCACATAACATTTATCTGTAAGACTTCAATGCACAATAACTAACTCATTATGGAACAATATCGAGCATATTGCAGTATATATATGTATAACAATATCGTCATATTCACTCAAATAGCTATAACATATAGATATCATAGAAACTTAATCACAATTCTTCATTAGGCAAAAACATCAGTATCATGCTTCCACTCTGTACTTTAATCCATTAAGTTTTATTCAAATAGTTAGTTGCACTTATGCCTCGACACTAAATTTACAAATGAATATAATATCTTACTTCTAATAAGAAAAATACAATTCACGTTTAGGCTATCTTTCAATATAATATTAATTTGCAATGAGGTACTTACTCAATTGGTAACATTGATCCACCGTTGAAAACTCCAAAGCATTTATGTTCATCTTTTTACAGTTTCCTCCTATTATCATCATTTAAAAAGATAGATTATAATTGTATAAGCATTACTTATCTTCTTTCCACATATTACAAATCCTTATTCAAATTATAATATAGTATCATTCCTTATTACTTGTTTCCTATATTCCTAGTAATCCAACTACACCACTAAATTATCCTAGATCCTTACTTTCTTTATTCTCAAACTTATCATCGAAACATAAAAAATTTTGGTATATAATAGCTTTACCAAATCAAAGTACAAAACCATCAAAACATATTCTAAATATACTAATTTAATATTTTTATCATAAAATTCTTATTTTATCAATACTATGCTAATTATCCACATAAAATGATAAAATGAAAGTTTCCTAAATTATGTCCAATTCCTTAAAATATTGGGACATAATACTTTAACAACACTTTAATCATTTTGTTTTAGTATACTATTTGTTTTAGTATACTATATTGTAAAACTCTTATTTTTCAAAACTATCAATGTATATTTGAATTTACCCATAACATGATTTTCTAAAATATATAATCAGCAATATTATGGTATAATGGTCTATAATAATTCTACTCATGTTATTGAAACACTTCATAAAAAAAATACATATACTAATGCATTTTCATAAATATTAACATATACTTAAAGTACCCATAAATAATTTTCCTTCTAGGTCATGCATAATTCCTTTAGAATAATAGTATATAATGCTCCATATATACTTTAATCATCTTATTTTAACATCCTACATCATAAAAATCACATTTTTTTAGCCTATATCATCATATATATTAAAGACACCTAAAACGAGTTTTCCTGAATCAACTAGCAAAATAGGAGAGATCAAGAAAGAAAATAATGTAAAAATATTTTGCCCCCTCTTAAAGGGTTACTAGCACCAAAAAAGCAGCAAATCACCAACAAGAAAAAGGAATTTCCAATCTTCCTCATTAATAGAGAAAACCCCCCACCATGCCATGCTTATAAGAGTTCCATGGCATCACTAGTTGCAGTCATGGCTGGGAAGAGATGTGCCATCTATAGTAGCACTTAGCGATGCTAGAATTGAAGAATGGAAAAGAAAGAAACACTTGGTAGAAGAGAGAGAAAGAGAGAGAGTCCCCCACATTACTCCACCACCACTTTGCTAAGTTATTTTGTCATTGATAAAGTGTTGTCTCGTGTGAAGTAACACAACCAAAAGTGGCTCATAATGGCTAGGAACGACATTTTTCATGCTAGAGACGAGTAGTAGCAACCTATTACATAGAGGTCATAGTAGCAATCTTTAACTCCATTCACTATGGCACTTAGCATTTTCCCTAAACAACCACCTACAACAGTAGAGACACTTTACAACGATAGCTTTATTGCCAGACGAAAGAGAAGTAATAACCAAAAAGAAGAGAAAGTTAAAGAGAGTGTTGGTGAAGAAAGTAAGAAGAAAAAGAGGGCTAATGAAAAGATTAATGGAGATAAGAGAGAAAAAAAACTTAAAAGGGAGTTAAGAGGAATGATTTAGTGCTTCTCATACAACATAAACTCGCCCCATTTTTACAAATCCTTATTTTAATTATAATATAATCGCATTAATTATCTTCTTTCCACATATTACAAATCCTCATTTGAATTATAATATAATCGCATTCCTTATTACTTATTTCTTATATTTCTTAACACTAATTGGTAATCCAACTATACCACTAAATTATCCTAGATCCTTACTTTCTTTATTTTCAAACTTATCATTGAAATATCAAGAATTCTCATATATAACAACTATTCCAAATTAAAGTAGAAAACCATCAAAACATATTCTAAATATAATAATTTAATACTTCTGATTATAAAATTCTTATTTTATCAATACTATATCAATTATCCACATAAAATGATAAAATGAAAGTTTCCCAAATTATATCTAAATCCTTAAAATATTAGGACATAAAACTTTAAGAACACTTTAATCATTTTGTTTTAGTATACTATATTGTAAAACTCTTATTTTTCAAAATCATCAATGTATATTTGAATTTACCTACAACATAGTTTTCTAAAATATATAATCAGTAAAATTATAGTATAATGCTCTATAGTAGTTCTGCTTATGTTATTGAAACACTTTATAGCATAAAAATATACACATATTGATGCATTTTCGTAAATATCAACATATACTTAAAGTACCAATAAATAATTTTCCTTCTAGGTCATGCAAAATTCCTTCAAAATAATAGTATATAATGCTCCATATATACTTTAATCACTTTATTTTAACATCTTGCATTATAATTTTTTTTTTTTGCACAGATCATCATATATATTAAAGACACCTAAAACAAGTTTTTTTTGAATTAACTAGCAAAATAGTAAAGATCAAGGAAGCTAATTACATTAAAATATTTTACCACCTTCTAAAGGGTCATCGATAGCTCACCGACATTGGAGAAGCAACAAATCACCAAGAAGAAAAAGGAATTTCTAATGTGCCCTGTTAATAGAGAAAACCCACCACCAAGACATGCCTTGAAGAGTTACGTCGCACTACTAGCTATGGTTACAGCCAAGATGAGATGTGCCATCTACAGTGGCATTTAGTAGTGCCAAAGTTAGAGAATGGAGGAGAAGGAAACACTATGTAGAAGAGAAAGAAAGAGTCCTCTACAATGCTCCACTACCATTTTGCTATGCCATTTCATCATCGGTAAATTGCTATCCCATGTGAAGCAACACAACCTGAGGTGGCTCATAGTAGCTAGGAATAATGTTCTTCTTCATGCTAGAGATGGGTAATGGCAACCCATTGTATATGGGTCACAGTGGCATTATTCAATTATGTTCACCATGACACTTGACATTTTCCCAAAATGGCCAACCACAACAATGGAGACACCTTGCAATGACAACTTAATGGTCAAGTAAAAGAGAAGTAATAATCAAGAAGAAGAAAGAGTGAAAGAAAGTGTCAGTAAAGAGAGTAAGAAGAGAGAGAAAGAGCTAATAAAAAAATGAGTAGAGAGGAGAGAGAGATAGAGAGAGAGAGAGAGAGAGAAAAGCTTAAAAGGGAGCTAAAGGAATGATTCAATATTTCTTGCACTACGTAAACTCGCCTTTTTTTAATCTTAGCCCTTCATTTAAATCAAATCCATCTTGGCCACCAGATATTCATACTTTGTAATACTCTTTTAAAATTCAACATATTTTAATATACACATAATTATTAAAGAACTATTTAATAATCTCATATACATATAAATAATCAAACGCTAATTTCTAGAATATCATCAACAATTCACAATTTCATGAATAAAGTCATTCAACATAATTGATATACATTTTTCATAAATTTCACACCCTTAAATTTTACACTTTCCAATAAAATATATTAATATTGCTTTTAATAAATAGAATCTTAATACTCACATTTTTATAAAAACTAATTTTATTTATAATCTCAATTCAATCTACTCCTAAAATAGTATTATATATATATATATATATATATATATATATATATATATATATATATATATATATATATTATTTTGGAAGTCCAAAAATAATTATTTTAAACTTTCATAATTCTAAAAAATAATTTATCAAATACAAATAAATTATTTCATAAATCTATGCATTCAGTCTTGAATTAATAATGGCCATATAAAAATAAATTTATTTTTCAAATATTATTATTAGTATCATTTTTAATATTTCAAAACCTTTAATATCGAAAATAAATTTAAAATTAAATATTAACTAAATAAATAAATAATTATCTATAAACATCAAAATTTATAGAACTTTAAATTTTAACTTAGGATATTACATTTTATTTTCGTGGATAATTATAAGCACATTAATTCTCTCTTTGAAAATGATTCTTCTCTCCAATCTATTTTTGCTTACCTTAAAAAAAATTAAGAGATAATCCACTCAAATTATTCCATATGGAATAATTGTCTTTAAAATAATTATGAAGATAATGTCCCTAAAAAAATAAAAATAAATAACTCAACACCATCATAACTCCATTTAAGATTTAACTTTTATATTTATCTCATTAATTAATTAAATAAATTAAAAATTAATGAACAATAAATAATTCCATGTAACATGCTCTTGTGAATGTATCACTAATCACACAATATGTAAGAAAGCACTTGATGCTTTTGCAAGTGAAAATTCAAAGTGTAGTGTTACCATTAGATTTTGCAATGGTAAAACATAAGTATATATATCTTAAAAATATAGAAAAAACATTAAGCATATTCACATAGACATACCATAATTGTATGATAAAAATGATAATGTTTTATATACACTTATTGAAATTAACTTTCATTTGTTAAAATTATGCAAGTATCCAAAAGGTATGAATTTATTCCTACCTTTTATATTATAAGGATGTATAAATATATCCTATTGATTTTGATGGAGCATTTGATGCATTAGACAAACTCCATAAACAAAAACATAGAATAGACACAATTTTAACCAATACCTAGAAAATCTATAGTCCTTCCATGCCCTCCATTTGGATGTTTCACTAACTTTCAATCAAACTTTTAAGAACATTTGCAAATAGACTTTAATCAACAAAGAAAAACTTTTATTACACTAACACAGAAGATAAAATCATTTTTCATGGAAATGCTTTTCAAACTTGCATACATGAAAGTTGAAGAAACCTTTTTTCCAATTAAACCATTAAAAACTAACAAATAATCATAAACTAACAAACTTGACAATTATAGTAACATTTGCAAAATTATTGGATGCTTCAAGTTAGCTATGTACACATAAACAGACAAACATATAAATGGATACACTAAAACAAAACTAAAACACTTTAACCCTATAACAAATGATAATTCATATTGATCAAAGAAAATTGAAATACGACTCAAATAACTATTTAACCATAAATTACTAATAGATAAAGAAAATAAAAATTGTGGTCTAACACACAAAAATCAACTAACAATAAGTTACTAAACCCTAAATCATACAAATTTAATTGAAATGAACTTAACAAATCTAACAAAACAAAAAATAAACCAAAAAAAATATCAAAAATCTAAAAGCAAACCCAAAATATAACAAATTTACAAAAACTTATTGATTAAAGTTTAAAGTAGTAGGAGGCAAAGCTAACACCAAATATAGAAGGTGGCGGCAATGGCAGGGAAAGGTCATGGGAGACAGAACAACAATGGTAGCATAGCCTAGTGTAAAGGAAAGGAAGAGAGGGAAGGAAAAAATGGTAAAATTAGTAACATATTGGTCTGTTGCTAACACAATTTAATAAAATAGTGCCTTTCAATTAGCAATAGATATTAAGACATTCATCAATAATTTCATAACTAATATTCAAAAAAAATTTGATGATGAATTTAAAGACAAATATAATTTTGAGTTGGAAAATTGTATATATTAAAAAACTTAGTGATGGAATTATTAATAGATATTCTTATGTTTGTTGCTAAATTCACAACATATTTTTTTTACTCCTACAAGCTTAGTTACCAATAGTAATTCCATCTCTAAACTTCATTGCAAAATACAAATTTTCTTATAGTGATTATGATGTGAATTCTAGGTTTGGATCATCCTAAATCTTAAAAATCAAACTGAATATTAAGAATAATCATGTCACACTTCAAAAAAGAGAAAGAACAAAAGTGATTAACGAGAAGAGGTCACACTACAAAGGATTTTGATCCTTTAATGAGATTTGACATTGCAAGAGTTGAATCAATTTAATAAGTTTGAAATTATTGCTAGAACCATTAGAGGAAAAGCTCTTTCAAAAGTTCTTTGATTTGAATTTGTCAAAAGTTATAACAATAAGGAACAACTTTCCTTATATAGGTTCTAAAGTCAATAAAACTAATTAGGCTTAATTAGTCCCATATTAAACACTAATTAAAATTATAATTAATTGTCCAAATAAGGTGTCAAACTAATGTACCAATTAACACAAGGCCTAACAATGTCTTATAACACAAGAAAATAGCTTAATAATTCAAATAGGTATCAAGCTTGCTAATAATCGACTATAGTAATCAATTATATGCAAGTAAAGATGAACTTTATTGTAGATAATCAACTATGCTAGTTGACTATAGGCAGGAAGAGATGAACTTTATTGTAAATAGTCAATAACCTCTAAGGTTGATAGTCAACTATTCATATATAATCAGCTAAAGCTAAAATGCATAAGGTTCATCGTCGTCCAAATTGCTTAAAGCTCCTTATCTCTTGCATACAGGCCTTCTCTAATAAGTTTGATAGCCCTTTTTCTAGCTTTTTAGCCTTAGATCTTGTTATTAGACCTTCTTGGATTGATGAATACTCTTCCTCATGATTGAATTCTTGTTAGACTGTACCATTTTATTAGAATATCTTAGAAATTAATTATACATTTAATTTAAATTAAAAAATAAATTAAGTAAAATAAATTATTAAAAACTTTAAAAAAGGTAAAATATTTAGGCATGGTGAGATCTATAAATTTTATATACACATTCCTTTAGATAGGCCTTTCCAATCTCTTCCATCATTCTTTTATTGTTTCTATTATTAAGCTATTTTCCTTGACCAATAATGGCAAATGATACAAACCATAAGTCTTATCCATTGGTTAACCCTTAAAGATCAATTTACATAATTTTTTTTTTAATATTTATGTAAACATTGAGTAAGTGCACAAACTACATGCATTAAAGCCTCGACAAATGAACCAACATTTTAATGATATAGCAACACCCGATGTTATCTTAAAAGCAAAGACTCTTAACCCTAAATATTTATTTTAACTTTAAATTTTTTATAATTATTTTTTATTAACTAATTTTTATTTTAGATAATACATAATTATTTTTTCACATGAAAAATTTTAATGAGATGGTATGTTATAATTAGTTAATTGTGTAAAACTTTTATACATTAATACTAAATAAAATTTATTCTTATTTTTAAATCATCCATGCCATTTAATAAATGTTAAAAGATTAAATATAAATTTAATTTATTGTTAGTTTAAAATATTAGATAAAACTTAGGTAAAATCTTTTAGGTATTTATTGTGTCATTCTTCATTTAGATTAAGGCATGTTTATTAATTGCTTTATTAATTACTATTAATAATTATAATTTGATAATTATAATAACAATCAATATTACAATTATTTTCTTTATAAAGTAATTAATGCACTTGTTGTAATGTGAATAAAGAACTTTATAGCAAAGATCTAAGAATTTTACCTATGTTTTGTCGTAAAGTATTTTATGAACAAAAATAGGTCACGCATAACTACAAAAGATGATACGATGTTACTACATAAACTAAAATTTTTTTGCAATTTAGCGTTAAAATATGGATTGATTACAGCCTAATTTCAAAAATTAAAAAAGCACAACTTTTAACTAAAAAACATTCCTTAGTGGTTGCTAATAATGTCAAAGGTTTACTCACCAAACTAGTGATGGAATAAAAAATATTTTTTAATTTACTAAAGGAAAATTATGCATAATTTTGAAAATTTTTTGTTATAAATTTTGAATTTTTGCAAAAAAAAATTGCGATGGGTTTAGCGATAGACCAAAATAATCTGATAGTAAATTTATCACCAATTGAAATGCACCATTTTATTAATTTCAAATTTGCAACAAAATGTTCACCACAAATTCCATCATTATTCTTAGAATATAGCAACCATGTGACAATAACTCCTAATTTTAGCAAAAAACATTTTTCTCTCTTTAAACCCTTTGTTGACATACCTCTGCCACCTCTACTACCATTAACTAGCCTCCCCACTTCCTTCTATCACCTTCAAGAGTTTCATTGTTAAGCTTTTTCTCTCTTTTAATTGGCTTTTTTTTGTGAAAGATAACCTTATTACTTAAAGTTTATTTGATAGTTTTGTAAAGAATTTTTTAGATTTATCTAGTAATTGAAGTTTAAAATATGCTTTTCATGTACTATGTAAGTATTGGAATACTTTAGTATTTGAATATGGTTTGAATCCATAAACTTGATGATTTAAGGTTTGATAAAGGGAAATTTAGGTTTTTATATGATTGGGATTTTTGTTTTGATTTAATTTGAAAATAAAATAATTTAAGGTTTATTAAGGTATTATAATGTATAAATTGATATTTTATTTTCATGATTGCGTTGATTTTGCTAATTTTATACTCAATTTAATCTTGAATAAGTCTATATATAGGTGATGTTTAAGGTTTTTGAGATAGAATTACAATAGTTAACAATTTAGTATTTTAAAAATGTACTTCACTTATATATTGTAACATAATTTTATTGGAAAAGTAGTTAATGAATTATTAGATGAGATATATATGCAATGCAGAAAAGATATAGATATGCCTAAACATAGATCCTAATCAATAAAAAATAACATCTAAATTCATTTATAGAGTGAATTAGTTTATTACATATGCTTGTACATTGGATTTCTTTTTGCAAAATTAGAAGATTTGGTATCCATGTGCTAAATATGAATGTAAGAAGATTTTTGTACCTAATGTTATGGTTGAGCATTTTATAGGAAAAGATTTAAACCCAATTATTGGTGATAAACATCCTATAGAAAACAAATCCTTAATTCGATGCTAGACATAGCAATCCAAAGTGGAGAAAAGTAAGTAATGGTTTTGAAAAACTAAGTAACAAGCAAAAGGCAATAGTAATGGATGTTGCATAAATGAATTTTGAAGAAAATTTTCATATGAATGTAAAAGAACCTCCTAACCTTAATATATAAAGGTTCTATAATATGTTAGCCAATGCCTAAAAACCTTTGTATAAGGGTTGTGAAAACCATATTCTATTATCTTTTATAGTTAAGCTACTAAATATAAAATCAAACTACAACATTGCATAGTAATGCTACAATGAAATTAGCCAATTAATAAGGGAATGCATGCCTAAAGATTTTTACAAAATAAAGAAATCAGTGTTTAAGTTAAGCCTTGGGAATAAGAATATAGATAGTTACAAAAATGGTTGTATACTTATTAAAAACAATATGCAGATGAAAAGGAATGCATTTTCTACAACCAATAACCATCCTTGCTACACATCCTAATGATCTATTTGAGAACAACATAAGAAGATTCCTATAAAAAAATTATGGTATTTGCCCCTTATTCCTAGACTGCAAAAGCTGTACTCATCGAAGTTTGGTGCTAGCTCAATGAAATGGTATCATGAAAACCTTTATAAACCAAGGGTTCTATCTTATACATTAAATGGAGAAGTATAAAAACACTTTGACTACACCCATCCTCACTTTGCCAATGATCCTAGGAATGTGAGACCAAGCTTGTGTGCAAATACCTTTACTTCATTTGGCTAATTCTAATAATTAATGTTGGTCTGTGATTGTAACTCCTTACAATCTCTGGCTTTTTGATCGTTACATTGCAATCAGAAAAACAATTTCTCATGTCATTGCGTAGCCAAAAGTATTTCTCTAGATGCTTAAAACTCTTTTTTTTAATTAATTGTGGGTCACAAGAAGGGGTACTAGTCACGAGTGCCCCCCTGTGACCAGAGTGGCATTTTTTTAAATTAAATTTGAGCTTAATTTTATGTATTTTAATTTAGATTTTTTTTAATTTTTTAATTTTTAATTTGTTACCCTCTTTTTATTTTTATTTTTAATTTAATTTTTTATATATTGGATGTTGCTTTAATACTAATTATTCAATGTTTTAGAAAGAAATCAAATTATTAACTCTCACAATATTATAAAATATATAATATAATAAAATTAGTAAATATTATAAGATCATTAAAATAATTAAAATTTTAATAAATACAAATTTTTACCTATTCTCTTGTAAACTTATAAGTTGTAAGATTCAAGTTATAAAAATTAAATTTTCATACAATATTTTATCATAATATCATGTGTATATCTATATAAATATTTAACTAAATATGAAATAAAAATATAATCTATATAATAAAAATAAATATTTCATTAGTAAAGTATATTAAATTAAAATGTGATACAATTTAATTCGTAAAAATTTAATTACATATAAATTATATATTATTAAGAAAATTTGAAGTAAAAATCATAATATTATAATACATTATTTATTTTGCATTTTATCCCATAAAATGTTCATGTAACATAAAAAAATAAAAAAAAATTATGCATAAGAAATGTTAATTAAATACTTGAAAATAATTTTCTAAATTATATGACAAAAATTATTAAAAATTAATATATTATAATGTTGTAAGTCTTATTTAAAAATTTAAAAAATCACATTATTTGATAAAATATTTAATTAATTAGGATAATTGAATATTAAGTATTAGTTTAATAAAATTTAGTCTATAAATTTCAAATCTATGAAAAGCTGTACATGAAAAATTATTGCTCAGAATGCTTAAGACTTTTTTTTTTTTTAAAAATGTATTGATCACATGTAAGGGAACCCGTAATCAATCTGACTGGTCATGGGTAGGCCTCTCCAGTGATCAGTCTATTTTTTTTCATCAATTTATTTCTTTTTTTTTCTATTTTTTATCTGATTTTGGAACTAATTTTTTTAATTTTCAATCATTTTTAATTTGTGATCCTTTCTTTATTTTATTTTTAATTTTTACTTAATTTATATTTAATTTAATTTTTTATATTTTGAATGTTTATTTGATACTAATTAATTAATATTCTAAATAATAATCAATAATACTATTAACTCTTATAAAATTTTGCAATATATATAATATAGTAAAATTAGAAACTATCGTTAGAATAATTATTAACTCAATAAATATAAATTTTTATATATTCTCTTGTAAACTTATTAATTAAAAGATTTGAGTCAAAAAAATAATTTTTTAAATAATATTTTATTATACTATGATGTATATATTTATAAAAATCCCGAAACAAATATGAAATAAGAAAATAATCTATATCAAAAAAATAAATATTTTATTAGTAAACTATGTGAATCCATAATATGAAACAATTTAATTTAAAAAAATAATTACATATAGATAATATATTTTTACAAAATTTTTAAAGAAAAATAGTAATATTATAATACATTATTTAACTTTCATTCTATTAAATGTAATATTCATGTTATATAAATAATAAAAATAAATTATGCATTAAAAATTTTAATTTAATACTTAAAAATAAAGTGTTGAATTATGTGAAAAAATTATTAAAACTTAATATATTATAATGTTATAATTCTCATTTAAAAATAAAAAAAAATCACATCATCAGATAAAATATTTAATTTATTAGGATAACAGAATATTAAGTATAAGTTTTATAAAATTCAATTTGTAAGTTTCAATTTTTTAAAATTTAACAGAGCAGAATTTAATTATTTTATGGTAAGTTGAAGGCAGTATTTGACTTTAACATTAAAAAAATAATAATTAAAATAATTTTAGGTTAATAATAATTAAATCAATTTAATTATTTTATGGTAAGTTGAAAGTGGTATTTACTAATTTTATTATATTATATATTGTATAATATTATGAGAGTTAATAATTTGATTTCTTTCTAGAACATTGAACAATTAGTATTAAAGCAACATCCAATATATAAGAAATTAAATCAAATATAAATTAAATTAAAATTAAAAATAAAAAGAGGGCTACAAATTAAAAATTAAAAAATTAAAAAAAGGTCTAAATTAAAATATATAAAATTAAGCTTAAATTAGATTTTAAAAAAAAAGCCACTCTGGTCATGGGGAGGGGCCCACCCGTCCCCATGACCAGTACTGGTCACAGGTTCTCCTTTCCCGTGACCCACAATTAATTAAAAAAAAAAGAGTTTTAAGCATCTAGGGAAATACTTTTGGTTGCCAATGATATGGGAAATTGTTTTTCTGATTTCTATGTAATGGTCAAAAAGCCTACAATCTCTCCTTATGGATATGTGTGAAATAAGAATACATGTTCCTCAATTTGATTATCACAGGCCCCAATAGTCTAAAGATCAATATTGATGTATACCTGAAAGCATTGATAAATAAAGTAAAAGTGTTGTGGGAAAATAGTGTACATATATATGTTGTATCTTGAAAACAAAATTTTTATTTTATAGGTTGCATTATTGTGGACCATCAATGACTTTCTTACATATAAGATGTTATTTGACTAGTAGACACAGCAAAGGCTAGCAAACCCCAATTGTATGGAGTTTTCTAAACTTTTCACATTCAAAAAACTTCATTCTTTTCTTTTCATAAGTGTAAGTTACCTCTAGACCACCTATTTAGGAGGAATAAAAATGTTTTTGAAAAAAATATAGTAGACAAATCATGTCCACCCTTAAGAATTGATATTGAAACCTTTTGAGAAAGAGTTATGTATATACCCAAAGTTATGGGTGAAGAGCATGCGATACATAATGAATGGCATCAAGAAAACTATAATTAGACAAAATAAAGTATCTACTGAAGCTGGCCTATTGGTAGATAAATCTTATTTGTCAAAATCTAGGTGTTATGCATATTAAGAAGAATATATTCAATGATGTGTTTAACACAATGATGGATATGACTAGTAAAATAAAGGGTAATATGAAAGTTAGCATGGGTTTAACTGAGTTGTGAAAGTGTAGTAAAATTGAGCTAGTTCAATAAGGCAACAAAAGGATGTTTAAGCCTAAGGCATAATACATATTGAATATGGAATAGAAAAGAATAATACTTGAATGGATAATAAAATTAAGAGTTCCATATATTTATACTTCAAACTATGCTAGATGTGTAGATATATGAGAACTTAATGATAAGAATGAAAAGTCATGATTATCATGTATTTATAGAATAATTACTATCACTTGCTTTTAAAGAATTGCTAGAGTCCATTTAAAATGTGCTAGTTGAGATGAGTTTGTTATGAAAAACTTGTGCTTAAGCAACTTACAAGAAGAATAATTGTTAAAAATAGAATAAAATATTCATTTCATCATTTGCAAGTCAAAATGAATACTTCCTCTAGTCTTTTTGGATTTAATGGAACACCTTCTAGAGTACTTGCCATACAAAGATTTGGCAGGAAACTCCATCCAATATTATTGGATGTACCCATTTAAGAGGTAAATTTATTAGTTGATTCATCTATTTAGTTATTTCTTCAAACTATTAACTATGTAATATGCCTTGTTGATTGGTAGGTTCCTTCACACTATTAACTATCAACTATGTAATATGTCTTGTCATGTATTCATAGAATAATTACTATCACTTACTTTTAAAGAATTGCCAGAGTCCATTTAGAATATACTAACTGAGATGAGTTTGTTTTTGAAGACTTGTGCTTAAGCACCTTACAAGAAGAATAATTTGTTGAAAATAGAATCAAATATTCATATCATCATTTGCAAGTTAGAATGAATAATTCCTCTAGTCTTTTTGGATTTAATGGAACACCTTCTAGAGTACTTGCCATACAAGGATTTGGTAGGAAACTCCATCCAATATTATTGGATGTACCCATTTAAGAGGTAAATTTGTTAATTGATTCATCTATTTAGTTATTTCTTCAAACAATTAACTATGTAATATGTCTTGTTGATTGGTAGGTTCCTTCACACATTAAACAAGAAGGTGAAAAATAAAACCCATATAGAAGGGTCTATATGTGAAGCATACCTCACTGAGAAGACATAGACTTTTTGTTCACATTACTTTAAACCCTATATGCATTCTAAGAAGACTAGAGCTTCTAGGAATAATGATGATAGGGACATAGAAAATGGTGAAGAAGTTTGTTCTAGATTTAGTTATCTTAGTTGTCTAGTAGGGGGATGCAAAAGTTAAAATTTATTAGACCAAAAGTACTCCATGGCTCAAATGTATACATTATTGAACTATGATAAGGTGCAACTATATGTAAAATAGGTGTCATAGAATGAGTTTAATTAATGTAATGATATATATTTCAAAATTTTTTTATAAGAACTAATGATATGGTGTAAGTTACAGCCTTTTTGAAAAAACATTACCACATGTGTTCTTAGCCGTAACTAATAAGGAGGTGAACACGTGTATTGAAAATGAATTCTCCTTATAGCTTCACAACTATGTAAGTCAAGTCATATTCTCCTTAATTAGAGTTTGGTGCATGAATGCATACATCATAATATCATAAAATTAATTATTATTGATTTGCTAAAAGTAATGCAACATAAGATGACAAATTAGGTCGTAATCTAGTGATCCCTTGAAATATCCTTTTCAAATGATTTACTAATAATGATTAAACAATGGTTTAAGCTCTTTATGTATTAAAAATAGAAAGAATGAGTGTAAAAAAAGCAAAATAGAAAATGAAGACATAATATACATGAAATGTAAATAGATTTGAATAATATACAAAATACAAAATAGAACACAGAACCAATTTTGGGAGGGTTTGATATGAAATTAAAATAAATGTATTAAAAAAATAAAACATAAAAATAAAATAGAAATAAAATCAATAAAGCAAAGTAGTCGATTCAATGGTTTAAGAAATCTTAGTATGGATCAATCATAAATCATAAGATATTTGACTATTTCAATTAATTTTCTAACCTTGAATTATCCCAAATCCTTACAATAATTCATGCATCCTATGCCAGATGACCATCTAGAAATTGATTAATTAAGATTAGTAGAATTAAACAACCATTATAATTTATAAAGAAGCTCGATTAAAATTAATTTGAAAATAGAATTCAACTGAATTAAAGGATTAAATTAGAAACCTCTAATTTAATCTCTCAATCCTTTATCCTTATATGTAAAATCATGATTAATCAACCATGATTTAACGTAAAAATAACAAAAAATCAAAGTTATAAAGTTATAAAGTTATACTAAATAAGCATTCAACTCATGCAATTTCAAAATAATTAGCATAAAGAATTAAGAAAAAAGAAAATCAATTAGAAAAAATTAACATTACAGATTAGAATCTCATAATTCAATAAAGATGAGTCTCAAAATCCCTAATTCAACTAAAAGTTTAGCCTTCCATGGTTAAAGAACAAGAAACTAGAAAGAAAGGAAAAAAAAACTATCTTGTTGAATTGTGTAGTATGTAAAAATATTCTTGCCTTTGGAGGTAGGAAACTTTATATCTAACTTGCCATCTTTTAAAACCCTTTTAAAACCTTATTGGACATGAATCATATGCCTTTTAGGATTACAAAAATAAGGCTTTGGTAATTTTAGAAGTCCAAAACCCATTCTACAAAATAATGTACTAAAAGAGTTATAGTAGCAAAATTTTATAGGTTTGACATTCACCTAATATAATACTACTAAAACTATATACTTTTGGTAAGCTATAAACATAAAATTTGTAAAGCCATATCTTAGGAAGCTTTAGGCTCTAGTTTCACATTAATTAGACCTTTATAACTCTACATATGTTATAAAAATCAAAACTCGCTCAGTTAGGATAGAAGTAAAGCTTCAACTTTTTAACTAAATTAGATCTTCCAGAAGTTCAAATTGGACTTTAATTAAAATATAAAAGTTGCAGAGATTTATTAAGCTTTCTAAGATATAAAAATCATCCTAATCCAACATTCAAAGCTCAAGATATAGTAAAAAATTTAAAATAATGTAAAAAATATAATACTAATAAAATAAATTTAAAATATTGTAAAACTAATCCTAAATTACATAATAAGGCTAATTCTATAAAACTAAGCATATGTAATACGCTAAAAGACACAAAATAAGAGGAAATAGTATAAATAAAATCTTGTTCATCAGTGCACCTAATGCATGGGTTCTATTAACACTAACAATGTAAACTTATTTTATGACTAAGTTCTAATTGTAGAGAACATGATCATTAATGAAAAAATACTTGATATAGCATGAGGCCCAAATAGAAAACTATACACATGACCTATATATTTTGTCAATGGTTATAAATTTCACCTAAAGCAATAGAGTTATCACTAATCCACCTCTAACTTTGGTGTATGCATTAACAAATCTAGTGATGGACACTTGAAAAGAACTATTACAAAACTTTAAGAGGCCATCAAATTAAATTACGGTGGATTTCTAGTAAAGAAGGTAGTGATATTTAATTATAAATGGTTTGCCTTCACATCTAATAAGGGAACAAGATGGCATAAATAATATGACATCATTAAGGCTAGGGCATCTTAGCATAATAACAAGTTTAATAATTTCATCTTTGCTTAACAAGCCTTGTAGGTGTATTACATTTCATACCTTGGTTATAGAAAGGATTACAATGACTAATTAGTTGTTATTAAAACCAAAGCAAGAAATGCCATTGATACTCCATCAATAAATAATGTCATAGATGCCTTCCAAGATGATAAGCAAATGCACGTAATGCCACCATGTATTAACAATGAAAAGATTGGAATACTGATGGATAAGTTAGGATATCTTAAAGTTATTCTTATCAGCAATATTGTACATAATGACTTAAATGACCTCCAAGACAAAGAAGAAGCTAAAATGGATAAGGAAAGTAAAAATGATAAAGAAGAGGAAGACTATAAAGAAAAGACCAGCTGATAAAGGAATCCAATATGATAGAAAGTCTTCATCATATATTAAGTTATCTTTGATATACATAGAATAGTATTTTCATGAAGCATGTATTCAATGACCATTGTAAATGATACTAACTTAATATTATTTCATTTATTATAGGTTATTAAATTTTTCGCAAGCCTAGATTAGGTGAAAAGTTTGATACTTGATCATGATATTTCTAAAAACTAGGTGTCTAAAACCTATTACTGATGATAAATTTCCTTCTTTAGACTATATTATTTTTATATTATTTATTACAATGTGAAACATGAAAAACAAATTTCATCAAGGAAGATAGGTCATCTAAAAATTATAAAATTCAATAGAATGAGAGGGTCCATCAAGATCATGCTATGAAATGGATCATTAGTGCCTTATGAAACTTTCATTAGCAAGGTTTATTGTTGCAAGCCTAATTGTACTATTAAGGTCCCATAAAAGTTTCAAGACCTTCTTTTCAAGGTCTTCTCTTCTATAACCTTAAAAAGAAGATCCTTAAACTTATGTGACATTTTGATAGCATAATCAGGCTTATAATAATAAATCTTGCTTGTAAAGGTTTCATAAGACACTAATTATTCATTTTTTAGCATGATTTTGATGGAATCTTAATTTTATTGAATTCTATAACAGATGAGGTTTGAACAAAAAGATACTTAAATGCCTAGGGGGATTGTCTTTCACACAAGAATAAAAAGTTTTTAAAAGGGTTAAAGAGACATACTTATAAGTCCTAAAGTTCCACTTATTAGGATTTTTGTCATTTTTTAGAAATATTGGATTCAATTTTTAGTTTATCTATAGGTTTCACAATTTTATATTATGATATTTACATTAAATAACTAGAAAATTAATATTTAATATTACTAAATCCAATTTAGGAAATTTATTAATTAAATTTAGTATTGTTGTAGTTGAATTGTATTTACTCAAGTGTGCTTCAAAGGTTTTTTAATTACAAGATGTAAGTACAAAAAAGGAGTACAAGAAAGTAGTTATAAGGCTAGATAAGGAATAAGAACTCTACAATCGAGGGCAAAAGAACCTTCTTTCACACACTTAATGGATTTTTTTAGCCTTATTTTTTTGTTTTTCTAGAAAGGTAAGATTAGTTAATATAGGAGTTTTGAAAGTCTCTTTTCAAAAACTTTCTATTTTTAGCTCTATTCTAGTAGAAGATGTATTCTTCATTTTGATGATCATTTGGTATTTCTCTATCTTAATATGTTTTTTAGGATTTTTTATTTCATCCTCTTTTTAGGATTTATGAAGTGGTATTTATAGTATGGTAAGGGTTGACATAGATACAAGTTGTAAGAATAAAGGTGTTTGTATGGAAGGTTAGGCTTGGTAAAGGATTTAGAGGATAATAGGTATGAAAGGTATAAGGTAGTAAATGTTTCTTTAGTAGTGATAGAGGGAGTAAAGTGTGAAGGTAGTGGTAGTGGTGATTTCCTATGAGGCTGCTAAAGGAATTTTGTCAAGTTAAGATTTGTCAATGATCCATTAAGTGTAAAAGCCTTAACATTAATTATAATCCAAAAGGCACACAATCAAAAAAGGTTTGACATGACATGCCTTCCTCTCTAAGAGGTTAAGGTGAGCCCTTTATTTTAATCCTTCTAAGCCATATAATTCAAATATTTCCAAGAGGGTACGAAAGAATTTCTAGTTTTTCACTTTTGAGCTCTAGCCCTTTTTCTTACTTTTTTACCATGGCATTTAAAAGGTCTAAAAGAAACCAAAATTTTGTTGTAACTAAAAAGGCCTTAAAACATGTTTTCATTCCAAACGAGATAATCCTTTTCTTCTCTTTTGCTAGTAAAGGGAGATTGGTGATGGAAAAATCCAATTATGGTAATGCTTTCATTGTCACCCCTCAAAATTTCAAGGATATAGATAAATTAAGTGGATAGCTTATTAATTGTGATAAGATGAGATGCATTTATCCTAAAGTTTTGATGGGGTGGATTATACTAGCTGCATGCTTTTCCCCAAGCTAGCTATCCCTTAGTGTAATAAGATTCCTTTCTAAATCTTTCTCTACTAAGGGCTTTTATTCTTTGACATAGGATACCTTTAGGAATAAAGAATATAAGTAATTTTTAAAGTAGGTAAGAATCTTGAAAGTGGTTAAAACATTTTTTTAACCTTCAAATGTATAGGAACACAAATGACTTGTGATATTATTTGGAAAGATGGCTAAGTGAGACTTATGTCTTCATGGCTAAGTGGGGAAAGTTTACTCCTACTTTGGAAAATGTTATTATTTTATACTAGTTACTTGTCTTCAGTGAGGTAGAAATAGCATTGCTATCTCAAAAGGGTGATGAATACAACATTGCATTTGGGCTGAAGAGTTACCTTTAGACATGTGGTAAGAGCCTAAATTTTATGAGAGATAAATTTACTTTTCCAAAGTGGGTAAGAAACTTCTTTGGGAAACTTAGGAAGAAGATTAGCAAGGATGGAAACAAATTTTCTATGCGTAGTTTAAGATACTAACACCAACAAAGTGATAGACCTTTTCTTTCCTCCTTTTATGATTGATTAGCTTGGTCAATTTATTTTCCCAAGTCCCTTAGCTAAGTCGTTGAACCCTAATATTTTTCTTATCAAAGATTATATTACATTAGGAAAACAATACTACAACAAATTAACATTTGTGCCATAATTAAAATCGTGGCACAAGATCAAAATTTACGTAGTTATGCTATTTAGCTATGGAAATACTGATTAAATGGTCTCATGGCACAAGTAAGCGTGACAAGGAAATTGCCATGAGAAAGAAGGTCCTGTGGTATAAATAATTTTTTTGGCCACGAGTTCACTTGTGGCTAATAGATTCTTCTAGTCATGAATACAAATGTGGCAAGAAAGACATATCTATAGCTAGTAACTTATATTGTCACGAATAAAATCTTGGCAAAAAATAAAATAAAATAATTATAAAAATTAATGTAATTAGATAAAATAATTTATATATATAAATTAAATCGATTATTTAGTCAATTTAATCAAGTGTTATCATATCATTTTATTTGTACATTTATTAAAATATATTAATACTTTTAACCTATATCTAGTTAGGATAAATAATTGAAACTCTATTTGTCTAGAAATTACAAATTACATATCGAAAATTGAATCTGAATCTCCAAGTTGAGGAATATCATGTCTTTCCATTATACTAGTTTACTTCCTTAGTATTATAATATAATATATTTTATATAAAGTTTTAATTGATCAATTAATTTCAAAAATAAAACTATACTTATATGATATTAATTATATAATAAAATATTACAAATATATATATAATAAAAATACAATAATAATAAATTATTTTATGATTTTATTTTAAAAATTAATTTTTTATAAACTAAATTTTCATTTGTTTCGTTACTAATTTTACTTATATTAAATTTATCTTTTACAAATATTTTATATCAAATTTATCTCTCATAAATAATTAATTAGTTAATTTTATTCTTTTATTAATATTTTTCATTAATTATTTTTAACTGAGTTATTAAAAAATAAAAGTAAGATTTTTACATCTTTCAAGTAATTTTTATCATTTTCTAAAATTCCTTCAATAAAGGTTGAATTATATGAAATAAATATCTATACAAATCATAACTTTAAATTATTATGTATAGTTAAATTTTAATTATAAATTAAAATTTAAATTATTATAAATTATTTACTTTTAATTTCTATTAATAATATATATTTTTATTATTCATAAATATAAGTCAAATTATTTGAACCTTCATTAATTTTTTGTATTAATTTCTTCTTTCATATTATTTATATTTAATTTTTATTCTTCTATTTATCAAGTCATTAACCTATCAATAAAATTATAAATGAATAGACTAAATTAATTATCTCATAAACTATACTATTTTTATATAATACAATAATTTTAGTATTTTCATAATATATATCTTCTTTGTTAAAATATTTTTTAAAAATAATGTGAAGCGATAAAAAATAAATTTTTATAATATTTTATATCTTGAAAATTTTTTTGTTTAATTGATATTTTAAAAATTGAACTGAATAATGAATTAAGAAAATTGTTATATATGTATGTATTATATATATATATATATATATATATATATATCCTATTTATTTTTAATTTTAGTATGTATAGAATTTAAATTCATTAAATAATTATATAATACAATCTTTATTATATTATAATATTTATTTTGTTGATATATATTAATTTTATTATATAAATTTAATTGATGGAAAGGTAAATAATTATTTATTATTTATGAAAACTAGCTACATTCTAATAAATATTAAATTTAGTACATATGTAAATAAAAAAACTTAGGAACTTAATAATTGAATTCTTTCTTACATATCTTAAGGTATGGGGTTCAACTCTTATTTTAATTATTTTAATAAAAATAATAAAAGTACATAATTATATAATTTATGGGTAGTTCCATCTTTTTACATATATTTTATGAATCAGTTAATTGAAAATATTAAGTTCTATCACTTTTTTATTTTGATTGATAAGGCTAATCAGTTGATCAATTAATGAATTAGTTATTTGCTAAACATTTATAATATATAACATTTATTTATTTTATTATCTATCATATTGTAGCATGTTGCACTTATTATAAATAATATTTTTTATATGTATAATTACCAAAAATAATATATTTAATTATGATTTTATTCATAAAACTAATTTATAGCATAAGTAAAATTTTGATATAGATAAATTTTTCTAACTTATATGATAAAATAAGTGATAATTTGTCATAAGAAATGCGTATTTGTAACTTAATTTATAACACAAGTGATACTTTATTATAGGAAATGTGTTCTCATAACTTAATTTATAGTACAAGTAATACTTTACTACGAGTAAAATTTTTCTATAGTGCAAGTGATACTTTGTCACGAACAATATGTTCTTGTAGCTTAGTTTTATGATGCAAGTGATATTTTACTATAAGGAATATGTTCTTATAACTTAATTTATGGTACAAGTAATACTTTGCCACGATTAAAATTTTTTCATAATACAAGTGATACTTTGCCACAAACAATATGTTCCTATAGCTTAATTTTATAACACAAGTAATATTTTGCCACGAATAAAGTTTTTCCATAGCATAAGTGATATTTTGCCATGAAGATTGTGTTCTCATATCTTTATTTGTGGCATAACTAATATTTTGCTATAGGCAAAGTTTTCCTGTAGCATAATTTTTTTAATTTTTTAGATATTTATTTGAATTTTCTTATTCCAGTGGCATAAAAGTTAATTTGTTGTAGTGCAATTAGTTGTAGCCTTAGCTTTTCTTGCATGCCTTTACCTTCATTTTAGCCAACTCTAAGATAAATTCAATGTTTTGATGGCAAGTATTCTGTGAATAGCTTTGTGGATGCCACATTTCTACAATTATTTTTATACAGTTGTGTTGGAAAATATTAGTCTAGAAAAAATATTAAGAAATATGTCATATACATTCTGTCAAATAAAATGAAAAAGTTGGTGAAGATGTGTTATAAAATAAAAGAAAATGTGTTAAGTTTGGTTAACTTATAGAATATGAAATACAATATTTTATGTTTTAGTTAATATTGGTTATCTATAAATAGGCATCCTACAACCTTGTGTAAATGGAGCTCTCAAAGAAGAGAGAAAACTCCCCAAGTACAATAACACTTGGTAAAAAATGTAATGTTATGATAAACCTTTATGCTGCTTACTTCTATGTGTTTTTGTTTTTATTTCTATTTCTCTATTTCTCTATTTCTACATTTTGGCTCTATTTTCCTATAATTTTTCTTATTTTTTCAATATGGTATCAGAGCTAAAATAATCTTAGTGGGCTATGAGAAAAAGAGAAAAAACTAGTACGTCTTCCTTTTCATAAAAACCTTAAAAAAATAATGTTTGTTCATGGTTTCAAACAGCTTCTCTGTTCCATTCTCTCCTACTTCCATTAGAGTTAACTTCCTTTTATGACAATTAAGACGAGAGTCTATTTAGAGGCTTATGATATGTGGGAAGTATTTGAAACTAGAAGAAATAGCATATGAAGATAAAGAAGAAGCAATAGTAGTACCACAATAAAAAGAAAAAGAAAGATATGATATTGTAAAATTAGAAAAAAAATGCAGAGAAGAGATCTTTCAATAGGAAGGATCTATAGAAGATGATGAAGATGTTGATGCCAGTATTACAACTGAAACTCCAGCGAGTCTAGCAGGAAAAAATCATGAGGAACGGCTATGTGTTTTTTTCTAGATTAAGGGAGAGTGTTGGAAAAAGCTAATCTAGAAAAAACATTAAGAAATTTGTCGTATACATTTTGTCAAATAAAATGAAAGAGTTAGTGAAGATGTATCCTAAAAGAAAAGAAAATGTATTAGGTTTGGTTAACTTGTAAAATATAAAATGTAATATTTTATGTTTTAGTTAATATTGGTTGTCTAGACATTTTGAAACCTTGTGTAAATGAAGTTCTCAAAGAAGAGAGAAAACTCCCCAAGTGCAGCAACACTTGATAAAAAATGCAATGTTATGATAAACCTTTCTGCTGCTTGCTTCCATGTGTTTCTGTTTTTGTTTTCATTTCTCTGTTTCTGCATTTTAGCTCTGTTTTCCTATATTTCTTCTGGTTTTCCAACATTATGACTATGGTTTAAGGGAGAGGACTGTTCCTACTAGTCAGACTCATCCATGCATCTAGCGATGGGGTAAACCCCATAGACGGATATCGCTCTTAGACATTAGAGTCTAAGTTTTAGCTTAGAAACTACACATCAAATCCTCCAGAGTATGCTAGAGTGGGATTATATACAAACAAAACTCAGGATTATGTTAATCATCTTTCTAATAATGGATCATGGGCAAAGGGGGATTTTGATCTTTAACTCATGATTGTTACTCCTGTTGTATTGGTAGGGTTTGTTGATATGGATTTATTTTATCAAGGATGTGGCATGATGTTTTGTTGCAATAACTGTCTGGATAAGGTGACAAGGCATTTAGAATTTGTCAGACCTTTCGTGCCACGTTTTTGGCCAACGATCCAAATGAAATAAGGAGATGGACTACCTTTGAAGGATTTTAATCTTTGTACCAAAATGGCTAATGCGATTAACCTCCTTCCTCATGTTATCTTAGAAGGAAATTGTTTACCGTTATGGTTGAGGAAGTTAGTAGAAACAAAGCAACAGATTATCCTTCAAGCTACTTTAGTAGGTGTTTTTATAAACCGCTTGGAGCCGTAAGGAGATGGACCCATTATACAACCAAGCCCCTCAATCAAATGCCAAGAAGGATAAGAAGAATGAAGTTATCCCTTTTCAATTAGATGCTGAGAGGAGAAAGAAAGGAAAACAAGCCACTCCTTCCCAATCGTTGGCTAAGAAGAAGAAAAGGAAAGAAGTTACCACTTCTGAACATAAGCCTATGGAATTGAAAAAGGTTAAATCCAAGAAGTCGAAGAAGGCTGAGAAAGTAGTTCCTACACTTCTGAGCAAGACTTCGGAAGGGCAATCCAGTCTTGGTAAAAGAGCAATAAAGTCTGCTACGGGTGTTGATCATCGCCATAGCAAAAAGATAAGGATGGTTAACATTAACTGTTATCTAATACAGTCTAACTTGGAGGTAAAAGCATTGCGTCCTTATTACTTCCTTATTAGCCTTTGCATCTGAAATTGGCCATCCTAGTTACCATTGCCTGACTATTAATTTTTTTACTATTGTAGAAGGATGCTTCAGAAGAATCTTCAGAGATGGTGATAGAAAGATCTTATGTTGATGATAATAGAATGCAGACTCTATAGGCTGCCTTTTAAGCAGTCCTGCTTATTCTTCTTACACCAGATTAGCTTCTATAAACCGTGGCACATCTCCTCCTCTAGGTAACTAGTTGTATATTAGGACTTTCACCTTTGATACTTTATCTATCCTATGCCATTTTATGATACTTGGAAATTATATCCCTTTGGGTCATTCTAACGCACAACAATCTCCAACACCAGTTAACTACTACTTTTCTAACCTAGATCGAGTGCCTTTAGAGAAAAGAACATGTTTAAAAGGCATATCATTGAGACAGAAAGTTGGCACAACAGATTCTCAGACCGAGGTAGTGCAATCCAGAAGATTTTCATTGGAGGTTTTGGAGTCGGGTTATTCAGGGGATGTTGGTGCGGATAATCCACTCAAATGGCTTTAACAGGAATGTGTAGGGTAGATCAGCATGCCTATTAAAGTACAAAATGAATCCTTGGCTAGGATGGGATCCTCCTTCACTGTTGCGGTTGCTAGGAGGAAAGATGAAGTTAGACCACCACAGCCTTTGTTAATAGAGACTCAAACGATTAATACTAGGATCTAGTATCTTCTCGACAATATGTTTGATAAGTTAAGACAGACTGAAGGGTCTCTAGTAGAAATGCATAAGACTCAAGATGTTGAAGAGACTCCAACAAATGCTAGTGAAACACAAGGAGAAATTAATCATGGTGGTGAAGGTACAATGACAGAGGATACAGCAGAGCCTTCTCGAATTTTTCTTATTGAGGAGAAAACTTGCCATAAAAAAGTTGAGGCGAGGCTTCAAAAAGAACATGATCATTCTAGAAGTGAACGTTGATTCATTCATTTCCTGCAGTTTATCTCTCTTCTTTTCAACCCTAACTAATGTTTGCCCTCTGTCCTTTTTTTTCCTTTTATAAAAGAAAGGGCAGATCGCTAAGAAAATTTAGATGCCAATGTTGCTTTGCAAGGGAAGAGCCCTGCTTCAATAAGTAACTGTTGTTCATATATTTTGTTTCCTTTTTTCTTATTTCTTTTTTTTTTAATTATTTGTTTACCATTTATTTTCTTTAACAGGTAATAGAGCTCTGGTTTCTACCGTAGAGGATTCTTTGGCTCAACTTCAGATCGTGGATAATAGTTTTAAGTCAGCTCCTGAGCAACGTTTTATGGTTTCATTTTCTCCATTTTCATCTGATTTTCACACGGATTCGGAAGGTCTAGCTAGTTGTGTTGACGAGGAAATCATTGATGCACATTTAGATGTATTGGTGATCATCGTGGGAACTATGACCTCAACTCCAATTTTTGATGTCATGCTAAAACTACTTATGTCAACATCCTCAATTAATCTTCACTGATTTCGGTGGTAAGAATATAAGAGCGACTACAGTGTATGCTATACTGCTTTATTTCTCGAGAAATAACGGAAAGAAGCGCAAATAAGCCATTGTGAGGAAAGGACTTAGATTTTTGCATAGACAATAGGGATCTTACTTGGTTCTTTCCTAGACCTTATTTTGCTGGTGTCGTGGAGCAGCTACATGTTTATAAAATGCTTAAAACTAAAGATGCCAACCATGTTATTGAAAAGGTTGAGCGAGTTGTAGCTGAGAAAAAGGCTAAGAAGGTCAAGCATTAGTCGCGAATAGATTAACTTAATAAAAGGGTTTTTGAATATTTTTTTTTAATGTATCGATCGTCCTAATGCCTTCAGAATTTCAATGAAGTAACAATGTTTTATATATCATTCTCATTCTTTTTCCTTTATATATATAATTTTTTACTTATATCAAGAGAGGTTCCAACGACCTTTCTTTCTCTGCCGCGTTACTACATTGCCTTCTTATTTTTTTTCTTTCCCACCTTCCACCTTTCTTATCACTATAATTGTTGGACCTGTATCTAACTACGGTGTTCTTCTGAAAATACTGCATGTGTTATCTTGTCAAATTAATGGTTGTATTTATGGTCGTGTCACTGTACTGGTCTCTTGCTTTTTCTACTTCAACTTATAAATTGCTTCTCTTCATGCACATTATTCATCGTTTCATCATGCCTATCTTTCTTTTTCTTTTTTTTTTCCCCATAATTATGAATCATTATTGCCAAGTTACTTCATATAGGTTCGATAGGGAGGTGAGCCTTTTAGAAGCAGAAATAGTCTTGGGCTTCTACAGGAAATGCCATTTAGTTGAGTTGACTAATAATCTTTTAAACCAGATCGCAGTAAATCCTATTGATGAAGTGTGATGGCACATATTAGGACCTAATTTCTCATGCGAAGACGTTCATGCCTTCTATTGCTATCACTATATTGGAGCTTTCATACTGCTATTCGACTCAAAGGAAGCTTGGCTAATTCCTCTTACCATCTACCATGCGCGAGACTGTCAATATAGGAGAAGTTAGGGACTCTTTGGGCATATTCAGAGAAGGCATAGAATTAAGAACTCAAGTTTTTGTATCCTCAGGATGCAAAGTAGGTGATCGCTCATTAGGAGTGGTGGTCTTCTATGCGAATCTGTGAGCATGACTCGGATACTGAACAACTGTAAATAACCTGCAAGGAGGGCGAGCCTGCTTATTACAGTGCAAGGCTTGAGAACACTCTCATGGAATTGAGCATCCAAGTTTTCTTTTGTGTTGGTGGGGGGGGGGGGTAAAAGATGTTGAACAAAGACATTGGAATATGAAAGGCACGCAAAGTGTCACACCTTAACTTTATCCACCTAACTTCTGATTTCGTATGGATGCAAGATTTGGATGCCAAAGGTGCAGTACATTTGAGTCTCCAATGGCTTGTAACAGAGATGACTCAACGTCATCATTTGTCAATGTTGATCGAGACAGGGACCAAGTTGGAGAGCATTACACCAAGGATGCTATATCGGAGCTCTCTTACTCTGATTTAGAAAGAATTGAACCAATATTATTTTTAGGCAGTGTTTAGCTCCTTCGGTATAAGAGTACCATGACCATAGACTGCAAGCAGCAAGGCTTGAATTTCTTTAATGGTGTGTCTGGATTGGAGAGAAGTGAGGGAAAAAAGAAGTTGGGAAAGAGAGAAGTGGGTGGAGAAAGAAGTGGGAGGAGAGGAGTATTTTTTTTGTGTTGTTCGGAAAGGAAGAAGTTAGGAGAGAAAGAAATTAAAGGAGAAGTGATTTTTTTTATTTGAAAAAAGAGAAGTTAGGAAAAAAAGAAGTTATATTTGTATAAAATGACCATAATATCCTTAAGTGATAAAAATGCATATAGTGGTGATTTTTACAATATAATTTATTTTTTATTTTGAAATGGTTAGTAATAAATTATGAAAAAGATTTATACAAACATTGTACAGAATTTAATTATTTTTTAAAAATTAATCAATTACTAAACGACATATTTACAACATAAATTACAAACTTTATAGATATAAATTCTCAAATATTACTTAAATAGGAAATTTTTTTAAATTGTGAAAATTTGAAAAAACAATATGAATAATTTTAAGGCTTTCCCATAAATTTTATTTTATTTTATGTAAAATAATAAAATTAAAAATATTTATATAAGAGACATATTGAATTTTTAACTATTACAATGTAGCATATAATGTAAGTGATCAATTAGAAAGCATTACCCTACAAATTGTCCCTTCAATTAGCTCTAGATTGTTATACTCGATCCCCTAATATTTATTACTCTAATGAAGAAATAGATATATACGGATTTAAAAAAAAAAGGTACTCCTAGGAGTGAGGAAGGAAGCATTTCTTATTTCCTTTTGTTGATTGCTTTGGAGAACATTTTCATTTCTCACTTTATAAAATTAATATTTATCATATTTTGTTTGCCTATATCATCCCAATAAATATATAACCATTATTTGACTTTTTTTGTATTAACCAGTAATTAGCTTTTAGATAAGGAATAGATTAATAAAATGTAGAGTTTATCATCTAAAATTGAGATTATTTACCAACTTTTTAATTCTTATACATTTATATTAGAAAAAAAATCTTCAAAATTTACCATAAACTACATGTTAAAAGTGGATGAAGAAAGTACCAACGATTCATGCTATATTTTTTAAGTAATTATAATTGAGGAATTTGCTAATTGCAATGTTATATAAGTGAAGAAATATTTAATGATATTGAAAATGTAATTTTTTAAAAATCTTATGTACTTTTATTTAATTTATTTTTAATATTTTATAACAAAATGAAAATAAATAAAGTAACATGTAGGTTTTAATAATCAATTTTAAATAAGCAAAATTAATAACAGAAGTTGAATATATATATATATAAATTGATAATATATATTAATAAAAAAAGAAAAAATGGCTCAATTGATTAGTTCAATTTGGTCTTTTCTAATTTTTGAAGTTCGGAAGTACAATCTTAAACCATAAAAATGGTTGGAAAGAAAGAAATGGCTAGAGACACGGGTGAGAGAAGGAAGCTGCAGAAATGGTCAACTGCTGGTGAAGCAGAAATGACTAGTGAAGCTAAGACACAGAAATGGTTAGAGCCAATGCTAAAGCAGATCTCTCATTTGCCGTCTAGAACAGTCAAAATGGTGAGAGGAGGTAGCGGATGGCAGCTCACTGAGAAGAAAGAAACAAAGGTGTGGAGGAGCAGGAGACGAGATGGGATGAAGGAGCAAAGGGTACTGCATGGAAACCAGAAAAATTTGCTAAATTTCTCCTCACTTCTCTCCAAAAGTGGAGAGAAGTGTGCAGTCTGAATTTGGTAGGCCCCACCATACAAATTTACCCTGTATTTCTTTCTTTGCCAACTTCTTTTTGCAGTTCCAAACGGGCGATTTCGTAAATTTCTCCCCCACTTCTATCACCCCATTTCTTTCGCCCCTCCTTTCTACCGTTCCAAACAGCACATAAAGGAATTGTCACCTCTCAACATGATTAAGAGATTTTCTTTGTTTCATTTCTTTCTTTTTTTTATAAATAATAAATTATAAATTGCATTTCTCATTGATGAAGCTTTTTTCTTTCAATAGTTTCGACCTTAGTATCAACTTCCACAAGTTGTTTGGAAAGGGTGAAATGAGGGGGGGAATGAAGTGCGGAGGTGAAAATGGGGGTGAAAACATAAATTTCACTTGTTTAGCTGAAGGGTGAAAAGGTATGAGGGCAAAATGGGAATACGAAAAAGATGTGGGCCCTAGCATAATTGCCTACCCCCATTTTGGAGTGAAATCGAGTGAAAGCAAAACTACTCGCCTTCATTTCCATCATTTGTCCCTGTGCCTATGTTAGCAGTGCTCTCCCACTGCTCTCCGATTTGTTTGCATTTTTTCACCTTCCTCTGTCGCCAGTTGCACATTTTGGAACTCCAATCAAGTATGCTCCCTTCCTTCCTATTGATTTGACTTGTGCTCTATTGTTGTTGTAAAATGTTAGCAAGGGTGGAGATGTGTGCTTTTTGCTAAATGGCAGCTCGTGATGGTGGGAATCTGTCGCTAAAAGGGGTTCTGGCGAATTTCTATTAGAGTTGTCTCTGATCTACTGGTGGATAATGTTGGAAACATGGCAGAGCTCTGAGAGAGAGAACTCATTGGTTTTGCAAGGAACCCAATCTGGGTCGACTAGTTCTGGGTTTGACTGGACTCGGTATCTGGATTGCAGAGTAGACCCAACTCATGGACCATTTTTTTTTAAGTTCTACATTCAAATTTTTTTCCCAAATTTTGGATTCCAAATTTTTCCCTCTCTCCATTATAAGTTAATCAAAATGAAATTAAAGTAGGACTTGTTTTTATGTTTCAGATAACAATTTGTTTATTAGAGAGCTTTTTTTTTTAGTTCCTATAACTAACTGAAATTGACATTAAGAAATAAATCATGAGAAGATAAATAGTGGTTGAATTATTTGTAATTAAATACATTAAAAAAATCTAAATTTAACTTTATCAAAAGTTATCTAAAATATTGGAAAATTGCAATTATGTTATGAACTATTTTTAATATTTTTTAAATATTGTTGAAGCAAATTATAATTTTGATACATTAGGTATATGTACAACATCTATGTAAAATGAGAAGATAAAATCTTCCTAAACTTATAGTACAGATGACGCTAATTAAATAGGGAAAAGTTTTACCATTTCTTTGTAATTATTAAAACTTAAAATGTTATTAAAATTATTAACATAAATTAGATTCCTAAATCTATTATTCCAATATCAATTCAATTATTCCTAAATCAACATCATTCCTAAATTAAAAACAATCAAACCAATTATTCTTGAATTCTTGAATCAATCAAATTCCTAAATTAGAAAATAATAAAAGAAATTATTACTTTAAAAATAAATTCCTTAATTAAAAAATAATAAATCAAATTATTTCTTAATTAATCCAAACAATCAAATTAACAAGATTAGAAGAAATTAGTAATTTTTTTGTAATTATGTATTTTTATTAAATTTTTTATATTAAAAAAATTTATTTCATTCATCATCAAAATAAAAATAAATTATGTAAAATTAATTACTAATGAATATCATTAAATATAAAATAAATTATATATAATCAATTCTTTCAAAATAAATTATTATCATCAATTATTTACAATTTTACTAAACAAGATTATTATGATAATTTGATTTAATCCCATTTCTTCCACCCCTTAATTTTCACCCATTCAAAACAAAAAAAAAATAATTTCATTTCTATTTCCTCCCCCTCCTATTTTCACCCATTCCAAATAACCTAGGTGAATTTTCTCCCCCCTCCATATTTATCTCTACCCAAACAAAGCCTTAATCTCTTGTAGCATTTTTTTTAATCACTATCTTCAAAAAAAAAAAAGAATGATGCTTTGATATCCTTCTTCATGTCCTCGTGAAGGCACAATGTTTTACTGACATTACCCATCCCTATGCATCAAGATGCTTAGGGTTTTAGAAAAAATGGATCTTTGAAGGGTAGAAAAAAAACATGAAGAAGAAGAAAAGTGTGCACAATGTCTTCAAGTATTGGATAAGCACTTTCCTTTAGGCTTAATTTGCCCTTACTGATAACCACAACTTGGGTGCAACTTGGGTTAATGGCGAATTTCCTTCATGATATAATGAAAACCCTTAAGTATGGTTTGCACTCCCAAAAACTCAAGCCATGACAACAATAGTGTTTACAGAATAATAATAATTTTGCTTTTATCTCTTGTGCACCAAAGGCAAAGGCAAATGAATTTATAAATGTAAAGAGAGAATGGAATGGGAAATTTTTCACCCTTTTTGTGAATGGAGAATGGTCCTATTTATAGACACTTCATGTCTATTCATAAAGAGTCACACCATTTTACTTAGTATCTATTCATGTAAGAATATATTCCTTGATTCAAATATTTATAACTAATTTGCATGAAGCATTATATTTATTAGTTGAACCAAGATAACTTTTCAATTTAAATGAAGCAATACAACTTTTCATTTAAGTTGAAGAAAGATAACTCATCATGTTTTGAAAATTTTTTCACATTCCCTCACCATTTTCAAAACATCCATAAACTCTTATCACTTTAGAAATCTCGTGTTTTCAGTAAAGGTGTCTCTAAGACTTGAACCCTTATTTAGTAAGACATGGTTTCACCCATCCAAAATAATATGGTAGATAAGCTTTGAACCAATTATCCCATTTGAACAAGTGTACATACCTTACGCATAAAATCTCGAACCACTATATGCCATTTTTAGTTGACACATTTTTAAAGGCCTTCTGTTTTATATCCTTTTCATGAGAGCTTTAAGAGTCAAGCCCAAAGACTCCAAGAAGCGGCCCCACTTCACTTTCATATAGGTAGACTCTATCAAAAGCACCACCATGATAAGCATTCTAGCAAATATATGCTTCTAGATCTATTAAGAGCCAAAACTCAACCTTCCCATGTAAACTCATGGTAACTAAGTACTTTTCAAACCTTAGGATGAATTAAATCCTTGCAATCACTCTAATAGTGTATTTTCATCATTGAACTCAAGACTTGATATTACTCAAGTGTGAGTTAAGTTTCCACCATTAGTGATTGTAGTTTATAGGCTTCAATCCCATCCCCTTCGATGTTTTCAACACCAAATCCCTTGGCAGTTCTTTTGTCAAAAGATTTGCAAGATTTAATTCAAACTTTATATAATTAATAGAAATTACTTCATTCATAATTAAATCCTTCACATAACTATGTCTTATTCCAATATGTCAAAACTTCCCATTATAAACTTAACTATAACCTTTGAAAGTGTAGACTGATTATCACAATGGATAGTTATTGGTGCCGTTGGCTTAGGCCATGCCGGTATTTTAAGTAATAAATTTCTAAGCCAATCTACTTTCTTACTACCCCTGGCTAATGCTACAAACTCAACCGACATAGTGAAATTTACAATACATGTTTGTTTCTTAGATCCCAAGGAAACAACACCCCTACCAAGAGTGTAGATCTCACCGCTTGTAGAAGCATGGTCTTCTATATAAGTTACCCAACTAGCATCTATATAACCTTCTAAGACCAAAGGATTACCACTATATGTCAAACTGTAGTTCATTGTCCCTTTCAAATACTTAAGTATTCTATAAACAGCATGCTAATGCTTCTATTTGGATTGCTTGGGTATCTGCTTAATCTTTCAATAGCATAAGCTATATCTAGTCTTGTAAATCTCATAGCATATATCAAACATCTAATTACCTTTGCATATTCATGTTGTTTCATAGGACAATCTTTATTTAGTTCTAATTTGATGCTAGGATCAAATAGTGTAGCAACAGGACAACAATCAAAATAATCAAATTTCTTTAATATTTTCTCAATGTAGTGAGATTGTGATAAAGCAAAACAATTGTCATCCTTAATAATTTTAATTCCTAAAATTACATCTGCTACTCCCATATCTTTCATGTCAAAATTATCAAATAAGAATTTCTTAATTTTCTTTATTTCATATAAATCAATACCAAATATTAACATATCATCTATATATGAACAAATTATGACTCCTTTTCCATTATTAAACTTACTATAAATACACTTGTCAGATTCATTAATTTTGTACCTATTTGATAGAACCATTTTATCAAATTTGTTATGCCATTGCTTAAGGGCTTGCTTAAGTCCATAAAGGGACTTAATTAGTTTACATACTTTGTGTTCCTGACTAGGAACCATAAACCCTTCTGGTTGTGTCATATACACCTCTTCTTCTAACTCTCCATTAAGGAAAGCTATTTTTACATCCATTTGATGTATTAAAAGATTATATATTAAGGTAAGTGCTATAAGTACTCTAATTGTAAATATTCTTGCAATAGGTACATATATATCAAAATAGTCTATCCCTTCCTTTTGTGTAAACCCCTTAGCAACTAACCTTACTTTACACTTATCTATGGTTCCATCTACTTTCATTTTCTTTTTGAAAATTTGCTTACAACCAATGGGTTTTGAACCAAGAGGAAGATCTACTAGTTTTCACGTTTTATTGTTTATTATAGAGTCCATTTCATCTTGTATAGCTTCCTTCCAAAAGGCTACATCTTAAGACTTCATTGCCTCTTTAAAGGTTTCAGGGTTACTTCCATATTAAAACACATAGATGCATTACTTTTCATGCCTTCTCTAGTCCCTTCAACAAAGAACATAAAGAAATTTGGACTATTAATTTTTGCCTTTCTTACCCTTTTACTCCTTCTGGGTTCCACTTCTTTTAATATATCATTATTTGATATGCTACCATCTGGACTAACTTGCTCATTGAAATGAATGATGTCTTTGGACCTTGGAATTGAATTAAACCTATTTTTTTTAAAAATAACATTCTTTAACTCAATAACTTTATTTATAGGGTATAAGTCATTTGGTTCAATAACTAAGAATCAATATGCCTTGTTATTTTTAGCATAACCTAAGAATATACATTCAATCCCTCTTACACCCAATTTCTTTGTTTTAGGTTCTGGAACTTTTACTACTGTCCTACATCCCCATACTTTAAAGTAATTGAGCTTAGGCTTTCTTTTCTTCCAAAGCTCATATAAGGTAACCTTGTTCATTTTATTAGGAACTTTATTTAGTATATAGCATGCAGTTAGCAATGCTTCACCCCAATATCCATTTGCTAGACCAGAAGAAGATAACATGGCATTTACCATTTCTTCTAGAACCTTATTTTTCCTTTTTGCAACACCATTTTGTTATGGGGAATGAGGGACAGTTACTTGATGTATTATTCCAATAGACTCAAAATATTTTTTATCATAGTATTCTCCCCTTCTATCCTAACTTAGACATTTAATAAAAGTTTCACATTAAAGTTTTACTTCAGTTTTAAATATTTTAAATTTCTCTAAAACTTCTTCCTTTGAATGCATTAAATAGACATAGCAATATCTAATGCAGTCATTAATAAAAGTTACAAAATACTTTTTGCGACCTATAGTAGGCCAACCATAAAAATCATAAACATCATAGTGAATCAAATTTAACACTTTTAAATTTCTTTCTACTCTAGGGAAAGGTTGTCTAGTTATCTAGGTTAACATACAAATAGTGCAAAATTCATGATATTTAGTAGTCTTTGGAATTAAGTCAAGAGTCATCATATCATTTAATTTACCAAAATTAACATGTCCTAAATGATTATGCTATAAATCACAAGAGTCAATCATATAAGCAGAATTGTAAATATTATTATTAACTTTAGCAATATTCAACTTAAACATACTATCACAAAACTAACCCTTACCTACAAACATCCCACCCTTAAAAAGAACAAACTTATCTCCCTCAAAAATAGACTTGAACCCAAACTTATTAAGTAAAGATACAAAAATTAAGTTCTTCCTACATAATATACATCTTTTAAAGTAAGAACTTTCCCATAAGTGAACTCTATTTCCATAGTTCCTACACCTTTGACTTTGGCACTTGAAGCACTTCCCATGTAGAGCATAACTCCCTCTTCTTCTTTGAGTGTCTTGAAAAAATTCTTATTTTTGCACACATGATGAGTAGCACTAGAGTCCACCCACCATGATTCAACATCTTTAATTATATTGATTTCAGAAATTACTGCTACAAAGTTATCTTTTGAAAAGGAACCCTTTTCTTTATTCTTCTTATAGAAATGACATTCTTTTTTATGATGGCTTGGCTTCCCACAAATGAAATAACTTTCTTTCTTTTTCTTATTCTTATTGCCATCTTGTGCATGGGATTTGCCCTTATCTTTCCTTCTTTTCTTAGAGGTTTTTTAGGACTCTCCTTCTTCCATCACATGAACCTTCTCCTGAGCACTGGTTTCTTTAGTATCATCCTATTTGCGATCTTCTTCTAAACGAAGATTATTCCCCAATTGCTCAAGAGAAATATCATTTTTTCTATGTTTGAGACTCCTTTTGAAGTCTTTCCATGAAGGAGGACATTTATCTATGATTGAGAAGACAATGATAGTTTCATCCATATGCATGTTATATTGTTTGAAATTATTCAAAATATATTCAATTTCATGCATTTGTTACATGATAGATTTTCCATTAACTATTTCATAGTTATTGAAATAACTAACAAGAAATTTCTTACTTATTATGTTCTTGCTTGTATCTTGCCTCTAATTTCTCCCATAGTTCCCTTGCAGAGATGGAATCTTGATAAACATCAAAGAGTGCATTATTTAGCCTATTGAAAATGTGTCAGGTGCAAATGTAGTCATCATTCTCCCACTTTTGTCTTTCTCTTATCTCTATAATTGTTTCTCCTTCTTTTTCTTGAGGCTTGGGAGTGGTGAGGATATAGACCACTTTCAAAGTAGTAAGGAGAAATTTTATCTTCTTTTGCCATCTTAGGAAGTTGCCTCCTTCAAACCTTTCTAACTTCACAAAATCCATTGCCCAATCCTTCAAAGTAGCTATTTGCAAGCAAAAAATTAAGCCTATAGATTGTTGGAAAAAGTGGACCTTTGAAGTGTAGAAAAAGAAGATGAAAAAGAATAAAAGTGTGCACAATGTCTTCAAGGCTTGGATAAGCACTTCCCTTTAGGCTTAATTCACCCCTATCGATAGCCACAACTTGGGTGCAGCTTGGGTTAATAGCAAATTTCCTTCACGATACCATGAAAACCCTTGAGTATGGTTTGCACTCCCAAAAACTCAAGCTGTGACAACAATGGTGTTTACAGAATAATAATTTTGCTTTTATCTCTTATGCACCAAAGGCAAATACAAATGAATTTATGAATGTAAGGAAAGAATTGAATGGAAAATTTTTCACCCTTTTTGTGGATGGAGAATGGCCCTATTTATAGACACTTCATGTCTATTCATGAAGAGTTACACAATTTCACTTGATGTCTATTCATATAAAAATATGTTCCTTGATTCAAATATTTATAACTAATTTGCATGAAGCATTATATTTATTGGTTGAACTAAGATAACTTTTCAATTTAAATGAAACAATACAACTTTTCATTTAAGTTGAAGAAAGATAACTCTTCATGTTTTGAAATTTTTTTCACATAGGGAACTATTATTTCAATGCCTATAACATGCTGGGATTTGTCACTCAATTAATCATTGTATAACTCAAGTATCTCTGGCTTCTTTCTATGTAAAATACTTCTAAGCAAGTTATACATCACTTTCTTTAATCCTCTTGTAATGATGTCTAATACAGGTTCTAATTCTTGCCATATGGTGGCCATCAATCATGCTATAAATATCAACAAAAGGGAATCAACATGGGGATTCTTTTGAGGTCAAGAATTCATCCCCTTCAATAGTGATCATTTTTAGAATATTAGAAGAAATTCATGATGAGGCCATGGATTAGTGGACCACTATGGTGAAAATTTGATGTAGGGAATCTACCTTTCTACTATTATACTCAAATGAGAGCAGTAATCCCATTGACTCATTTTGAAGAATAAATTGTTACCTCACTTTTTAAATCATTTTGGGGATCATCCGAACTGGAATTTGCTAAGTAATCAGCTACCTTTGCTTAGGGAAGGGCAAACCATTCTGAAAGATTGCTTTCTAAACTAATTTTGTCGTACCGCTTTCTGAGATTGGTAGAACTGTATCCAGGCGGAGCGTCGAGTTTTTTGTGGTGACAAGGAGATACAATGTTATCTCTTGTAGAAGCCAAAGTCTTTCAACAGAGATGGAGTGGTCAAGGGTACCGCTGGTGGGTTTTTTGATGCAGTCAATATTGGCATTTGGAATGCCAGAGGAGCAGCGCATTCGATTTTTTAGCAGCTTGCCATGGAAATGACCTCCTAGCATTGGCTCTCAATGTTAATTGTAATCAAAACTCACATGAGGATGTCATGCTGACACCATCACTGCAAGACTTCTTTTACTCAGAGGGAGGGTCAAACCAAAGTTGTTCTCTGGTTGTATCTGGTTTATGTGCGCCTATATTCCTCTAAATGGACTATTACACCTCGACATTAATGATCTTTTGTATTCATAATTATTTTTTTATCTTTTCTATTTTATACTTTCTGTACTACTTTTTATCATTTTGTATATAGACGATAGTCCATTTCTCTAAATTTTCGTTTCTTTGCACGCCACGCCACATCTCCACACATTGACAACCACTTATTTGTGCCCTGCATGATGATCCTATAGGTTCAATTGGAAATGAAAGAAAAAGGATGGAGACTTCAAATTTTAGTTAAAAGAAGAATCAGAAAAGAAAAGAAAATATCCCTTAAAAAAATCTTTTAGCATAAAATTAATTCATTTTTTCTTTTTCATCCTCTTCTTTAGATAAAAGGAAAGGAAATTTTAAATTTTAAAAATAATCCTTTATTTTTGAACCAGACATGGGGCCGTGTTGCTCTGATCATTTTTCCATTGTTATTTTCCTAGTCTGTTTGTAGCGTGCCTTGCGGCATTATGAAGCAAGTGTAAAATCCAATGAGGAAGATCCAGCCTTTTCTATAAATTTGGACCTCCTAATCATATCCAAATTATGCACTAGTGTCACTTTTTGCTCCCAAATTTCTTCTCAGTCAAGTGTTTCCGAAAACTCTCATTCTCTTCTTACTAAAGATGGGCGAAACCCTTATCCTACCCTGGTCTCTGATTTTCACCAAGGCAGAATGTTCATTGAACTTACTGAGGTTGTTCTGCATCTCATTCCCTAGGATCCCATAATAGGGAAAGGTTGGCTAACTACTGCTCAATACTCTCTAAGTGGAAGGAAATCTGCCTATTCGAGCGCTTTCGGGGAGTTCTGTGCTGTATCCTTTACCTATTTTACATGGAGGTAAACATTATTCTGCCTATCATCTGTCACACTGATGATATCCCTAATTGGGTGACTTTAGATGTTCCTATAGGACTTCTGATAAAGGACCTAGAAGACTTATGTTTGCCCATCCTGCTCATAATGTAGCAGCATGGGCATGGATTCACACTATGAGGGTTTAAAGACGGCTTGTGCTTTTGTGCCTAGTGTTCATTCAATATAACGGCGGCACACCAGCATTTTACTACCTGGAGTAGCAGAATCCTTTGATTCAATTTTTTCTCTTCATAAGCAGCTTTCTCTCCAACTAGGGCCAAGGGCATACTATCCATGAGGTGTTTGTTTATTTGACCGAGCTTACTTTCTTTCAGCAACATGCAAGGCATTGCGCCTTTGGGGTTGGTATTCGGAATGTTAGAGGGGTGCTTCATCCCAACTCTAAGCATATCATGGTTGAATTTATACGCCTCGAGGAGGTGTCAATGTTAGTACTAACAAAGACACATTTGATAGGGCCACAAGCCAATATGATCACCTCAATGCTCCTTATTGCTAATTGAGAGATGACCTTGACAATATGTGATATCTCAAAATAGGATAAGAGAAACCAAGCAAGAAATTTGTCTAAAAAACCCTGATTCGAAAAATTCGATAGGAAAATTAGGTGAAATTCAAAAGAATCATACAAGTAATTTGAGATTGAGCCAAACTAGTAATTTTAAAATTTTTAATAAGCATCATAATAAATAAAAATTAAATTAAAAATCCAATAACAAGTTTTGGAAAAATCACTTAAAAATTTATTGAATTTTCAAAATTCGAGTAAATGAAAAAGTAAGAGTTTAAGCTGAAATTAGTAAAGTAATTTAAAAATCCTTGGATTGACCTAAATTAAAATTTTTAAGCTAAAAAATAGTATAAAAGTCCAGAAAATAAAGGCCCAAAAATATTTAAAAATTTAGGGGTAAAAATGTAAGAAATAAAATTTTTAGGGTTAGATTGTAATAAATCTTTTTCATCTTCTTAAGTGGTTCATTTTTATTAATATTAAGCTAGTTTAGCCTAAATTTTGGAGGTTAAAATCTAATTTTTTGATACTTACAAACATGGGCCCAAGCTTCCATAAGAAGCCAATGACCCAAGTGAAAAGGAGGCAAACTTTAGGGCTATTTTGTAATAAGTATTATTTGCCTTTCTATGTGGCTAAATTTTAGTGGCTAAGAAGGTAATTGTTTGTTGTTGGAGTAGAACACTTAGATGCCCAAAATGCTCAGCCAAACGTCCAAAAACCTTTCTCCAAAGTCAATAAAGATTAATAAGAAAATTATGAATTTTTTAAGAAATTAGACCTTAGAACTAGAAAAATTTTGCTCTACAACCAGCCCTAAACTATGCCATAAGGAGGAAAAAAATAAGAGAAAAGTCCAAACTTGTTCAAGGGTTTCAATTTGTTCTCCAAAGCTCCTAAGGTAGCTTGAAATTTTTTTTAACTTCTTCAAAATTTTATAACTTACCTCTGTTCCTAAATCTCTAAATTTTAATTTATTTCCATGAAGCCATTCTCTTGCTGTGTCAAAGAGTTATTGAAAAACAAAAAGTAAGGAGGTTAAGGTGAGTGGCAACTCTCACAATTTTTAGGGTTATTTCAAAAGAATAGGTGATGATATTATTAGTTTATGCTTTCTTATTTTCTATTTGCAATATGCTAAGGTATGATTCTATTTTGGAGTTTTCTAATTGATATTATGATGGTATGTTGTTGAAATATTTATTTTTAGGAATAGTAGAAAAAGGAACTATCAAACTTGTTTAGGAAAAATGAAGATAGAAATTGATGAAAATGAAAACAGCTCCTCCCAGTAGTACTAAAATAGAGTTTCAGGTATTTAGTGCAATTGGGGTTTAGAAAATTTTGAAATTTCATTTCTTGATATCTTAAGGCTATATTTAGTATTAGGATGAACATAGATGAGTTTGGGAATTTTTGGAAAAATCAAGAAATATGAAAAGTAAATGTTTATAAGCTTAGCAGGAATTAAGCCAAAACAAAATGTTAGCAAATTGTACTTCTATTTTTTGGGTCTTGGAGCAACCAAACAAATGAGAAAAATTATGAAAATTTGTATCATTATGCCTATGCATTATAGGAAACTTATAGCCAAATTTGGTGGCAATTAAAGCTTATTTGGCTATTCAAAAAAATTCTTTATTTCAAGTTTTCTGCTATAGTCTTGATTTTGGACCCTATTTGTGTAGTCTTGGGTTTGAAAATTTTTGAACCAAAAAATGATTAAGAAAAATTATGAAACTCCAAAAATATTTCAGTTAGGATATTATCAAGCTTGTGGAAAAATTTGGCAGCAATCAAAGTTGATTTGGTTACTTAAATAGTAGTTTTATTTCAATAGCTCCAAAGCTTTCCAGATTTGGCTGATTTGAGTTCTAACTTTTGATACACTAGTAAACTCATAAAATTATTTGTACAACACTCAAATTATATTTCATTTAATATGTTAGGAATTTTATGGCAAAATATGGTAATATTTAGATTTCATTTGATTGGTAAAAAAGGGTTTTAATTGCATGTGCTCCTATGTTTCCTTTTCTTGATTTTCTCCTTTGGGTTTTGAATGAATAGTTCCCATGGAGGTATTTTGTACAATTTAATTATTATATATTATGTAATAATATGTTAGGAATGTTATAAAATTTTTTGATGAAATTTAAAATGAATTTAAGAGCACAAAAAAGGGCTTCAAGCTATGATACATATACAAGATTGCTAGAAATTCTTTAAGAATTGTTAAGAAGGAATTTAAATGCATATGACACATTGATATAACACATAAAATACTTATGGCCTAGTGAGTATTTGTCTATATCTATTAAATAAATTATTAATATTTTAATATCTCATTATTGGTTATTGTAAATTGAGAGAGGAAAACATAACATCTTTCGTAGAGAAAGAGAGGAGTGATTAGTAGTGAAGGAAAAATGTTGATGGTTTTAAGCCATTGGTGGCGAGAGATAAGGTTAAACCAAAGATATAAGATAATACTTATATGCCTACCATTGCCATTTTCTATAACAAAATATACCAATATTATGTATAAAAAAATTCCTTATAAGACATTAGTTAGGAATCATCTGCCAAGACTAGACTAAACTTTTATAGTAAAAAGTCTTTTTAAATAAGGTGATGGGTAACCACTCATTGGGTATATTTCATACTTATTCTTTATTGTGTACAATTAATGATAGGTATCAATCATAAAGTCAAGGCAGCAAATTGATACTTGTGTAGTAATTTTTTCGCTACTCTATGATATCTATGGGATACATTTTGATATGGGTTCAATCTATGTAAATATATATCTATATCTATATGTATGTATATATATAACTTTTAAACTTATAAAGTATGTACTTTATTTTTTAAGTTTATATTTTGCTTCTTTTACAATAATAATTTAATAAGGATATTAGAGTATTAGAGGCTTTTAAATATATCTAGTTAGCATGCTACCACTAATTAAGTATCTTTACATTGGTCATGATAACTATAAGATAAGTTGTGACACTATAGAAATTGCTAGTGAAGCATGGGTCCTTTGGAATAGAAGGGTCACCTAAGGGACTATGATTGAAAAAGGAAACTATCACCTCTAAATGCTTGTTACTCCTTTTAGGTTCCACTAATCTAAATACTCTCTTTAACCTGTTCTTTTGTAATTACATAGTTTTCTTTCTTTTTCTTTTTATTTTTTTTATTTTATCCTATTACATTTCCATTCCAAATTAAGAATACTTTATCAAACTTATGCACTTCTTCATTTTTCCCTTTTTATCGACACATACATTTTACCTTTTTCATAGGTAACAACATTTACTATACTTAAAATTAAAAGTCTTGTCTCCAAACCAATCTGCAAGTTGAAAAAGACACAATATTCACTTACACTAACATTACTAACCACATATAGCCCTTCACACTTAAGGATGAACTTGGAAGCATCAATCCTTTCAAAATATGTTTACTTATGTAGAAGACCTACTTCCCATCTTAAAAGAATTGTGGCTTCACTATCATCCAATAGGCTCTAGCCACATAATTAATATAAATATTATGTGCATCTTATGCCTTCATTCTTATTTCCTCAATTGTTTCTAGTTATAACTACGAGTTAACCTCAAGGTCATTTCCTAGTATAATCCTTAGCCTTTCAATGAGTAGTTCCATGAACACCATAGTGTCTTCTTCATATACTAGTGAAAAAGGCATCGCTTAAGTCAGTCCGCACTTAGTCATTTGATATGTCAATAAAATGAGTGGCAAGTAGTTAGCCCATGCTTTAAGTTTGTCATGTACCATTTGAGTTAGAATTTTTAATAATATTTTATTATAGCCTTTACTTGACCATTTCCTTATGGATAGTAAAAGTTAGGCCTATCATACCCGGTCTCATACTTCTTAAATAATGTTACAACTAATTTATTTATAAAGTAAGTGCCATTGTTTCATATGATTCACTTTGGGATACCAAAACGATAAATGATATTTTTATTTGATAAAACTCATAATGGTTTTTCCATGCCTATTTCTTAAAGCAATGAATTCTACCCATTTTGTAAACAATTCAATTACTGCTAAAATTCACATTTTTCCTTTTGATTTGCATGATTGGTCTAATTAAATTAAACACCCAAGTGTGGAATGGTCAGGTATAGTAAATGCTTGTAATTCCACTATTGAAGTGTAGATGATGTTCCTGTGAGTTGGAAACATTGGTAACATTGCACAAATGCCTTAGCATCTAATTCTAAAATTGGCCAATAATATCCTAAACCTAGGAATTCTTAATAGAGTTTCTCACCATCTTATTGCTCTCGACACTCTCCTCGATGGACTTCTTTCATCACAACCCCTTGTTCTTCTTCATTCAAGGACCTTATTAGCTTCTTATTCTTGTATTTCCTCTAAAGGATTCCTTCTTTGAAAAAGTGATAACTAGCTTGCATTGTAACTTTCCTAGCGTCTCTTGGATCAATAGGAAGAATATTGCTTTGTAAATAATGAATCATGTTCTTTCTCCAGTTTATTACCCTTATTACACCTACCTCTATCTTTTCTCCTACAAACTCTTAATAGTTAGCCTATAATTGATCACATTCCTCTTTCATGATTGGCTAATAAAACCTTTGCCGCTATAGTTTTTTATATAAGGATATCCTTCTTCACCACAAGTTTCCTTATATGCCTTATCCATCAACTTCCTTCTTCTTTTTTTAACCATATATCTCATCAACAAACTAACCACCTTTTTTTATAACGATTTCCCTTCGTCATTTGAAATTCCTTCAATGTCCTAATTGAAGCCATGGCACGATTGAGAAGTTTTTAAACATGCCATTAATCATCCTCTTCTAATTTGAAAGGTTGCATGTCTAGTATGGTTTTGAATTAATGATATACTTTTATAGTAAAATCCAAAGAATTTTCCTTTTGTATTGAGAATTTGACCCTTAGAGTGGCTAGCATGTCTATTTACCAATTTCCTTCCTTTTAGATAAGGTGAAAAGTTATTAGGTGAAACTTCGTGGCTCTAGTTTATATGACTCCTTTGTAGGCTATTAGTGCAAGTTCCTTCATTCCAAAATCTCCCATCATTTGCTTGATGACAAGCATTAAATCACCCCACATAAAAAATAATTTATGCTTATTGATCCTTTGTCATCATTATGCCAAAAATCAAGGCATCATATTCAACCTCATTATTGGTACATGCAAAGTTTAACTTATAGGCAATGGAACATGACTCTCTTATAGGACTTTTCAATGTAACTCCCACACCTTTTAGAGTTAATAAGAATCTATCAAAGTAAAAGGTCCAAGGCATCTTAACCAAACAGACTATAATCATCACTTCCTTGAAGTTCTAGGACCTTTTAATATGTAAGCTCATATTCTCTAAAAGGAAATTGTGTAAACAAGTTAGCTAAGGCTTGGCATTTGATCCCTAAAAAGCTTCCATGGTGATATCAAATTCACTAAATAGCAATATTCATCTAGTCATTCTTTCAATTTGCATGGGTTTTTTACATAAGAATTTAACTAGGTCAGACCAAGTTATTAAGCAAAAAGGATGCATCAAAAAGTAATGCTTAAATTTCAATATCACATGGATGAAAATGAGGCTATATTTTTCCATTGAAGAGTACTTCAATTCTAGCCACTTAAGTAATATACTTGTTATGCCCCTTAAAAGATTAGGATATATTTTATTTACTTTTATTAGTATTCATGTAATCATGGTAATTATGTAATTGTTATGGATGTATTTAGGGTGAAATTTTATTTAATGAATATAAAAATTTTACAAGGTGAATAAGAAGAATAAAATTAAACATGAGCTGGTGTAAACCTAAATTTAAGTAAAAGTTGTATTGAGAAAAGTTAAGAATTATTTTTCTTAATTATCCTTAAGCTATTGTTAAAATTATGAAAAATGCCTTAGGACCATTTCAAGGCTTCTAACCTAATTTGCCTCTTCATTTAGCTACTAACCTTTCGTTCTTCTTCCTTTTTCCTCTTTAACTCCTTTTCTTTAACTTTAACAAGGAAAAATTAAGTTTGTATTTTCAATTAATGATTAACATATCTTTAAGTAATGTAAACTCTAACAAGACTATAGATTGGGGTTAGGGATTTCTAGAGTTTTGGTTGTGACAAGGGAAAACTAAGGATTCAAGTTGATTGTATTTTGTTTTGTGCTGAATAGGACTAAACTCTCATTCATCTAATCTTCTTCCGTCTCCTCTAACACACAAGTAAGTGGATAATCTACTTATCACTAGTTAAAATTCATAATTTGTGCTAGTTATTGATAAATTTGTTATTATATGAATTTTGGTGAATTGATATTGAAATCTTGTTTATACTATAAGATTGTTGTATATTAAAGTTGATTTAAAGAATAGCTAATGGATATATGATAAAATCCAAATTTGGATGGAAGGAGTTAGCAATGAATGAATAATTTCTACCATATATAAAATAAAATTCGATGAAGAGTTGGAAAATACAATTAACAATTAATTATAGTACTTATAGTCAATTATTCCTAAGAGGCCTAGTTTTGAAAGCCAATATTTAACTATAGTAATTGATTATGCCACCAAGATTTATTCCTGAGAGACCCATACTTGAGTACTATATTCAAATATCATAAACCCATTATAACTAGATAAGAATACTCAAGTACTATAGTCAATTATAAACTCCAAACTTTGCTTTTGGAGCACTATATTTGACTAGTATAGTTAGATATCTCTATCCTTTTCCTTGTTTTATCATTAAAATGGAATAATATAATGGTTATTCATTATGTAGTTTATGTATAATTATTCTTAGCTTATGAATGCAAGTTATGTATTATATGGAGAGTATGCATAAATTATGTATAGGAATGATTAACCTATATTTATAAATACATGTGATTTTGATGTTGAAATCTCAAGAAAGGATGTATCTATGTGATAACATGAGATTGCATGGAGATAATATGATGAAATTGTGAAATATTACTAAATTTGGGATTTAGTTTGTGAAAGGATAAAGTGCCCAAAGGAACAAAGTTGAATTTATGAATGGATAAGGATAAAAGGAGTCATAAGGTGGTTTAATTATTTTTCTTTCTTTTAATATCTTGATATTCAATGTTATTTACTATTGAAAAAATATTAATTATTAGATAGATTATATTGTATAATGGTTAAGGATATGCATGGTAAATTCCTGATAGGGAAGCTATTCATATATAGGTGTATATCTTTACATAAGTAGATTATTTAAATGCTTTTTACTTTATTTGTTTTATTTACTTATTAATAAAATTATTAATGTTATGAATAAGGTTGTTGGCATAAGTTTGAATTAATATGTTAGGAAAAGGCTTATGATATTTAACTATAAATATTTTTATTCTGACCTTTCTAAGTAGATTATTTACTTACTAAGTCAACAACTCACTATTTAAATTGTTTCCTTTTCAAATGCGTCTGCTAAAGTTTCCCCTCCTTCACTAGCACAACTAGACTAGAAATCTCTAATTCATAGCTTGTTAGGATAACCATAGTTAAAGTTAGTATGCACATAGATATATCTTATGCCTTGTATAATATTATGAACATATATAATATAACTACACTTGTAAATTTTTTTATTATGTTTATGAAATTACATTTGTTTGTTGCCATTTGTGTATTGATACTAGAGTTAGGTTAGTTTAGGCTAGTGGAAACTAGGAAATTGGTTCTACATTGGTTATGACCTAGGTAGGTCAAAATAATACTATCTTCTTAACTCTCTTTACTTATTGAGTAAGTAATGCTCCAACAAACCTTGCCATAAAAGTTAAGTACAATATAAGAGGTAAGCCATATTATGGAGTTGTAATAGTTTGGGTTGAGCTAAGAGTACTCAATATTTTTTTCAAAGATTTAATGCTCTTCAATATGATAGAAAGGATTCTTTTCCTTAAGTAGAATTTTAAACAAAGTTATAAGCTTTAACAATGCAAGTATAAACCTTCAAATGTAAGAGACTTTCTAGTTGGCAGTGACATCTTTAAGATTACCTTTACTTTCATGCTATCCACTTTAATTCCTTCCTTTTGTGCTTTGCATCTTAGGAATTTGTCAGATGAGACATCGAAAGCATATTTTCACAAGTTGAGTCTCAAGCAATATTTCTTGCATCTTTCACACACTTTCCTTAAATGACCTAAATGATATTCCTTTTTTCTTATTTGACCACGACATCATCGATACAGTCATCTATAGAGTCATGTAGCATATCATGGAATATGCAATCATGGCACATTAGTAAATGCCTCAAAAGGAATTCATCTTTAAGGAAAGCTTTATTTAAATCTCTAAAATTCATATAGATGCAAATTTGTCCACTTTTCTTATTGATTGAGATCACATTAGCTTACCAAATTAGGTGCTTAATCAACTTGATGAATCCCACTTTAAGGATTTTTTCATCTTCTTTTATCTTAATTTCTATATTGTGAAGAAATTACTATAGTGGTTGCTTCACTAGCTTTTTGTTCAGATGTATGTCTTAATAGTGGGATAGTAGAGTAGGACTAGGGCTTGGCATTTTATGATATTCCTATGCAAAGATGTTTTTGAATACTTTTTGAATACTTTAACTAATATGACCAGCTGGTCACCTTTTTCCATTATGAAGGCTACACTAATAAAAGTTACTCTATCTCCAACTTTCCCCTAGGTTTATCACTTCAAGTTCTTCATCAAAAGGCTTTTAGCAATCTTTTATACAAGTGGTACTTTTTCCATTTCTTCCTTTAGTGGTAAATTGTCAACCTCTATGTCCTTACATTGTTCAAGGTTTAAGAGGTTCTTAGTTAAGTCTATTTATGTCTTTGTTTCAAGCCCCCAAGACTCTTGTCCCATTAAAAGCAAAAGACTATCTTTCCATCTGTGTTCTTAGTACAATTGATAACTAGAGATTCTGGGTTTGATCCCTTATAGAGTTATCAAAATGTTTAGAGGTATTATAAGGGTTCTTTAATTATAAGATTTAAATACAGTGATGGAGTATAGGAGAGTGGTTATAAGGTGGACAAGGAATAAGCACTTTACAATTGGACTTTGGGAATACGGCGTAATATCCCAGTTTAAATATAAATTTATAAGTAAGTTTTATGATTTATAGATAAATTATTTATTGGTTAATATTGGTTTTAAATTTATTTTTTGAACTAACAGTTCCGAAATAATAAAAAAAAGCTTATGGTGCACTATGATGCATCGAATAAAATCCTAAAGCTCTTTTCTATATTTTTTTCTTTCTTCTCTTTTTATCATTTTCGAATAGCACTTATTGGAATCCATACATGTCTTCTTTATTTCAATTGCTGCCTCTTCTTGATTTCAATGTTAGTTATCACTTTTTTTATTTCTAAAGTGTTATTTCTTTCTCCTCACTTTCCCTTTATTTTTTTTCTTTTCTTAAGCATAAAACATAACAGTTCCTTTTCCTATTTTTATTTTTATTGGTGGGTTACTCATTCTTTTTTTTTAAATTTTCCAATAGCTTCTCCTCCTTCTTTTCTCTGCCATTATACCTACTTCTTTTGTTCAACCATAAGGCACTGTTAGAAGGAGTCCTGCTATTGTACACCATGCGTGTTATTCTTGCTTTAGCAATATGAGGACCAACAAAAGCATGGGAAGCTTTGGCATTTTCTTTTCCATCCACGGTACTTCGATGAGCAATTTTTTAACTCATGGTGACTACTAACTTTAAAATGGAAACTAGTCAAGGTGAAATCAAGAGAAAGAAATAGTGTTATTAGCCCTTTCCATTTGCCAGTGATCCGGTAAGTTCTTGTTGTCGACAAAGCTCTAGCTAGGCATTTGAGGCATAGGAAGAAATGAAAAGATAGAAGTGGGATACTTGAAGGTTTTAAAAGTGAATAGACTCCATCAAGTGGGTATATATCTCACCACTTCTTTTATCTTAATAAAAGATGACTTAATTGTATTCTTTTTATTAGTAATATAGATTTTATATCCATTATATGAACTTAGTTTCGTGGTATAAAAGTAATTAACTGTTGATGAATGGTAATTAATCAGAGTGCACAATGAAAGTATGATTATGTCAATATTAGCTATTGACTAATTGATTGTGATAGGATTGCACTAGATCATATTGTAATTGTGTTACATGATTTGATTGCCAATAATTATGAATAGTTATCTATATGGGTTTATATTGGATTTAGTGATATTAATAAAATGAAGCTCTAGCAAATTGATTACATTGTGAATTAAGCCTTATAAGGCATTAGAACATTGTGAACTATGCTAAAGCAATGATATTGGATATTGTGAATTGTGATGAAGGAATAAGATGAAAGCTGAATGAAAATTTCCTAGCTAATAATTATGAAGAATATAATATTAATCTAAGAGTCGAATAGGAAATTCTCGGCAAGTAATTGAGAGAAATATAGAGTTGATCTTGAAATAAAAAAGTGATTAAATATATGATTACTATGACTGAATGTGTGGTTAAATATGATATTAGAACTTTGCCATTATTGGATATCATTGTTTGACATGAATATAAAGACATAATGTGACTGTGATGACTTATTTATATTTTGATCTTAAAGATTATTTATGATTGTGATTTCTACCTGAAATGAGTAGTGTATGATATAATAGTAATGATGTTGTGTATTGTTAGATAATTAAATTTATTATGATTTATGATGAGAAGTGTAAAACTTAAGTTGTATAGGTGGATACTTCATCTAAGGCTTGGTTTCACATGTTTAGAAACTCAAAGAGCTTGGGTTAAAATTATGTTCCTAAATCATACTTTTAACTAGCAAGAAACCAAAATGAATTAAGATTTAATACTAGTAAGTATATACTCATTAAGCTCCCTAGAACTCACTCTATTTTATTTTCACTATTTTCATGTTAAGGTAGCTATTTAAGTTATGCTACATGCAGGTGGATCAAGGACCACCTAGTTTAGAAGATTTGACAATTAGGTTTTCATAGGAAAATTAGAATTGAGATAAAGAATTATTTATCCTTGTGATGTGTTGAATTGTTATATGTAGATTGCATTTATATGGAATTGTGTACATGTATAATTGCTGTCATATCTGGAAATTCACAAGTTTTAAATTACAAGGCATGTGGCCCTCAAGAAATGTCCAAAAATAAAGGAGACTCTATTCATTTTTCTCAAAATTTTTAATGAAAATTTAAAATCCTTGGAATTTGGAAATTTTGTTAGATAGAAAGAGTGAAAAATGTTAAGGCTTATAGAAATCGAAAATAAGATCTATGCTGGTCACAATCAGGATTGGGTCATAACAGTAGGGCAATAAAATCTTCTTTTACATACTTAATGAACCTTTAAAGCCTCCTTTTTGGTCTTCTAAAAAAGATGAGGATTTAGTGAATCTAGGGGTTTTGAGAGACACTTTTTGAGAAATTTCTCTACATTTCTAACTTGGTTCTAGTAGTAGATTATTTTTTTCTCATGACTGTTCTTGGCATTTCTCTATCTTGATATGTTTTCTAGTTTTTTTTATTGCATCCATTTTCTAGGATTTATGAAAAGGTATTTATAATATAGTAAATAGCTGACATGGATATAAGCTGTAAGAATAATAGTGTTTGTCTAAAGGATCAGGCTTCATAAAGGACCTAAGGGATAACAAGTATGAAACATACAAGGTAGTGAGTGTTTCTTTGGTGGTGACAAAGGTAATGGAATGTAAGGGTAATGGTAACAATGATAGTAATGATTTCTTACTAGGTTACTAAATGTATTTTATCAAGTCAAGTTTTTTTAGTGGTTTATTAAGTACAAAGGCCCTTACATTTATCGTGATCCAAAGGGAACATAATTGAAGAAGGTCATGCATGACATGTCTACCTCTTCTATAAGTTGCAATGAGATCCTTATTTGAATCCTTCCAAGCCATATAATCCAAATAGTCCCAAAAGGGTGGGAAAGAATTGCTCTGTTCCTATAGCCAAAATAATTCTTACCTTTAAATAAGATAATCACTAGCTAGCTTTTAGCCTCCACAAGACCCTATTCATTTAAGCTTTTATGGTAATAGTGGTGCCAATGGCAAAATATATAACATTTTTTAGCTATTGAATGTGAACAAGGAGAGGAAATAGTTTCTATATATTCCTTCATATGTACATTAATGTTTGAGGTTTATTTCATAGGCCTCTTTTAAAAGGGTCTTTTAGTTGTATCTTAAAACCCTGTTGAAGAGATTTTATGGTCTTTTTTATTTCACGGTTCTATTTTTGAAGAGATATTTTATAAACCTTTTCTGAAACAAAGATCTTTTAACCCCTATTAAGATCTTTTAGAGGCAATGATCTTTTAATCCCATTTAAGCCTCTTTAAATACATTCTTTCATCAAGGTTTGGGCCCATTCTAGTAACCTAATTGATTTCTTTTGAAAGTGTATATCTATAGGATCCTTTTTTGTGGCAAGTTCTATAGAGACTTAGGCCCCCTTTGGTAACCCAATTGATATTGTAAGAACTTCTGTTTTCATATAATTTCCTTGATATTAGTCCTTATAGCCTTAGGTATCAACAATATTTATATAAAGGATGTCTATTGTATAGCTTACCTTGAAATAAGGTAAAGAACTATCAATACTTTCCATATTAGCAATGAACTTATGAATAATGATGTCTATAAATTTCTACAATTTCATAAAATAGCAATAGATTTTTCCATCGTGAATCTAAAATTTAATGATAAGAATAGGTATGCATGTAATTAGCAACCAATTTCTCCATCATTATATCCCAGTTTATTGATAGATAATTTATCAGTAAATATTAGTTTAGCAACAATTATTAGTCTTACTAATTCCACCTATCATCTAGTTTTTTTCATTGACTCTTAAAATTAATGATGGAAACTAGTGACAAAAAAGTAAAAAAATTAGTAGTAGATTTTTTTATCCATTGCTAATTAAATTACCAACATGTTGTATAATGATGACATTCTATACATCATTATTTTTTTAACAATATATTTTCTACCATTAATGATGGATTTTTCTATCACTAAATTGTGCTTTTTTATAGTGATAGACATCAGTTAAAAGCAAGATTGATGTGTGTGCTAGAGTGATGGTATTCTTTAAATTAAAGAAGTTTTAAAATGTAATTTTAAAAAAAAATAATCAAATTTTTCATTCCACAAAATTTTTTATTCCCAAAATTACTAACAATTAAAGTATAGCAATCGTTCAATTTTAAAATTAAAAGAAATCTTAAAATTACAATTATTTATGTGATCAATATTCAAAGGAATGGAAAACCTATCTTAAGAAAATGTAAAGTCAATACATAGGTTTTTAAGGACTAATGTCAAAAAGTATGATAACCATCAGGTTTTTAAGGCAAAAGAAAATTTAAGACATCAGTTTTCTAATAAAAAGCCAACATGGCGTTTTTTTTATACATTTGTTAATAATAAATAACAAACATATTAGGTTTTTGGCATAATAACTTGAAATTTCATTCATTTTCCATTTAAAATCTAAATTCTTGATGATACCTTATGAAAAAAAATATTTATTATATTATTTTCTCCTATTTTATGTCTTTTAGTGAGTTACATATGCTTAATTTCATGGAATTGCCCTTGTTTTGTAAATTAGGGTTGATTTTACAATATTTGGAATTTATTTAATTAATACTAAATTTTAACATTGTTTTTTTTTTCAGTTATATCTTGGATTCAAGATATTGAATTGGGATTACCTTTATACCTTTCAAAAGTTTAAAGAAAAATCTATAACTTTGGTATTTGGTCAAATCTCAATTAAGACTCCTTTAAGCCTTTAATTATTCGAGAAGTTAAAACTCTATCTCTATCCTAACTAAGTCAATCTTGGTTTTCAAGTCATATGTAGAGTTACAGAAGTCCAATTAACCTAAAACCAACATCTAAATTTCCATAAGATCTAGGCCTACAACTTTGATGTTTATAGATTACCTAAATTACCTTGTTTTAATGGTCTTAAATTGGTTAAAAGTCATAAGTTGCATGTTGCTTTCCACCGCATAATTCCAAATGAAGTTTTACCGTAACATTTCTCTGGTTTGCAGCTAGTATGTAATTATGAAATCATGAATAGTCATTGATTCAGTCGATACATAGTAATCAAGAATTTACTACTATAACTGTTAGAGTTAATTGCCTTATTAAAAATAGGTCTAAGCTTTTAAAAATTAAGAAAATCCCATTATTGTAATCCTAAGAGACAAATAATCCAGGTCTAATATGGTTTTAGGTTAATTAGGTCAAATAAAAGGAGAGAACTCATTAGACTTGAGAAACTTTTACACATTTAGCAGCAAAGCTTTTGTCTTCTTCTTCTTATTTCTCTTTTGTTCTTCATCAATGGAAGCTTAAATTCGGAGTTAATTCAAGAAGTTTAAGGCTCTCTTCTTTTGGATTTTAAGATCATGAATTGTAATGTTAACTTTCTTTAATTAATTTTCTCTTTCCTTAAGTACTTATGCTAATATCTTGAAATTACATATGTTGAATGTTAATTTGGTATAATTGGTATTTATCCTTGTAATTTTTTACATTTTATTATTTTGATATTGAATTATGATTAGTAAATCACAATTTTACACATAGGGGTAGAGGGTTAAGGAATTAATTCGGAGGTTTCTAATTAAATTTCTCAATTCAATTAAATTCTATTATTAAATTAATTTCGATATAACTTAGGGATTATAGTGATTGCTTAATTCAGTTAATCTTAATTAATTAAATCTTAGGTAGTTATCTAGCATAGGATTCATGAATTATTGAAAGGGTCCCATGTAATTTAAAGTTGAAAAACTAATTTGAAAATTCAAATACTAATTGATCCATGATTAGTCCAAACTAGAGCTTTTAATTCATTAAATTAGCTGTTTTATTCCATTAGTTTTCTTTCTTTCTATTTGCTTTGCATTTTTATTTTGTTTAATACATTCAGTTTAATTTAAATTCACAAAACTCCCTAACTCTGATTTTGTATAGTTATGCATTTTATATATTGCATATTACTACATTTTGTATTCTATTACAACATTCTATCTTGTTTGCTTTAACATTCTATTTGCATTAATTTTTTGTGTTTTTAGTGCATAATAAATTAGAAAAATGTGTAAACATTGTTAGGATTTCAATTAGAAAAGATAATATCAATAGATCACTAAGTGCATGACCTGCTTTGTTCCACTATACTATATTATTACAACAAACTAGTTTTTAATCTAATTTTGATACATTGCAAGATGAATAATTAATACCTTAATTGCACTTTAATCATAAAAGTTTCGATGGGATCACTACTACAAAAACACAAATAGATTTGGATATTTAATGAAAATCTTATCAATTTTTAACTAACATAAGTGAACATCGTTATATGTAAGTTTTGATGTTGATTATATAACTAACATTAAAAGATTAAATAATTAATTCTTTTATCAAAAACACTAACATCATTTCTTCATGAGAAATATAATATGATAAAATAAGACATTGTTTATTTAAAATAATTAATTTTTTCCAAACAACCATCATTGAAACTAAATAGGTGTCCACATTGATGTCATTAAATAATTGACATAGTATGATCCCCCTAAAAACCTTATCCCCATCTCCACACCCTCTTTATTTTGTATACCTTCTTAGAACACTTCGTACTATGTTACTCCCATTTTCAAATACTATAAAAACCTTTAAATGAAATAGAAATTAACTCTACAATACTCCAATATCAAATATATATAGAACGCCTTAAATGAAATAAAAGTTAACATTTTGTATTACATTACATAATCCTAATTTCGTCAATGGAATATAGAATAGCTTAATTGAAATAGAAGCCATATTTTCTATTATACTATATTTATACAATAAGGATATTGGACCTAATATATATAATACCTTACAAGGTCAAGGAAGAAAAAATTACACTACTGAATGTTGGTATACAAGCAAATCTAGTTTCAAACTACAAAGGAAAAATATACATATAATAATTTGGTAGTTGCAACAATCAAAAGAAAAGTTTTATTGGTGAAAGCACAATTACCTTCAAATTGTCCTAATTATTTTTATATCACATGATATTCAAATCCTTATCCATTCATTATGCTTATCTTTCATATGAAACCTACATTAACAAAATAGAAACAAGTTAATGAAATATAAACTAATAAACAAGCAATTACATATGTGAGCATAACTATGAAAATGAAAACATTAATAGCTTGAAATTATATTAGGAAATTTCTTTGGAAGAATTATCAATCTATATCCCTTCACCATGATCTTTTCACATATAAAACTCCTTCAAATTGTCTTTATGATTAATTGAAGGTAAGCTCAATGAGAAAGAATGTATATAAAAACCATATACATGAGAATATAAAGCAAATATTCTATCATCACAAATTGTACATATTCTTAACATGAATCTAAAACCTAAACTTATTCGCACATTGATATGCATCAAAACTACAACCGTAATCATCCAAAGTTGAACATTTTCCAAGCACATGTCCAAAACCAAAATAAATGCATACTTTTATATGCAACCTTTAATGTGTAATTTATTTTGTGAATAAAGTTATGGTATATATTCATGAGTTAATAGAATATCAAAAATATTTTAGTGATACTTCCTAATCTTAACCTTAATAATCCTAACTTAAAGATTTTACATGTAAAGCCCAAACAAACAATACTTACACACTAGAACAAAAATATTAAGCTATTTGGTGAGTATACACCTTGTTTGCAAAGAAAAGCAAAAGAAATATTTGTGTTTAGTAATTCTTATGGAGTTCTTCTAAGAGTCAAAAAAGCTTCATATTAGAGAAATCTTGATTTTGCAAAGGGCATCCCAATGTTTTAGTGTTCTATCTTGTCTCCCATTAATCCTTTTATATTTTTTATTAGTGAGAATGACAATGCAAGGTGACATTGTATTAATTTTCACATTAGCTAATTAAAAAAACTAACATGTAAAGTGAGATTGAATAAACCACATTGACTTTTAAATGCCGATTTTATCATAAAACACCATTGTTTAAATTAAGACAATTTCATTCTACTAAGGAATGTTTAACATTGGTTATTTATGAAAATACTATAAGAAAATCTATACTTTTGCAAAAAAAAAAAAAATTAGTAACAAATTTAGTGACAAATTTTTTATTAGTAACTAAAACTACAAGAGTTATATTTATTTCATGATTTTAGCCATGGAATTTGTGATGGATATCATATTATCAATTAGTAATTTCATTGCTAATTTTTTTTATTTCTAGAATTTTTCATCTTAAAATTGTATCTGTCGCTAAATCCATTAGTAAATTTACTAATGAAGTTATTAATGAAATAAAAAAATTTAGAATTTAAATTACTAATGGATTTAGCAATGGTATTATGCAGTGAAAATTTTAAATTTTATTTAGTAATGAAATGAAATTTTTTATCAATTAAAGATGGAATTATAGAAGAAAGTTTTTGTATGCATCGATAATTGAAACACACCATTTTATGAAAATGTGTTAGCAATGGACTATTCTATCCCTAATCCTATTGCTAACTAGCTATATATATATATATCAAAGACTAACTTAGACCCCTATTTTTCTCCTTTCCCTCTCTTTCTCTCCTTTCCTTGAACCTACTATTCTATGTCCTGGGAGATTCCATTGTCATTGTCGCCATCAATTTCTTTATCATTAAATTGGTAAGTTTGCTCAAATATTTATGCTTATATATATATATATGTATCATTTTAAATTAAAATAACTTCCTTTCTTTAGAATCTACAATCTTTATTTTGTTTTTCAAAAATATTTTTATCATAATTATGATCAAATCTTTCATGGTGAAATATTGTATTAATGTAAAGCTAGAGATTTCTTTTGATGTCATTTTTTATTTTTGCTTTTTCCATTGCTTAATTTATTTTTATTGTTAATTTTTTTATTATTATTATCAAGAATAGTGATTTAGTTTTGGTTTTACCCTTAAGGATTTGTTACTTAACCCATAATTGATTGTGGTGTTAGTTTTTAGGATTTTGTATCATCAAATGTTCTAGTGTAGGTTTGGTATAAGTTTAACATGGGATTTTTTTTGTAATTTTAGATTTTTTATAATTTTCTTTTCTTTTCCTTTCTGTAAGTAGCATGGACTTAAAAGAAATTAAGATTAATTAAGATAAATTACTGAACTAACTTTAGAAAAAGTACAAACTAAATATTTTGAAATTAACAACCAATGTTTTTAATGATTTATTTTTGTTGGAAGCTCAAGATTCATGTTATAGCACTTGTAAGTAATAAAAAATTTATGCTAAAATCTTGTAAAGAAAAGCTATCATTCAAGTGATTGAAATGAAGGAATAAAACTCTAAAGCATGGTGCTTATAATGTATTTAATATTTACACTAACATTTCAACAAAAAGCTTTTATGAATTGATAATTTATGGATATGTCTTGACCTTTGAAATATATTTGATGGAGTACCATTTTGCACTTACAATGTTTAAATTCCATTATAGACAATATTATATTATTTAAAACATATAGAAAAAATTTATGAATTTCAACACAATCTATGCTAAAAGCTTGTATTCTTAGTTACTAAATGTAATTCATAAGTGAACCAAAGAAGATCTGAGGTTAGCACTTCTTCCTACCACTATCAAAATTGGCAAAGATACAACTTCTTTTTTAAAAGAACCAAATTAGAAAATATTTGTATCACTAGATGTGAAAATACTAACTATTGTTAAGATGACTTCTCTTAGTAATAGACTAAAAGTGAAGGAAGTAATAGTGAATAAATTAAAAAGGAAATTAAATGCACTTAGCAAAAAGTATTTAACTTACTAATTTTATAACAATAAGGGGAAAACATATTGGTTTAAGTGTAAAAACAAAGTGGTTTGTGATCATAGAGACATTCCCACTTAAAACTTTTGTTTCTAGTACGCAACTACATTATTAGCATCTTCTAATGAAGCTTTGAGTTTATTTTATATTTTTAGGACTATTTCTAGCAATTTTCATTCTTCTATACAATTTGTTAATTTTTAATTTATTTTGTATAATTTCTTGATATTTCTAAAGCACCCAGCAATTTGTTAAGGACATCCATCAGCATATCCCCTAGGTTCCGACCTAGTTGATGGTAGGATCTTGGTTGCATCAAAGAGCAACTTATAAGTATTGGTTAACATTAAACTAAATGTTCATATGAATTAATTTGAATAGGTTTGTGCATCGTTTAACATTTATATTAAATTTGCATTATTGTATTTAGTTATATTTAGCTACATGTTGGTTGTTATACCTACCTATGTGATATATGCAATGTATTTTAGGGCTAGCCCTCACTCACACTGGTATCACCCAGAAATTAGGAATGTTATCAAGAGAAAAAGATTTTCAAAAAAGAGGGAAAAAAATTATGCAGAAATGTTTTTAAGAGAGAAAATACTTGAAAACTTTTACATACATGTAACATAAGTAATAAAGCAGCTGAAAGTTGGTTTCATGACTTCAAAGAAAAAATATAGATAATTAAGTATTTATAAATGGTCACATAACAAAGGAAATTGATAGTAATAAAGATTTTTCTTATGGTATCCTCAAAGCAATTCCTTGGATTCTAAACTTTAATCCATTTTTTATCCTTTAATAATACTAATATCTCAAGTTTAATAAGGGCGAGATCAAATTTCCCTGCTATAACTTCTATATGGATATTTTTAAGGCTATTTTTAACTAATCCTAATATAAATACCTACTCTTTCTTGCTACTAGTACCATCAAATTCATTCTATTAAGTTGGTAATAAAAAAAAAGAAATAGGGTTATCTTTATCTATTTTGAAATGATAATTTGACATAGATTATTGTTAAGAGAAAATGATAGCTTGGGAGCAATGACTTGCATCTTAACAATTAATGATTGAGCAGTATGAGCATAACATAAACATATTGTTCAAAAGATAGCCATTCAAGGTTTTATTTTTCTATGTATAGACATTGGACATCATTTTTTTATATATTGGAATTTATTACCTTTTTACTCAATATAAGTAAAATGTCCATATTCAATTTTATTTTATAACATTCGATTCAAGTATTTAATAGTTGATAAAGTTTAGACTTTATGAAAGTTGATTATTATACGACATTTATTGATTGGATTACTACAAAAAAAACTAGCATATTAACAAATATATCCTAGATTAATGACAAAATTTTGAAGATAACACCACTAATTTTGCATAAATTTCCCTATTTAGTGAAAAAAATTATCAAAAAAAATCCTAATTAGCACAAATTTTTTCATTGCTAGATCAAAATTTGGCTACAAATTAGTGACAAACTCAAACTACTAACAAAAATATCCATTACTAAATTGCAATTTATGGATGAAAATTCTTTCAATGGATATAAAATTAGTAATAGACAAATATATAGCCAATTCCATCTATCATTCATTTTAGTCATCATTCTCTTGCCAAATTAGTGATGGAATTTAATGATAGATAACATGATTCCATTTCTAATTGAATTACTAATACACTATTTACTTATACCTTCTCATATGTCGCTATTTTCTTTAGCAATGAAATTTTTCTAATTAGTTATGGATTTTTTAATCACTAATTAATATTTTTATAGTGAAAATTGACATTATAATAATTTCAAATGTTGATTATTTGTAAATAATAGATGTCTTTTCTTTAAGAAATTTTTTTTTGTAAAATAATTTAATGTAACTTAAGATATCAGTTATCAGTAAAAACTTTAACGTCTTTTCCTTGGATTTTTTTCATACAATTGGAAGAAACAATTTTATAGATTAATTATAAATATTGTAAAAATCTTGAATTCATTTTTTTGAATTGATCATTTTTTTTATTTAAGTTATGTCTAAAATCTAGAGCATTACAAAATTTGTATGAATTACAACATCAGTTATTTGTAATAACCTCAATATCTTTTCTTTGTGGATTTTTTTATGCAAATAAATAGAAATAGCAATAGATTAAACGAAAATTTAAGAATAGATGAGAAAGAAGAGAATCAATTCTAAAAATATATTCTACAATTCTATTTATTTTCATATCATTACATTAACATATATACTAAAAATACTATAATTTATAATAAATAACTTATATATTAATATTAAAATAAATAGATGAAAAAGAAGATTGTTACATTCCATCCTCCTACCAATTCCCTTTTGTGAATATTGTTTTGTTGATTTAGGCAATACAATTGCCTCTATTACTAATTCTAAAGCTTAGGTTGAATATAAATATGGATTCTTTTCCATTTCATCTTATACATTTAGAGATATTGTGATTTGTGTCAAAAGATTTTCCTTATTTGGTATCTCTACTTTCACATATTGGCAAGCCTTAGATTTTGAAATGCTACAATTCTTGTTGAAGGACTGACCAATATGTGAAAGTAGAATATAAGAATTAGAAGATTTACCAATATATAAAAGCAAAAAATACTAAATAAGATAAGCCTTTCAATAAAATTCAAAACATCTCTAAATATTTAGCATGAAATGGAAGGTGAGCTTATCTTGATATTCAACCCAAAATCAAGAGTTAGGAAATGAAAGTTAAGGCATCATCGAGATGTTTCAAATGGACATTGAAAATAAAATTTATAGAGATTATATAAAGCTTTAGACATTGAATATTAACAAAAAAAAATAGACATCTTAAGTATGTTTTATGTACTAGCAAATTTAATGTCAATTAAGTCCAAAACTAATATGTAAGCTTTTTATATTTCCCAGCAAGATGTTTGAAATGACTTTAAACAATGATTATGTTGATGTCTTAAGTTTTGTAGTTTTCTTGTAACTTCATAAATGCTATAACTTTAAATATCAATTAAATACAAAACCAATATATTATAGTTTGACATTTTTCTTACCATACTTTTACAATACCTTTAGATGTTGATTCTGTAAACAACTAATGTTATAATTTATTTAAGTATTTGATTATTTATATAAAACTAACATCTTATTATTGGAAAGTTTTTAATATCAATTATGCTATATGCTACCATCTATTTTATATAGAAAGTTATTTGTTATGACATTTTCTATTTGGTACACTTTGTAATCCAAATGTCAAATATACAAATTTAGTATAAATTTAATTGTCATTGAAAAACTTATTTTGAAAATAGAGATATATGCAAAAGATAACAAACAATTCTAAAAATTTATTCTCAAATTATATTTCTTTTTAAATCATGACACATATACATATATATATATATATATATATATATATATATATATATATATATATATGCATACATGCATACATATATATAAGATCATCCAAATGAATTCCATAAAATAACTTACACAAAAACTACACTAAATAATTAATACAATGATACATTAAAATCATTATGTATCTCAATTTACACCCTAATTATATTAATATCTTCATTCTTGTTGTAAATTCTTATGTGTTAAAGAAAGTTTTATTTCTCTCAATTGGAACATATTAGTCTTGGTAATATTAAAATAACTCACTGACTCTTGTTACAAATTTAGAATCATCGTAAATGTTATGCCCTTAAGATTAAAAACATTTATTTATTTTTTAATTACCTGCTTATTTATATATATATATATATATATATATATATATATATATATATATATATATATATATATATTCATATATACATTTATTTATTATTTTGTTGTTATTATGTTCTTATTTCAATAACACAATTTGAATCCTAGAAACTTATGAAGAAAGAAGGAATAAATTGATTGAAAAGATTAGTATGTGAAGTAATTGGAATGGTAAATGTGTTGGAAAATTTTAATAAAAGGAGAATCCATTAAATTATTGGAAATTGGTGTTGATTTAAGGTAGGAAGAATTTATGAAGTATTTATTATATGTTAAGTGAGGTAATTAAGAAGAAAAAAAGGAAGAAAGGAAATTATAAAATCCCATTTTCCTAAAATGTCCTTTAACATATTTTTCCAATACCCTCAACAAAATACTCAAAACCCTCTTATTTTATAATTCTTTTATTCTTCCTTTTTAAACACTCTTAACTTAAGCTCCTATCCAAGAGGAATTTTATCCATTCCTTTAATTCTCATCTAATCATAGTAAAAAATCTCAACATCCTCAATTTTTAGTAAGTTCTTAACTTTATTTTTCATGTTTCTTCTTCAATAAGCATCCAATTTGATTTGAATGCAAAAAAGGTTTTGATAAAAGTGAACCCTAACTTGAGATTTCTTCTTTTTGATTGAATAGAGTTTAAATCTTCTCAATCCCTAGCTCTATTCTTTCATTTTAAGCTTTTTGAGTAACATTGTACCTAAAACTTAACTTAAACTCATCATTTTGCTTAAGTTTACCATTTATAGTTTTTTATGATTATGTAAGAAATGTAATTTAATGCCTTAAAATAGATGTTCATTTGATGAATTTTGTTGTTTAAGAGTAGCATTTTGAAGTTTTAAAGGTTTAGTTACAATATAGTATAATAGGACATTGGTTTGAAGGATATTATTAGCTAATGAACAATAAAATTGCAACAAAATCTACAATTTGCAATCAATTAGTCAACTATATAGTTGACCATGTTTAACAGAGCTAACCTTTGTACTATTGTTGTCGACTACATAGTTAACTACCAATAAGTAAAGCTGCTCTTAAGCCTAAGGCAGTTAACTACTAGTAAGTAAAGTTACCTTTTGACCATCCATAGCTAACTACATAGTTAACTATAGTTGATGGAGTCACCCTCATAACTTTTGTAATTAACTACATAATCAATTATGGGTGCTAAAATTCCTCTTCGAACCCTTACCATTGAGTATATAATTGATTACTACCATCTTATCATGTAATAACATATATTATATGCATATCAAAATAGTATGGTACCTATATGTATATATAAGTTAAGCATAAATGACCTTGAATAAGAATAATAGTGGGTAAAACAAGCAAATAAACTATAGGTGCTAACTACTAGCAAGTAAAGTTATCATTTAATCATCCATAGCCAATTACATAGTTAACTATAGTTGACAGAGTCACCCTTAGGACCTTTGTAATTAACTATATAATCAACTATAGGTGCCAAAATTCCTTTTTGGACCCCCAACATTGAGTATATAGTTGATTACTAGCAAGTAGAGTTGACATTTAACCATCCATAGCCAACTATATAGTTAATTATGGTTGACATAGTCAACTATGGGTGCCAAAATTCCTCCCTGAACCCCCACCATCGAGTATATAGTTAATTACTGCCATGTTATCATGTAATAAGATATGTTATATATGGATCCAAATAATATGGTACCTATATGTATATATAAGTTAAGCATAGATGACTTTGAATATGAATAATGGTGGGTAAAATAAGTGAATAAACTATGTTCATGCATGGAGAGTGAATGAAACTACATAATTCAATCTTAATATGTTATAAACCTTTAAGAAAATAATTTTATATATGTGGAGGAAATAATATACTTATGGTTGGACTTTTATGCATTATGTGAACTTGAATGCTTGAATTATGCATGTGGAGATCGAAATATTGCCGAAGATGTCTTTATTGTATTATAATTTGATAAGAATGATGATGTGGGGCATTCATGTAAAAATTTAGTGTACATAGATAATATAGAACATAATGAGATTTGAGTAGTCTTATGCTAATTAAATGGTGACTTAGTATATTATTTACTTACCAGTAATTTTTCTTCTATGGTTACAACATTCTATTTCTTGTATGACTTACAAGATTAACCAATGTTTGTTTTGGGAAAGCATGCATGCCCATGTGTACAAGTGGGAGATGTTGCATGATATGTAATACATTCACATTGGTATGCCCTATTGTTTAATTAATTTTTTAAATAATTAATAAGATTAAATCCTAAATGAATATTTTTATAGTGGTCAACTTTTTTTAATTTTGATAAGCAAATTATCTACAAATTTATTTTTGAGATGATTATTCCTAAAATAGAGCAATCAAATTGATTATCTCCCATTATTCCTAAATCAGAGCAATTGTCTTGTAACTTTTGCCTCTTAAATAGGGCAAATTAGAATAAAAGAAAAATAAATGAGACGATACTCTCATGCTCTCATAAATCCACTAAAAATAAAATATTGTTCTCATTTTGAGATTAGTTTCTTAAGAGTATCACCTGAGAACCTTGAGTTTTAAATCTTGTATTTATATGAAGGATTCTAATCATTACTTTACAAGTCCCAAGTAGTGGTAGAGCTTGGCTAACATTAAGGGAGGGGTAAATTAGAAACATTTTTAATATACAAAAAAAATTATAATGCTATATAAGTTTTAGCATTTTATATATTGTTAAATATTTCAAATATAATTTCATAATTATTTGTTGCTAAAAAATCTAAGAGAAAAGGAATTATAAGTAATTGAATTATAACATATTAAAAATTACTTCCACTTAAAGTTCATCTCTTTTAGTTAGATTTTTCTCCCCTTTATTACTAATTTTCCTCTTAAAAAATCTATTAATTGTCTTATTCTTAGTCATAAAAAATTTAATTAGTTGAGTATATTCATATAAACATTAAAATAAGAAGTAATAATATAATAAAGTCATAAAAATAAAAAATCTAAACATTATTATTTACTATATATGTGTCGATGTTTTAAGATAAAAGACAATTCAATGGATTCATATAATTACTCTCATAAGTAAAAACCTTGTTAATTGATTTGAAATTCATAAAATTAGATTTCTATTAAAAGATAAATAATTAGAATTCTCAATAAAGAACAAGTGATAATTTAGTTTAAAAAAAGTAGCACTTTAGGTAAAAAGAATGAAGAATAAGATAATGACACTGAAACACACATAAATTTGAAAAATTAGTTGTGAAAAAATAATGAAATTATTTAATATATATATTAAAAATATACAATAGGAATTAAAATAAATAATAATTTTAAAAATTTTAAAAATGATTTGAAAAGGTTAAGATGCATTGGTTTACGTCTATGCTTGTAGAGGTTAGAATTGTTCGTATTGTCTTTATCTCTATTTAAAATATTTAAAGAAGTTATAAGTATTTTAAATTTAACTTTCCAAATAAATCAATTTAAGGCAAGAAGGCTTGCATGCATATTATTTCTCAATTAATCAATTTTTACAAAGAAACGAAATCATTTTTTATAATTTATTTAATATTATTTTCATTTCTTTTTTTCCTTTATATGTGCTTCAAATAAGTTTTTGAAGCTTTATTATGAACTTCAACTTTGTAAAATTATTTTATATTCTCTAAACTATGTCTTGTTGAGTTAATAAAATATTATAGTTATATGTTCTAAATTTCACAAATTCTTAAATATATGAAAAGTGAAAATATTTTGAAGGGTCAAATAACAGATAAATTTTTTTATACATAATTACACAATATTATTATCAGATTGTAAAACATCGAAGGGGGAGGACATTGTTCATAAGAAAAGTGTTGTTTGCATTGTTCACAAGGAAAGTGTTGTTTGCAATTAAAGATTTAAGGCATAAATTTGAAGATTGAAAATGAAAAAAAATGTCTAAGTGTACATGAATCATGATCTAAGTTGAGGTAATAAAATTTTTACTATAAGATCCAACAATTGCATAAGGTAAATATAAAATCTCTATTTTTTCGCTAAATATACTAATAGGTGCAACACTACAATATTGAAAAGTGTTGCAACTATAACAATCACAATACTTGTTCCATTTTAATTAGCTAGGTTCAAAATATTCAAATCTCATGCCAATTTTTCAAGTGAATATAGAATTTCTCATCCTCTTTAAATCCACTTTGAATGTCATTGTGAATCTAGATGAAGAATACAAAAACCTAGCTACTTAGGAGAACATGCATGGTATAAAAGGAAGGAAAATCTTGTAATTGACCATAGTTTTATGCTTTAAGGAAATCTTGTAACTGACCATAGTTTTATGCCTCTCTCTCTGAAAGTAATGACCTATAATATCCCATAAGATTCTTTTTAAAATTTCTTAAGTGAATTAGAAATTTCAAATAGGTATTTTATTAGAAACTACCAAAATAGAAAACTAACTAAGAAAATTGGATGAAATTTAGAAGAATCATAGGAATAATTTCAATGTGAGCCTAGCTAGAATTGTTATGAAATTTTTATTAGGCATTAAAATAGATAAAAATATAATTAAAAATCCATTAATAAGTTTAGAAAAATTTGCATAAGAATTTATTGAAATTCTAAACCTAAATACATTAAAAAGTGAGAAATTGAATAAAAAATTCAACAAACTATTTTAAAAAACATTGGGTTGACCTAAATCAATTTTTGGGCCCAAAATGTATATGGAAGTTCAAAAAAAAGGTCCAAATAAGGCCCAAAATTATATAAAAGTTTACGAGAAAATGTAAGAAAGTAAAAATTTTAAGGTTAATTTATAATAAATTATTTTTATCTTTTTAAGTGCCTTTTTTTTATTGGTTTATAGGGTAACTATTCCCCTAATTTTCCAGGCCACTTGGACAACCATGATGACTAGCAATTCTCTAAATTTTTTTTTCAAAATTCAATACAAATAATAAAGGAATAGTAGTTTTTTTAAAACTAGGGTTTTGGACTTATATATATATATATATATATAAAATGATCAAAAAGTATGCAGATGTATGACCAGGGGGCTGATATCTACCACAAGGTTTCATAAAGATGAAGATATCAGCTTATACTACTCATGGGAAGATCTGAGTGTTCAATTCTGGGTTTGAATAGTTATGTTTTCTGGAAAATTGTTCTTACGTCTTAATTTTCACATGTAGGTTAGAGGCTAAATCCCTAAACGCCTTCACACGGCTCAGCGGGAACAACAAGCCTCAAACATCCCCCACATGTTACTATGCGTGAACCTTTATTTTCCATAAACAAATTCAGAACCAGAGAAGAACACAGAGTTCTAACCATGAGTGGTCCAAGCTAAACCACCATCCCTACTTCCCCCCGGGCTCTGATACCAACTGGCCCCGGAGTTGCCCCCTAAATGAAATGAAAGAGAGATGAAATAAAGATAGGAATAGGGATCGCAGACGGACTGCTAAAATTTTATTGCATAAAAGAAGTTCTTACAAAGATTTTTCCAGAGAAGGAGGAAACCAAAGAGAAAGAGCTTATATGGATGCTCGTCACTCGATGCCCTTCTGAAAGAAAAGAAGACTGCTTAAATAAGCAGAAAAGTTCCTAAACAGTAGACTTCTACAGTTTTACCCCGTGGGAAAATAGGGAAATAAATAGTAAAAGTGCTACAATAATGTTCTCTTTCGGTCACTGAAAGGAAAAGTGACAAAAAGCAGCAGCTTTGGCCGGGAATCCCGCAAAGTTGTCTTCCACCAGGAGAAGTTTCAATGTCTTCTAGTGCCGACACTCTGTGATTTGACTGGGTCAGAAGATCTAATGGCTTAGATTAGATCAGGAGAATCTGGTGGACTGTTACGGTTGAGATCAATTCCGAAACAGTCGTCTTCATTTGATTGAGCGAAGTCTTCTTCCTCAGAATTAACTTCAGGAGTTCCTTCAGACTTTGCTGGAGAGTTAGAAGAGGCTTCAGATTTGGCTTCTGCCTTCTGGATCATGAGAGTACGAATGTCTTCAATTTTTGAGAGCCATTCGTCAGGAGTGGAGGCGGTGGCAAGGGCTGCCATAAAATTTGATCTTGACTGAAGAAATTGGCTTGTTCCCTTCCTGATGTTTTTATTGAACTCAGGATGGCGCTTGAACCATTTCTGGATTTGGTTAACTTCAGCCATATAAGCAAATTTAAAATTATCCCACCATTTGATAGAACTATGTCTTTGTAGGATAGGATAATTTCCTTCAGAGTTCTGAACAACTTTATATTCCCAGTAATAACACCATGGGAGGCCTATTCTGAGAAAGAATTGTAATAGAGTAGGAAAATTCCCATGAGCTTCAGAATTGAAGTTGTCACGGAAGAATTCCCATCCTTTTTTGATTTTTTGAGGGAAAATTTCTTCAACTGGTCCGAAGGTGTTCCACCATCTTACGAACCAATTAGGAATTTGATACTTGACATTATATTTGAAATAAATAAGCCAAGTATGACGATAAATTTGATTTTGAAAAAATAGAGTATTCATCCAGGCTTCTTGGTAATCCCAGTATAATATCCTATTAGATTGATATTTGAAAAAGGTTTTGCAAATTTTTTGATTTTGAATGGTTCCATGCCCCATTCAACAGAAGTAATAATTTTTTCAATTCTGAAATTTGAATGAGTTATAAGGTCAGAATTTTCTGAGTTTTTCTTTTGTTTAATGACCACAGAACCAGAATCTTCTAAAATATGCTGATAGAATTGTCTGGTGTGGAGGAAAGATTTTGGAACAAAATGCCAATTTTTGGGGAAAATTTTTGGTATTAGATCAATAGGATCACTTGCCCAATATTTTGGTTCAGTATGAAGCAAATTCTGGCAGAAAGGGTGCTTCACATATTTGGTATATTCTGGTTTAGATTTCTGACTGGCCAGGGCAATAGCTTTAGAAGATTGTCCAGGCTTAGATTGGGTTGGAACTATAGCTTTGGAAGTTCCTGGTTTATAGATTTGTTTCTTCTGCTTTTCAATGGCATGCAAAAGTTTAGATTGGCTTAAGATCAGGGATTGGGCATCCTGGTCTTCTTCGGCTATATCAGCCCAAGATTTTTTCTCAAGCTTAAGGGGTTTCTGAATTGAAGTTGCAAGGGCTTGCAGAACCTCAATAGGAAAGTCCTCATGAGAGATTTGTTTAGATTTGGTGGAGGAAGGGGTAGCGATTTGTTTCGCTTTTTCCTCAGCGGTGGGTTTCCGCTTATTTGGATCTGGAGGATCTTTCTTATTTTTTCTCATGGTAATTTGCTGGATTGTCCCTGCAAAAATTCTCTAGTTAGAAAATCAGGGAGAGAGTTTGAGGAACCTTTTAAATGTTCAATGTCAAAATCGAAGACACTTAAAAGTCCTTGCCATCTAGCAAAAATTTGTTTTGATGCAATATTTTGAACATCTTTTTGTAAAATAGATTTTGCTGAACTGCAATCAACTCGGATAAGAAACTTTTGATTTAAAAGTTCAGACTGAAATTTTTGAATACATAAAACTATAGCCAAAATTTCCTTTTTAGGAGTGGAATAGTTTTGCTGTGCAGAATTCCAATATTTTGATGCAAATGCAACTATATGCTCTTTGCCATTTATATATATATATATATATATATATATATATATAAAGGCTAGCCAAATTGAAGCAAATTTTTGTTTCTTTGGCTGGTAAAAATGTGAAAAGGAAGAGGGAATTTGGTGAAGAAATCCAAGCCTTCATAGGTTACTAAAAGGTTTTTCAATTTGCATTATTAAACTATATAAGGTATTTTAGGATTTTTCATTACCTTCTTCAAGAATTTATGATCTTCCTCTCTTCTAAATGTCTAAAATTCAATTTAATGTTATGAAGCTTCTTTCTCACTATCCTAAAGAGTTATTGGAAATTTAAAAAGTGAAAGAATTAATGTGAGTGACAACTCCACCTATTTTAGGATTATTTCAAAGGAACAAGTGATAATGGTATTGGTTTATGCTTCCTTGTATTCTATTTGTAACATATTAATGCATGATTCTTTTTTTTTCTTTTGAAGTCTTCTAATTGATATTATGATAGTATGTTGTTGTTATATTGATTTGAGAATGATGAAAAAGGATTCACCAAAATTTCTTAGGAAAAATGAATATAGAAATTTATTGAAATGAAAATAACTTATCCTATATAGTGTTGAATTAGAGGTTTTGGACATCCAAGACAATTGTGATTTAAAAAAATTTTAAATTTCAATTCTTGACATTTTAAGATCATATTTAATGTTAGGATGATTACATATGAAGTTAGGATTTTTTTTGGAAATTTTTATGTGCATTAAAAAGCAAGTTAGTGATGAAATACTTAAATCTATCCAATTTAAAGCCCTGTACTAATTAGTCTAAGGTTTCAAAATTTTTAAAGCAATAAAGGAATGAGAAAAATTATAAAATTTTTCAAAGATGATATGTTGCTAATCTTGTGTAAAAATTTGATAACAAATGAAGTTGATTTGATTGTCCAAATCATAGCTTTATTTTTATAGCTCTAGCGTTATTAAAAAATTTCAATGTTGAGTTCATGTCTTTAATGCACAAGCAAAACTATGAAATTTATTGTATAACACTTAAGTTATTCTTTATTTGTTGTGTTGGGAATATTGTGACAAATTTTGGAAGCAATTAGTTTCTATTTGATTGATGAAAAAGGGCTTGGATTGCAAGTTTCTCTGTGTTGTCCTATTTTTTAACTTCACACTTGGGTTCTATATGAATAGTACCTATGAAGAAAATTAGTGCAACTTAATTATTGTATCTTGTGCAATAATATGTTAAGAGTTTTGAAATAAATTATGATAAAATTTTAAATTGATTTAGGAGTACTAGAGAGCTTTAAACCAATATATTTACATATAAGTTTGATTGATATTCTCTGAGAAATGTTGAAAAAAGATTTGAATGTATATAAAAAAATGGTGAGCTACACATAGGGGTGCAAATGGGTCGAGCAACCCATCAGGAGCCTATGACCCAGCCTGATTTAGGCCCTAGTCTTATTCGATCTATTTAGTTAAATGAGTTAAGTTAAAGCTAATATAGAAGCCTTTTAAATTAAATAAACTAGGCCTTTTTATTTTAAGCCTAGTTTACAAGCTTATTAGGTCGACCTATTTAATATTTTTTTATTTAAATTTATTTACTATAAAGGTAACAATATATAAGCTTTTTTTTTTCAAGCCCATTATATAGATTAAATATTTTGAATGTTTGTTATATAATTTATGGCAAACTAATTTGCCTTTATTATTAACCTTTGATATTATAACAACTTAATATTATTTTACTTTTAATTAAATATTGAATATTTAAATTATTAATTTTGTATTATAAGTATATGGATTTATTTCTTTATTAATTAGTTCTTATATAAATTTTTTATATTAATTTTTGTATTATTAAGTACATCTTAAGAATATATTAATACAAGCTTATTTAAGTTATTGGCCTATTTGAGATTTTTTTATAATAAACCTTTTAAGCCTTAACTTGTTAGCTTATTTAAAAGTTTGTATTTAAAAATAGGCTTTTAAATAGGTTAACAGACTAAGCCAAGCTTTTAAAACAAGTAAGACCGGACTTGAAATAAAACCTTATATAAGATAATAAGTCAAACTCAGGCTAATATTTTGCAATACAAACCTGGCTTATTTAAGGCAAAAACTAGTCCGGTCTAACCCATTTGCACCCCTAACTACACATGAGCTACACAAAACACATATGATATGATTGGTGTTTGGCTATACCCATTAGAATGAATTGAATGATTGATGCAAGAATATCCTATTATTGTTTATTGTAAATTGGGAGGTAGAGATATAATATCTTTCATAGAGAAGGAAAGGAGTGGTTAGTGATAAAGGGAAAAGATTGATAGCTTAAAGCCTATGGTAGTGAGGGATAAGATTAGAGTAAAGATATAAGATGAAACTTATATACTTACCATTGTCATTTTTTATAATAATTATACCAATGACATATGAAAGCTTCTTTATAAAACATTAAATGATAGTCACATATAAACATAAAAAGCTAATCTTTTATGGTGAAAATCCTTTTTGATATAATATGATGAGTAGTCATTCATAGAATATATTTTATACTCATTATTTTTCTGCGATAAATTAATTATAAGTACTGATCATGAAATTGATGCAGCAAATTAATACTTGTATAAAAACCTTGCAATTTCCACATGACATTATGAGATACTTTCCAATGTAAATACAGTCTACATCATCTGAGATATTTTATAAATTATATGTTTATATAAATAATTTTTCAAATATGTATATGTATATATATGTATAATAAGTTTTAGAACTTCTAATGTATATGGTTTTATATTCTAAGTTTAGATATATAATATTAATTTAATAAAGAACATCATAATAGGATAAAAGTTTGTTAAAATATGTTAATGCTAATTAGATATTTTTATGCCAGTACAATGAACGTAAGACGAGTCGTAGCATGTTGAATCTCCAAGTTAAATTTTTCTAGAAGCTTTTAAAAATAAAAAAAAAATCATATATAAAACGGAGCCTTAGTATTAGCTTCTTTGCCGGAGTGAAAAAGCACCAATCTTGATATATGAAGCTACATGCTTCCATAAGTTTCTTCATATCTGCTCGAACCATTTGGGTTTAAAGGGCACATAATTTGAAGTGAATTAGAATCTAGTAACCTCCAATGGACGTAATTATGGAAGCTCTCAAGGCAAAGCAACTAATTGAAAAAGAAAGTGTTATTTACAAAGTTTAATTTTGGATTCACAGCCTGTAACTTCCTTCTTTTCCGTTTGTAGTTATTTGTTCGCATGCTCTTAGCCACCTAGTAGTTTGTTTTTGTGCCATAAATGCTCTGTCCAAAGATGCTCATGTCAGAACTTCTGTCATCAGAAATTCCTAATAGAAACAGTGTCCAAATGAAGAAGTTTCTCCCTTATAAAATAAAGAATAATTAATGATCAACAGAGTCCAAAATCCCATGCAAAGGCAAATACACAAAAAAAAAAAAAAAAGAATAAGAATATTATAGAAATTAAAGAAAACACATGCAAGATTAGCTAATTAAAGTTTAAAAATTATATATTGACAATTATGGATTCCACAATCAACCGCTTGGAGCTGGGAGAGTAGTTAGGCTGAAAATGTCTTTCTAGCTATAGCTAGCATTGATTTAGAATTTTGGCTGTCATTACATATTGTTTTGCTTTCTGTTTACCGTTTACTTATTTGTTTGTTTGCTATGTAAGGATGTTATTTCGAGTTTCTTATCTATATGTACTTAACCTAATAAGAATATAATATTTATATGTACTTAACCTGATAAGGATATAATACAAACAAGGTTTTAAAAACATTTTTTATATGTATGTGTGTGTGTGTGTGTGATTTTTTTTTTATTAAAAATTGTAATTTTTTATATTAAATCTTACAAAATTTTCATAAAAATCAAAAAATTATTTGAAAGTTATTCTTATAATTTTAAATGATGGAATCGAAACTTGTAATGTATTTATTACACCTAAAATCCATATACATATACAATTTTTTTAATAAAAAAGTTACAAGATTTTAGAGGAAAAGTTATAACTTCTATAGTTTATGCGTTATACTTTTACAAAAACTCAAAACTTTTTTTTTTTAATTAAGCTCACAATATTCTTTAAACACATATATATTAAGAACCCCGAAAAGGGTTATATCACTTTCTTTTCAACACTGTTAATCATACACCAGTATAATAGTTTCTTCTTTGTATCTAGTCTAATTAAAAAAGAAATTTCAAATTAATTTTTAAGCGAATCTACTAAACGATAAAAATTATCTAATTTAATCAGAATTTTATTCATCAAAATTCAGATGAATAAGTAAATAAGAAATTATCTTATTTTATAAAATATAAAATTTTGGTCAAAATCCTAACATGTAATTATTTGAAAATTTTTTAAAACTTATTTTACGAAGTTAATTAGTGCTATAGCTATTACTTTTTACTGTTTGGTCTTCAAAATTTTAGATTAAGACTCATCATCCATTGGATGCCAAGAATAATTTTTGGCTAATCAATTATTTAAATGTTTTTAATTGCAATTACGATCACAATTATAATTTTATTATAATTATAATAAAATTATAAATAAATATAAAAAATATAATTATTACTTGATAAAATTCTAAGATTCTGCCGAGGGAAATTTAGTATTTTGTTTGGCACATGTACAATTGTTCTTTTCAAATCGAAAACATACATCTATATACAAATTGTTGCAGATTGCATGCACATGGTGAAGCTACTACATGATGATATCGCAAAAGGTATCATCTTCAACTGCGCCCACTATGCATGTGTAGTAATTGTCACAGCAATCTTTATAACGTTAAAAGCTTGTGACTGATCGGAAACGGAGAGTCAAAGAGAAAGAATTAAGTAAACCAATACGGTTTCAGTCAAGATGACCCACATTCACAGATTCAATTCTTACACATACCGCGTAAATTTTCTCTTTCACCGTTTAATGAGCCCGAGGAGCCTTCCTTTTTTTACCATGTGATTTTTGCATTATAATTGGAAATGTCATGAAGAGTTTAAACTTTTATCCATTTTTAATTACATAAGTGGCGCTTCAATAATTATGATTAAGTTCTTATTTGATAAGATTAATTATGAGTAATTTGATTAATTTTTTATTATATATTTATTCATATAATATAAAATATAATTAAAAATTCAATTTATTATTGTAATATTTAATAATATTTATAATTATATTAAATTTTATAATATTTCATTAAATATAATTTTATTATTTAATTAATTAAAAAATTATACCAATTCAAGATTTTAGTTCGAGCTCATCCTATTTTAAATGAATGTTTGATAACATCAAAATGCGACTCGAGTCATTTTCGTTCTTATTTGCGGTATGTTGAAATTTACTTTATTTATCCTGAGGTTTAAAGTGCAGAAATTGACTTTTATTAACAGTTTATCCATCATCTATTTTCGTTAGTAAAAAAAAAAAATTATATTTTACCGTACACGATCTTCTTTGTTTTTTATTCCTCATTAAAAGACAGCTTTTGTATAAGTTGGCAGCGAGGAAGTTTAACCTAAAACTTCTACATTGTCCAAATCGATCAGTCACCACTAAACAACGTCAAATCATTTCTTATACTCAATTCTTTCAAAATTAATAAGGTCCGTCATTCTTTGGTTTTGCTAAAATAGTAGATTATTGTAACAATTTTCTTTCAATTGATTGCTAGCTAGCTTGGTCTACTGAATCAATTATTTAACAATTAATTGTTACATCCTGTGTTTTAATGGCAAGAGATAGGAACCAAACTGAACAAAAATTGTTGTGGGGCGGCATAAATACTAATTTTTAAAAGATTTTTTTCATAACACTTTATTATTTTAATGTAATATGCGGATTTTAAAAAAATTTAGAAACATAAGGAAAATTGATATTTTGAAAATTTTGGAGACTGACAGATTTTTAAATTAAAATTTTCTTTTCCACTGTTACATGAAGACGAAGAGCCCTGATTTCACAGTGTCACTTAAAAATAAAAATTGCTCGAATAAATCAAATACTCTTAATTCAATTCATTTCACAATTATTAAGCTAAATCGGTATATAGCTTGATCAAATCATTTTTTTAACAAATCCCAAAATTCAAAGCCTACTAGATGTGGCTTAGCTTGTGGCAAGAGGCAGGAAGCAGAGTCAAAATAGTCGAACTCAAATTTTTGCAGTGTTTAAGGTACAATTTGAAAAAAAGAGTCATAAAACTTTAATTTTTTGTGGGCACATGAAATTTTTTGAAAACTTACAAAAAATGGAGAATTTTTTTTTGCCATAAAAGGAGAATTTTGTCATTTTATAAAATTTGGAGTTATTTTACAAATTTGAGAGGCTCCGTCAATTAACCCAAATCTTACTTATAATTAATTTGTGATTTTTTACCATGAATTATTTTCCAATTTAAATTAAAATTTTATTTTAGGGTTGGAGTGAGATTTCTCATCAAAGTATTTATAAGTTATAAATATTTAAATTTTTCAAGAATTTGAAGTCTGAGAAAAAACATATAATGTGAGGACTTATGCAAGTTATGCAAGAATCCTTATAAAGATTTAAAAAAGATACAAGGATAATAGTTAAAAAGTTATGGAATTATATTTTAAAACATTCACTGAAATTATGAATTCTTTTTCATCCATAATTTTTTTTATCTAAAGTTTAGAGTTTTTCCATGTTAAATATATTTATATTTGTGTATTATTATGCTACTTTGAATAATTTGATTATATAACGCTCGATTGTTTGGAGAGGATGTTTTTCCCGACAATAATAACCTCCATTAAAACCCTCTACACTGACCCCCCCTTTAGTTGTGAAATATGATATACAAAAATTTAAATTAATTTTTTTAAGTTTTATAGCTGTTTCTCTTAGTCAACAATATTATATGATTAATTAATATCAAAATACAATTTAAACTTTCTTTTGTAATGTTTTTTTGGTCCAAAAAAGGGTTTGGAAAATTTTTCCCTATAATAATAATTTTGTTCCCGTCTCAATTTTATTAGGCAAGAAAAATCAATAAAAAATTACTTCTCACAAGAAAAACATATTTTTATCATACAAGGAAAAAAAAAAAAGAGCTCATATCTTACAGATGAACTTCTGAAAATTGTGTTCATATATAAGGAAAAAAAAAACTAAAATATTTATACTCACAACAAACAAAGAAACATAAAGAATTGCACATATGTAAACGGGTTAAAAAATTCACATCTAAATATAAGAAATTTGTATGCTAAACAGAAAATTTCTAGCTTAAATATGATAAGTAAAATACAATATATTGCAAATAAAAAAATAATTAAAGAATTGTAATCTCACCCTAACCTTTAAAATTCAATGAAAAGAAAATTTTGATTTTTTTTTTAGATTTTAATGTTTGTAATGAGAAAGAGAGAAAATATAATTCTACATTATATTAATTTCCGATTTAGGTTCTTAAAAAATTCCTACCATTTTGAGGATAATGTAATAATTATATATTATTTAACTTAGAAATTTTGCTTTGGATCTAGCAAACAAATATTTAAGGAATATTTTGTTTTATTTCTAACATAATAGATTTAAATTAAATGAAAGTGTAGTATTTCAATCTGTAAAAGTCAGAAAGCATAATATAAAAAATGTATCCAAAAACCCAAAGAGTCAGAAAAAAAACAGGGAAGTAATAAAATTATTAAATGTAGGATCACTGTTATTATTAATGGACCAAACAGATAATTGGTTCTATAATTGAAGTCTATTCTGGCCTGGATGTAGGTATATATAAACATAGAGGACGACCTATGGTTGTGAAAGTGGTGAAAGCTCTCATGTACTAGGCGACTAATTGGTATTGGCGTGAGCCTGCAACTTCACATCAACGAAGCATTGACATCAACGAAGCACCACTAAATTTTAGAGAAACAGTTCGGATTCATCCGGTAGATTTGGTTTAATTCGGGTCCTTGGAAAATATAATAATATAAATTTAACTCAAATAATAACAATATTAGATTAATTTATATATTAAATATATTAAGATAAATAAATTCATTCAATTTATTTAATAATTTTATTTAATACAATTTATATTATAAATTCAATTATAAAATTTAAATATTTTTTATTTTACTAAAAATATATTTACTCATTAAATGCTCGAGATAATCACATGACTACTAATACGTAAGGATCAACCTAATCGAAATGGTTGGGGTTAATATCGCTAAGCTAACACTATAATAAATTCAATCTATAATGATAATATATATACTAACGATATTTTTCCCAATCATTTGTACATGTAAAAGTTGTATAGCAGGGAGCCTTCAAGTCAAAAATAGGTCTAGCAACTATATGATAACAATAGTATCATTGCTATAGAAAGAAAAGAAATATTAATTTTCCCAAAAATAAAATAATTAATTTTTTTCAAAAAATAAATATATTTATAGAGACAATACATTGTTAGTACAAGTTAAGTGGATAAACATGAAATAATTTTTTTAGGCAAAATGAACTAATTAAAAGTGGAACTTGTAATAACAACTTTGTCATTGCAACAAGGTTTCTTGAGGAATGGAGAAGATGAAATTGGACATCAAATCTTTAGAGATCATAAACTAACGATTGAGTTTTACATATATACTAATAATGTTATCAGTGTAATATGGTTCTTGGGAAAATATTTTAGAGAGGATTTATTGATAATCAAATTTTCTCTACATCAATGATATTTTTTCAATCGTTGATATAATCATGTATTACAAATTTCCACAAATAGTTATTTCTGTGATCATTAATGCCAAGAGCCAATTAGAGAATAGATAGATAATGCCATTTTTGCCATTTTCTAAGGTATTTTTTTTGCATGTTTTCTCTTTCAGTACTATTCTTCTATTTCTATATCTCATATTTTGCTTTTTTGGTTCTATAAAATGTAGAAATTATATTATTGATGTTATTGTTGGTTCTTGTTATTTTTTTTCTTCATTTTTGCCATCAGCTAAACTCAAATTTGATCATGTAACTCTCATTCTTTATTTGCTTTATATATATTTGGTCAATTTTTAATTGAAATATTTTGTTTATTTGAGAAATTTTATTGGTTTTTCTATTGGTATATTAGTTCTAGAAATTTTCTTGCTTCCCTATCACATCTGAGGTTTTATATTTGTTGCTAAATTAGTATATTTGCTAAATTTGATGTTGGATTTTTGCTGAAGTTACATTATTTTTATTTATTATCAATTTAATTGCTTTCTACCAATTTGCTTACTTATTCATGAAGATATTTGTCTTTGTGTCTTTTCTATTTACATTATAGAAAATCATTTTTATTATTTCTATCAATATTTTTCTTTTTAATTATAATTTTTTATAAAATTTGCAATTTGTTAAATGAAATTTATGATTTTTAATAAAACTTATCCAACATTAAAGTATGATACTATAAATTTTTTATTCTAAAGTTTGAAAAATAAACGATAATACATATAGCATAAAAATTGAAGAAATCATAAAAAATTGTAAATAATGAGAAAAAATAATAAATCTAAATTTCATAAAAAATTTATAAAATTATAAAATTAGAACCAAGAAAGTTATAAACAATAGGAAGACACAACTTTAAAAATTAAAGTAATGAGAATATAGGAATATAAATCATGGGAAAATTAATAAATCTAAACTTCACTAAAAACTTATAAAATTATAAAATTAAAACTAAGAAAATGGTGAATAATGGGAACACATAATTTTAAAAATTAAAGTAATGAAAATATAAGAATGTAAATAATGGAAAAATTAATAAATATAAACTTCATAAAAAAATTATAAAATTATAAATTTAAAACCAAGAAAATTGTAAATAATGGGAAGACATAATTTTAAAAATTAAAGTAATGAAAATATAAGAATGTAAATAATGGGAAAAATTAATAAATATAAACTTCATAAAAATATAAAATTAAACCAAGAAAATAGTAAATAATGGGAAGACATAATTTTAAAAATTAAAGTAATAAAAATATAAGAATGCAAATAATGGGGGGGGAACTAATAAATCTAAACTTCACAAAAAAAGAACCTTAAGAAATTATAAAATAATAACCATGAAAATTGTATATCCTAGAGAACATAATTTTGAATATTAAAGTAATGAGAATATAACAATGTAAATAATAGGAACAATTAAATAATTAAAACTTTAACATAAATTAGAAAAAGAAGGTGTTCATTAATAGAGATTTAGACTAAATTTTAGTTAAAATAGTGAACAAGATGAAATTATTATGAGTATATTTCATGCAAATATTCATTTTAAATTTAATTTATATAATTTGTTGATATTTGCGAAGTAATTAACTATGGTAGAGACACCCACCAATACATCCTTGGAGTTCAGACCTTGCTGATGGTTGCAGAGAAGTTGGAAATGTTATCAAAAGAAAAAGATTATGTAAAAATATTATCAAGAGAGATAATATCCAAGCACTTCTACATGCCTATAATACAAACAATTAAGGAGCTTAATACAGGTTTTAGGACTTTGAAGAAAAGGTGTAGATAATTGGGTATTTAGAAGTAGTTGTATAATGGAAGAAATAAACAGTGATAGTAATTGTCTTCATAATATCATAAAAGCAGTTCCTTACTTTTATATTCATGGTAACTAATTTTCATAACCTTCGTAAAAATGTCTATTCTTTCTTACTACTAGTACTTTTTAAGTGTAATAAAGAGCTTGATTACCCTTATAATATGTACTTTTTTCCCAATTTGACATAGAAATCCATTCAAAAGGTTTAAGAGCTTGGCTAGCCTAATACCATGTATTTCTTTCTTAATTTGACGTAAAAAGCCCTTTAAAGAATTTAAGATTTAGGATTTTGAATTTATTATTCTATACAATTTTATTATTAAATGTAATTCATCATTTTACTTTATATATTTTGTTTTCTTTTTTTTTCATTTAGTATCATAATTAAATTAAAAAATTAATTACTACAAATATTTAGGAATAATACTTACTATTAATATATCCATAACAAAAATAGAATTAACTATTATAAAAATTTGAGCATTTAAAAAAATTTAAGCTTTTACAAAAATTAAAAACTACTTTTTGGAAAATAAAACAATTAATACTTTTAAATATATATATATGTGTATATATATAAAGATGGCACTATTATTAATATAGGTTAAGTAGATAACTATGCAATTTTTTTTTTCAAAAATTGAAGTAATAAAATTTGAAACCTACTATCATTGTTATATGAACCAAGGAAATGAATCTAGGAAAATGCAACAAGGATAAAGACCCGTGTACCATATATCGATCACTATGTCATTATAATAGAATTTTTGCAAAATATGAAATTTGAATCTTTAGTCATATACTGATAATATTATCATCGCAATATAATTCCCAACAAAATAAGGGAATGCAAACTGGGGACAATTTTCAAAATTCTTATAGCAATAATTGAATTTATTTTATAGCAATGGTCAATTTAAATGTCATCACAATATGCCTGCAACATAAATTTGGCAAGGCATCATTTCTATTCATTTGTATAATAAAAGTTCTAAGTTTCCAATTAAATTCCCTACATTTGAGGTATGATTTTTCTTATGTTTTCTTTGTCATTTAAATCATTTTTTTACTCTCACTCTTATTTTCTAACATTGGTTATGCATATTCATCAAATTATGTTATTATTCTTCTATTCTTTCTTCTATTTATTCTTTTATTAAGGTAAGCTAGAGTTTTTTAAGCACTCTTTTTTTATGATTGACTATGGATTGTGGTATAATGCTAGGAAAAAATTCTTCTACTTTTGTGAAATTAGTTATAGAATTAGTATGTTACATCTAATATATTTGTTATGATATTATGTTTGGGCATATTATATGACCCTTATATATTGATAGTTGTGTTATGTTTAGACTTAGCATATCATTTGTAGGCTTGATATGAGTATGAGAATTTTAGGGAGATATATTAATATTTATGTTATATTAGACTTAGCATAGTATTTAAGACTTGATACAAGTATGAACGGTCATGACTTTCAAAAATTAAAGTAATGAAAATACAAGAAATTTAATAATAAAAATATTTTGTAATTAAAACTTGAACATGAATTAGGAAGATAAAATATTTAGTTATATAAAATTAGAGTTGATTTTAGATAAAGTAGTGAATAAGATTAAATTATTTTGTTCAATTATAAATGAGTATAAAATTTAACTTAATTAACGAACAAGACGATATTGAACAATCGAAAGAAATAAACTTTAAAAATATAAATTAATAAAGGTATTAAATTTAAGACAGAGAAAAAATTAAATAATAAGAATACAAATATAAAAGCATTCAATAATAAAAATATTAAATGATAAAAACTTGCACATAAATTAGAAAATTAAAATATTCATTTAATAAAGGATCAAGTTAATTTTAAAGAAAATAGTGAATAAAGCATAAAAAATATTATGAGTTAATTTTTGCATAATACTTATGTATTGCAATTCTAAAATTACAATAATTTTAAATTTAATGTACTTGCACTTTACCCTTAAACCTATTAAAGGGTCGATTGCTTATCATAAGCTAACTAATTCTTTAATTGTCCCATAAACTTAAACAATTTGGAAAAAGTCTTTTAGTTATTATTGTTAATTTACCTATTCATCATTTCACATTGTAGAAATTTTATAGGACTTCTTTATTCTCCAAGTGTGTATTATATTAGTGTATAGCTTGCATACTTGGAGAATTACAAGGAGATGTTGTCAAAATTTCTACATTTAAGAAATGATAGCATGGATAAGTTAACACAAAAATCACATGGATATCTTGAATGGGATAAGGCTTTTCCTTTTAAAGTTGGAGTGATATGATGAATTTAGGACAAATAAAAAATACGCACACAATATTGAATTGTATAATTGTTAGTGTACATGCCCTAAAACTAATCATATTGGTGATTGTAATTTTGAATCGTGTTATTTTAATGGCAATTTCAATTATTATATTTATATATATTGTCTATGTAATATATTCAATTATGATAATAACCTTAGAATAATTGTATCCTTAAATGTCCCTAGTCATATATCATTGTGGATTAGGTTACTTTAATATGTTAAGACTAGCATATATGAAGACTTATATGAGATATTAAGTTTACACATGAGTACAAATTAGAGAACTTGTATATTGGACCGACCCATATTAAGAATACTACATGGATCGTTATATGAGTGTCATGAGTGGTTCTTAGTGATCATTATTAATATGGTCCTTTGACCTGAGATCACCAAGGTTCCCTACATGTGAGTTTCATATTTTGATACTATTCTATGTCATTAATGGTTGAGTGAATGTAAGGGTAGATATTGGATACGTCACATATCATGCGGAGGGGTTTGTGTGATCAAGATGGAATTTGTCCCTCCTATATAACAGGAGTAACATCTGTGGGCCCCTTGATTAAGTAAAGTCGAGAAAATGCATGGCCATGCTCAGATGAATTGACATGGGATGTCGATTACATTTGTTTCAGTTAACTTACTTAAGAATCAAGAAACCTTAAGATTGGGCTATACGGGAATGACACGGTCTATGTCTCGTGCTCAATCTAGATGTATAGGACAAAAGGACATAGGTGATGATCACGTGTAAAGGTTTAGTCAAATCACCGACTTTCTCATCACTTGGGTAACAATGATGTGTTGCTAGACACCGATCATTATTTATGATCATTAATATGATCAATGGTCATTGCTAACGTAATGAGAGCCTATAGGGTCGCACACTTAGAGTCTAGTGAATTTGAAATTAATTGACCAAATTGTTTGGATCTAATATTTGGGAATTCATGTTATAATTATAAGGCCCAATAGTAAGCCTATAATTGTACATGGAATAAAGCCCAAATAGGTTAGGTTTTTCTATGCACTTATTTAAATAAGCTTGTTGGGTAATAATAGTGATTATTATCATTATTCACACACCCCAAAAAGACATAAAAAAATCCTAGCACCTCTCTTTGATCAAAACCCCTGAAGAGGCATAGCTAGCACTATAAGGTGTAAGGAGATCAATTCCAACTGGTGTTTGTGTGGACATTCATCGGTGATTCACGGGTTCGTGTGGATACTTCAAAGTCTTCGGCTGAAAGGAAGCTGAAGAGGTGATCAACGACCGAGTCCTAGAATCATCAACAAAGGTATTGAACAAACCCTTATTCCAATTTAACGTTTTTGCATGGATCGGTGGATGGGATTGGTTTATTCCGCTGTGCTCGTATGGCTCCCGATCCCAACAATAATAACCAATCACATTGTTGGCCAACATATCTATTGTGAATTTCAACCTCACAATTGACCTCACAAATAAAGATAGTGTTACTTTACTAGATGCAAATAATGATCTTGAATGTGTTTTATCTTTTGCCTATATTTATACTAACACACAATATGTTAATGATATCATAAATGATGATGACATATTAGAAGATGAAATTATTGATGATTACATAAAGGTAAAGTAGTTATAATTTGATGATGATCCTAAAATTGATGAGGAAGAACATGGATATGTTACTTCTAGTGATAATAATTCAAATTACAGTTTAGAAACTTGTACTTTTAACATATGAACATTATGTAATGACTAATTTTTTATATGTCATACTAAATGTTATTTATATCTAATCCTAATAATTGATTTTCTTACATGTCTTGCATAATGTTAAGGTTGGTGATACATTTAACTTTGATATATTATAATAAATATTATACATGTCATGTTATTATAATTAGTTCATAGTTATGGCTATTATTATTCCTTCCCATCATGGAAAGGATAGAGGAGTTAAACAACCCTAGGACTCCACTCACATTCCTAACTAGTATGAGTTAGGTAAAATTGCTTATAATACATAACTCATTTAATTTTTCCCATACATAAATTTTATTGACATGGTAAATGTTTTTGAAAGTTGCACTACTTAGGTAGATGCATAACAAAATGAGAAACATTGTGCTTTAGAAATTAGTATAGAAGAATGGTAGTAAACCACTACTTATGCACTTTGAGAAGGCTACTTGGAACCTAAAGGGGGAGAACCAAGAGTGTTTACCAAAGTTGATAAAAATAGAGATGAGTGTGCATTGTGAGTTATTCCATAAGTCTTAGGCAATAGTGCTAAAGAAGCATAAGGTATGTATTATTAAAAGAGTTCATATAAATATTAACTTAATTTCTCCATTTGTTTATGACATGATATTATTATCTTTTTGTCTCATATTTTTCTCTTGCATGTCTTTTAATGCAACAATATTTCAAGTTTATAAATGTTCTATAAGAAGAGCTACACCATATCTATAATGGCATCTAATGCACTGTAGTCGATTGGTACAGAGATAAAAAATATAAACTGCATGATCATTTCTTAAAGTGTAAAGGGATAAGCTCACTTGCAATCTTACTAGCATGTCATAAGTGATCTCGATCAATATGCAAGCAATCCTTAGGCTAAATGTTTAGAATATTTAATATTGATGAGTATAAAGTACAAATAGATTAAATAATATAGATCATAATTTTATAATTTCAAGTTTAGTCTCTATGTTTTGCTTTGAATTTATAAGGAATGTCCTGGAGAAATGCACAAAAGAAGTACAATGATCTATTGGATCAAAGTCCATTGCAATGGATTAATATGATAAAATATGCTAAATAAAAATTTATTAAATTTAATACGATTAATAATTTTAACTAATGTTACCTCACTTTTTCTTTTAAGACATGCTTAAAGAAAAAGTGTAAATAGATGCATTGTAGTCATTAACGAAAAACTTCACCCATTGTTATACTAGACCATCAGGGAAGTGGGTGCCTTCGGACACCTAGGCTAGTTATGTAAGTATTTTTATTTTTATTTTCTAATTTTAATTACTTGTAATGACTTTCTACTCATGCTATCATTAAAAAAATATAAAGATTCAAATGCAAAAGTAGGTTAATTAGTTGCAGTTGTAGTTCGATTTTACGTCTAGCTCATTGAAGATTAGGTTGACCTAAATCGATAAGCTTGTCATTGCCTATGAGGTATTAAGCACTTGTTGAGGGCATAAGAAGGAGTTGGTTATATGTTTTGAGGGATATGCAATGGCTACACCAAATAATAGCTCATTGATGGCATCTTATCCTCTATAGAAGTAGTAGGATGAACTATGGCCTAAGGAGGTGCAACAACATATTATTTAGAGTCAGTAGCACATGGACTATCAATAATAAAGATTGCGGCACACTAAGCACTAGTTCCAATAGCTGATACAGCATGTGTTGTCACAATGCAAGATTCATGCTCCTCCACCACCTTTTACTTCTTCTAGCTTGCAATTTATCCCTTTCTTAACATTGCCTACCACATTCATTTTGTAACTACCTACACTTGGACCTTAACCCTAGAACGACAATGCCTAATAGTAGGATGACTATGCAAATTTAAATGATTTTTAGATTTTGTGGGGTTAATTTTTTTATTTGTAGATTACATTGGTTTTGTACAAATATCATATGTTCTTATTATTGCATGTCAAATATGAGGTTTTCTTATATATATTTCTTTTTTTTTTGTTTATTTTAGTATCATAATATATTGCTATTTTTAAAATTTTAATAATTATAATAAAATGTGTGTGAATAATGCTTGTTACAATTAATATCATTAAAAATATAGAATTAATTAATAACTGTACAAATTTTCACATTTAAAAAAAATAAAAAAGTCTATAATGATGGCAAATATCATTAATATAGGGTTTATTTTTTTAATTTAAAAAAATTATTTACGTCGATAATGAATGTCATTAGTATAAGGTGTGACTTGTTAGTAATATATATAGTGTTGCGTGTGAAATGATTTATAAATTAGTGCAAGTGTACACTATCGTAAATAAGTAATAAAGTGATGAGTAAGTATCGTTCTCTCGAGGATTGTTTCACTAAGTACTAAAATTAATAATCCTAACACTATTTGACAAATCGATTAGTTGGAAATAAAGTAACTAAATAAAGATTTATGCAAAAATTATTTAAAATAAATATGAATGCAATTGGAGTAAAAATAAATATGAATCAAAGACCTAGGGATCAGACTTCACTTAATAATTTTGGATTGAATCATCTATCTACTCTAATCCAATTTTAACTCCCTTAATTAATAGTCAAGTTTTCCTAAATTAATTATTAGCCTCTTCCAAGGTCAAGTATAATTAATTGCTAATTCACTATATTCCTATGTGAATTAAAGTAACTAATCATGCATTAGGATTTATGGAACTCATTAAGACTACATAAATCATATGAATATATTTCTATTTCGTATACAATTTACGATTTTAATTATAGGTTCCATACACATGTATCTCATTTCGGTCTCAACATACATATTGAGTTCATTCAAAAAGTGGCCAATCAATTGAAAGCATTAAGAGCAATAATTAAAATTCAATCTAGGAGAATAAAATTGAAATTAGTTTCAATAGATTATAATTCAATCTGTTATTATCAAGTTACGTCATCACCCTAAGAAGATGAAGAATTAGAATATAATGAAATTAAAAATAAACTCAAAATAAAATAAAAATATCATCACATTCATGATACAAACCTAAAATACAATTACAAATGCATGAAAATAAAAATACTATCCATTCATATAGGAGGTAAAACCTTCCATATAGGATGACAACTTAGCCTTCCATGTAGGAGGCATACAAGAAGAACTAAAAATGCATAAACTAAACTATTATCTAAGATGCATGAATCAATCCTCCAAATGATCTCTACTTTTACCTATTTGTAGGTAAATGGATTAGCTACAAGTCATAGATCTTGACCATTAGCTATCAATCATGTTCTTTAGCTACCATTCATGATCTTTAACTACCCTTCTTGATTTTCGCAGCAACCATTCTTCTTATTTGTTGGTAATTTTTGACTACCTAAATGGTAGATTCACATCTTCCTATCAACATAGGAGTTGCAGAACCAGATCTTAACTTTCAAATGCCATAAAGAACTCATAATTTTGACATTTACATCTCAAGTTATGGTCAAATTAGTAGGCAAAGGTCAGATTCTGCTAGAACCACTGTTTCATTTTCTAAGCAAAATTTGAGATCCTTAGAAGCTAAACTAGGCTTTTCTTTAGACATAAAAATTATAGGGCTTTTTCTTAGATTTTTATCCACATAAAGAACAACCCAATCCAACATCCAAAACTCTAGATATGGCCTAAAATTTGAAACAGGGTCAAAATGCAGCATTATCTAAAAGATTTAATTTCATTTCAAATTCAAGACCCATTCACAAAATGCAAATAAATTTATTAAATTAAACAAGATAACATTAAAAAATGCATCATATAAGAGAAAATAAATATGTAAATATTTTACTTATCATATAGCAATGATCAAATGTTATCTATGTATTGTTGATGCTAATATCATGCCTAGACAAGCACAGGACATATACTACAATAACACATGTCAATTAAGGTCTAAATGGTCTATAGGTACAACTCATTAGCAACAATAGATTCCTAACAACATTATTGTTGATATAACTTTGTAGCAATAAGTTTCTAGCCCATAACAATGACAAATGTCGTCACTATAGGCTTTATTCTTGTAGTGTGGCAAAAAACTATATGCAAAAAGATCACTTACTAAAAGATGATTAGTTTATCTTTTCTAGAGCCTTTTAGACAATAATTATAAATGACGATTAGGTATGCTTTGTAAAGGATCCTAAACCTTTACTACTTTCTATACTTTACTCTCTCTAAGATCACTACTAACTTAGGCATTGGAAGATCCTCAATGGCTACCACCATGAGATTTTGCTACAAGTGATCTTTCTCTCTATGATCAAACTATTAGCCTCACAATTGCCCTTAAGCATGCAGCACTCGCTTCTATTACAACACGCCTCTTCTAGTAAAATGATCATAACAAAATCTATATAAAATTAATTAAAATTCATATAAACTATATCTTGTATTTGCATTGATAAACCTGTTAATAAAAAAAATAAGTGAAGTGTTTTAAGTATTTTTTATAAGATTTTTCAATCAAATCATAATATGTGTTAATTGTCCTATTTTAAAAAATAATTAACATATTGATAATTATTATGATTATCAATAATAAATAAATAAATAATGACACATATTAAAATATAATTAAAAAATATTATAATAAACATTTAAAGAATTTTACCTAATATGAATAATAGATCTTTAATTTGAAGGGAAAGAAGTTTAAAGGTACGAGACTTTTTACAAAGGTTTGCATTCTTTATTACATTGGCATTCACAATTTCACAAATGTAAGAGCGGTGTAAGATCAGAACCCGGGAGAATCTAACGCTTATTTTTTTTTTTCCAGTTCATTAACCTAACACTGCAATTGTTCATTCAAGCAAGTGAAGATGAAGCGGGAATCTAACACTCTACTTGTTCATTCGTCTTAAGTTTAAAGATAATGTGAGAACTTTTTTAAATTTTTGTTTATTTTGTAGGGATATTCAGAACTTGATGCATTATGTTATCATACGATAAATCTGATTTCACAAAATTCTCACGTCATAAAAAGGGGTTGAATTTATCTCAGTGAGTGAGATCCTTCTGAGCAGGCATGTCTTAAATCGTGTGAATTACCTTTGTGCATTACTCTGAAGTCATGCAATTATATTTTAGAGTGCAAAGTAAAATATTATAATTTTAAAGAAAAAATCAAAAATTTGAAATTTAATAAATAATAATTAATTAAAAAATTTAGATTTTTAATTATTTATTTTTTAATTTTTATTAAGAATTGTGAGTTTTATTTATTTTGACATAAAATATTTTTCATAAAATATAGTTATAATATATTAAAATAGAGAAAAAATATTATATATATTTAATATTAAATATATAGGATTTAGAAAAGTAACTTCTTCCAATTAAAAAAAATCACTTTTTTCCATTATAAAACCTTCAAGTATCAATTTTTAATTATCAATGCAAGTGATATATATATATATATATATATATATATATATATATATATATATATATATATATATATATATATATATATATATATATATATATATATGCAAATGATATTTTCCTATAAAAATATTTTTTAATGAAATAAATGGAATCTTAGTATTACTTTACTTCCTAAAGTATATTTTATATTCTAAAGAATTTGGACCTAATTGAAAAAAGGTTAAATTATTTAACTACGATTTCATTTAATTATACTTACGAACTAGTAATTTAAAAAGTTTGAACTACATGATTCTTATATTTATTTTTATTTTTAATCAAAATATTTTATATCGCCTTTCTATTATGTTTTTGTTGGTAATAGTATAAACATTAACAATTTACGAGTGAGAGTAACATGGCTATTCTTTTTTTATTAAAATCGAAATAATTGCATCAAATCTCACAATTGTTAAATTATTTTCTACTTAAACAGAAATAAAAACGATATGAAATTTCTCTATTGACGATTGTCAACCCACACTTACGCTAAGTCATCCGTATGTGATCGTTTACTTAAGGAAATTTAACAGAAAAAATGATAAGAAATTACAATTAAAAATAAAAAATAAGAATCCAATTTCAAAAATTTTAAATTATAAAGAAGTAATTAAAAAATAAATGAAGCCACCAAAAGTAACAAAATAATTTACTTTTAATGGAATTGAATTAAGTGAGATCAACCCACAAGTAGAACAAATTCAAATCAAGTTCTACTATCTTAATGGTGCAGTGGCACAATATTGGTACAAGAGTTTTATTTTTTACCATATTTGGAATTCAAATTTAAAATCTTACGTTTATATGTATTAAATAGATTACCACTCCTATCATTAGCCAAAAAATTCAAATCAATTTCTACTAATTGTATTTATACTAATATAAAGAGAATTCATAATTTTTTTTCAAAAAAGGCATATCTACTTATTTCAAATTTAATGAAAATCAAGACAATTCTATATTTGATATTTATTTGAAACAATAATTAAAAAATAAAAAATTATCCAATTTTATACTTATAACTTCACACAATTATATCTTATTCATTCTAATTAAAACGTACTACTCTCTCCAAAAAAAACCTCCAATATTATATGGATATTTCTCAAAAAGTTCATCATTTATTTAAATTTAAATAATTATTTTCTTACTTTCTCATAATTAATGATTGGAACTTTTTATTAAATTTATCTTTCTCCTTCAAGCTGTTGTCCAAGAATTGTTAAAAAGTTTTTTTTAATATCTACTTTTTATTATTAAAAAATAATTGTTCCACTTTTTTATTTTATTATGTTTCACTTTTATGTTTCTAAAAATGGTAATGTTAAAATATTAAACAATTAAAATAAGTAAGAGAAGATGTTATACAACTTTTTGAAGAAGATAAGGAAGAAATAAATTTATTTCTTTTTTGTCTAATTATATTTATTTATTTTTATGAAAATGGTAACAGAGTTGACAATTCTCAACCTTCTTACCATCTATTAATTACAATGGCAGTTTATTTTACTATAGGACCTAATAAGTGGAATTACAAATGAAGATGCACAAAATTATGAAATTATATTAGTTACTCTAAAGATTAATAATTAATCTAATTATCTATATCTACAATACTAAATAAAGAAAATTAATGATTTTTGGTATCCACATGTAAAATTATTCAAATAACTACAAATTCTATATTAATTAATACTTAAATATATTAATTGATAGAAATCAAAATTTAATATTACTTAAGTATATACTCATTTTTCTCCTACTTTAAAACTATCTAAACATTAATATGCATATCTTTATAATTAATTTTTTAAATAAAAATAAAAGCTTTTTAAATATATATATATATATATATATATATATATATATATATATATATATATATATATATATATATATATATATATATATATATGAGAGCTCGTGTGAAGAGATTAATATTGTGTAACAATAATGATTTATTAAAAAATGAATAATCATAAATTAATCTTCGAGCAAATATTGATAAAAAATAAAATCATATTGGAAAAGAAACTAAATCCATGAGAAATTTGTGGCTGCAAACCTTACGGCTCTCTTCTTGTAGTGTTGCACTTATCGACTTGCTTGGAGCAAGAATAGAGAACAGTGCTTTCTCAAATATGTCCAACGAACAAGTCCAATCCAATAAAAACAACAACTTATGACACGGTCTCTCTCTCTCAATCTGCAGAGTGGGGCCAATAGTCCTTCAACAAAACAGAACCCTGTACAATAAATCAAATGTCAATTTCAAGCCCAATATTTTAATCTAAATGAAAATATTATATTATATGCTTTCTGTCTGAAAGAATCTGTGCTTTTTCCTTTACCAGCCAAAATCCAACCCTACAAGACAAGTTGACAACTGAATAGCGGACTACCTCAACACGATCTTAATCAAAGTTTGAAGTTTTCTTCCTCTCTTTGTAATCTTAATACAACATATCGCTACCTGGAATCATGCTGGAGACTTCAAATATCGACGTGCATTATTAATCGAGTAAAAAATATATTAATTTTGAATTGGATTTTATTTATTATTAAGTATGAATTCAAATATTAAAAATTTGTTAAAGTTCAAATCTCTAAAATGGTTCTCTCAGTCAGCATCTCATAAATGAAAATATTGATTTGCATTAAATCGTAAATAAATGTAAAGATGCAGTTATTTTAATGTAAAATTATGAAAAATTACTGAGCAATACAATTCGTAATAGTTATACTTCAATCAACTTTACGGTTAGTGACAGAGCTAACAGTGGGTAAGGGCCTGAACCCCAAAAATTTTAATGCCATCATTTTATTTTTATTATAGTAATTTTTTTAGTAAATTTATATATAGTAATTTTAAACTACCTCTAAAATTTTAATAATTGTATTTATTTTATGAAAATTTTGATATTTACCCCCATCAAGTAAAAAATTATAACTCTACTATAGATTGTTATTGCAAACCCTAATTTAATATCTTAGTGTAAAACATGGTTCTTAATTACAATTGTGATCATGATTATGATTATATTGCATGATTAGTAAAATTACAGATAAATATAATTATTGCAATATATAATTGGTTAAAGTTATAGTTTCACAATAGAAGATTTTCGCATAATATTATATTTCCAAAACACGGTTATTAACCTTGGTGTTGACATTAATATGCACTACTTACGAGTCTATTGTGTTACCTTGTTTTTTTTTTTTTTTAAAAAAAAGGATTATATATATATTACTTTTGTAAAATATTGTTTGAACTCCTTTAATTTCTTTGCGCTTTATTGAAAGGATTCATAAGCAAAATTAATTCTAGTTATAGTCACTTTTGCCTATTCATTCCCTTTCTAAAGCTCACAAGCTGAAATTCATACGTAATTGCCAACTTGACTGGACATGACATGAAACTGATCCTATTGTCTTTAACAAGCAAAGTAGGTGTTTTTTTCTTTTTCTTTTTTTTTTTTAAGATTAATATCACCTGAGTGCATTTTAGATTATCTTTTTTAAGGGAATGCACATGTTTCTTCGAGATGCAAACTTTTACATGATTTAAGTTTTTAAAAATAATTATATACAAATGGATTATAAATTACAGTCAAATTTCTTTATAACAAAAGGTTAGGAATATGAGAAGTTGTTCCATTAAAGAATTAGGACATATATTACCGATCTCTTTGAATATTTATAGTAATATGTTTAGGTTTCTTACTCCTTTAAACTACTGGATAAAGGAATTCCAATCCATGATATAAATAACAGACAGAATCTTATTTACCAGCTAAATTAATTAAAAAATTCCAATCAAATTTTTAAACACGTAAGAAGGTGGCTTGCAAATTTAGTGATACCTCTCTTATTGAAAAATCATTTAATTTGACCAGTAATCACTTTTAACTCTTCTGGACATATTTCAATTAAGAGGGATTAGAATTTTTATCCTTTTTGGGGGACACGAATCAATAATGTTGAAAAAAGTATATATTAAGATCTGGCCCAGTTAGGATTTTAAATTTCAATTCCCCACCTTATAATAACAAAACATATCTTTTTAACTCGTAGCTAGCTCTCTCCCAAAAGTCAAGAGGGTATACAATTTAATATTTCAAAAAATATGATCTTGTGGAAGGAATACATGTTATAAGTCAAATATTTGGTAAAAAGTTCTTAAACCAAATATTGACATCGATGGAATCCTAAGTTTTTGTTTGTGAGCTTCCAGTTTTATTAGTTAAATATGAACGATAAGTTGCATTATTATCTCAAATTATGATTTGATGCCTTTTAGAAAGGGATAATGCTAATTGTGTGCTGATTTAGATATTATGCTAGACATTATAAATTTAAATATTCTTGTTATTTATATTAATAATAATAGTAATAACGATGATGATGTTACTTTGGGTTTGGCTCCCTCCAACTTACTCATTTCTCATTACAAATCATGAAGTTTATAATTTCTTTAACTCTACAGTATATTAGATGAAAGGGTATAATATATTTTTAAATTATAATTTTTATAAAATCTAAAATTTTTTTATGATTTATTTTTTACATTTTAAATGGAAAAATTTTTATATTAAAAATAAAATAAATAATTTATTAGATATTTTTATATGGATTAGTATTAATTAATTTATTGAAATATTTATTTAAATAATTAATTTTATATATTAAACATAAAGCATATTGGATCCTTATTCAATGTATATGGTTTGTCATAAATTAAATCATGCATAAACTCATATGGGTAGAGATATCAACCTGCAACTCTTTAATGATTAGTGGTTAGTGATTTCTTATCACAAGTTTGACTTTAAATAGAGATATCAAAATTATCATTTAGATATGCACAATAAAAATTACCGCTCCTAAAAATTATTTTCTCTTTTGTTTATTTGAATAACTTAAGGGGCGAAATAAGTTATAACTTTACTTATCACTATCATTCAGATCAATTATAGTTTTAACAGAGTATATATCAGGTATACTCATAATTTATTGTGATTAATTTGTATATTTATATATTTGTTAATCATATTTGTCAACAAAAATTATAAATTTTTCTGTATTTTTTGCATGTAATATTTATTTAAACTTGAAAATTTTATCTAAAAATTTTAAATTCTATCTGCTTTACATTTTTATAAAAAATTCTAATGGTATAGCAAAACGTACATCTCAAATTATGAATGTGAGAAACAATCATATCTTGCGAGAGACACAAATCAAGAGACCTTTTACAGAGAATATGAAAATTGTGTCCCAACCAAAATAATGTACTTGACATTTTAACGTCTAATTTAGCTTTCACCAAATGGACCACACTCTTCACAAAAAACCATACCAACTATGCATAGAGTTACAGGCCATACATGCATGTAGCTGCAGAGCTACGAGATCTTCAAAGTTAGTGAAGCTCTCTCTCTCTCAACGGTCCTGAAGCAAAGAAAGCATAGAGAAGCATGCATGCAAACAACAATAAAAACAACAAACACCAAATAATCTAAGCTATATTTAAAATCAACAAAAGGCAAAACCATAACATTGGTTCCAGTTCTCTGCTTTGGACCTTTTCTCTTGGCCCCTTCTCCTCTCCTCTTGATACTCTCTCTCTCTCACACTCTCTCTCTCACACACACTCCCTTCTCTTTCTCTCTCTAACAGCACAAAGCACAAAGTCACAAACATAACCTCTCGACCAACCTCTTTTTACATAACCTGACATTAACTATTTCATTTTTTTCCTCAAATTTCAAAGTATTTTTACATACTAACTTTGGCCCCTTCTCCTCTCCTCTTGATACTCTCTCTCTCTCTCTCTCACACACACACACACACACATACACACGCACACTCACTCTCTCTCTCTCTCTGTCTCTCAATCTCTCACACACACTCCCTTCTCTTTCTCTCTCTAACAGCACAAAGTCACAAACATAACCTCTCGACCAACCTCTTTTTACATAACCTGACATTAACTATTTCATTTTTTTCCTCAAATTCCAAAGTATTTTTACATACTAACTATGCCACATAATGAGACCTTAAATGAATTATTAAAAATGATAAATTTAATTGGAAAAGAGGAAAAATTGCAGAGTTCCGGTTCAAATAATTAAATTCCAGTTTTATTACAAAATGTTTAGAAATAGAATATTTACAAAGTGAGGGTCTCACGGATCACCAACTTTATCGAGAATATTCAATAATATTTATAAATCATTTAATATTTTTATAATACATTAATACTAAGAAGGTTAATCTCAAATATACTATATTCTTCATTGTTAATCCACCAACTTAAATTAACTAATTGCTAGAAATTGTTGAGAATTTGAATTTAAAACTTAGATGATAAAATACTATCAACTTTGTCAAAGTTAATTTTTTTTTAGGGGGGGTGTAAATAATTGAAATCCCATATATATGGTACAAAACAAATTTAGAAAGTCTATCTATCAAGAATCCTGTTTTGGTTTTTATAACCCTTGTAATTCTTTTTTTTTTAATGTCAAACTCAACGTCATTATGTTATAATAATAAATTGCTGCATCAAATGTAAAAATAAATAAATAAACAAAATTACATAATCAAGGAAAAAAAATGTTTCCCTTGATAAATTCAACTATTTGTTTCTGTTTTTTCTCATGGAATTATTCTCATTGCGCTCACCACCCAAAACAAAAAGTCAATATCAATGTTTTCTCATTCCCTTAAAACCCCCATGTCCTACCCAACTCAGTTCATCTTCACATTCCATACATATCTTCATAAATCCTTCCCACCACTTGAAACAAAAAGCTTTCTCTCTCTTTCTCCCCTCTTTCTCTTCCCAAACCTAAAAATGAAGCACCGCTATGACAGCATGCAAGAAGCCGCGTCGGAAGCCCAAGTAAAACGACCCAAGTTCTTCATCAACGACCACATTGACATTCTCATAGAAATCCTTAAACGACTAGACGGCCCTTCCCTTGGCATCGCCGCATGTGTCTGCCGTCTATGGTGCACCCTCACTCGAAACGACGACTCTCTCTGGGAGAACCTCTGCTTCCGCCACGTGTCCAGCCCGCCACCACCTTCAGTACGACCCGTTATTCTAGCTCTCGGAGGTTACAAGCGGCTTTACATGGTCTGTGTCCGACCCGTTTTGAGTCGACTCGGTGAGTCGGAGCGAGTTTGTAAACGGGTTTGGACTCGCCAAGAAGTACAACTCTCGCTGTCCCTGTTCTGCATTGATAGCTACGAGAGACTCAGTGGAGGGAGTGGAAGATTCGGTGGTGACGCGTCCACATCGTCGCTAATGTTCCTCTGCAAGCCGGTCAACGTTTGATTTTTTTAGACTTCTCGTTCTGTTGATTTACAGATGGCCTAGACTTATAAATTGGACCATTTGGTGCAGAAAGTATTAATACAGGATTATAGCAGACATCAAATTAAAATAGTTAGGGCTTTTGGTTTTTTTTCTTAGTTATCTTTTTTCTTAATTTTTAGATATTTTACTTTCATTATTATTTATTATATTTATAATGAAAGCTTGGGTGGAGCATGGATTGCATTGCATCTTAACTCTTTTATTGGGCGCGCCGCTGAATTTATTCTCTATTTCTTGGAAGGAGATTATAAAAATGACTCAAAGGCGCCAAAAGCAGATTCTTCTTGTATGAAGTGTGCATGTGGAGTTTAGTTTATAAAAAAGCATGTATGTTTTAATTAGGAGAATTCTAATATATTCAAATTAAAAATTTTGATATTAATATTTTGATTTTATGATAAAATAAGAATCATTATATTTCAATGATACAAAAATGGATAGTTAAGATTTATAATTAGAATACTTATTTAATAGGTAAAGAGTTGATAGCATAATATTTCTATTTTGAATTATAAATTTTTTTAATTTTTAATCCATTAATAATTTAAAATAAATTATTTATATTAATTTATATATATTTACACCTCTTCACTATATAATAAATCTAATTTAATAATTATTAACTCAAATTTATTTATAATAAATTGTAATTTAACATTTTCAAAATTAAAATACTTTCAAAAAATTACTATATAATCATTTTAAAAATATAAAATATAGTTAATAGTTAATAAATTAAATTTTTTAAAGTTCTAATTTATGAAGCTAGTTTTTTATTTCTTCTTCTCTTTTTTAAATAATTTTCTCCACTTATTTTTTATACATTAACATATAATAAAATCTTTTAAAATGCTTAATTTAGTAATTGTCATAACCCAATCTCAATCGTGATTGACATGAATTCCATTATTAGTTTCTATAAGCCTTAATACTATTCACTCTTTTTTATTTAACAAAAATCTTCCTATTTTAAATTTTAATTTTTTACAAAAAAAATAAACAGAATTTCTCTTATTTTTTGGATATTTCTCTAGAATAACATGCCCTAAAATATAAAACATGTATATATTCTTAGATATGACAACATTATATATATACATAATACTACATAATTACAATAAATGTACAAATAAGCAATTCAACACATGAGATGCTAAATCATCAGAATCTTTAACTCATTTCTGATCCTAATCTAACTATTAAAATCCTTTAATAAGGTGGTCTTGATTCTCTATAGATGCAATAAGCTCAAATATACTTATTCTAACCTAAAAACATTTAAAATAAAATGAAGTTACGAGAACTCAGTAATCATATATCTACCACTACCTTCTAGGAAATCAATTTTACACACACATGTACACACACACACACATACACATGTAACAATCATCGGCTAATCCCATATTAAACTAGAAAATAATAGCAAATTTATTTCTTGAATTTCTGAGATATATAAAACTAAGCCTCAAGTTAAATATTCACTACATGTAGCATGGATTTCATACTTCATAACACAAGTCATAGTAATCTTAACTATTCACTAGTACATGATATCATCACCATATCACATACAATCTCTTCCAATTAGTTATCACATTTACAAGTACCCATTAAGGCTCAATTACAATCAAATCATTACAATCATATTAAATCCTTGCAAATATGTCAAATAGTATCATTCAAGCTTAAACAGATCTCAATGTCATATCAATTTATAATAAATAATATACATGCATTCACTTTTTAACTTCTAGGTCAAGTTTATATCCTTCAAGACTATTTATAGGAATTTTCCATCTAACTTTTACATCACTATCTCCATTGCATTTCTCATTTCAATACCACTTATAACATAATTCATAATGTAATAATTTCATTAAAGCTTAACTCTACATATCACAAGTTCAATGGAAATTCCAACATAAGCAACTATTTCATTATCATGGGGTAATGGCAAAGTACATAACTATGTGTGTATCAATATTATCATGCTTTCTTACATAGCCGTGAGATTCAATCTCATCACAATACAATTCACATTACACTTTCCAGCACATATATAACAGTGCAAACTCAATCACAATACAACTATATCATTCACCACTATAATCTTCTCACAATTGGTTAATAAACACTAGCTATCATGCCTTACCAAGATGGTAAGTCCATATTTACTCAAACAGATAATCGTTTTCTTATCACAACTATCATTCCCATATCATTTATGTATAGCCACAAGTATAATTTAATAATAATCTATGCCATTCAATTGTACCTTAAAGAAACTCACACATAGGAGTAAGTAAATATAATTTGTACCATTAATAAGAATATAAATTATGACATTTAATCAATATTTTATTAAAATATTAATTAAAAGTGAGTATAGGTAGATTCAAATTAAAACAAGTAGGAGGTCAATAAACAAAAAAGATATTTTATTAATTCATCAAAGATCCAACTAATCACCATGTTGGTATTGTAAATATGCAGTTATGAATAATCCAACCTGGTGGGGTGCATCCATTGTAGGAGTTTAGAATGGTTCATTTTTATCTTTCTCTTATCCTCATAGTTCACCGTTTATAATAATAATATTATTAATACGAGAATGATATCTATTTTTTCCTTTCTAGGCATTACAAATCGAATTTTTAAATCATAATATCATGGTATTCTTTATTATCAACTTCTTGTATATGACTACTTTTCAAAGGCAAAGTATAGAATAATCAAAATATTAAATTTGAATGATATGAATGTACTCTAAATGTACTTGATCAATACTTTTGAGTATAAAATTCTTATTTATTTTGTTAATAATATACTAAATATCTAAAATAAGGTAATAAAGCAAGGGTTTTCTAAGTCAAGTTCAAATCCTTAAAATATTAGGATGTAATAATTCAAAAACAATTTGATCATATTATTTTAACATTCTTTATCATAAAATTTTTATTTTTCAAAGTTATCATTATGTATTTGGATTTACTCACAACATGGGTTTTCTAAAATATATAACCATCATTGAAAATATTATCATATAATATTCTATAATGGTTCTGCTTGTGCTATTGAAACACTTTATAGCATTTATAACATAACATAAACACATACAAATACATTTTCATAAATATCATCATGTACTCAAAATGCCTATAAATGATTTTCTTTCTAAATTATGCATGATTCTTTCAAAATAATGAATTTAATGCTCCATATATATTTTAATCATCTTATTGTAACATCTTACAAGATAAAAATCATATTTTTCCAATCTATCATCACTTATCTCAAATATCTATAAAATAGGTTTCTTTGAATTATGCATAAATCTACCATAATAATGGAATAAAATATTCCATTTATATGTTAATCATTCTATTTTAGCATTTTGTAACATAAAAAATTATATTTTTCTTATACATTATCATACATCTCAAAATTATCTAAATGAATTGCCCTACATCAACTTGACCATTATAAAAACAAGGACTTTTTCATTTAGGATTACTCACCATAACTTAAGAAGGTTGCCAGTGACTTGCCAGCTGTAAAAGCTTATCAAAATTTTGATAAGAAGAAAAAGAAACAATGGCTCTTTATTGTCAAGCTAAAGTTGTGTTTTGCTATCCATTTAAGCCCTTAAGTATGATAGTTAGCCACAGAAGGAAAGGGTGACCTATGATAACTTTACAACGATCACAGAACTAGAAAGTACAAGGGAAAAGGATGCTAATCTACCTAGATTATTGCCATTCTCTCATGCACAGATCTAAACGAAGAAGAATGACTGCAGTTGACGAAAGCTGAAAGCAGCTTACTTTGGTAGTGGCTACTGGAAACTAACATAATTCATGCTAAAAGGAAGGACACCTTAGCTTATCCACCATGCTATTCCAAGCTATCTTGATAGTCTCTCACGCCAACGAATAATGACTCGACAAAAATTACATTAGTAAGATGGTGGATAGCGGCACATGATGGCCAAAGAGCATAGGGTTGAAAGAGATAGGGGAGAAGAAGCAGGAGAAGAAAGAGAAAGGGAGAAGGATTAACAGATAAGGAGGTTGGAAAAAAAAAAGAAAAAAAAGAAAAGAGAGAGTCGATGGAAGAAAGAGGAGAGGGAAAAGAAATAAAGGGGATAGGTTAACGGTTGTGATGCAACACTTCTTGTCGTATTAGAAGCTTATATTTCCTTTGAATCTCATCCATCCATTGTAATTATAAAGGATCCTAACCATTCATATCATAAAACTTATTTTATTTAAAATCTCATCTCATGTATTTTCAATCCTCCCCTAATACATACATATAAATTTATATATTTGTAATAGGCTAATAAATTCAAAAGTCTTAAAATAATTATTTTCAATTTTCACAACTTTCAAAAATAATTTATAAAATAAAAATAAATTATTTTATAAATCCCTGCACTCATGATCACTAAAATCATTTTCAAGATGCGGGAAATTCCTTAAAAAATGGCTATATAAAAATAAATATATTTTGAATATTATTATCAATGTCATTTTAATGTTCTAAAACTTTTAAAAAGAAAAGAAAATTTAAAACCAAATAAATAAAATAAATTTTCACAAGCATTGAAATTTATAAAATTTTGAATATTAATTTGGGGTATTACAATAATAAAATTTAGTATTATTTTTAATCAAAAGTCTAATATCTATTAATACTTTTGAAAGAAATGATATTTATATATATATATATATATATATATATATATATATATTTAGAATAAAGTTTTTAAACTTGTTTAAAAAATGTTAAATGAGTTTTATTTAAAAATTAAATTGTTGTGCACACATTTATAAAAATCTAATATGTCTATTTCTTTTTCACTTTTCGCATCTTATAAATTATATTAAAAATAAACTTTTGCAGCATGCATATTATCTCAAATAAAATACTTATTTTGTTAGTTTAATTTATTATTATTATTATTAATTTTTATATAATATAAAATAAAATAATAAAACATAAAAGAGATAAAATTATTTTTCTCTTTGTAATGCGTGAAATTATAAAGAAAATAGAGAATAACATCAAGAAAGAAATTATAACTAATAATTTAATATATCAAATTCAAAAATAGACTATTTGTATTAGGTCAGAATGATAATAATAAATTACCTATATTTTTTTAGTTTCTAATTTTTAGGTGGAACATATTTAAACATACATACATAAGTAAGTATATGTGTATGTATGTTAGTTCTTTATTGACAATTTCTTAGTATTGTTTGATTTTATATGCAAAACTAAATAATTTTAAAAAATATAAAGTGAAAGATATTACATTATATTAAAAATAATAATAGAATGATTTCTATTAAAAAATTTAATTAGTGAAAATAAAAATTTTCTAAAATTATTTGGACATAGTATATTAATATCTAAATATGATTTTATTGCATTGTATGCAATAATATTTTCTTCAACAAATTTACAACAAATAAAGATTTTATTATTGAAAAAATATCATTACCAATAAAATAATTAAAATAAAGTATTTAAGAATATAGTATATAGCTTTTTTCAGTATTTTGAATAAATAACAATTCTTTTCATTTAATAGAGAAGTACAAAATTCTATATACATTTGTTTTCATATAAATGAGTGGTTTAAGATAGAGAAAGGTAATTTTTTTATTTCATGAAATGTTTAAATAATGATTAGTAATTTTTGATTATTTTTTTAAATAATTAATTTATTATTTTATTTAATAAAATAACAATTTTATTATGTACTTTTAAGTCTAAGTACAAATATGAATTTTAAAAATATATTTGCATGTGAAGCAAAAAAGAGAGAAAAAAAAGAAATATTTCAAGTAGGAAATTTTTAAATTTGTATTAGGAAAGCATTTAGCATAACTTACTTTTTATTTAACTATTAATTTGTTAAAAAAAAGACTTGATGATAAAATAAAATTAAAAAATTTAAAGCCTAATTTAAAATATTTTTAAAGAAATAATTAGCTTAATATGTGTAATACCACAGGTTAATAATTAAATTTTTATAAATTTCAATGCTTGTGAATATTTATATTTATTTATTTATTTATTCAAATAATAATTAGGTTTAAATTTCTATTCCTTGATATTTGAATTTTATTTATTTGGCCAGTGTTAGTTCATAACATATTTAAATATTTTCTACAAAAGTTTTCTTACAAGTTAGAAATAATTTTCGTGATTATAGGTACAAAGGTTTATGAAATAAATCATTTGTATTTGATAAATTATTTTTTGGAATTATAAAAGTTTGAAATAAATATTTTAAGAATTTTAAATTTATCAATTTAAGAAAATGGCCTTGGTTCATAAATCTATAAATTTTTTCAGGATATTTCAAAATTCAAAGAGTGATGAACTACGATATACGCACATATATATATGTGTGTGTATGTGTGTGTAAATACATATATTTATAATTCTTTTAATATTTTCATAATAATGAAATAATTCAAATTGGAATTTTAATGAGATGAGAAGGAATTTTTATGGAAATGGAATTTTATTTTTATGAATGGCTAAGATTAGTGGAATCAGAAATATGAAAGGATGAGATTTAAAAAAAGGAATAAGCCTATTAGTGCGAGAAGCAATGAATTGTAACCTAAGGCTCTTTTATATTTCTTTTTTCCCTCTTTCTCTCCTATCCTAATCGACTTTCCTCTCTCTCTTTTCTTTTTTTTTTTATTTTTCACTTGGTCTTCTCTCTTTCTCCTCCCTTCTTTCTTTCTTTTCTTCCGAATGTGGTTGTTGTTATTATTTTGGATGGAAATTAAATATGGCCAATGTTGATGATTGCCATTGTAGGTGGCTATCTAGGGAGTAGCCAAGTGCCCACAACAAACTAAATGGAGCTAAATAAGGTTGTCTTAAAGTGCACATAAGGAGTCATTGTAGCTATTACTCCTATTGTCCCTCGGAGCAAGGAGCGTTATCCTTTATTATCTCCACTGCTATGTTTTTGTTTCTCTTAACAGCTGGTCATAACTCAGTGATGCAAAGAAGCTATGATTTGCAGTTGATTTTATTCTATAGCAACCAAAGGCTATCGAACCTCCTTGTTGCCAATAATCCGACTAGTCTATGTAGCAGGTAAGCTTCAACTAAGTAGTTCTAATGTGGTTAAGCTTGTTTATATCATAAAATTTTAATATTTGTGATAATTATATGCTTAATATAAGAAAACTCAGTTCTATATGTTTTAAGAAAAATAATGATGTTTCTAAAAAATGGGATTTTATGCTACAAAGTATTACAATAGCATGATTGGAATTTTTTATATCATCTACCTTACTGGTATTGGGTGTTTGAAGTTGCCTTGAAAAAAAACCATTTTTTTGTGTAATAGAAATGTATAATATTGGCTCAAAAAAGTAAAGGTTTTATAATATAAACTACTAGAATAGTATAATTAGAGTGATTGCAAAGTGTCTTATATGTATTATAGATTCTTAGTAATGCTTTTGAAAAAAAAAATTATGCTATCAAATTATAGAATGATATAAGTGAAGCTTCTCTAAAGTGTTATATTTTAATATTATAAAAAATTTAAATTGGATTCAAAGAACGTTTATTTTATCATTGTATTTTGTGTACTTAGTATAGCCTTGATGAAGTTAGAATTATATGCTCAAGATTATTGGATTAGTATATTTAAAGTATATTCATATCATCAAAATCTAATATTTCGATTGTCGTATACTTTGAAATAGAAAAGTTTCTAAATACAAAGGTTTTCAACAATAAATTTTGAAAATAAAGGATATGATAGTATAAGATGCATTAGTAGCATCAATTGAGCTTTCTAGAGTTGGAACTTCAATATTTTCATATGTGTGAGTTTGATTTTAATTCACCCTACAATAATAAATTTTCACTTTCCTATGATTAACTCAAGAAAGAGCTAATTGGATTATAATATACAAAACTAAAATAGTAGGAATAGATTCTAGAATAGTGATTTCGGAAGAAAAGAAATAATTTTGAGTATTTATAAACGGTCTTTGTAAATTATGAAATAAGAAGAAATTGAAGGTGAAAGAAAAATAGTTAAGAATCCTCGAAATAGTTAAAGGACCCCACCATGTGAGTATATATCTACCTTAAACTAATATTTTAATAACATTTAGCTTATACTACATGTATATTATCTTTTTATAAGTTGCACAAATTACTTACATATTCGCCTATGAATTCCTAAAGGTATAAATGTTAAAATATGGATTATCATTAAATTACCTTATAGCTAGGTATGAATGATATAGTAAAACTGTTTGTGATAAAGTAGTACTTATTTGTTAAGTAAATGTGAATATTATGTTGAAGGGACATGGTTGTGTCATTACTAGTTACTAATTGATTAAGTGTGATGGAATCATAATAATTCATATTATAATTGAGTCATATTATTATATGTATGCTAGAAAATATAGTGCAATCTATGTTGTAACGTGAAAGAATGTTATGCCTATGCAAGAAGGCATAATAATGTTACCCTATGTACACACTATTTTATGTGCTTTGATTACCTCATAGTGATAAATAGTTACTTATAGGAATTGTATTGAATCTTATGATATAAATGGAGGTGGGCTTTAGCGAATTTACTACATTATGAATCATGTCATAAGTGACATTGGAAATTATGAATTGTGATGAGGCAATAACATGAAAGGCAGATAAGAAATTCCAAGCAAATAATTTATGAAGATTATAAGTTTGACTTATAAGTTAAGGGTGGATACATGTATGTTTATTATAAATAGTTATGCAATATGATGTGATATTAGAATTTTGTTTGTGATCAAATATTACTATTTGATGTGATTGCAAGAATTGGATGTGATTATGGTGCATCGTTTATGTTCGAGTTATAATGATTATTTGTGAAAGTAATAATCACCTAAAATGGGTGATTAGATAATGATACTATGTGTCAGTGAATAGTTAAGTTTACTACAAACTATGATGTGAGATATAGAATCTAACAAACTGTGATGTGAGATATAGAATCTAAGTTGTGTGTAGGTAAACTTCCATTTTAAGGCTTGGCTTATGTATTTCAAAAATATAAAAACATGGGTTGCTATTATTAGCTTGTGACTATTATGTATATATATTTAAAGTTAATCTTCTATAAGGTAATGATAAATATATGCTCGTTAAGTTTTTGTAACTTACTCTATTTTATTTCAATGTTTTTTGGTTAAGAGAGGTGCCTTTGAGCCTTATTGCATCTATGGAAAGTTAAGACCACTTTGTTAAAGGATTTAAAAATTAGGATTAGAACCAATATTAAAGATAGAGATTTGTTGAATTATTTGTATATACATATATATTTTGAAATTGTATAGTATTATGTATGTTAATGTTGCTATCATATCTAAGAAAAATATTCAAGTTTTGTATTTTAAGGCATATGACCCATGGAAAGTATCCAAAAATAAAAGGGACTCTATTAGTTTTTTTTGTAAAATTTAAAGTATAATTTGAGTCTCCTCGAAATAGGGATACTTCTAGTGGATGGAATAAGAGAAATCAATGTTAAGGCTTATAGAAATCGAGTATCAAAATCCATGCCGGTCATAATCAAGATTGGATCATAATAATGTGTCATCATGTTATTGGCTTATCAATCAAGGTATCAATACTTATGATTATAGTCTGAATATGGAAGAACTATCCTTAAAATTAAATTATACTCACTCCCTTCGAAATTATTATTATCATAATTTTTTATTTTTATTTTTATTTTAAATTTACACTCATTTTTATCATAATAATTAAATAAATTAATATATGTTTTTCTCTAATATGGTCTAAAAAAAATGTAAGTTCATCATTTAAAATTGTAAAATTTTTATAAAAAATTGAATTATTTATCTAAAAAAATTATAATATTTTATATGAAATTACAACTATTAATTAAAAAAATAACAAAAGTGTAGCAATTCAAAGTAGCACAAGCCTTATCATTAAGATTATTATGAGTGTAAATTTTCATAACTAAATTAGGGAAAAAAGATAGGCATGGAGTTTTTAAGCTATTTTTGTTAACCAGAGAAGATTATATTCTAGTTTTATTTTTTTATCTTCTATTATTTTCTATAGTGGCAAGAGATTGGCACCACGTGTTACATCTATATTAACTAAATTCTATAACCCTCATTTTGCTATATTAAGGATGCAAAATAGATGAGCGGGTATAAATGAATGAGTCCTATGCAAGTTTAAGGCTGTATGGACTAATCATATAGGCCTCCATAAACCTATAACTTTAATGGGTTAAAAATAATAACTTTACTTTATTCTATGGTTAGTTTGCATTAGTTTATGGATTGGCCTGCATAATTTTCAATTTGTAAGTTGCTTTAAGTTATTCATCCCTATTACAATTAACATGTACAATAAATGGCTTATATGTTAATTCATATTCTATTACAATCATATAAAATTTTAAAATTATTTATGCATTAATTAATTATTATAATTAGATTTAAAGTGAAATTATAATTATGGGATAATAAATTATTAATATGAAACATGAGATAAAATTTTGTATGAAGAAATAATTCATTATCTTGATAAATTTGGAAATGAAAATTTTGCATGGAAGAGGTTGAGGGCAAAAAAGGCATTACAAGAAGGTATGCGAATAGAAAATGATAAAAGATAGTTGAGAAAAATATAGAGTTGAGGTTTTTGAAGGTAAAATTAGATTAAAGTTAAGTATTTGAGTATGGAGGAGATTAATGATATTTTTTTCATTTTTACCCCTAGCTAAATTCCTTTTATTTCCTATTTTTTTGCATACTTTTCATTTTTCCACACCAAACACCTAAAACTCCTTTCCCTAATCTTCTTCCTTATATCTTCTATCCATTAACTAAGGCATTTATTAGCATAAATCACTTCCATTTTTCAATTTTCTTCAATCTAAGTAAGGTAAGGTTTCATAAGTTTTCATTTTTATTAAGCTTTCTTTCATTTTTCGTTAGGTTAGGAGTAAAATTAAGGATTTTGGTTTAAAGAATAAAAACTTGAACCTTAACTCAATTCTTGAAATTTAGGATGATTAAGAACAACCCATTTACAATTTCTTTTATCTTGCAACTCCTTTATACAAGGGAGTAGTATTCTGCTTAAATCTTAGTTTAAGTTTATAATTTTATTAAGTTAAGTTTTCGAAGGGTTCTAGAGAATTATGTGATATGGTGATTTAAGTTTTGGATTTAATGCATTGTTAATGGACTTTGTTGTTTAAGAGCAATATATATGTATCTTAAAGGTTTAATAATGATATTACATATTGAGAATGAAATTTGGAGAGTTATTTGAGAAGGATGAACTATGATTTTGCAAACAAATATATAGATTTTGAAGCTGTACTTAACCGTATAGTCAATTAAATCCTATCAAAATTAACATAGTGGACCACATAGTAGCCTACGTTCCATTAGTATAACTAATATAATGGACTACATAATGGATTATATCTTGACATAGTGGACTACATAATAGACTAATAGACTATTATCCTTTTTCTTTTATATAATTACATATTCAATGAATTAGAATGACATTATGACATCTTATTGATGTGAGATGAGGATAAATTACCTCAATATGAATATTTAAATACTAAGTGAATGTATGAACATGCTTGTGATTACAAGATGAAGAAAAATGCATGATTGGGTTTCTGTTATGCTATGAAGATTTAAGAGTTGAACTTAAGTGTTATATTTGAATGCATAAACCTTTTGCAACCTTGTTTATGTATAAAAATATGAATGCTTATGTTATGAATATGGAATTGAAATGTCATTGTCATGTTGTGGACCATAAAATTGACAAGATTGATGATGATGAAAGAGATTATATAAATATTATAACTTCATACACTAGATCTATGTACTTCATTCATGAAGAGATAAGGTAGACTTTAGATGGATAATGTTAGGTTATGAAAGGATAAAGATGATTAGGAATTATAAAGGGATTTGCATGCTTTCTTTTATTATAATTTATTATTTCTATTGAACATGGATGAATTGTGAGCTCTTGGAAATGATGGTATTAGTGCAAAGAATTGAATTTCTCTTATTACTATGATGTTGTGTAATGTGTGGTATGACCTTGTTTAGAATTATTGTTATGCATGTTTGTAATTGGTTTTTGATAGATAGATTAGTCATTTGAAATTCTTCTTTCCTTGTTAATGAATGTATGAGAGTATAATTATTTTTCTTGTGTAAGAAATGTAAATATTGCCTTAAAAGATTTAATCATAATCCTTTTTTCATAATATAGCTATATTTTAATGAATTCTTATTTAATTATTCTCTACTCATTGAGTTTCATTGAAACTCACACATGCACACTCACTCTCTCCCTCTCTCTTTCATTCCCTCTCTCTTTCATTCTCTCTCTCTTTCTTTGTTGTTTTCTTTAAGAACTTTTCCCTTTAAGTGTCTAACCATTGCTAATGGGATAGAAATGGCCTTACTCATGACCTCTAGTGCCAAAGTAAGCCTTAAGGATAATTGGAATAGTTTTGCACAATGTTACATTTTCTCATTTCTTAACAAATTTTTCAAAAAAAAAATTGCTTGCTTTTATTTTCTTTGAAAAGAATGATTGCATAGACAATATAGTATTAGATACATGTATAGAAAGCATGGTAAGTAGTTACATTTAGTGACTTCCTACATCAGTCACGTGTCTTAGGATGGTTATGACAAATGTGGTATTATAGCATGGTTTAGGGCATAGGGTGCATTTTATTTGAAAATTATGGTATAAATGCCTTTAACTATCTAACTAAATAGCTTGAGAAATTGAGCCTTGATAATAAGCTAACATTTATCAAAAAAGAAGTATAGTCAGATCTATTATTATCTTTTTATATGCCATAATCTCTAAAGGCTACTTTTAACCATGAGCAGTTGAGGATGATCTTGGTAAGTATTCTTTTCATTAAACTATTTTAATATTTTAATAAATAGGGAAAAAATTGTATAAATAATGAGTGTATTTGAAATAAATTGATAAATGGTGGTCCATTTTAGGAATTGGTGATGATTATTTTCATGTTTTCATAGCTTAGGAAAGTCAACCTAATGCTTATTAGTGTGTGTGTGTGTGTGTGTGTGAATTTGTCAACTTTGATCATGTGTGTGTATGTATTTGTCAGCCCAACTTATTAGTGTATGGTCTTTATAGTACAATAGGATGGATAAAGGTTGGAAACTAAAGGACTAACATAAACAAGTTAGTGGTAATAGGATAAGAGGAATCAAGTCATCATATAGTTGTGAAAAGAAGTGTTTAATAAGAAAAAACTTCAAAATTCAAGAAATGAAGAACTAACATCCTTCCAAGATTAATAAATATCATTTGTTGGAAATGGTGAATGAAAGTTAGATAAGGGTGTGTAGGTAGTGTGCTTAGGAGCTATTGAAGAATGGCATAGGCACGATGAATAAATCTTGAGGTGGTCCATATAGTACTATTGTAGGTACACTAATTGGCACAGAGGAAGTAAGATTTATGTACTCAAATCAAAGCATTTGAATGATGTGTAAATCATTGACTTGTATGGATTAAAGATGAAATATCTAAACCCTTTTTTAAGCATTATTTTTAAGATTTGAAGTTCCAAGGAACTAAATTTAGTTAAGTTATTTATTTTTAAAATGTTTTCTACTTAGCAATTATTGAAAATGAAATAATAATTTGTATATCAAACTGATTAATTACTATTCATCATGTGTCATGGTAAAATTTAGATATTTGAATTTTAATCGAATAATATTATTATAATTTTATTTAATTAATGTGTCACCCAAAATTTCCCTTGAATAACTTCTATAATATTTCTCTTACTAAATTGGAAATATTTAAATTTGTGAGTGAAAGGTTTATAAAATATTTATATCAACTTTCTAAATGATTTTATTCAGAAACTTATAAATTTTGAGGCACTTATTTTTTTGTTTTAAATTATTAAACCATTATAGAAATCATTAGGAAAAAGGAAGAAAATGAAAGTGATGTAATTAGTATTAAATGGCTATGATTTGATATGAATGAAATTTTTATGTAGAATGAATGGTTAGAATTCACTTTTGTATTTGGATATTGTACTCCCTATCACACCATAACTTTTCCTTTAAACTTTTTCTTTAAAGTCATCTTGATGAAGGATTAAGATATCACAACCTATTTTTGGACCATTATGATTGGTGTATATAAAGTATCAATAGGATATATTTACAAGCCCTTTTAAATGCAACCAACTTTTTAAATCCAATTGTTTTAAGAAAATATGCATAATGTAGAAGCATGAGGTTGAAATTTTCACTAAATTTTTTTTAATATGTAGTTATCTATTATTTTAATAAATATTTTCAAACTTAGAAATATAGATTTACCTTTGATGTAGCTAAACGTCATTTTTTCTTTCCTTTTGAAATTTCATAAGGACCAATTTATTACATAAAATAATTTTTGTAAGAACCATGAGACAATTAGAATAATATCAAAGCCATATACATACAATCACTTGCATTACATATTCATATTTAGACAAAAATACTTAGGTTAATTAGTAACCTAATTGTTAAAATCTCAAATTAATTATACAAATATGCAGTAAGTCAAATAATTTTAAAACAAGATAAACATGATAGTTATTGGTAAACTAACTATTAGTGGAGTTCATTTTTAAGACAAAGGTAGTAGGATCTTCATGTACTGGAGAGTATGGTGAATCATCTATTGTTGTTAGTGGTGTAGCTAATAATGCTACTGTAGGTGCTCTTTCTAATGCTTCCTGGATTAAAGCAAAATCTATGGCATAGTTAATTTTGAATTGGCATACATTTATATTCATGCAAAAGTAGCATTTGAGTCTAAACTTTCCATAAGTAACTTCATAATTATGCCACTAAATATCAATAATTTCAAAGGACATCACCAAGGTAGCATATATGAAAAATATATCCTTAAACAAAGTGAGTAATAAAATTATTCAATAAAATAGCTATTATGCAAATTTTTCTAGTTAATTTTAATTTAGATAACATTTACATATAAGAAATATATACTAAAACTTTTCCTTACTAGAAAACGTTTCTCACTAGGCAATTCCATCTATTGCACTAAAAACACTTAGGCAAAACATAATTTAGCCACATGAATCAGTCATAAGCATAATATAAGCATTTAATTATTTATTAAATAGTTTAGAGGCATAAAAGGTTCCTCTTTGTAACTCTGAGCTAACCTTATCCTACTCATACCTTAACATTATCCCTCTAAAGTCAACCTTATCTCACCTGCCTTTCCATGTGACTTGAAAGTTAAAGCACCTAGCCAATCCCTAAAACTCTCCACAAGATCTCATAATCACAAAACAATGTCACAAGTCACAAATGACATTCAAGGAAATTTCATATTGAGCTCTTACTAGCACATAACATATGATAGGGTAAATTCAAAATGTTATCCATATTCATAGTCAAATTATCACACAAAGATAATCTAATAAGAATGAGTTCATAATTATCTCATTAAATTTCTAGTAACCATAAGAAATAATGGTGCTTCCGCACTTTTAAGAGCACACTGTCACTGAGCTTTAATCACAATATTCTCACACATTACTATCTATTCAAGTCATAAAATAATTCATATCATAACTCATGCACTAATCATACAATAGGCTTATGGTTTCACTATGAAACCTATAGAGCAGCATCTATTTTTTCACAAAATACTTTCAAGTCAATTACTATATATAATAATATCTTAACAATTAATTAAAAATATAAATTCTAAGATTGATATAACATTTGTTTTTATCATAAAACTCAAGGATCTATAACTTGAATTTTTCTAAGTTCCACAACTATCAATTTTAAGTAAATTCTTATCTACTCTTTGTATAACATTCTAACAAGCACAAAACTATTTTCTTTGTTAATTTAAGATTATTTAAGTGCTCTCTAGTAGTGTAAAAACTACTTAAAATAATCTTACACTAGCACCAACTAGTTAGAAAAAAGTACTAACCTTTATTAGGTTATAGTAGGCATTTTAAACTTGTAAATGCCAATTATAATACCATCTTTTATTTAATTTTTCTAAAAGCTATCAAAATTGAAAATAAACATTTAAATAGAATTTTTAAAACCTTTTCATGCTCAAAACATATTACACAAATTACTCATGAGCCCAACTATCAAAATACCTTGAAAGGAACATACTTTTAAAATTTCACTTTAATATGCAAATTTTTATGAAAATTTCTAAAAATTTCTATAATTGAAATAGTAATCCAAAATATAATTTTTCAATCTTTTATTTTTCTCAAAATATGTTATACAAAATTCCTACTTCAAGTAACTATCAAATTCCTTCAAAGAAAGTAACACCATTTCAAGGAAAAAAACTTTCTTTTAATGTGACTTTTTAGTAAAAATTCCAAAAAGTTTCTAGCCTCATTTAAAACATGCTAAATATTATTTATAAACCATATTTATCTATAAAACAAGTTATAGGGTTACTCTTATATCCAACTATCAAAACTAGTCAAAGTGAGCACCCTTAACTTTGAAAATCCTTTAAACATATCAAAATTTAATAAATATTAATTAATAACTCTAAAATTACAAAAATTAAACTTCATTTTTGAACTTTTTCCTTGCTTAAAACAAGTTATGCAATTAACAATTACTTATCAAAATATTTCCAAAGAGGTATACTTAAATTGGAAATTCTATTTCAAATATCAAATTTTAATAAAATTTCTCCAAAATTGCAAGAAAAAATTAAAAGGCATAAAATATTATTTTTTAATCATTTTTACACTTAGAATAAGTTACATAAATTATCCACAAATTAAACTATTAAAATAGTTTGTAAAGAGGTATGTTTGGCTTGAAAAATTCACTTCGAACTACAAAACTCTCCAAAATTTCTTAGGAAATTATAGAATAAAATTCAAGGTTTACAATATCATTTTTCACTCCTTTTTATGTTAAAAACAAGTTGCAAAGGTCACTTAAAAAATTACCATCAAAATAATTCATAAAATAATTTTATTACTTAAAATCATAATTTTATAACAACTTTTTTGCAATATTCCATAAGCTTTCAAACTTGTTTTTAAACATATTCTTACTTCAAAATTTAAATAGATGCTTAATAAAATTAATTAAATATTTTAAAATGTAGTTTAGTAAAATTTTCTTATAAAAATAAAAATTTTCTTTCATAAAATAGCAAAGAGCTTGTGAGCTACACATTTTTATTTCAAAGTGATTTTTACTTAAAAACTTTAATATAATCATTTTAAAACCTTCTTATTAGAGTATAGTTTAGTATTTTCTTAAATTAACCATGAAAAAACAAAGCTTTTTCCAGCCTTCAAGAGTAAAGCCAATCCAAATTATATTTTCAAAACTTGTCACTCATGCATTCTATCATTTTTATTTTACAACAAAATATAGTGTAACATGTTTTTAGTATTAAAAACATGATTTTTTCCTGTTTATCATAGAAAGCATGAGAGTTTTAACTTACTCTCTCTTCAAAAAAATTTCTACCATTTCAATGTAAATTAAAGAAATCATTCTCAAAATTAATGCTTTCAAACTTTTCATTATAAAACTTTTCAAACTAATCTACCATGATAGTCATGGTTTCATGTAACATCTAGTAAAAACCTAATAGTTAAACATTAAAAAAGGTAAATCAAACAATATTTATTAGTGGTTAATCTATGGAAATACTTAGTAATATTAGAATTTATTAAAATTAGTAGATAAAAAATTCTCTAAGAAAAATTCAAGGAAAAATAGAAATATTCAAAATCTAATATTGACAAGGTTTTGGAGTAACTTAGTGGCTATACTTTAGAGCATTTTATGGAAACCCTAATATGTTGAAAGTGTAAGTTAGAATACCAAAGGAAGGGCGTACACAATTTAAGTGGAAGAAAGGGAATATAATGAATTTCAAAGATGACTAGATTAAGGAATGATTAATTAGTGGTTAATTAAGATTAGAAAGATGGTAGGAAACTTCTCACAAAGTTAGTCAAAAGCAATGACATATGCCATGACAAAATCACAAAGACTAAGAATAGGACATAAGGAATATGGATAGGAAACAAAGATTAAGACTAAATGACTAAGACTTGGAAAAAAATTGCTATCATCTTTTCCTAGCAAGAAAACCATGTGCCTTGCTTTCTTTTTACCTAATACACTCCTTTTTTCTATAAATAGCTAGCTTAAACTCCATTTAATGCACACTACACATACCTTATGGCTAAGAGAGAGTTTTGGTGAGAAAGAGTGAGTTCCTTATGAGATTTTGCTAGTTTTATTAGAGTTTTTCAAATTTGATGGGAGGATGAAGCCTTTATAATCTTCTAGGTAGAGGTATGAGTCTTTAAACTTCCATAAAATTCATTTCTTTTCATGATTCTTGTTAAGAATTCTTTAATAATTTCATTTTATTTTAATAACTTGATTTAAATGATAAGTGATGGAATTCAAGGATCACAAACTATTTTGAGTGAGTAGAGATCCATTCTTTTTCTTCTTGGTTATATTTATAGAAGATGTTTATATGTAAGTTGGATATGTGATTTTTATGGTTAGGTTGAAGTCATGAAACTCATGTTGATTATTTGTTAAAAAGTTTTCTCAAAACTTGAGAAAAGATTTAAAAAAAATGGTTTGTATGAACCATAAAGGGTTCACAAATTTTCCTGTTTCCTAAGGAAAAAAACTTGGTTTTTAAGCTAAAATTTAATAATAACTAAATCATACCTTGATAAGGATAGTCTAAAATTGTTACATTAAGGATTCTAAGCAAAAATTACCCTGAAACAAGCCTTGTAAGCTCATGAATACTATGTTTTTAATGTAGGAGAAACTCTATTTTTGTAAAAAAAAAAATTACACCGAGTTCTAAAATGGTTTAGAAATATTTATTAACATCTATACTAAGATTTTATCATGAAAACATATTTAAAAATACATTTGGAAGCTTATGAATTTATATTGAAAAACTATTTTTAAAACTAGTGCTTTCAAGTGGAAAATGATTTCTTACAAGGTGGTTTTCCTACTAAAATTTTTTAGTTACTTATGTAATATGTTTTATGATAAAAACTAATGGGTTAATGATGTCCTAAGCTTTTCAAACTTGGCTAAAATTTTTTAAAAATTTTCATAAAGATTTACACATGAAAAAGTTTTGAAAGCTAAAGAAGCCTTTTTTTTAGGTGTATTGGTGGTTTAAGTTGGAGAAAGTTTGTATGAATTATTTTAAATTGAAAATGATTTAAAAATGATACTTTATGACTTATCATTCATTCTAGAAATTTTTGCATAGTTTCATTAAAGTTTAGTATTCAAAATGGAATTTCCAAGCTAAAAGTGTTTTTTTTTTATGTATTTTAACAATTGGATATAAGGATACCATTTATGACTTATTTTGAGCACAAAAAAGGCTTGATGAAGTTATTAAATGCCTAAATATTAATTATGGAAATTTTATTTAAACATGAATAAGACTTGCTATTTCAAGTGGAATTTACAATTATTAGAATTTTTGTTAAAACCAAATGCAATTTTGTAGTTATTTCCTTAATCTGAAATGTTATTATATAATGAAATTTTGAATTTTTATGTTGCTAAGCAACAAGTAGCTTTGCTTGAGTAAGTAAATAAAATAGTTTTTTTACTTGTTTGAATAATACACAAAGTAAAGGATTAAATATGCTTAGAAACAAAAGTTATGGCACTTAGAAGGTCTAAATTGAGAACTCTACAATTTTATTGTGAAAACCATAAGTTTAATGACTATATCTGAATAATATTTCACTTGTTTAATAGCATAAATGTATGCTTGAATGGTGATAGAAATTCTATGAAAAAAAGACATTACTTTATAGGTTTCATGATGAAATCGTAAATTTATGGCAAGGTCAGTGCATGAATTATGATTTGAATTATTATATGACTTATACATGTGCTAATATATTTATACAAGAAAGTATTAGTGATTTAAGGTCCATGATTGATGAAATTTCAAATTTAACATAATAATCTAGCATACTAAAGGGAAGAACCTATATTTCTTATGGTTACTAGGAATTGTGTCGAGGTAATTGTAATGTTGTTCATGACAATATTAGCTTGAATGTTGTATGTGACATTGTGACATGATTATGTAATTATGAGACCTTGTGGAGAGATATAGAAATTGGCCTAACGCCATGTATTCTAAGTCATATAGAATGACATAATGTAATAAAGGAGGTATAAGGTTAGGGTACGTGTGGTTAAAGCTAATGTAAAATAATAAGGAGGAATATTTTATGGTTTTATACCATTTAATAGTTATTCAAATGCTTATATTATGCATATGGTTGAATTATATTTTGTCTAAGTGTTTAAGAGTGCAATATATAGAATTAACTAATAAGAAATATTTTCTAGTAAGAAAATGGGTTTTGGAATGCATGTTGCATATAAATGTTTTCTTAATTAAAATTGATTAGAAAATCTATATGATAACATGTCACTAAGTAATTTCATTACTCATTCTATTTATGAATATATTTTTTAGATGCTCTAAACCTAGATGGCACCTACTAAGATCTCCATTATATGATGACACTTTTATAGTATTGCATTTGGTTGACTATAAGGATGGATCTTGACACTAGTGACTTTAATATATATATGTGACAATTAGTCTAAATTGATAACTTTCATTTTCATTTAATTTAAAATATTTGGTTTAAGATTTTAATTTATATAATTATGATCTAACTATATTTTATAGTCTATATAATTATTTTTGAGACTGCATCAACTGGTTACAATATGACCTAGGTAACTTTCTATATTACTAATTTACATATATGATGCATATTTTTGTACATATATAGTTTCTAATCTTATTTGCTTACTTTATGGTTTCTAAAAAATGATTTTCTAACAAAAGTGAGTTAGCTACACAATTTCTTTCCAAAGGAAAAATGGTTCCATTCTTATAAAAGGTAAATATGAATCTCTTCTAAAGAATTTTCTAAGTATTTCCTAAAAGTTTGTCAAATCTTAAACTAAACTATTTTTTATCCATTTAATATTATCTCTAGAATATTTTAAATTGAAAAAAAATCTTCTGATTTTTTTTCGGTTCACTAACCTAGTTTTATTCAATTATATTGTTTTATGATTTGAACATCTAAAATAAAAATATTACTTGGTATTCAAATAGTTTTCTTTGAAAATAGTTTTTTCGTTTCTTGAAGCATGCTCTCAAAAGAATGTTATTCAACAAATTTCATAAATCTAACCTTTTAGATCCTTTATAATCTTGTCTAACAAGTTATCTATTCAAAAAATAATTCTTTGAAAAATTGTCCATTTGAGAATCTATCAAAAGTAATAACCTCCTGATGATTGAATATTTTTCTAAAGTCACTTCACTTGTATTCTTTGTCTTCCAATGTTACTATGTTTTAACTATTTCCTAATCGAAAAAGAAATCTTTTTCTACTTGTCTTAAATTTGACTCCAAAAGAAGTCACTATAAATTTAGTCTTAAAAATTCCTTCAAAAACAAGTGAAAGAGAAAAGAGTTTTTTTTTTGGGAAATGTATCAAAACTTTTAGTTTGAACAAACATTTTCAAAGAAATGTATTTAAAATATTAAACCTCATTAATTATGAAAAATAATTTTATGTTTTGAAAAAGTTCTAGAAAAGAATTTGCAAAGAAAGTAAAAAAATAGTTAGTTAAAGAAAATTAATTTGGTTTAGAAAGGCTTATAAAGATGTTCGAATGATATCTTTATGTTAGTTATAATGGTCTAAAAATTAGATCATGACACTTTAGCACATTATCAATCATGGAACAAGAACAATAGATAATTCACCATGAATAATCATAGATTTAACACATCATTAACCACAAAAACAAATATATATATATATATATATATATATATATATATATATATATATATATATATATATATATATTATATCTCATATATAAATATCATCTAAAAAAAATAGTGGATCTTTACTCACTCATTGATACTTATAAAATTTGTTTCCTTTACCTAGATTTATGATTTAGTTTAAAGGAAATATTTATATTGATGAGGGGTTATGGGAAAAATAACGATTAATTTATGCTTATTTATGTTTCATCCTTGCAAAATGATATGTAGCTAGTAAAGTTGAAAATTTTGGATGCCTTAGCAATTTAAGAGGAAAGCTATGTTCTAAGGTGAATGTATACTATACTTAAGTCTAATTTCCTTAAATTTTATATTTTCATATAAATGGGTACATACATATATTTATATATTTATACATGCTTGTGAACATGAAATTTCATTATATTGATCATATAGTGCCTTGTTAATATGATAGCTTAATTAGCATGTTGTGCATATTGGGAATATAAATGTAAATTGTAAATTATTATTGAATAGACCATTGAGGCCATGCAACAAAGGCATAGCATTGATATCATTTGGCTTGAGATGCATATTTATCATGTTTATACAATTTAGATAATTTTTTGTTAAGTAGGAATTTGAGACCATGTAATGAAAATATGGTATTGTTATCTTTCTTTATTATGATTAACAATGAATTATATGATCTAGATGAAAAAAGAAAATGTGATGAGATGTGAGAAATGTGTTAAGGGCAATGTGACATATATAATAATCGAATATTGGATTTTGATAACTATTTGTAAAGAATAAGATAAACCTAGGAGGCATAAAGTTGAATTCATGAAGAGATAAGGTTAACTTTAGAGTTATAAGGAGATTTATTTACTTTCATGTCTTTATTACTTGGATAACTTGTGTGTTATGATTGTGAGTTAAATATTATTGTGTGATGATGTAATTATGCTTACATAACCATATTGTTAAGGTATCAAGGCTAATAAGAAATAGTGATATGGATTAAGTTGTATGAACTTGTTTAGAAGTCTTACTATTTTATATTTTATATATGTGGCATTATAGACTTTATTAAATCTCAGGTGTTCTACTAATTTCCTTTTAAACATAATGTAAAATAATAGATTGTTATTACTAGAACTCTTTTGATATTACTATCTTTGAATAAGATGAAAACTTTAAATCAAATGTAGGAAAAAATATGAAATAGGTAAATCTACTACCATAAGCAAAAGAGCTTAGGAAGTAAACTTGTTAGATTATTTGTTTCTTAATTATGTTACTTATTTTGTTTACTTTTAATTAACTTTAATTGTAGATTTTAACATTTTTTAAGCTAAAGCAAACTAAGTAAACCTTTGCTATTCTCTTAGTAATTAATGACAACCTTGCAAAGGAATTTGATAGTTGGAATAAAATTTATGTGCATATATGTCCATGTGGTTGTTGTGCTAATTTTATTTCTTTTTATGTATGGTCTTTAGCATTTTATTTTATGAGTTATAAGTATCTTATATAAAAGTGTGTGACCCTTTGAAAGTATCTAAGAATAGGGAAAACTCTATCCTTTTTTTTTTTTGAAAATGGTAATCAAGATTTTTGAAATGAATGTTACTTTTAAAAATATGAATTAATTTTCGTTAAGTCAAGTCTATGTTATCAATATGTGAAGTTAGTAGGAAGTTAATTGGTGGTGATTTCCCATACTAATCATGTGCCTAAAGTTGTGGCATGACAAAGTTAGTATTAGAGTATGGTTTAGGACTTAGGGGTGCATGGGCTAGAGGTATCCAATTGTAAAATTGACTAAGAATACTAAGTTTATGATAATGTGGCCAGCAACATTGATCATGAATGAAGGTAAGTCAAAATCTACTTTAAGACATGTCTTTGAAATTTCTATAACTTTTACATTCTATACATCCCTTTATTAGATGCTAATTGCTAGACCTCCTTATAGTTTATCTTCAAGAATAAATTATTTCTTTAGAAAATTGTTCTTAGTTGGGGTGCTAAAGTTATACAATGATTTGAATTTATTTGATAAAAATTTAAGTTATAGTTTGGAATAAATATTGATGTATAAAGCAATTTTTACTTTCATCTATTAAGAGAATAATTATATGATTTAGGTTGTGAAACAAATAATGTAACTCCTTGTATATGCTAGAAAACCCTTGGCTATTATGTGACAGACCTATTCTTTTTATATAATGCAAGTTAAGAATGATTTGCAATCTAAACTAACTAATAACCAATTTATGTGTTATGTTTGGGATGAGTATTTGTGTGTGTTCTATCTAGACATGTCTAGAGTATGTGAGTGGAATAGCGTGTACATATACTAGTGTATGGCAACCTGTCACCTTTCTTTACCTAAATTGAATTAAACTATTTAAGTGTGAGCTGAGAAGTCTAAGGTAAGGAAAGAAGAAATGAACAATAGAAGTTTCCTAGTTTATTAAGATGATGTAGACTTTAGTCTCTCTAGATTTGTTAAATAATGTAACAATATCATGTTATCCCTTCTTAGTCATGTAGATCAATTTATTTCTTAGCTAATGATAGCAAGAAACCCATTTAGCTATTAAATTAGTATGTGTGTGTGTGTGTGTATATATATATATATATATATATATATATATATATATATATATATATATATATATGTTTATTGTCTCTTTGTTGGCGTTGGTTCAATCTTATGCATGATGTTGGATTTTTATTCAATGTGACGTGAGTTAATTCTATAACAATATAGGCTTTAGGAAATAAAAGCTCTATTTGTATAAGGTTTAGTTGCATTCAATATGCTTAAATTGATGTACATTAAATGAGTAGTATTATAATGCAAATATTTAAGTAAGAATTGTGTTTGATATGCAATATGGCTTAAATAGTGAGATATATATATGTAGGAATTTATGGCTTTGATATATATATATTGGCTCAAAAGTCAAATTGGAGAAAAAGAAGATAGAAAACTCTTTAATTGGAGAAAAGAATTCTTATTCACTTGATGATCTATACTACAACTTAATGGCGGGGTTTTTATAGCTATTTACAGGAGAAAATTTATCTTAAAAAATGAAAAAGTCTCTCCATAATTAATAAGATATTTTGTAATCAAGAATTCTCTAGAATTATCCTTATTCTTCCTTAACTAGAGAATTCTAGAATACTCTTCTAGTTCTAGACTATATTTTATCTTGGATTGGGCTCTTTATTAAGCTTTTTATTCCATCTACAATGGGCCTTTTATTACATCCTTATCAAGTTTAGTCTTCTATTCCATCTTCCCCAGGTTGGATGAGATCCACCTTCAAGTCTAGTTATCATTTCCATAGTATGGTAAAAGATCAATAATGTTGAAGGTATCAGAGATGCTGTAAAAGCTTAGTAGCTCTATCTGGTAGGCATTGTCATTAATCTTCTAAATGACTTGGAATGGTCTGTTTATTCTTGGAAATAACTTGGTATTAGGTTGATTCAGAAACTTCTCTTTCTGCAAGTCTATCCATACTAAGTCTCTTTCTTTGAAAGCATATTATCAACGATGTTTATCTCACTAAGCTTTATATTTTGTATTCTGTTTTTGAATCCTGGCACAGACTTGTTCGTAGAGCTTCTTGATCACTTTTGCTCTTTGCTCTGCATCCACATTATACTATGGCTAGTAAAAGATGGGGTTAAGATAAATGGACTAAGGAAGCGAGAACCATATACAACATCTAATGGGCATCTTTTGGTAGCTTGTTTAGTGGAGTTGTTGTAGGCAAATTTGATCTAAACAAGTATAAGGTCCTATTGCTTCATGTTCTTTCCAACAAAGCTGTAGAGTAGGCTACCTAAAAGTCTATTGATTGCCTTTATTTGTCCATCTGTTTGAAGGTGACTAGCATTGCTAAATTGAAGCTTGGCACCTATTTTCTTCCATAAGGTCCTCTAAAATGACTCAGGAACTTAAGATCTTAGTCAAAAGTGATGGCTTTTGGGATATCATGAAGTTAAACAATTTCTTTAAAGTACAAGTCTGCAATTTAGACAACATCACTTGTCTTTTGGCATGGGATGAAATGAGCTATCTTCAAGAATTTATCTATGCCTACCATTAAGGAATCTTTTTATCTTTGAGTTTGAGGTAGTCTGAGGATAAATCTATATTAACATCTTCCTATAATGCTTCTAGAACTAGTAAAGGCATGTATACCCTTGTATTCTGATTGTTGGTCTTAGTTATGTGCCAAATTTTACATCTCTGGATGTGCCTGTTGATGTCTCTCTCAAGCTTAGGCCAATAGAATTTTTTTTTTACCGAAGCTACAATTTTGTCACACCTGAAGTAACTAGTTATTCCTCCATCATAGGCTTCTTAGATAATGGCTTCTCATAGCAAACATTAGGGAATGCATAAAAAATTTTTAATAGGAATCCTTGAGGCTTGTAGTACTACTAGAATGTTATGTTTTAGTTGAAACTCTTTTAAAATTTAGGTCATCTTGGTACAATTCTCTTATAGTGTCAAATCCAACAATCTTTGTCTAAAGAGTAGATAGCAAAGTGTGCCTTTTACTGAGAGTATTTGCTATAGTGTTTTGACGTCCAGCTTTATGCCTTAGTAAGATATGGTAACCTTGTAAGAATTTACTTTAAACGGCATGCTTATGACTAATTTTTTGTTAAGAGTTTAAATGTTTAAAGGCTTCATGATCAGAGTAAGGATAAACTTCTTGGACAACAAGTAGTGGTTCCAATGTTGTAAAATGTGAATGACAATATAGAACTTTGTAATAAGTAAAGTACTTAAGTTTGTTACTAAAAAAGGTGATTAGATGTTCTTTTTAGCTTAGAACGGCACCAATTCTAGTGTTAAAAGCATCACAATTGATGTTAAAGACCTAGTCAAAGTTTGGAAAGGCTAATATTAGGGCTTCAGTCAATCGTTTCTTTAGCTCTCCAAAACTTTTATGGGCTTGTTCTATCTATTGGAATTTATCTTCTTTGATGTAGCCCATGAGTGAGGCAACAACAGAGCTAAAATTCTTGATGAATCTTCAGTAAAAAGAAGCTAGCTCTTGGAAGCTTCTAACATCGTGGATAGACTTAAGAGTGGGCTAGTTGTTGATGGCTTTTATCTTGCTTGGATTAACTTGAATGCCTTTTGCAATATGATATACCCAAGAAAGATAACTTTATTGGTTAAAAAGGAACACTTACTGAGGTTAACAAAAAGTTTTTTCTCCTTAAGGATCTCCAGTACTTGTCGAACGTGTTCTAAATATCCTTCTTTGCTCTTATTGTAGATTAGAATATCATCAAAGTACACAACTATAAATTTCCTAATAAAGGGTTGAAGTATTTGGTTCATCAAGTGCATAAAGGTACTAAGAGCATTTGACAATCTAAAGGACATTACCGTCCATTCATACAGGTTATCTCTAGTTTTAAATGCAATCTTCCATTCATCTCCAGGCCGTACTCTAATATGGTGATATCCATTATGAAGGTTAATTTTTGAAAAGATAATGGCACCATATAGTTGGTCAAGTATGTCATTAAGTATGGGTATTGGGAATCGATACTTGATAGTGATCTTATCTACAGCTTGATTATTAATCCACATTCTCTAGCTTCCATCCTACTTTAACACTAAAGTACTAGTATAGCACAAGGGCTAATGCTTTCTTGAATCAATCCTTTCTTGAGTAACTTTTCAACTTGACATTAGATCTCAGCATGTTCCTAGGAACTCATCCTATAGACTAGTTTGTTTAGAATGACTAGACTAGGGATAAAGTCAATAACATGCTGAATGTCTCACATTAATGGCAAGCCAGAGAGAATCTTTTCTGGTGCAACATCTAGAAATTCAGCAAGTTGTTGCTTAACTTCTGGTGGAAAGGCTTCGTCATTTTGTTCAAGCAATAACACGAGGCACATAAATTGGGCTTTTGCTAATGTCACCTTGAACTAAGCTTTGGATACTAAAGACACTAATGGTTTAGCTTCACCTTTAGCTTAATTAAATTCTTCGGGTGGTAGAAGGGCTAACTTAATCTTTACTCCATCCTTTATGAAAGAATAGACATTTCTATAACCATCATATATAGCACAACGGTCCTATTGCCAAGGTCTTCCTAAAAGAAGGTGACAAGCTTCCATAGGGATGACATCATACCATATATCATCTTGATACTTTTTGCCTATGGAAAAGGCAACAAGGCAATATTTTGTAAATGTTACCTTGCTTTCTTTGTTAAGCTATTGCAACTTGTAAGAGTGTGGATGCCTTTAGGTAGGTAATTTGAATTTTTCCACCATATATCTTAATACAATGTTCTCACAACTTCCACTATCTATGATGACATCATAGACTTTACCTTGGTCTGTGCATCGAGTGTGGAAAATGTTATGTCTTAGCCATGGTTCTTCCTTATTGGCTATAATGTGTAACCTTCATCTAATTACCAATGATTCTATATAATTAATGGAGATAAGTTCCTCATCAAACACTAGTGGATTAAAGGATTCATCTTGTGTTTGCTCAAATTCTTCTTTTTTTTATACTTCTTGAACTTCTCCTTCTAGATAGTGATAATTTTGTGATTTGGATAGTTGAATGCTATGTAGCCAAATCCTTGGATTCAAAGTATTTGGGTGGTCTGGGTTGAGTAGGTGGTTTAGAGTTGGTTTCTTTGGTAGGTTTTGGTAAGGTTTCGTTAAAGGTATTAAGTTGTATGGTTTAAGTTTTATAAGTATTAGTAGAGTTTCTTGAGGACGAAGGTTAGAATATGGATCTTTTAGGTAGTTGTTCCTTAATTTAGATAGTGAGTCGGATGACATCATCTAGGGTCCAGTATTATTGAAACTAGACTAGTTGGACAATTTTGAAGTTTAAACTTCTAAGGTAGTGAGCAATAGTTTGCTCTTCCTTCTTTTAAATATTACACTTTATCATCAATTTGTCAAATTACCTAGTATATTCTTCCATTGACAGGGATTTTTGGCGAAGATTTTACAATTGAATAAAATTATCTTGATAATAATGATCAGGTAAAAACTCATATGTAAGTTTTCGTCGTATTTTCTCCTATACCTTGATCTTGCTTCATCTTTTGAATTCTCACTTCTTCTTTAAATTTTCCTACCACATAGAGGCGTGTTTCTTTAACTTGATAGCAATAATTTTAACCTTTTGCTTTTCCAGTATGTTTTTTAACTCAAACATTCTTTTAGCTATTTGAAGTCATTCTACAAATTTATCGAGTTGGAGCCTTCCTTCAAAATTCAGAATGTCTACTTTAATATCATCCCCTTGGATTGGTTGCCTTCAAGATCAATAGCTTCTTGTTAATGAAGAGGAGTTGCTGTCAGAATCATTTTCTAAATTTCTTTAGTGATTCAATAAGGCTTATTAAACATTGACAATTTCTTGCAATTGTTAAATTTATCTTCGCATGTTTTCCATCTCAATCTCTTAGGCATTTTTTTCATTTTGTCTTCTTGTTGATGAAAAGAAGCTGCTATCAGAATCATGTTTTGAATTCTTTGGTGATTCAACAAGGCCTATTGAGCATTAACAATTTCTTTCAATGGTTAAATTCGTATTCACATGTTTTCCATCTCAATCTCTTAGGCAATTTTTTTATTTTTTCTTCTTAGTGGTATTTTGGTAATTTATGGTAATTATAGGGTCAAAGTAAAGTTTTTAGAAAGTTTTGGAGTTATTAATAATAATCAGGTAAAGTTTAGGCTTAAAATTAAATTTAGGCAAGGTTTGGAGTGTTTTAGTAAATTAAAGGAATATATAAGTCTAAGAGGAATTTTTGGAAAAGTGTAGGGTCGAAACAAAATTTATGGAAAAGTGTAGGGTCGAAACAAAATTTTTGGAGTGTTTTGGAGTTATTACCTTTGTGTGATTTTAGGGAAAAGTGGGGCTCAAAGTGGAAATATGGGGAACTATAAGGGTAATTATGAAATTTTAAAAAATTATGTTGACAGGGTTAATGACATGGCTCACCAGACACGGGGTGCAACTGTAATGGCTAATGTGGCACCAACTGTATACCAGATCATTGACTCCTCAACTAATGTCAAATGAGTTGACTAGATATGCTAACATGATGTCTTTTAACATGTGTCACCCATGTAGTGGATGATGTGGCGCTAATGTGGTTATCTTCTATCTTAGTTAGGTGTGTGTGGCATGTGGAACTTTAGTGAAGGTGCATAAAGGCGCATGGTTGCTCCAATTGCCATAAAACTTTGCAATTCAACATTTTTTGCCATTCCAAACTTATCTACAGTGTTGTTTTACCAAGAAACTGACCAAAAAAGGGGGTTTTGAGACTTAAAATTGTAGAACTATGAAATCAATAAGAATTTCGTCCACCTTCAACTTAAACACTTGTGCAAGGAATTGGAAAAACTAACTCTGATACTAAAATAACTCAGAAGCTAAATTGGAAGAGAAGAGAGAAAAGTCTTCGATTAAAGAAAGAAACTCTTATTCACTTGATCATCCATACTACAACTTGAAAGAGTTTTTATAGCTATTTACAAGGGCAAATTTGTCTTAAAAAATGAAAAAATCTCTCCCTAATTAATGAGATATTTTGTAATCAAGTATTCTCTAGAATTATCCTTATTCTTCCTTAGACTAGAGACTTCTAGAATACTTTTCTAGTTCGGGACTAGACTGTTTCTTGGACTGGGCTCTCTATTAAGCCTTGTGTTCTATCTACAATAGGCCCTCTATTGCATCTTCATTTGGTCTGATCTTCTATTCCATATATATATATATATATATATATATATATGCTAACATAGTTTTTTCATTAGGCTATGTAAGGGATTTGATAATATGGGTTTATGAACCAAAAAATTTAAGCTAAAATTGCTAGTTTTGTTAAATTTTTAGGTTTTGGTCGATTTTGTTAAAACATGTTGATTAATGTTACTTAAATTTAGGTTTGATAATGAAGCTAGTATGAATACAATGTCATAAATGAGCATCAATAGGTTGAAAATGATTACAAATGTAATGAATGTTGTAGGCTGATATTTATGGTGTAAGAATAGTAAAATTTTGAGATAAATTAGAAAGCATTGATACACAAAGCACTTCCTCAAGCCCAAAACACATGGGACTAAGAATCAATTTGTGAAATGATTCCTTTAGCCAATTTTTACAATTTATAATAGAATTAACTATAATTATTCCTTTAGCTATAAAAATAACCTATGAGCATTATTGAGGAGATTTTATCCTTTCTTACACTTAGGTATGACTATTGTATTTGAAAATGAATTGATATATTATTATTATATTTTTAGCCTAAACTAATATATTATTACTAGTCCAATGTGAGAAAATGAGAAAGGTAAGTTTTAACCCTAAATCTAGAAGGAAAATCTAAAATCATACTATGAATTATGATTAGGTATGTGTAAAAAAAGGTTAAAGGACTAGAGAAGGAGGGGTCTCTTTGTATAGTTGTAAATTGGCATGTACGAATATGGTATAATTGTAGTTATTTATCTATTTACATAGTCATGACTTGAGAAATCTAAACTAATTAGCTTTATATGTTATTAGATGACCGAATTGATGTTTTATAGTGATAAGGTTGAATTTGTTATCAAAGTAGTTATAAGATTTTTATATTGAATATAATACTTCTAATTGGATAAAGATCTATACACTTAGTGTTTTCAAGGAGGATTTAATTAGATGATTTTAGGAGGTGTTAATTCTTGAGTGGTTTATATTATGATAAATTTAGCTATGAGGATAGGCTTGACATATGAATGAATTTAGAAATAAATTTGGATTCATGGAAGGATAAATACTAGGGGTAAACAAATAAGTATAGAGGAAGGGATAGACTTGTCATTACATGTTGTTTGAGGAAATTAGCAACTATAAGATGATTGTACTTCTTAAATATAGCATATGTGATGTGTTAGTAAATATGTTAGGGAACGATTTAGTTAGATAAATATTGTATATAGTTAAGGTATAAAGACTTGGGAAACAAGTAATTATGAAATGATTAGGCTCTATGTGCATGCCTATGCACTTACGGCTATTAGATAGATGTGAATGTGAAACTCTTGCAAATAGAAGATGTAACGTAAAATTTTCACATATGAATTTTTAATTTTTCTAAGGTTCAAGTGATGTGTAACTTCTATCAAATGATAGGCTTCACCATAAAAGATAAATTGATAGGTTTAGTTGTCTGAGGGATATGGTTATGAGAGTTAAAGGATTAGTGATGGTATTGTATGGTAAATAAGAGATTTAAGAGTTGAAGATAATTAAAAAATAATAATTCTATAGAAATCTATAATTCATGAAGTAATAGTCGATTACATAATTGACTATACATGCTAAATAAAGTTATTCTTTGAATTGTTATAGTTAACTATGCATGCAAAACTGAACTCGAGATGGACATAGTCAACTAAGTTAGTTTAAGTTGCTCCCTAAACTTTTATAGTCAACTGCATAGTCAACTAAGATGTCAAAGTCGCTCTCTAGACATCCATAGTCGATTGTGGTCTTATTTTCACACCGTACTATAAAATTTGTGAAAGTAAAAAAATAATGTACCTTTTATTAAATACAAATAATTGTGAGGAAGATAACATATAAGAAATTAAAAGTGAATAGAATTTATTTTGATTATATGGATTAAATCTTAATTAAGATCCTTCCAACTTACTCTTTATTTTTTCAAATCTTCCTTAAAATCAAATCGTATGTTATTTATAGTTTTGCTACTTTATATCTATGTTATTACACTTATGGTAGGAATATGAAGTTTACGAACATTTGATCCAAAGAGTTAAATTTGATTTATGTAAAGAGTTTTAGCTAGCCCTAACAAGGTGTTACTACTATAAAATGTTGGTTCTACTAATGGTCATTAAACTTTAAATCAAAAGGGCAAAATTTAGATCCTAGTCTATAATTGGTCATAAATCTTAGTTGTTGGTAAATAAAATGGTACTAGTGATTTGTTGATAACTTTCACTGAGCATTGTATATTTTGTATATTAACTTAATGTATACTATATATTTTGTTCAAGGTAACTAAGATAAACCCTAATTACTATTCTTAAGGAGGATAGCTAGTAAAAGTTGACTTTAGCCATGAAAGGATGACTTAAGAGAGGAAATCTTTTGAAAATATGTAATGTAGAGAGTTCTTGGAATTTCTAAGTTATGTAGAAACATAAATTATATAAGATATATGACTAGAGATAAGAATTAAGTTATAATCTAGACTTAGGAATACTTTCATTTAGTTATAAATAATATGCTTCCAAATCTATATTATCTCTTTTTTAAGTTTATTTTGTGGCATCTATTGTTAGTTATCTTATTTGTTAGACAAGTTTTATTTTTCCTTCCTAGTATAATATTTGTAGAATTTAAGGGTGAGTTCTTTTAAAGGGAAAAAACTTATAATATCCGAAATCCTTGTCAAGCATTTTCTTTAATTTGACGTTCTAAGGCACTTAATTTAATCAATTTATTTATTTTCAAAATTTTCAAATTTAGTAATTACTAAAAATGAAATAATTATTTGTATATCAAATTAACTAATTACTATTCATCTTACATCATGGTAAAATCTAAACATTTAAATTTTTATCAAATAATATTATTATAATTTTATTTAATTAATGTGCCACCTAAAATTTTCCTTGAATGAATTTTATGATATTTCTCTTATCAAATTAGGAATATTTAGAATTTGTAAGTGAAATGTTAGTAAAATATTTTGTACCAATTTTAGTAATAGATTTACTCATCAACTTATAAATTTTAAGGCACTTATTTTTTACTTTTAAATTGTTGAACCATTACAAAAATTTTTAGAAACAAAAAAAAAAGAAATGAAAATGATGAAATTAATATTGAATGGTTGTAACTTAATAGGAATGAAATTTTTAGGTAGAATAAGTGGCTAGGATACACTTTCGTGTTTGGTTATTTTATTCCTTATCACACCATAACTCTTCTTTTAAACTTTTTCTTTGAAGTGATAATGTTAAGAGACTAAAATTAGATCAAACTTTGGCTAAGTTATACCTAAACCATTATAACATTTCACCCATCTCCTCTTTCCTTTTTCCTTTCTTGATGCTCTCTTTTTCTCTTTCCTCTTCCCCCCCCTCTCTCTCTCTCTTTCTCGATCTCTATCTCCCTTGTGCCATCTTATGCTACCATTATGATGTTCCCCTTTAAGCATGTCTCTTTCAGCTAATAGCAAGTTGGTAACATCAAGGAGGACTACTAAATCGTAACTAGAGAATGGTAGTAACATAGAGTCACTTGATCTTTTTCTCTACCAATGTTCTGTTGTGGTTTTATTGTCATTGAGTTAGTGGTAAAAGTATAAAAATTAATATTTTTGCATGTTTTAAAACTCGATTGAAAACCTTAACCCTAATGCAAGTTTTTTACATGTTAAACATAATTTTAGTAAAAGTAAAACAATTTATAATTTAGTTTATTAGAATTGATTGCTTAGTATTTAGATGAGAGGTTATAATAAAAAGAAAGGTTAGTTTATGCTTTTTCATGGTTCATCCTTGTACATTAATGCATAATTAGTAAAGTTGGCAAGTTTAGATACCTTAGGAATTCAATATGAAAGTTGTATTTTAAAGTGAGTGTATTTTATACTTTACTTAAATTTATTATCTTTGAATTTTATATTATCATGTAAATGTGTACATATATAATATTTATATATTTATATATCTATACATGTTTATGAACGTGAAATTTCTTTATATTGATCTGAAAGTGCCTTATTAATATAATGGTTTGATTAACATGTTGTGCATATTGAGAATATCAATTTAGATTGTAAACTATTATTGAATAAACCTTTAAGGCCATGCAACAAAGGCATGACATTGATATAATTTGGCCTATGGTCTATATTTACCTTGTTTATACAATTTGGATTATTATAATTAAGTAAGCATTTGAGACCATGCAAAAGAGGCATAGTATTAGTGCTATTTGTTTTTTATTGTGATTGAAAATGAATTATATGACTTGGATTTGAAAAGAAAACATGATTAAACATGAGAAATGTGTTGGAGGTGATGTGATATACATGATTATGGATTTTGATAAATGTTTATAAAGGGATAAGACAGACTCGACAAGCACAAAGCTAGGTTTATGAATGGATAAGGCTAACTTAGGAGTCACGATGAGATTTATCTACTTTCATATCTTTATCATCTAAATAACTTATGCATTGTTATTATGACTTATATTTACTTGTGTGATATTGTGATTGTGCTCTTATAACCATATCATTAAGGTATCAATCCTTATAAGAAATGGTGATATGGATTGGGAGGTATAAACTTGTCTAGAAGTCTTTCTATTTTATGTTTTATATATGTGGCATTGCAAGATTATGTTATAGGTATTCTACCTATTTCCTTTTATATATGATATAGAGCATTATGTTGTTAGATTATTAGAGTTCATTTGATATTATTACTTTTGAACAAGATGAGAACTTTAAGGTAAGTGCAAGCCAAAATGCAAAAGAGGTAAAGTTATTACCATAAACTAAGGAGTTCAGGAACTAAATTTTTTAAATTATTTCTTTCTTAATTATTTTTTTTTTTACTTTTAACTAACTTCAATTGTGGACTTTAGTAAAAATATATTCATTAAATTCTTGTAACTTAATCTTTTTATTTTCAAAAATTTTCAAGTTAAAGCTAACCTGGTAAACCCTTGCTACCTTCATGGAGATCAAAGACAACCTTGTAAGGAAATTTGATAATTGGAATAGAATTTTAGTGTATATATGTCCACATGGTTATTATGTCAATTTTATTTCTTTCCATGCATGATTTTTGTCATTTTATTTTTGAATTACAAGTTCTTTTATTAAGGCATGAGGCCTTCTAGAAATATGGGATATTTTGTACATTAGTTTAAAAAAATAATAATCAATATTTGTTAAATGAATGTTATTTTTACAAATATAAATTAATTTATGTTGAGTTAAGATCTATGTTGCTAATATTTAAGGCTAATAAAAAGTAGTTTAGTGGTGATTTCCTATACTGGTCATATGCCTAAAGTTAATTATGACAAAAGTTTATACTATGATAATTTCAAAAGGAAGGATGAGAAATAAGAACCATTAGTATCTAGTGGGTTATGGCTGGGTATGATATAGTGATGAATTAAGAATATGCATAATTGAATAAGGCTATGGAGATGCGAGAATGGGCTCACCACAAACCAAAAGGTCATTTAGTGTATTTTGCTAAGGCAAATGAGTGTTAAAGTAGCAGTTGTAACTCAAATTGGAAGAGTATGAATCAAAGGGACTTGCAAGGTTACCCCTAAAATCTAAAGTTCCACATACACTATGAAATAATTAGGAACTCTTTTGGATACGTTATAATTATTTGAGATTTCACATTGTTATGATGTTAATGATAAATTATATCCAAATAAACATTTTCTAAATGGTGAGTATAAGATGTACTACAAGTAAACAACATATTTAAATTATCTACCATGATAGTCAATTTAAAAGAAAATGAAATTTTTATAACAATGAAGTAGGTTTACCATTGATAGCATGAATATAATCATTGTTTAATTTGCTAAATGCCTTAATATAATAACCTATGTTAAAATATGAATTATAAATTGAAAGATAATCAAGTGATAAAGATATCATCTATTAGAGAACCAATTTAAAGAATTATCTTAGGGAAACAAGTGTTCAAAGTTTTATATGTTGTTATGATTCTTAGTTAAGCCTTAATTGCAATATTGTTTGAAGTATTTATGTCATTTTATGAGTTGACTAATTAAGCAACCTTTATATTGTGCTCTTACAATCATCATCATCTTCATCACTTATACTAGCACAAATAATACCTTTACTATAAGTCTCATTGTTAGATACTTTCATCGATGTTTCTATTATGGTAATTAACCTTAATGTTGATGTTACTATGAATATGGATACTATTGTTATTGATCTTGAGTAAATGGTGCTGTTGTAAAAAGTGTTATTTATTTATATAGCTTTGTGAGATTCATAAAAAAAGGCATGGAACTATGGAATTCAAAATAAAAGAGTTAGGATCTTGTTGAATTATGATATGCAAACTTCTAACAATGATTTTATATAATTATAGATCATTAAGAATTTGGTATACTAACTATCTAAACTAAAGAGGCATTTACCAATTGCATTCCACCCATAAGTGGAATTTAACTTATTTAATATGGATATTTTATATGCTCATTAATGCTTAAGGCTTACTTTTATAACTTAGGTTTATACTAATAGGAGGATTAATGGTAATGCATGCTGAAATGTTATGTAATATCACCAAGATGAGAGCTATAATAGCTTTAGGGCACCATTGACACTTGGTGGATATACTTTTCTTGTGAATTGAATTTGAATGTGAATATTGCTATTAGAACATACATAGTAAAGTAGAATAAATTTAATTTTATGGTCCTTCAATAAGTAAGTTTTCTTAGTGAACAAATTGATGAGGAAGTTAAGAGTATTTACACAAGACCTTGGTATCATGAGGAGTAGGATAACAAAATGTTATATGGTCATGATTCGAGAAGTTGAAAGAATGTACAAGAGTATGTTTTATAAACTACCAAAATGGGTTGTTGCATATCCACTTATCCTTAAAACTTCCATCATACCCTACTAGAAAGATGAATGAAAAATAAGTAATTTCCTTAACTAGGAATGATTCCAAATTATCTTATAAATTTATAGTATATATCTAGAAAAACTAAGGCTATGCAAAGTTGAAATTTTATATAATGGAGATAACGATAGTATAATGGTAAATCTAATAAGAGTTTACATAGGAGCATAATAAAGGGCATTACTAGAACTATACCTGCAAGCTTGGATTTTTTTATCTAACCACTTAAAACAACAAGCATAAGAAAGTTAGGATAGTATAGCAAAGGGAAGGTGCGTTAATTAAGTATCCTAAAAATTTTAAGTTAAAAAATTCAAGGCAAGATAACCCTAGACATTGAGAATGAGCAAATTATGTATGAGTTTTGAGATTTAGAGATTAGGTATGAAATTAAGATATATGTTTCTTGAGTAGTAAGATGCTTAAATGACATTGTTTAACGATGCCCTAAAAATTCAAGGATCCAATTCTTTCAAAGGAGAGAAGTGTTGTTACAACCCTTAAAAAATTTATAAAATTAGCACACCTTTTGATTGTTATGATTAAATTTAAGGTGAAATTATAAGTGCAAGTTAATAAATTATTAATATGAAATAAGAGATAAGATATTGTATAGAGACATAATTCGTTATGTCAACGAATTCAAAAATAAGAATTTTGCATGCAAAAGGTTAAGGACAAAAAACCATTATGAAAAGGTATGTAAATATGAATTAATAAGAGATAGTTAAGAAAAGTATAAAGTTAAGGTACTTAAAGGCTAAACTATATTAGAGTTATGTATATTACTATAGAGAAGATTTGGGATACTTTTTTATTTTTTACCCCAACTATATTCCTTTTTATTTCTCACTTTTTAGCATACTTTTCATTTTTCCATACTAAACACCTAAAACTCCATTTCCTCTTCTTTTAATTCAACTAAGGCATTCATTAACATAAGTCACTTCCATTCTTCAATTTTCTTCGATCTAAGTAAGATAAAGCTTTATATATTTCCATTTTTACTAAGTTTTTCTTCATCTTTCCTTATGTTAGGAATGAATTTAAGAAATTTAATTCAAAAAGAAAAAACTTTAACTTTAACTTGAATTTTGAAATTTTGGATGACTAGGAAACAACCTATCTACAATTTCTTCCATCTAGCAACACTTCCATACAAGGTAAGTAGCATTCTACTTAAATCCTAGTTTAAATTTATTATTTTCTTAAGTTTTTGAAATGTTTTATAGGAAACTATGTCATATGGTGATTTAAGCTTTCAATTTTATGTTTTTTAATGGATTTTGTTGTTTAAGAGTTGTATTTATGTACCTTAAATGTTTGATAATGATACTACATGTTAAGAATGAGATTCCGGGGTTGTTTGAGATGGATAAACAATAATTTTATAGAAAAATCTATAGATTTTGAAGCCATAGTCAACTATGTCCCTTTAGAGCTGACATAATGGACTATATAATGGACTATGTTGTTAGCTTGCTCTCAGGATTAAGATAGTGAACTATATAGTTGACTATATAGCTGACTATATTCCATTAGAATTAACATAATATACTATGCAGTAAACTATACCTTGACATAGTGGATTACGAAGTGGACTATTACCCTACTTCATTTACATAATTACATATTAAGGAATTATAATGGCATCATGACATCTTATTGATGTAAGATAAGGATGGATATACTTAATATGAATATTTAAATACAAAATAAAAGTGTGAACATGCTTGTGATCGTAAGATAAAGGAAAATGCATGATTAGGTTTTGTTATGCTATGATGAATTGGAAGTTAAAGTGTTATGTTTGAATTGATAAACCTCTTATGGCTTTGTTTATCTATATCAACATGAATGCTTATGTTATGAATATGGAATTAAAATGTCATTTTCTTGTTGTGAATTGTAGAATTGATGAGATAGATGATGATAAAGGAGAATATATACATATTGTGACTTTATGCATTGGATTTGTGTGCCTATTTATAAAAGTATAAAGCAGATCCTAAGAGATAAGATTGAGTTTATGAAAGGATAAAGATGATAAGAGTCACAAGGGGATTTACATGCTTTCTTTTATTATACTTTATGATTTATGCTAAACATTAGTGAATTGTTATGAATTAATTATGAATTCTTAGAAATGATAATATTAGTGTAAGGAATTGAATTCTTATGATGACTATAATAATGTGTAATATGTGATGCGAAGTTGTTTGGAATTTATTGTTAAATATGTTTACAATTGGCCTTTGATAAACAAGTTAATCATTTGAAACTTTTCCTTCTTCCTTGATGACGGTAAAAAAGTTTAGTTATTTTCCTTGAGTAAGAAATCTAGAGACTCCTTTTAAAAGATTTAATTGTAATCTCTTTATCATATTATAGCTATATTTTTAATGAGTTCTTATTTAATTATCATTTACTCATTGAGCTTCATAAAAATTTAATCTCTTGTTGTTTTCTTTAAGGACTTTTCCCTTTAAATGTCTAACTACTGTTGGTGGGGTGGAAATGGACCTGCTCAAGACCTTTGGAGCTAAGGAAATCCTTAAGGATGGTTGGAGTAGTTGTGCATGATACCATACTTTCTCATTTTGTAAGGGATTTTTTGAAAAATTGCATACTTTTATTTTTCTTCAAAAAGTATGATTGAATATGCAATATAGTATTAGATGCATGTATAGAAAGATTGGTAAGCAATAACTTCTAATGTGAAAAATATTTACTATATTATTTTCTCCTATATCATATCTCTTAGTGACTTACACATGTTTAATTTTACAAAATTGACTTAGTTTTATAATATTTTAAATTTATTTGGTTAATGCTAGATTTTGATACTATTTTTATTTTTTAGTTATATCTTGGGCTCTGGATGTCAGATCAGAATAATCTATACATTTTTCGAGAGCTTAAAGAAACAAATTTGGTGGTCAAAGCCTAGTTCAAACTCCTCTAAGCTTTTATTTAGTCGAGAAATTGAAGCCCTATCTCCATCCCAATTGAACCAATTTTGATTTTTGGACTATATCTAGAGCTATAGTGGTCTAATTAACTTGAAATTAGCACCTAAATCTCCATACAACATAGGCCTACAATTTTGATGCTTATGGATTGCCTAAATTACCTTATTTTAGTGGTTTTAAATTGGTAGGAAGTTAGACCTATAGAAATCCACTACTATAACTGATTAGAGATAATTGTCTTGTGAAAAGTAAATCCGGGCTTCTAAAAATTAAAAAGGCCTAATTATTGTAATCTTAAAAGACATACAATCTAAGTCTAGTAGGGTTTTAGGTTAACTAGGTCAAATAAAAAGGGAGAGCTCATTAGACTTTAGAAATTTTTACATATTCAGTAAATAGTTTTTCTTTCTTTTCTTCTAGCTTATAGTTTCTGGCCATGGAAGCCTAATTTTAGGAGTTAATTCAAGGAGTTTAAGGTTCTTCTCTTTCAGATTATGAGATTATAAATTGTAATATTGATTTTCTTTAACTAATTTTTCTCTTTTCCTATTTATCTGTGCTAATTTCTTGAAATTATGTGTTAAATGTTGACTCGGTATAATTAATGTTTAGCCTCATGATTTTTGATATTTTGTTGTATTGATATTGAATTATGGTTAGTAAATCATGATTTTACACATAGGGGCAGAGGGTTAGGGAATTAATTTAGAGGTTTCTAATTCAATTGAATTTTATTTTAAATCAGTTCTAATTTAGCTTAGGGATTATAGTAGTTGCTCAATTTGGCTAATCTTAATTGATCAAATATTAGATGGTAATCTAGCATAGGATTCACAAATTATTACAAGGGTTTTGGATAATTCAAGGTTGAAGAATTAATTAGAAAAGTCAAATCCTAATTGATCCATGATTAATCCAAATTAGAACTCTCAATTCCTTGAATTGACTGTTTTGTTACATTAGTTTTCCTTTTTTTTATTTGCTCTGCATTTTTATTGTGTTTAATACATTCAATTCAATTTAAATTCACAAGATCTCCTAACTTCATTCTATATTAGTCTACATACTACATACTATAGCATACTGCATTTTGTTCTTGCATTCAACATTTTATCTAGTTTTTGTTTTTAGTTCTATTTTGCATCTATTTGCATTAATTTCTTGTGTTTTTATTACATAATAAATTATTTAATTGAGTAAATATTATTAGTAATTTGATTAACAAAAGATAAATTAAGGAATCACTAGGGGTACAACCTAGTTATGCTACTATACAACATTATTTTGTAACAAAGTAATTTTTAATCTAATTTTGATGCCTTGCAACGTGCATTATCAACTTCCTATGTAGATCATGTGTCATTAGATAAGTCGTGCTGGCCAACCCATTTAAACATTTAAAATATAAAATCTTAGAATTTTAAGTCTAGGTTATTTGATATCTAAAAAAAAAAATACAAGTTTAAGCCTATTTCCACATCCTTACTTTGTATCAGTTTTGTGGTTCACATTGGAGTTCATAATTCTAAGGTTGCCTTATTTTGTTGAAAGTTGTTCTTTATTTGAAAATTTCATATGGTTATGCAAAATAAATAGAATGACATATTATTTGATTAACTTAGATAAAAAATTATGATACTTAGTGGTATGGTAATATAGAAAAATAACTTCCTCTTTGAAATAAAGTATGCTATTTTTCATCACACTTTTTATATTTAATATTAAATAAATAGAATATTTTCACTATCTTAATATTTTATAACTATAGTTCTATGAGAGATTCTTACTTAGCCAATGAGCACATAACTTATATGCTTATTACTAATAAAAATATAGATAAATGTAAGAAGTTTTTAATAATTTATTTTTTAATAACCCCCTGCATTTATCTTTATTCTTATTAGTGATAGGAACACAGTTTATATGCCTATTAGCTCACTAAAAATCTCTTATATTTTTATAGAAGATATTTTTTGCTAACATAAATGGAAGTTCTTCCCTTAAACCATTTTATATAGTATATATCCCATTTCTATTTTTAAGTTCCTAACAAAATATTAACAAAGGTGAAATTATTTTGTAATTTATTCATATGAAGGAAATGGTCTTGTCTTTCTTAGATAGAGGTTATTTATTAAAAGTTCTAAATCAAGTTAACATTTTTTTATCCTAAAAGTTAGTAATCAACAATATCTTGCAAGCTTCATACTTATAAGTTTGTAACGTAAACTACAAATTCATTACAAAGATTTTAGTCAAAAATCTGCAAAACATTATGGATAAAGTGATTTTTCCTTACCAAAATGGCTTTATTAAAGGGGGGTTCAATGATAATATCTTTATGGCCACTAAAATCTTGAATTACATATAACACTTTAAAGGGAAGAATCTTTAAAGATTGATTTTTTAAAAGCATATGATAGCATGGGATTTCCTAAGGAAGGTTTTGCAATATATGGGTTTCCTTTAACATTTAGTTAATCTAATAATGGAGTGTGTGACAATAATTACTTATACAGTACCAATTAATGGTGAAACAACTAAGCCTATCTTACCAAAGAGAGGTCTTTGACAAGGAAACCCACTATCTGCTTATCTTTTCATCCTAGGCTATGCATTAACATTCTATTGGTTTTACTATCTAAAGCTAAAAAAGCCTAACTAATTAAAAAGGTCAAAGTTAGTAAACGTGCACTAAGAATTAATCATCTATTTTATGCAAATGACTTGATTCCATTTTTCCAAGCAACTTCGAAAGCATGCATGAAAATTAGGAAAATTCTTACCTTCTTTTGAGAATGGTTTGGATTGATGATTAATAGAAGCAAATATAAGATGTGGTGTGATCCAACTACCCTAACTAGCATAAGGAACGACTTATCTAGAACTTTAGGAGTTAAACTTATAAATAAAGTTGAGAAATACTTAGGCTCATTTATTGGAGACTCCACTTATAAAAAATACATTAGGCAAGATATTATTCAAAGAACTTCTAAAAATCTACGAGGATGGAAAGGAAGTTAGAGAACTAAGGTAGTTACATTTGATTTTCATAGGAAAAGTTTGAGAAGCCCATTAAGGAGGTAAGTTTGGGATTTACTAATTTAAAATATTTTAATAAGGCTTTTCTTGCAATATAACTATGGATGGTTGTTTTAGAAGCACAAACAAAGATGGGATAAATGCTGATTCAAAGATATAGGAAAAGAGACATAAAGAATGCATTGGACTTTAACTCTATAGCATCCTAAAGATGAAAGACAATTTAAAAATATGAGAAAATAATTACTTAGAATTTGGGTTGGCAAATTGGAATAAGGGAAAGTCTTCCTTTAAGAAGTTGTTATCAGAGGAAAGCAGTTAGCCTTTTCCTTAAAAACTTGGAAGTGATGAATAACCTTAGAACACATGGAAGCAAAAAGTGAGACATTTGTATGGTTAAATTAGTCTATAACTATGAGGCATCAATAAAAGTGGTGCAACAACCTATGTTTATTTCTAATAACCTTGATTGGCTTGCTTGGGGTACGGGCTTCAATGTGCATTTATATTGCTAAAAAAAGGTATAAAATGTTGAACTACCATCATAGTGGTAGCTTGTAGGTAGGACACTTTCCATGGCATAATTTGTGCCATTCACCTTTTCCTTAGAATAGTGCATTTTTTGTGGAAATTAAATATAGATAGGTTACCTGCAAAAGATGCCCTATTTAGTAAAAGCATCTAAATAAACCTAATATATGTAAATTCTACTTAATATAGTCTCAAGATATCCATCCTTAAATCAGTAGTTATCTTCATTAAAGTACAAATTAACCTAATCTTACTTATCCTCTCATTTACCAAGCTATAATTATTTTGTATGCAGCATGGCTTATTTGAAATGAGATTGTTTTTAACAAGACGGATGTTAGAATTAATGAAATTTTAGTTTTGATTAAGAGATGGACTAAGAACATGACATCAATAAATAGAGAAATTAGTAGCCAGTCAATAACATATGCAATGGAGTAAGATCTAAAGATGTTAATCAAGTTTCTTAAAATTATAAAAATATCATACTCTTAATGTCACCACTCCAAAATGGGAATTTGAGCGGCATTAAGTATTCTATCTAATAAATAAAGAACCTTTTTCATGTTGTGCATGTAAATCTCAAAAGATAGTTCAAGATAAAATAATGCAATCATTTTCTTGAAAGTATTCGTTTCATTTATTAAGTGGAAATTCATAAATCCATCTTTCATAATATCAACAAAATTTTCAAGACATATCACGATGTGATGTAAACTAAACTAATCGTGCATAAGATGACCCAATTGGATTGACATACTTGTATCACCATAATTCTTGATGTCCATATATTGAAACTCATCTTAAAAGCTTATATGATAGAAAATTGTCACGACCCAATCTTGATTGTAACCAACGTGAATCCCAATACTCAATTTCTACATGCCTTAACATTATTCACTCTAACTTATCCAATGAGAATCTTTATATTTCCAAAGAAATTCAAAATTCACTTTAAATTTTGCAAAAAATGGACAAAGTCTCCCTATTTTTGGACACTTTCTAAAGCTCACACGCCTTAAAATACAAACTTGTATATTTTCATATACAACAACAACATTAACATACACAATACTATACAAATTCAAACTTATACACATAAATAATTCAATGCTTCAACACTAAATCAATAACATTTCTATATTAAATTCTGATCTTAATCCTAAAGGAAACCCTAGCTATCAAATCATTCAATCAGGTGGTCTTGAATCTCCATAGATGCAACAAGTTAACATATACTTATTTCAACTTAAAAATATTAAAAAGAAAATGGAGTGAGTTATAGGAACTCAATGAGTATATATCTACCACTATCTGATAGGAGATTAATTTTATATATCAAGTAGGGGTGAATCATGTATTAAGTTAGAAAATAATAACAAACCCATTTGCCTAAATTTCTGAATTATACAAAACTAGGTCTTAGATTAAATATACACTTGCACATAACTTAGATTTCATATCTCACATTGCTAATTATAGTAAACTTAACTACTTACTAGTATACAATAACCATATAATATCTCGCGCCACCCATTCCAAGTAGTTAGTGCATTCATAAACAACTAATAAGGCTTAAACATAAATAAATCATCTCAATCATATCAATAATAACATCCAATCAAAAAGAATATTCCATTATTACATCACATCATATAACCATTCATGATAAACATTTAGGTATTTATAATTTTGACTTCTGGATTGAACTTATATCCTTCACAAACTGTTTACTAGGAATTTTACATTTGGTTTTCACATTGCTTACTCACCACATTTCTAACCTTAATGCCACTTATGGCATGATTAATAATGCAATAAATTCAATAGAGCTCAACTTTACAAATCCCTATTTATTTACCAATTGCATTATAGATAATTGCTCATCAATACAAGGCAAACATCAACATATAATGGTACTTATATAGCAATATTGCAATATCCTTGCATGGCTACAACACTTGTTCTCATTTTAATTCAATTCATATTATAATTTCTAGCATACAAGTGACAAGAGAGCTCAATCACAAGCATTTGACAATCAGTAGTAACATCACAATGCTTTCTAAGCATGGTTAATTCACATTCACCTAATATATGTACACATTCATAGACTGATGTTCTTTCAATCATAGATACCATATAGTAGTATTACGCCACAATAGTGCCTTTGTGAGCTTACACATGCATAAATATACGAATATGTAATTTGTACTATTAGTAAGAAAATATAATTCAACACATTTCAACAACCTTTTATTAATATATTAATCTATGATGAGATATATACTCACCTAATAATGTTGATCAATTTGTAGAATTTTTGAAGTATCCATATCTATCTTTTCACATTTATCTCCTACTATCACAATTTATAAGTATAATTTATAAATATATCAAATTTACTCATTTTTTTCTCAATTTACTATCATGAAATCGAATTAGAGTATTTTAATATCGCATATTACCATTCTAATATCTCTTTCTTAAATTAATCACTGGAACTTGGAAATATGTTATTTCATGGTAATTTGAAATCAAACTTACACGTGTGAAAATATTAAAGTTCAATAATCTAGAAAAGCTCATTTGATGCCACTATTTATCCTTGATTATCACATTCTTTATTTTCGAATTTATCATTGAAAAATAAAAAAATATGTATATGACAACTTTTCCAATTCAAAGTATAAAATAATCAAAATATAGGATTCAAATGATATGAATATACTTTAAATGTACCTGTCCAACAATTTTAATTATAAATCCTTATTTTATTAATACTATATCAAGTATCCATAATAAAGTGATAAAGCAATGGTTCTCTAAATCAAATTTAGATTCTCTATAATATTAAATATAATAATTTAGGGAGGCTTTACTTATACTGTTTTAGCACAAAAATATTATTTTTTAAAAACATTAATAGGAATCCATAATATGCATAAAATGGATTTATTTGAATCACGCATGAATCTATCATAAAAATAGCATAAAATATTCCATTTATATATTTAATAATTCTATTTTAACATTTTATAATATAAAACTTCTATTTTTTGTATACTTCATCCTATGTATCAAACACACATAGATGAGTTTTCTAGATCATACATGAATCTTTCAAAATAATAGAATATAGTGCTCCATATATAATTTAATCATTTAAGTTTAACATTTTTCATCATAAACATTATATTTTTATTTCATGTGGATCATCATATATATCACACATATATGGATTTATCTTCATATTAGCCTCTAAACAACAAAGATCAAATGAGTTAATTATATAAAAATGTCTTGTTACCTCTTCAGGGGCTGCCAGTAGCTTGCGAACACTAAGAGTTGTTAAGTTCATCAAAAATCATGATTTCACATTTTCAATCAACTACTTCATTCACAAGTTGCTCCACATGGATCTCCTTCACGTTCCAAGTTACAATTACCAAACAACAGTTCACAGCTAGGAGAACATGGCGACGATAGTTGGGAATGACATTCTTTGTACCAAAGGTGGAAGGAGTAGCAGCTCGTCATAAGCATGTGTCATAGCATCACCATTTAGCTCTATCCACTATAGCACTTGATAGTTTTCCAGACAACCACTCGCAGCGACAAAGATGTCTTGCAATAGTGGCCTTGTGGTTGGATGAAAAAAAAGAAGCACCAATCAAAAAGAGAAAGAAAAAGTAGGAAAGAAAAAGAGTTGGTGGAAAGAGAGCAGAGAGAAAGAGAGAGAAAGAGGTCGAGATAAGAAAGAAAGGTTACCAAGAAAATATATAAAAATATGGGGAGGGAATTAACATAATAAGGAAAAAAGGAGGAGAGAAAAAATGAAAAAGTGAGCTATAGGTAATGATTTTATGCATTATGTTGTACCGTAAACCCATACTACCTTTTTATCTTATCCATCCATTCTTATTATAAAGGATCCTAGCTTTTAAATTATTTTGATAACTCATTTTTTATAAAATTATTTTTATTCAAATCTCAACTTCATTATTTCTAATCTTCCCTCTATATATATGAATATATATATTTTTGTAATAACTTAATAAATTTGGAAGTCTTAAAATAAATATTTTAACTTCCCTCAATTCCAAAAATAATTTATCCAATACAAGTAGTAAATTTATTTTTATATGGCCATTATTGATTTAAGGGTTTGAATATTTTTTTTTGAGAATTTTCTCATAAAAAATATTCAAACCCTTGAATCAATAATGGCCATATAAAAGTAAATTTATTTTAATTATTATCATCAATATTAATTTAATGTTTTAGAACCTTTTAAAAAGGAAAAGAAATTTAAAACCAATATTAACTAACTAAATAAATATCCACAAGTATCAAAATTTATAAAACTTTAAATATTTTAAAATTTATAAAACCTTAAATATTAACATGGGGTATTACAAAAATTGATAAGGCTAATAATTACTAACTTTGTAACTTAATTTGAAATAAAGGAAATGACATAGGTGAGTATAAAATTTGGTAACTAAAGATTTGCACTACCTATCGAACATAGGGTGAAAAAAACATAAAGCCATATAAGCATATATATACACATATACAAAAAATTTTTAATGTTCAAGTTTGGAGTTACAAATCTTTTCCACCATCTCTTAATTCTATATCATTTACAAATCTATAAGGAAAACATAACTGCTCTTAGTTAAGATTCAAGGAATTTTATTTAGGAATACCAAGTGTGTGAGCTCTCAATCACATTTTACGTATTTCTTGTGCCTCTCAATCATAATTCAATCATTTTTTGCCCTCTCAGGCATAATTTTTATTTCATAATCAATAAATGCACAAACTATCATTCATACATAACCTTCCTTACCTCTTTAATTATATATAAGGACTTTATTAGGTGAACTTAGCTATTCCCTTAATTTAGTAGCTAAAATCCTAAGAAAAACATATGTAAATCATTTTCATATCATAAACATGTACTTTATCTCATCATTAAATATCTCTAGGCCTTTATCATCAAGGCATAGTCATTTTATCAATTCCTTTATGTAGAAGTTCAATCATAAATCATATATTAGCATGATCATAGAACATTTAATCAAAATATCAATTAAATAAATAAACTTGAAATTTACTCTAAAACATAGTCAATTTAAGGAAAATTTAAAAATCAATAGAAGATACCATATATTATTTTCTGCAAAAAGGATTCTTAATAAGGACTAGAAATTCCCACTAACCTTAAAGGAACCAACATAATGAAGATTTTAAGTGGTAAAGTCCCAAATTAAGCAATTCTCATAACTTAAGCATCAAACATCATTTATTCCAATCACATTCATCAAGAAAGACTATTATTCGATGTCACACCCAAAGAAATTAGAACTTGTATTTATATAATTAATTAATTTTATATAATTTAAATATGAATGATAACTTGATAAATAAAGTGTGCTTGATTATTAAATGATATGTCTTGATTTTATAGATGTCTTGAATTAAATAAATGTGATGAAAAGGATATATATAGTGCAATATACTAAGATACTTGAAAGTATGAAGCTAGTATTAAAGCATAGTCTAGGATTAACTTGTAGGATAATAGCCCCTTATATGAGATAAGTTACTTAATCCCTTTCTTACCAAAGTTTGTTAACTGGAACTATATCAGTGATATGTATGCACTAGAGACCATATATCATCAATACCATTCTAATTAACCCCACATCATTCGTGATTAGAGGTTTTGGATAGAATTTAGTGAATTTTTATATTGATAAAGGAGCTTTATTATTTTATGAATTAGGAATAGCATCACCTGACGAGCAATAACCTAAGGACCATGGACCTGAAGAGTTTTCAATCGAGTCTTAAAATCAAAGAGGTGACCCAAGTAAGAGTAGAAATGATCAAGCCATTCCTCCATATGTTGGTAACCTCTTGCAAACCATAACTCTCCTACAATAAGTTATGGTTCAACTTATGCAACAACTGGATCCTAATAAGGATCATGTATAACACAATCAAGATAACCATAACGTATGAAGAAAGGAAGAATAGGAAGAAAAGAAGGAAAGGATCCCACTTAAGGAAGGCCCTAGGAATCGATTACTAATAGTCCATGAATTCATTAAGTTAAAGCTCTCTCATTATATAAGGATTAATGATTCTATAAATCCCTATCAATTTCTGATTCAAATTGAGCAACATGGAAAAATGCTTGAATGGCCTAATTTAATAGTTTATAGGTTTAACATTTTAGATATTGTTGGTGTGTGTCCTAAGAATTAAGCATATAGATGATTGAAATAATACACAATGTATTATATTTTATTTTAGGCAATGCAATTATTATATTATTTTATTTTCATTTTATTAATTTTGCATAATTTATAACTTAATATAATAATTACTCCTGGAATAGTTTTACTATTCCTAAAATGCCCCTAGTCAAGCATTATTATGAAAGGGATAGTAATAGTACATCGAGACTGGCATGTATAGTGATTGATGATTATGAATCATAGATATGTGATATTAAATTAATACATGAATACATTGTTAGTGAACAGATGTACTGGACTGAACCAATATGAGAATACTACATGGATAACACTTGTGTCACTAGTAGTTCTCATATGGTCACATTTGCATATAGTCCTTTGACCTGAAATCACTACGGTTCCCTACATGAAAGGTTACTCACTTTGATGTCATCCTATGTCACCTTTAATCGGGATGACAAATAAGGTGTTAATTGGGTGTGTCATGAATCATGCAGAGGGAAGTAAGTGATGTAAATAGGATTTTGTTACTCTTATAAAAAGGAGATATATCCTTAGGCCCCTTGATTAAGTAAGACTTAAAAATGTATGGTCATGTTCAAACAGATCAATATGTGATATTGATCATTTGTTTTGAAGTCTACTCAATATCAAGAAATATAAATTAAACTTTGACGAGGATGAAACATTCCATGCCTCCAGTTCAATTTGGATATTATTACAAAAGGGATTATGATGCAAAACGTTGATCATGTATTAGGTGAATGTTGAATTACAAACTTTCTTACTACTTGAGTGGCAGTGATGTATTGTTAGATACCGCTCACTGTTTATGGCTCAATAATGAGTCATTGTCAACGTAGTAAGAACCTATAAGATCACACAAAAGGAATAAAAATAAAATAATAATTAATTAGACTTTAATTATATTAATATCCAATTAATTAGACTTATTTTCGTGCATATATATATTATTAAATAATAATATATTTTTCACGTAATAAATATAATCATTATGTAATATTATTTGATATTAAAGTAATATCAAATAATTACGTTATCATATTTTAGATAAATATATTATGAGATAATATTATTTTGATATTTAATAACTATATGCAATTATCTAATATTAAGATATTTATATTATGAAATAATATTATTATCTAATATTAGATCATTAATAGATAAGTTTTATCTCTGCTCATTATCTCTAGGATAAGGATAAGATAAGTTGTTAAGTGTGATTACGATTTTTTGAAGGCATTATCCTAGTAGGACTAGGATTGTGGCTTGCCTAAGTTCTATAAAAGGGGACTTAAAGGTAGCACTTTAAACACGCTCACAAGCTTCCATAAAATCCTAAATCCTAGAGAGAAAAATGCATCCTAGCAGATTCGTGGTGGGTGAGAAGTCGTTGTTCACTCCGTGTGGATACCGTAGAGACGTTGTACCTTACAGTCGGCGTTTGATTCATCCGCTCTCTCAAGTTTTGATTAGTAGAAACACGAGTGCCTAATAGGTAAAATCCTAATAATTGATTTATGTCTTTTGCATGGATCCTAGGTAGAATTCGGATCAAATTTTGAATTACCGCTGCATATGATAATCCGAATTCCAACAGTGGTATTAGAGCTTCTTGCAAAAACATAGTTTTGATTATGTGTTTTACCGCCTTTGATGAATATTTATATAATAAATATATGTCAAATCTGTTTCGGTTTAAATCAGAAGTTACACATTTTGATGAATGTTTTTGTGATAAATTAATATCAAATCAATTTCTATTTAAACTAGATGTATATGAGATATATGCAAACTCATGTATGGTTCTGATTTCATAGATATATATATGATATATATGATTTGAATTTCGAATTTGATTATCAATTGATAAGATTAATTGTATGAATCTAATTATACATTTTTTCTGCTTCATATTCAAATTTGTTTCATGTGTAATTCTGGGTTTGTGATTTGAATTTGATTTTGCTTTTATGATTGATTCTGGGTTCTATTTTAATAAGAACTAATAGGATTGATTACGTGTACATGATTTAATACATGAAAATTATTTTCTGATGTAAGGAGGTTTTGTTATGAATCAAAATTAATCAAACTTAATCCTTAAGTCAAGTTATATATGAGTGATATATATATATATATATATATATATATATATATATATATATATATATATATATATATATATATATATATATATATATATGCGTTCTAGATAGTATTTAATTCTGAGTTTTCATATGATAAACCCTTGAATCTGTTCTGAATATGTGATGTTCTCTGCGTTTAAAGCATATAACCTAGTCAGCACAGAATTAATGTGATTAATTCTGAATCTGTAAGGATTTATTTAAATTCGTTTAATGTGATTAAGTTGAATCTGGTCTATGAGGTGTATGTATGCTTTAGTTTATTTGAACACGGTTGGATCTGTTTTGGTATGATTAAAATTATTCAAAGTGTTTGGACGAAAATCCTATTTTGAAACTATGATTTGAATATCAATTATATAGTCGAATTGTTTGACTTGAGGATGTGTCAATTGTTAACAGAAAAATTGTAATCTGAATGTCAGATGAATTTAATTTTTTGCCTGGGGGGCTCCGCCCCCCACGCTCCCCGACAAGGGGCTCTGCCCCCTTGACCCCTGCCTGCTAACCGACTAGTGGGACCACCATGCTAACTCTACATAGCGTTCAAAAATTATTTTTGTTCTTAAGGCGCTGTTTCAAAACATGATTTTTTTTATGATGATTATGTTATGAAATATATATGTCAATCATCCTAATTATCTTGGTTACATATATTTCTTAGCAATTATTACATATGATGCATGAATATGTTGCATAGTATGGCCCTTAGAGTTTTTGTGGATGGATTTTAAATACGACTTGCGTATTGTGTCTTACTCTATTTTTCTAATGTATATTCTCTTCTTATCTCACTCCCCTCGAATGTAACTCGGGGTTTCTGTTACAAAATTATAATCACAATGGAGCAACCTTTGCTTGGAATGAGGAGAAGCTCAGGAGCTATGGGACAAGAAAAAGTTAAGGAGTTAGTTTAGGAATATTATTAGAAAATAGAATTCTGGGCCATACTATGTGACATTTTGATTTCTATATTATGTGATGATATTGATGAGCATGCATTTACTATGTGATAGCATATGTTCCTATTATATGATAGTTTTTATCCATTGCTTAATATATGATATGCAATAGTCTATTTTATTCATTTACTTTATATGATGTATGAGATATGTTAGATATATTGCATGAATAAATAGGCTAGATATGGTGAGATTTGATAATGATTAAGTTAAAATCCTTCACCTGAAATATTAAGTCAGTAATAATTAAACGATGCCTTCCAATGCTTGGCACTCGTCAAGGCCTTGATCGACATAAGGTAGGTTTGCCAAAGGAAAGTACCTCGTTTATCTTGGTGAGATGCAACGGGATAATAGTGATATTCGAATGTCAAACATTGGGTCCAACTTAACTAGGATATCTCAATAGGATTGAGACCTAGAGGCATAGAGTTAGGTTTTAGTTCATAAGATGGACTAGAACAAGTATTGTTCACCCAACTATCCAAGAGTTGTCTATGATACAATTAGCAAGTGTTGTCTACCTAAATAACTAAGTTTTAAGTGATTAGCCAAAGCTAACTTAAAGTTTGATGAAATATGGATCTTGGCTCACTAGAAAGTCTAGACAATGTGACTTTCTGAATTAATAGTGAGGGCTATTAATTTGAATAAAATAGTGGGAGGTACATTTAATAAAAGACCTTATTAAATGTTTGAAACTTAATACTTACTTTACATATTTCTGTCATAGATAACTAATGGCTAATACATCCAATAACTTATCACTGTGATCGGTCCTTGAGAAGGACAAATTGAATGGGACAAATTTCCCGAACTGGTACAGGAATTTGAGGATAGTCCTCAAACATGAGCGAAAAATGTATGTCCTAGAGGAACCTGTTCCTCAAGAACTTGAAGCTACTGCCTCTTGAGCTCAAAAAAATGCTTATAAAAAGTATCATGATGACACATTAGATGTCGGTTGTCTTATGTTGGCTACCATGGACTCTGAGCTTTAGAAGTAACATGAGAACATGGAAGCTTATGACATGCTTGAGCATCTTAAAAAGCTTTATGAAGGCTAAGCTCGGCATGAAAGATTTGAGGTGACAAAAGCATTGTTTTAGTGCAAACTGGCAGAAAGAAACCCCGTTGGGCCTAATGTACTCAAAATGATTAGGTATGTTAAGAATCTTAAGAGATTGGATGCTTCACTAGGTCAAGAGTTGGCCACTGACTTAATTCTGCAATCGTTGCCACAGAGTTATGATCAATTTATCATAAATTACAACATGAATTAAATTAACAAACCACTGCTAGAACTGTTAAGCATGTTAAGAACTGCTGAACAAAATTTGCAAAAGACTAAACCTAATCCCATAATAATGGTTCAAAAGGGCAAAGGCAAGGGAAAAAGCAAGGACAAAAACAAGAAGGATTCCAAATCCAAAGACAAGCCCAAGTCTAAGTTCTCTGCACTGAAACCAAAAAGCGGTGTGGCTAAGGAAGGGACATGCTTCCATTACGGTCAAAATGGACATTGGAAAAGAAACTACAAGGTCTATCTGAAATATCTAAAAAAAAAGAAGGGAAGTGAGACTTCCGCTTCAGGTATCTATGTTATAAAAATTAATGTTTCCACTTATACATCATGGGTATTAGATACTCGATGTGATTATCACATTTGTACAAATGTACAGGAACTACAAAGGAGTAGGACTCTGGCTAAAGGCGAAGTGGACCTACGAGTTGGCAATGGAGCAAGAGTTGCTACGCTATTTGTAGGGATATATTATCTATGTTTACCTTCTGGTTTAGTAATAGAATTAGAGGATTGTTATTTTGTGCCTACTATCAGCAAGAATATTATTTCTATTTTTTGTTTGGACAAGAAAGGTTTTTCATTTATAATAAAGGACAAAAGTTGTTCAGTTTATTTAAATGAAATATTTTACTATAGTGCACAAATATTCAATGGACTTTATATTCTTGATCTTGAAATGCTTGTCTATAATATAAACACTGAGCAATTTAAATCAAATGATTTAAATCCAACCTATCTTTAGCATTGTCATTTGGGCCATATAAATGAGAAGTGCATATCCAAGCTCCATAAAGATGGGTTCTTGGATTCATTTGATTTCGAATCATATGAAATATGCAAATCTTGTTTACTAGGTAAAATGACTAAAGCACTGTTCACTGGACACAGTGAAAAGGCTAATGATCTATTAAGTCTTATACATACTAATGTATGTGGGCCTATTAGTTCACCTGCTAAAGGAAGTTTCCAATACTTCATTACATTTACTGATGATTTCAGGTGATATGGATATGTGGATCTTATGAAACACAAATAAAAATCCTTTGAAAAGTTCAAGAAATTCAAGAATGAAGTGCAAAACTAACTTAGCAAAAGTATTAAAACACTTCGATCAGATCGAGGTGGAGAATAATTAAGCCAAGAGTTTGATGACTATCTAAAGGAGTGTGGTATAGTATCACAACTCACTCCACTTGAAACACCACAATGGAATGGTGTTTCAGAAAAGAGGAATCGTACCTTGTTAGACATGGTACAATCTATGATAAGTCATATAGATTTTCCAATTTCCTTTTAGGGGCATTCTCTAGAGACAGTTGCTTTTATGCTCAACTGTGTTCCCTATAAAACGGTTCAAAAGAATCCACATAAGATATGGATTAGGAAACATCCCAACTTGTCTTTTATAAAGATTTGGGGTTGCGAAGCCTATGTAAAATGTCAAGTTTTTGATAAGTTTGGACTCAAATTAGATAAGTGCTACTTTGTAGGATATCCAAAGGAAACTAAGGGATACTATTTCTACAATCCTAGTGAAGGCAAAGTGTTTGTCACATGAACTGGTATTTTTCTTGAAAGAAAATTTATCTCTAAGAAAAATAGTGGGAGGAAAGTAGAAATCGAAGAAGTACGAGACTTACAAAGTAATACTGAACTTGTAATAGAGCTTGAACAAAGACCACAAGATGTTGCAGCTCAGGAACTAGCTCAAGTAACACAAGGCCCACATAGATCTAGTAGGATATGCCATGAGCCCAAGAAATATGAATTTCTTGTGACTCAAAATGGCGATGTTTTGCTTATGGATCAAGATGAGCCTACAACTTACCAAGAAGCTATAAAAGGGCCAGACTCTGAGAAGTGGCTTGAGGCCATGAAATCTGAGATGGATTCCATGTATACTTACCAAGTATAGACTTTGGTTAATCCACTTGAAGGGGTAAAACCCATTGGGTGCAAATGAGTTTTCAAGAAGAAAACTAACATGGATGGTAACGTGCAAACCTTTAAAGGATGATTAGTCACAAAAGGTTATAGGCAAGTTCATAGTATAGACTATAATAAGACCTATTCCCTAATTGTCATGCTTAAATCCATCTGGATTTTACTTGCTATTACAGCTTTTTATGATTACAAAATTTAGCATATGGATGTCAAAACTACTTTTCTTAATGGAAAGCTCCTCGAGGATGTGTACATAATACAGCTTGAAGGTTTTATCACTCCTGAAACTGCTGAAAAGATATGTAAGGTATAATAATCCATTTATGGATTAAAGCAAGCTTCATGGAGTTGGAATCTTTATTTTGATGAGACAATCAAAGCATTTAGTTTCATAAAAAATGAAGATGAATCTTGTGTTTACAAAAGGGTTAGTGGGAGCATAATTGTTTTCCTTATATTGTATGTAGATGACATACTACTCATCGAAAATGATATCCCTACACTGCAAATAGTAAAGACTTGGTTAGGGAATTGTTTCTCGATGAAAGACTTAGGTGAAGCTGCCTATATACTAGGTATTAAGATCTATAGAGATAGATCAAGAAAATTGCTTAGCCTAAGTCAGAGTACTTACATAGATAAAGTGTTAAAATAGTTTAACATGCAAGAATCTAAAAGAAGATTTTTTCCTATGTCACATGACATAAATTTGTCCAAAGTTCAGTGTCTTTCGACACAAGATGAGAAAGACCACATGAATAAGATATCATATGCATCAGCAATTGGATCTATCATGTATGTCATGATATGTACTCGTCCTAATGTCTCGTATGCTTTGAGCATGACGAGCAAGTACCAGTCAAATCCAGGTGAACCTCACTAGACTACCGTTAAGAATATCCTTAAGTACTTGAGAAGGACTAAGGATTCATTCTTAATATATGGAAGAGAGGAAGAACTTGTTGTAAGAGGTTACACTGATGCCAGTTTTCAATCCGACAAGGATGATTTAGATCGTAGTCAAGTTATATATTTAACCTAAATAGTGGTGCTGTGTGTTGGAAGAGTTCAAAGCAGGAAACAATGGCCGACTTTACTATAAAAGCTAAGTATATTGCTACCTCTGATTCATCAAAAGAGGCTATTTGGATCAAAAAGTTCATTACTAAACTTGGCATTGTTCCTAGTATTGCAAACCCAGTGGATCTCTATTGTGATAATAATGGAGCCATTGCACAACCCAAGGAACCTAGATCTCACCAACGATCCAAACATATACTTAGGCGCTTCCATCTCATTCGAGAAATCATCGATAGAGGAGATGTGAAGATATGTAAAGTACCAACTGATGATAATATCGCCGATCCACTGATAAAGCCTTTAGCGCAGAAAAAGCATAATGGTCATACTATGTCACTTAGTATTAGATACATGAGTGATTAACTCTGGTCTAAATGAAAAATTATTGGTGTGTGTCTTAAGAACCAATCATATAAATGATTGAAATAATACACGATGCATTATGTTTTATTTTAGAAAATGCAATTATTATATTATTTTATTTTCATTTTATTAATTTTGTGCAATTTATAACTTAATATAATAATTGCCCCTAGAATAATTTTACTATTTCTAAAATGCCCCTAGTCAAGTATTATTACAAAAGGGATAGTAATAGTGAGACTGACATGTATAGTGACTGATGATTATGAATCATAGATATGTGATATTAAGTCAATACATGAGTACATTGTTAGTGAACAGATGTACTGGACTAAACCAATATGAGAATACTACATGGATAAAACTTGTGTCATTAGTAGTTCTCATATGGTCATAATTGCATATAATCCTTTGACCTGAAGTCACTACGGTTCCCTACATGAGGGGTTACTCACTTTGATGTCGTCCTATGTCACCTTTAATCAGGATGACAAGTAAGGCGTTAATTGGGTGTGTCACGAATCATGCAGAGGGAAGTGAGTGATGTAGATAGGATTTTGTTACTCTTATAAAAAGGAGATATATCCTTGGACCCCTTGATTGAGTAAGACTTAAAAATGCATGGCCATGCTCAAATAGATCAATATGTGATATTGATCATTTGTTTTGAAGTCTACTTAATATCAAGAAATATAAATTGAACTTTGACAAGGATGACACATTCTATGCCTCCAGTTCAATTTGGATATTATTACAAAAAGGATTATGATGCAAAATGTTGATAATGTAATATGTGAATATTGAATCACAAACATTCTTACTACTCGAGTGGTAGTGATGTATTGCTAGATACCGCTCACTGTCTATGGCTCAATAATGAATCATTATCAACGTAGTAAGAACCTACAGGGTCACACAAAAGGAGTAGGAATAAGACAATAATTAATTAGACTTTAATTAGATTAATATCTAATTAATTGGACTTATTTTTATGCATATATATATTATTAAATAATAATATATTTTTCACGTAATAAATATAATTATTATTATGTAATATTATTTGATATTAAAGTAATATCAAATAATTACGTTATCAGATTTTAGATAAATATATTATGAGATAATATTATTTTGATATTTGATAACTATATGCAATTATCTAATATTAAGATACTTATATTATGAGATAATATTATTATCTAATATTAGATCATTAATAGATAAGTCCTATCTCTTCTCGTTATCTCTAGGATAAGGATAAGATGAGTTGTTAAGTGTGATTAGTATTTTTTGAAGGCATTATCCTAGTAGGACTAGGATTGTGGCTTGCCTAAGTTCTATAAAAGAGGACTTAAAAGCAGCACTTTAAACACACTCACAAGCTTCCATAAAACCCTAAATCATTCAGAAAATGTCCAATCCTAAATCCTAGAGAGAAAAATGCATCCTAGCAAATTCGTGGTGGGTGAGAGGTCGTTGTTCACTCCATGTAGATACTGTAGAGACGTTGTACCTTCTGGCTGGCATTTGATTCATCTACTCTCTCAAGTTTTGATCAGTAGAAACATGAGTGCTGGATAAATAAAATCCTAATAATTAATTTATATCTTTTGCATGGATCCTAGGTAGAATTCGGATTAAATTTTAAATTTTTGCTACATATGATAATCTGAATTGCAATAGATACATAAGAAGATCTATCACCTTTGCCACCATAATAAGTTAGATGCCTTTCCTCAAGGGTTAATATTATCTTTTGGTGAATTTAACAACTTATTTTAATTGATAAAATTATATGTATGAATAAAAAAAGATTAAGTAGTATAGCAAGCTAAATTTCTTTTGAGATAGTATTTGTATTAGTGATCATTCTTTTAAGTAGTTAGGATTTCTTATATCTTACCATGTTATACCTCACCATGTGGTTCATAAGACATTCTAAATAGTACCTAGAAAACTATCTATTATAAAGAATGCTTGTAAATAAAATAAATGATTGGTAATCCAAATTGTTTGAGTATGACTTCTATATGTTAATCTTGTTATGAATGTTAAAGGTATATAACTAGGTTAATAGTATTATTAAGGAATAATCCTATGCTGGTTATAACTAATTTGGATCATCACATTAAAGCATGGAAGCTTAGAGCTTAAAAATAAGTAAAAGAATTCCTTAGACCAAATTTATGGATTTTAGGGTTTAGGGTTTTTAAGATATTCTACATAAAATAGGTAAGAAATTAACTATATTTTTCAATAAACATAAAAATCAAGGAAGTAATTAAAAGAAATCTTACCAAGAGCATAATGGAATCTCAATGAAAAGTGGTGCAATCACTCAAACTTTTGTAGTTTATGGAACTTGGTAGAGATGGTCTCTATCCTTCAGTTTACATGGAGAATTTTAGAGTTGAAGGATAATTTGAAGTTATTTAAACTTGAGAAAGAAAAATAAGATGAGAAATAAGGATGCTAAGGCACTAAGTTTGTGGAAAAAGGAGAAAGGAAAGGTGTTTAAGAGAGTTTGAAGGTATTTAAATGAAAATTTGTTAAGTGTAATAACTTTATATTAATTAGTTTGTAAAGTTTTTATGATGTATAATCAATTATATAATTGACTATACAACACATCACTTTTCAAAATGTATCTATAGCTTTAAAAATGCAATTTTCACTCCACAGTGGACTATATGATTTTGGAACTTCATAATTGATTATATAATGCAATACCCAATAAAAATCTAGTGGCAAAAAATTGACAAGTTAAACTAAAAAGTGTCTATTTGTAGATAATTAATAGAAATACTTATTATCGTTAGTAGAAATGTTTATTAGTTCTAGTGGAAGAAAAATCTATTAGGAGTTATATAGGAAAAACCTTGAAAACTAAAAGTAATCAAAATCCAAGGTTAATAAAGTTTAGGAGTAATCTAATTTTTTTTACTCAAAATTATCATAAAATATTTATAAGGTGGCAAAATTGAAATTTCAACTCCATTTAAAAAGACATGGACAACTACTAAGGGGTAAGGAGAAAAGTTGGATTAGTTTGAAGGCTTTAATGTAATTAATAAGTGAATTTCATTATAATATAATTATTTGGAAAATAGAAATTGATAACTAATATTATATATTATTATTTTAAGCCTTACTTAATCATTAAGCATAAGAAGTATCTACAAAGCTTAGTCATCAAATATGATGAGACTAAATAAGAACATTCCAAGCATATATACTAATATGATAAGCTTAAAGTAACTACGCTAGTTGAAATGAAGTAGGTTCATCAAAGAGAAGCTAAAATTGTGACTCTTTAGTTAGAAGGGAACTAGATGTTGTCATCTCATTAGTTACTTGGTAGGCACTCAAATTTCTTCTATAAATAGCCAAACTTAATTCATTTCCTCCCAAACCTAGAGAACCTACTACAAGAAAGGGAATTTAGACAGAGGAAGTGTAATCTTAAGAGCTCTTGCTATTTTCTAATGAGTTTCTATTGGTTCTTTAAGTATTCTTAAGGATTAGTTAAAGTTGGAAACCTTCTTGAACTTCTAATAGAGGGAGAAACTCATAAACTTCTATGAATTCATCTTCTTTTCATAGTTTTTCTTTAGATTCTTCACTAACTCTATATTATTTTAAATGTTAAACTTTAGATTTTAGATGAAGGAAATAAGTTTTACAAAGTTTTCTTAAGTGAGTAGAGATTCACTCTTTTTCTTATTAGTTTTCTTTCTTGATGATGTTTATATATAAAATATATATGTGATTGTTGTTGTTGTTATGTCTAATCCATGAACTCATAATAGATTACTTGAAAACATGTTTTCTTAAAAATCCAAGAAAATGGTTTTGAAAAGATTAGTTTTATTCTAAAAAGGATTGGAAGCAAAAATGGCTTTGTGTTAACCTTAGGGAGATCTTAGGTTCTCCTTATCTTTATAAGGAAAAAAATTTTATTTTTCATCATAAAATTTGGTAAATAGTAAATTACACTTTTTATGGCTATTTTAGAATGATTACATCAAAATCTTAAGATAAAAATCGTTTTAAAATGAGCTCTACAAAATCTTTGGTTCTTGCTTTTTTTTGTGAAAAAGTTTCATTTTTGTAAGAAAAAGTTATGACATTATATTCTAAACTATTCTAGTAATGTTTACAAACATCTATACTAAAATGTGTAGCAAGAATATATTTAGGTCAACATTCGAAAGCTTATGATTTCATACTAAAAAACTATTTTCTAAACTAATGTTTTCAAGTAGTGAAATTTTTTTAAAACTTAGTTTTCATTAATAAAGTATTTGGTGAATTAAGTAACTTATGTTATGGCTAAAAATGGTTCTAAAATGATCTTTAGATTTTTTAAATCTTGGTTGGAAATTTTTATAAATTTTCATAAAGATTTACATATAAAATAGGTTTTTGAAAACCAAGGAAACCCACTTTGAGTTGTTTTGATGATTAGATGTATAGGTAACTCATGTAATTTGTTTTCAGCTTGAAAAAGGTTGAAGTATGAAATTTAAACCTTTTATTTTAGTTTTAAAAATTTTGGAGAAAAAACTAATAAAGTTTTTATTAGTGTATGCTCTCTAGCCAAATCATAAGATGATTGAATTTGCGCATTAAGTTTTTCTTATATATAAATAAAGGCATTTAGTTGATTACTATATTTAATGTTATATCTATGTAATATAAATAAAATATAATAATTATCCCTAAAATATTGTTCTTAATTAAGTATTATTATTAACTAGGATAACAATAATATATCAAGACTAGTATATATGTTGATTAATGATTATGATCATAGATATGAGATATGCAGTCAACTTATAAGTACATATTAGAGAACCAATGTACTGGATTGATCCACCATAAGAATGCCATATGAATAATAATGTCTTAAGTAGTTCTCATAATGATAATAATGTATATAGTCCTTTAACTAGAAGCAACTATGGTTCATACATAAGGAGTTATTTGCTTTGATTCCATCAAATGCCATTTGTAATAAAATCGGCCTAAAAGATGACAATTGGGCATACCACAATCATATAGAGGGATGTGAGTGATTTAGATAGGATTTTATCCTTTCTACATATGAGGACTAATATATGTAAGCCCCTTGATTGAGTGAAACTATGAAAGGCATAGTTATGCTCAAATAAATTAATATATGATATTAAATCATTTATCCTAGTCTACTCAAGAATTGAGAAATATATAGATTGAATTATGAAGATGGTCCATACCTCAAGTTCAGTCTAGATATCCAAGATAAAAGGGATTAAACTACATGGAAAATTAGTCACAAAAAAGCTATATCAAATCATTAACAATTCTCATTACTTAGGTGGTAATGATGTATTACTAGATACCACTTACTATCTGTAATAATAAAATAAGATTTTAAGATTATTGTCAATATAATGAGAACTAATGGAGTCATACACAAAGAATAAGTTAAATATCAAGATTTTAGTATAATTAAGAACCCTGAGTTAAACTAGAGCTTTTAATTGAGAAAAGGCCAATATGATTGGGCTCCATTAAGTAATAATATAATATAATTAGGTTATACTTAAGACCACTAAAATGGGTTGATTAATAAAGCCTAGTTAATAATCAAAGCCCAATAATCTTTTTACTTGAGATCAATTATGGTTAATGATCAAATATAAATATTTCATTTGTGAAATAAAATAAAATTAGATAGAAAATTATCCAAATACACTACAATAAAATCAACACTTGTGCCATGATCAAAATCATAACATAAAATCAAAATTTGCATAATTATACTATTTAGCCATAAAAATATTAGTTGAATGGTCCTGTGGCACAAATGAGCATGGTAAAGAAATTATCACAAGAAAAAAAGATCTTGTGGTATAAATAATTTTTTTCACCATGAGTTCACTTGTGATTAATAGATTCTTCTATTCATTAATACAAACGTGATAAGAAAGGTACATCTATTCTGTAACTAGTAACTCATATTGCCATGAATAAAATCATGGCAAAAAATAAAATAAAATTTAAAATAAAATTAATATAATTAGCTAAAATAATTTTTATATATTCAAATTGAATCAATTATCTAGCAAATTCAAACTGGTATTATCCTATGATTTTATTTGTATATTTATTGAAATCTGTTAATATTTTTTACCCATATCAAACTAATGTAAATTGTCGAAACTCTATCTATCACAAATTGCATTCATGGGGAATCAAACCTAAATCTTTAAGTTAAGGAATGTCAAACCTTATCATTGCGCTAGTTTACGTCTTTAGTTTTATAATATAATATATTTTACATAAAGTTTTAGTTAATCGATTGATTTCAAAAATAAAGCTACACTCATATGAAACTAATTATATAATAATAAAATATTACATAAATACATATAATAGAGATACACTAATATTAAAATATTTTATGATTTTATTTTAAAAATTATTTTATATAGATTAGATTCTCATTTACTTCATTACTAATTTTACTTATATCAAAATTTGTCCTTTACAATTATCTTATATCAATTTTATTTTTCACAAATAATTAATTAGTTAATTTTATTATTTTATTAATATTTTTCATTAATTATTATTAATTAAATTATTAAAAGATAAAAGTAAAATTTTTACATTTTTCAAGTAATTTTTTATTTTTTTCCAAAATTTCTTCAATAAATGTTGAATTATATGAAACAAATATCTATACAAATCATAACTTTCAAGTATTATACATATTTAAATTTTAATTATAAAATTTATAAATTTAAATTATTAGAAATAATTTAATTTTAATTTTTTATTTATAATACATATTTTTATCATTCACAAATATAAGTTAAATCATTTAACTCTTCACAAATTTTTAGTATTAATTTCATCTCTTATATATTATTTATATTTAATTTTTATCCTTTCATTTATCAAGTTACTAACCTATTAATAAAATAATAAATGAATATACTATATTAATTAAATTATTATTTAGAAGAGAAAAAAATTAATATAAAATATATGTAAGGAATGAAATTAATACAATTAGAATTAATAAGTGATGAAAATAAAAATTTAAACTATTTTATATATATCAGTCTCTTAAATATAATTTACTTAAAAATTTTAATATAATAATTTAATTATTATTAAATTATACTTAATTATTACTTTTAATTTTTTAATGAAAGTTTTGTTAATATTATAGTAATGATTGTAAAATTTGTTGTTATATATTTCTATAATAAAACTTGTTATAACTTATGTCACAAATCATACTATTTATAAATAATATAATAATTTTAATATTTTCATAATATATATATCTTCTTCATCAACATATTTTTAAGAATAATAAGATATGATAAAAAATATTTTTTATGATATTTTATACCTTAAATAATTTATTTTTGTTTAAGTGATATTTTAAAAATTGAACTGAATAATAGTTTGAAAAAATTGTTGTATATATATATATATATATATATATATATATATATATATATATATATATATATATATATGTATGTATTATATATATGAATATGTTAATTCTATTAATTTTTAATTTTAGTATGTAAATAATTTAAATTCATTGGATAATTATATAACATAATTTTTAATATATTATGATATTTATTTTGTTGATGTGTATTAAGTTTATTATGTAAATTTAATTGATGAAAAGTTAAACAGTTATTTAATATTTATAAAAAAATTATTACATTCTAATAAATATTAAATTTGATATACATATAAAAAAATGCTTATAAGCTTAATAATTAAGCTCTTTCTTATAAATCTTAAGGTTTAGGTTCAATTTCTATCTTTATTATTTTAAAAATAATAATAAGACTACTTAACTATATAATATATGGGCAGTTCTATCTTTTTATATATATTTTATAAATCAGCTATTTAAAAATGTTATGTTCTATAATTTTTTTATTTTGATTAATTAGGGGCTAATCAGTTAATCAAGTATAATGTTTACTAAATTCTTATAATAATTGTTTGACTCAATAAATTAGTTAAAGGCCTCTAACTCAGAAGTGATGAATTAATTACTTGTTAAATACTAATAATATATAAATATTTATATTTTTTTAATTGTTTACCATATTATAGCATGTTGTACTTATTATAAATAGCTTTTTTTATATTTATAGTTATAAAAAATGATATATTTAATTATGATTTTATTCATAGAATTAATTTATAGCATAAGTAATACTTTGCTATGGATTAATTTTTCTAATTTATGTGATAGAATAAGCGATACTTTATCACAAAGAATGTACACTTAAAACTTAACTTATGGCATAAGTGATACTTTACTATAAGGAATGTATTTTCATAACTTGATTTGTAGCGTAAGTGATATTTTGCCATAAGTAAATTTTTTTTATAGTGTAAGTGATACTTTACTATGAGAAATGTGTTTCTATAGCTTAATTTTATGGCACAAGTTATATCTTGTCATGGGTAAAGTTTTTCTGTGGCAGAAGTGATATTTTGCCATGGAGAATATGTTCTCATAGTTTAGTTCGTGACACAAGTGATATTTTCCTATGAGTAAAGTTTTCATATTGCATAAATTTTTTTAGTTTTAAGTGATATTTGTTTGAATTTTTTTTTCTTGTGGCAAGAGATAAAATTGCCATCATTTTTGAATTTTCCTAGTATAATTCATGGCACAAGTGTTACTTTGTTATGTTGATATTTTATTTGCGAGATAAAATATATTAGTTTAAAAATAGGATATGATTATGATAAATCATTCATTTAAATTAGGAAAGATATATATATCCCAATAAAAATAGAGATGTTCTTCCTACTTTTAAAATCTTAATTATATATATTCAATATTGTGAATATTAAGATTGGTATTGAGAAATATGATAAAAAAACCTTAATTATATGTATTAAATATTGTGAATATCAAGATTTATATTTATGATTCATTGTATAGTTGATTTAATTTGGCTTAAGTTCTTTTGCATCAATTTGAAATCATATGTTAAAAGTATATGTCTTTCACTAGTTTATGCTTCTTTCTCTTAGACCTTTTGGAAGGTTTCGATATATTTTAAATTATTTCACTATATTTTTCTAAATATTGATACCTATAATTTTTTACTTTAAATTGAATTTTTAAGTATAAGGATGATTATTAAAACTTGGTATATGTTTGTGGCTGTTTTCTTAACTTTTAAATGTTAATATATGATTATATTGTGTAGTTTGATGCCACTAGGCAGCAATCATTTATGTTTTATTAAGTAAAGAAAAATAGTTTTCTTACTTATTAGAATAATAACAAAAAATAAAGGATTACATATGCTTAAAAATAGAAGTTGTGAAACTCTAAAAAAAAAAACCAAGTTGATAACTTTACGATTTTAATTGTGGAAACCATGAGTTAGTGACTATATTAGATATTTTATGTTTTAATAGTATACTAATATGCTAAGAGTATGCTTGATTGTTGATAGAAATTATATGAAAAAGATGAATAATGCCCCATAGTTTCCATGGTAAAATCATAAGTCTATTGCAAGATTAGTGTGTCAATATTGACATGAATTATTCTATGATTTGCATATGCACTAATATGTCTATATATGAAAGTATCTGTGATTGAATCTCTATGTTGATAAGCTTTTGAAAGTGTTACAATAATTTAGCACACAGATGAAAGCACTAATATTTCTTATGATAACTAGAAATATAATAAGGTAATTGTAATTCTTTCTTACTAAATTATCTTTTTTTTTATATATTTTGATTATGGCTTTGGATAGAATTTTGACCTTATCTTGTTATGTGGAATAAGCCAATGAAAACCCTATATGAAATTGACTTTTATTTTGTATATGAAATTGTGGCTATATGTCAAATATGGATTTTATGTCGTATATGACATTGTTAGCTTAAATGTTGAATGAGACATTGTGAGATAATTATATAATTAAGAGACTTAGAGTTTTGAGGATTAGCCTAGTACACTAACTTTCAAGTCACATAAAAGAATAAGTGGGATAAGGTTAACCTTAAAAGGATAAGATTAGGATATGTTTCGGATAAGGTTGCCCAGAGTAACAAGGAGGAACTTTTTATTCCTCCATGCCATTATTTGAATAATTAAATGTTTAATTCATTTTCATGATTGAAGTATATTCTATTTATGTGTAGAATTTAATAGTTCATGGTAAGGAAAGAAGATTTTAATGTATGTTATGTATATAAATGTTATCTAAATTAAAACTAATTAGAAAATATACACAATAACTATCTCACTAAGTAATTCTATTACTCACTCTACTTATAGATATCTTTTTATAGATATTGTTTTCAATGCTTCACATAAAAATTACTAATGTCTAGTAGAATCTATATTACAGATGGTTTAATACATATTGATAAGGGTTACATTTCATGTTGTTGATCCATAAGAATGGCAGTATACTATAACAAGCATAGTTATGGGTAGTAAAGATCCAGCCTTAAGAGCCAAATCTAGTTTGAATTTATTTAAAGCAACATTCCATTGAGGGAGGTTTATAATAAGTTATAGAGGTCCCACTTCTTAATGTTACTATCTTTGATGAAAGAGTCGTCAAGATCCTTTCATATGTTAATGATGTACCCCTTGACCTCATAGTACTAGTTCCTAACTTGCCTAATTCATTTCTAGAGCTATTTTCTACCCCACTTGTTTCGTTAACAGCTATACCTATTTCTTCAACACTAGCACCATCTATACCATTATCTCTAATTTCTGCACCAATATCATCTATGATACATGTTCCACCATATGTCCCACAATTTGAGATTCCTTTAAAGTATGTTCCATAGGACCATAATTTTGACATGAGTTTTCATTCTAAGGTTTTAATGAACAGTTAGGTCAATAATTGTCACTTAAGTTCTTATTTTGGACTTGTAGTTATTTGTATATATTTTCATTGGCTTGCTACAACATCAGTACATTTATTTTGATAAACAAGGGTATGGTAAGACCCTAATAATCTATTTGTATAAAGGATGTATATGCTATTATATACATGATGTATATTATTGCATATCACATTTATTTTCTTTTAGATTTATTTTATTTAAAGGTTAAAGCCAAAATTTTACAAAAAAAGCAAGTTCATTGATTTAAACTAAGGAGTCATTTGGTTCATGACAATAGTATGGGAAGTCCTATTTCGTAAGAAATAGAAAATAAATAGGTTGTTTAATTGGTCATTATCTAACAAATTAGAAGAAATAGAACTTCTTAAGAAATACTACTTCTCATAAAGTATGAAAAGTTACTTATTTACTCCCCTAAGTTCTATTTCCTATACTATTTATGGATACAAAGAAAATATTATCTCTATTAAATTTAATTAATGACAACTTTATTAGTATACTTTAATTTTTTTTCATAGTTCAATTCAGTTCCCGAAACTTTAGTGTTAATTAAGAGCTCAATCAATAATTTTGTACTATTCTTATTTTTACATATACTATTTAATTACATCAAATTTTTTAGTAGTAAAAAATATTTTTTTTGTTAAATTTATATCTAGTATTTCAATAGAAAGTAAACATTTTTAATGGAATAATTGATAATTTCTTCAAAAAATATATGACTAATATCAAACTATATAGCATGAATAATATTATGTGTGAATAAATGACAAGATTAGATAGATGAGTAATATAGTTCTTATGGATAAAAAAGTATAAAAGTATAAGTTAATAAAAATTATAATGCAAAAGATACTACATGCATAATTTAAAAGAAATAGAACTAAAAATAATTAAAATTTATTAATATGTATTATAATAATATTGAAAGTATAGTAATTATTTTGTTAACACTTTTTGGAAAGTTCAAAGTTAAACTAAATAAAATATAAGAAGTTATTTCTTGGGAAGCATCACTTTCTTAGTGTTAAGCAAATAACTTTGAGCACTTCTTGGGAAGTTCATAAAGAAAGTTAATTTCTTTTTAAAAAATACAAGTTTCTATAAAAAAAACTTACTTTTCATGTAAACTAAACAACTCCAAAGTTAATTGCTAAAAAAATCAACTAAGGCACTTTAACGTATCTTTAGGATGTTATAAATTTTCCCTTATTTGAGGCAATTCATCCTCAAATTGATTACACATCTTTTTTACCTTACCTTGGTTTGTCATATATAATACAACATTATGTCATCAAAACAAGCACATAACATTAATATTCAAATTCATGATTTTAGCAGTCTATTAGTTTCTTGTCATCATATCTCATACTCTAGCTTATTCTCATCATCATACTAATCTTATGAATACAACAAATCATACATACAAGGGCTGTACATACAAATACAGGGACATAATCACATATACCTTACTTCATTTTTTTTTCTTTTTTCAGTTATACAATCTTGGTTACTAAATCACTTATTTCATTTAGGTGGTTTTTATCTAAGCAGCCACATGCAAACATAATATGAACACAAGTTCACCATAAGGCTATTTAACAATTATTACATACTTCAATTACTCATAATTTAATTTTTCAACATTACCTAAAAGCATTCATTAGGTAGCTCTGTCAAGTACAAGGCCTTTCTAAGCATAATTAGGCATTTCCCATATATATACTCTAGACTTGAGTCATGATGATCATTCTACCTTATCTTCGATGATAATTTAAACTTTCAAGATATGAAAACTTTTTTGCCTTTACTTAGGTTTTCTAATCACTTTGCCATACATGTTTTGTCTTATTTTCGAGAACTTGCCTTTGCTTAATTCTTATGACTTATTGATGTGTTTTTCTTCCTATCCTAGCATCATTTTCTTATAAACCCTATCATTATTCACTATTTCAAAGTTACTTATGCATCACTATAGTGCTTTATTCCTTTTACATTACCTAAAGTGGTTTAGGTCTAGTCAAATTTGTGTGCGCTATGTTTAATAGCTCTTAGGCCTTAAGGTTAAAGTTTTAGGATTTTCTTAACATTAGCTTTGTTCATTTAGAAATGGTAATCTAGTATTTAGGAATCTTCAAATAGGTTAAGGTCAAAATAGAGCTCATTGGTATGCATTTCAAGATGAAAAAGTTATTTCAATTAGGTAAGGGTATCACATAATTAAAATTAGGCTTTTGGGTTCAAGTTACAATTATATGTATATCTTAAGAATTTGTAAGTAACTTATAGGTAAGCTCCTGAGGGTTAATCTTCTAATGCAATAATGATTTTGGTAACTCAAAGTTTTAGCACTAAGGAACATATGAAATTTATAGGACATGATATTTAATTTTCCACATGATTATATTTGTATCACTTGAGTTACATCATTTAAGGTATATTCACTTGTTGCTCAATTGGCTTTTTCTCAACTCATTACTTGTTTATCTACTAAAGTGTCAAATTCACACCTAGCCACTTATCAATATTAATATAGCTTACCATTTATTATGGTGCATCTCAATTGTTTTTGTCTGATCTTTAATTAACACCACTTGAGATAGAAGCATAGTTTAACTATTCAAAATCATGACATGATCACCTTATTGAGCTAACATATTTTATTTTCATAACTAACTTATACTATATCCCATAGAATAATGATAAATCTAAGTTTAAAATTCATATCTTCTACTAAGAAAACTCCTATAATAAATATAACCTTATATCTCCTACATGATTATCAATCTTAACTATATTTTTCCTAAAACACTACATTTGAGGTAGTTCATTGGTATTACTATACCAAAGGACTATCTCTACTTCTTATATCTTATTTACAACTTTAAAGTATTCTCATATACTTTACTCATTTCAACTTGTTACATTTCCCCCTTTCAAAGGTATTATCATGTTCATTAGTGGCAATAACAAGACTTATTAAGCACTTACACTAGCTAGGTCATTGTCATGCCTCATGCAAGCCTCTAAGCTACAAGACATGCTTTGCCATTGATCACATGAAAAAGTTCTTGGGCATTGGCAGTTTTATTTCCTTGGCTTATTTCAATTCATCATTAATAACTTACTTCATAATGTATGCTGAGAGGATGATAGATTTGTTTTCTTTAAGGCTACTTCATTCTAAACTTGAACAATTAATTTTCATATTGATATACTTGCAAATATAAATCTAACTAGTGGTCAAACCTTGTATTCTACACTTTTGTTTTACTCTCCTAATCTTTATGAAAAGTCCTAACACATTTTAGTTAGTCTCAAATCCTTACTTAATTTAGTTCCTAATATCATTCAGTTGCAAGATCATTTCTTATGGTAAGTGGAAAATAATAGGCTTAAAAATGTGTGCATATGTTCATATTCCTTACCATTTGACACCTCATGGAAAATTTCAAGTTTTTATAGGTATTAAAATCTTGAAAACACTTTGCAAAACAAAATATTTAACATTCTCAAGGAAAAAACTAAAAGCTTCAATTACACTATTTAACAAATTTAGTAAGCCATTAAAATGAAGAAAAATCCCACCTAAAGGTATAGTCACAATTTTAATGTTTAAACAACAAATACAAACATGCATAAAGAGAACTATAACTATTAAAATCACTCTAATTTGATTAACTTCAAGGCTATACAATGAAGAGTAAAATCAAAACCAATATTGTTATAAATGTTTTGGAGGAAAAGAAGGAAGAAAATTTCCAATGCCAAAGAAAGGAGTACCAAGAGTAAATCCATTATCATCACATATTGGTCTAACCACCACAAATTTAATATCTATTGCATACAAGATCTAACTTAATACAATTTCAATTCAAAGTGTTAACCACCTACTAATTGAGAATTCTCTTTTACTATTCTAATACTAAAATATCATTCTTCATTTTATCCAAAGTACACAGGTTTAATTGATTCGAAATCATCTTTTCTTAATACTTCTATTACTTTAATAAAATTCATAATATCAACCCACCATATGTTATTCACCCGTTTAAACTACATGTATTTTTCAATGTTGATCATAATAATTCTTACATGCTAACCAATTCGTAAACACCATTCAAATTTTTGCACTTAACTGAAAAGCCTATCCTTTCTCTTATCCAAAATTTGTTCATTATGAATCATATTTTTTCCTTTTTTATTCTTATGTCTCGATCATTACTCCACTTTAACATAGTTAGAAATCAAAGGCTTAACAATCTACTAACTTAATTCTTAAAAGCCTTGCAAATCTAAAAATTCTACTTAATTATACTCATTGAAAACATTTGACTTATTTCATTCTTCTTAACTCATTAACAATACTTCTCCATTTTAACTAAAATTTCATTTACTTTGTAACATAATCATTTATTCTGTAGCTGCATATGGCTCATTCAATAATGTATCATTATCTCATCATATATAATGATTAAAAAGTTATAGTTATTCTATTATCTTAAGTTAAAATCACATCCTAATCCTCAAAGCTCACTTCAAATCTAACAAAACTCTTTCTATATTTCAAAATTCAAACATGTTCTTATGTCTTCCAAGTACTATCCAATCCATCGACAATATAATGATTCAAACTATTTTCATGCTCACCTATCTCACATGTCTAATTTTTTTTTTAACATATAACCCTTTAGTTCATAAATCATTTAACTGCATAAGTCCTTAAAGTTTTTCAATCACCCCCTTCTATAATTCTTAAATCAATGACTTCTAATCCAAGTTGAAAGATTATCCCTAAAATTTAAAACTCTTGTAACTAATATGACTACAAATGCAGCTTATAACCATATTTTTACAAATCCTTTCAATTTAATCAGCTAGTAAGCCATAAAAATTAATTATTTTGGATTATCAGGATCATGATTATGCAAATAATTACAACTATACAATTATCCAAAAATTTAATATAGAAACCTCTCTTTTTATATTTATGTTAAAATTCCTACAATCCATTTAGTTTCACTGCTTACTCCAATTAAATCCTAAACTAATGTTTTGTAATAACTCACCCACAAACTATATATCATAAGTTTCTAGCTCTACACTAAGGAGGTGATGCCAATACCCACATGTAGGATATTTATATTCATTCATTTTTCTTATAAACTTAGTTAAGTACATGACATTAATGTTATGCCTTATTCTTGTACTTTTTTGTGTTATGAAAAGCTATCTCTTGATGATACACACATATATCTATAAATATTATATTATTACAACTCTAATAGGTAAACTATAACATTAGTCTATCCTATTATCTAAAGCTTTAATCTTCACAACTAATTAAACAACCACCACTTTAAATAACAAAATCTCTGCATAATCAAAATGCACCTATTTCTACTAACTTAGTTAATTGAAACATCTAATTTGATTTATTTTTATCCCATTTATAAAAGAGAGTAATATCTACTAAAGAAACCACTTGATCTTACATCCCTAAGAACCATTGTAGTCTCTATGGATTCTTTCACATAAATAGGCACACAAACATGCAAATAAGGCATACATCTGCATTCAAGATATGTATCTTTTAAAAAAATTAGAGAAAGAAAACTAAACATAAAGGGTTAAAAGACACATAATTTTGAAATAACACAAGGAAATAGGGAACAAATGAGCATGATACTTATAATTTCAATATTGGATTCTTGGATATTTGATCTTATCATCACATGGCCTTCAGATATTCCTTCGTATAGAAAGAAAGGATGGATTAGGATCTTGTAATAGAAAAAGTGGATTTTAAAAATTATAATGAGTGTGGATCTATAAGATTCATGATGAAAGAAGGTTCCATAGACATCAATTTATGATAAATGCTCTTAGGCACAACTATCACCAATCAATAACTACATAACTTATATGCTAGCTGGAATAAATTGGGCTCTAATACTAACTTATCACACCACTAAAAATGGGAATATGATTAGCTTAGTTTATCCTATCTAATATCGTAACAACCATTTTCATCTATGCATGGAAATCTTAAAAGATAGTTCAAGATAAATTAACGTAATCATTTTCTTGAAAATATTTATGTCATTTATCAAGTGGAAATTCAAAAGTCCATCTCTTATAGTAACAATAAAGTTTTCAAGACATATCATTATATAATAAAACCTAAACTAATCATATATGAGATGACCAATATGGCTTGACATACTTATATACTTGTAATTCTTGATGTCCATATGTTAAAGCCTACTATCAAAAGCTAACATAATAGAAAATTAATAAGACTGATGATGACTAACTTTGTAACTTAATCTAAAAAAAGGGAAATAACATAGGGTGAGTATAAAACTTAATGAGTAAGGATTTCCACTACCCATCAAATATAGAGTGGAAAAAACATAAGGCCATGCAAGCAGATACATACATATATATAGAAATATTTTTACCATTCAAATTCAGAGTTACAAATTTTTTTCTATCATCTCTTGATTCTATATCATTTACAAATCCATAAGGAAATATAACTACTCTTAGTTAGGATTCAAGGAAATTTAATTAAGTGCATGACCTTTTAATCACAAGTTAACTATTTCTTATGCCCTCTTAAGTATAATTCAATCATTTTTTGTGCCTTCTCAAGCACAATTTTTATTTCATAGTTAATAGGTTCACAAACCGTTATTCATACTTAACCCTTCTTAGCCTTTTAGTTATACAAATGAGCTCCACTAGATACACCTTGCTATTCCCTTAATTTGGTTACTAAAATCCTAAGAAAAACATGTGTAAATCATTTTCATATCATAAAAAAGTACCTTATCTCATCTTTAGCCCTCTATCATCAAGGCATAGTCATTTTATCATCAATTCCCTTGTGTACAAGTTCAATCATAGAACAATTAGTCAAAATATTAATCAAATAAATGTACTTGGAATTTATTCCAAAATATAGTCAATTTTAGGTAAATTCAAAACCCATAGAATATACCATATATCATTTTTCTACAAAAAAGCTTCCTGATACAGAGTAGAAATTTTCACTCATCTTAGAAAAGAGTATTCCCCTCAACTAATAGTACATAACTAAACTTTTACGTGGTAAAGTCCTAAATCAAGCAATTTTCATAACTTATGCATTAAATACTATTTATTCTAATCACATTCATAAAAAAAAGACTATTATTAGGGCATATAGGTTTGGAGCTTACTAAATGGATAGAAAAAAATCCTTGGACTAAATTTGTGGTTTTTTGGATTTAGGGCTTTTGAGCAATTCTATACAAAATAAGGGAGAAACTAAATAGATTTTTTAACAAACATAAAAATCAAGGAAGTAATTAAAGAAATCTTATCAAGGCTTGGTTAAATCTTAGAGAAAAGTGGTGGAATCTCTCAAACCTATAAAGTTTTATGGAATTTGGTAGAGATGAGCTCAATCTTTGCATTTACAAAGAGAATCTTGGAGTTAAAGGATGATTTAAAGTGATGTAAACTTGAAAGAGAAAAAAAAAAGATAAGAAATCAAGGATGTTAGGGCACTAGGTTTACTAAAGGATAAGAAAAGAAAGGTGTTTAGGAGAGTTTAGAGATGTTTAAATGAAGTTTTTTAAGTGAAACAACTTTATATTAGTTGGTTTATTGAGTTACTACAATGCATAGTCAACTATGTAATTAACTATGCAACATATCACCTTTCAAAATGTGTCTGGAGCTTTAAAAATGCAATTTTTGCTACATAATTGACTATATAGTTAACTATATAGCCTTTAGAACTTCATAATCAATTATATAGTCCATTATAGAAGTTCCCAATGGTCTCTAGAGCTTTATAGTCAATTATACTAGAACAATTATGTTAAATTGACTTTGAAGGGTCATAACTTTTTCACCTTATACCTAATTTTAGTAAATCCCCTATCATTGTAAAAGGAATTAAGTCTACTTTCAAATGAAACTAGTTTCATGGTAGTATCTTATGCATATTTTGATATATCACTAAAATAATGAATAAAGGCTAGAAATTCTAGATTATGAAAAATTGAATTTTCAAACTTAACTTATAAAGGTTGAAACTTTTTCATCTCTTAACTATTTTATATAAATGATTAGTCTATGGAAAACTCTTTAAGTCTACTTATATATGAAATAAGTTTTATAGAAAATTGAAAAGTATTTCTTAAATTATTCATAAAATATCATTCAAAGGTCAAAGTTAAAATTGTTATAAAATGGCAAGTTCACTAGTTTAAACTAAGTTAATTGTTAAAAAGTCAAGAAAGGCACTTTAAAGAATCTTTGGGATGTTGCACCTAACTACTAATTGAAAAAGTAAAGGAATAAATATAATGACTTGTAAATGCTTAATTTCAAATTATTAGCAAATGACCTTTGATAGAGTTTATCAAACTTTTAAGAGTCTAATCGACTACTCTCTTTAGATTATTGGCTTTAAGTGATTTGCTAGTTACTCCTTAGTTAGCTTGAGGGAAATCCTTTAAAATAAGTCCAAACATGGAGTTTTTATAGCAAATTTTGCAAAGCCCAAGCTTTAAACTAAGAAAGAAGTTATATATTATAAGCAAGGATATTTTGGAGTTAATCAAAGCTTCAATCAATCAATGGTTAAAAGTAGGGAGAATTTGTAATAGTTATAGCTCATAATAATTTAAGGTTTGGTTCTATATTAATACCTAACAAGTGGACTTTCTTTACTTTGTAACTAAGCCTATCATTATAAGAAACCAAAAAATTGCAAACCATTATAATTTATCCTTTTATTTTTTCTAATTAGGCATTCATACTTTATTAAATTTTATTTTTTTTTGCTTTGAATAAGGAAAATTTTATTTATGAACCACTAATTACATAAAACTCCGAGCCATGTCTTAAAGAATAAAAATGTCTAAAGTAGAAGAAACCCAAGATAACCTACTAAAACCTTCCCTTATTACATGAATAACACACTTAATTGCCTTGTAGGCGACCATGTTGCATTCACACAAAGACCACTGTAAAGATAAATTGGTATTAGCTTGTAAGTACTGATTGACATATTTTATAATCAAACAAACCCTCCATGGACATTCAATTAACCTAAACAAGGCATCCACAAGACCCTTGTAATCATTTTTCAATTTGCACCTAACAACCTTCAAAATTAAAGGAAGCCATAATTCCTTTTTAGATAGTTAAGAAGTTGGTAGACAAGGTTGAAGCATACTTAAAATTATCATACTAGAGATTAAAAACCTCACCTTGATTATTCTAGGCTAGGATTGTAAATACTTTAAACCTAGCTCACTAACTTACATCCATATTTAACTTAATAATATTACTCACTAAAGCAACCTAGTGGAATTGAACTAAGACCTAATGTTACCAAAAAAACCAATGCACAGAAGCCATAATTCACCTAGCCTTCTTTTTTCCTTTAAATAATCTTAATCTACCCATGCTATAAACTCCTCCATCTATAAAAGGTTACCTTTATGCATTATAATGCAATGAAGCTGCCACCAATACTTGAGGACAAAAGTGCTAAAAACTAATTGCTATAGATGAAGATTGCTATTGTCAACATACCCCAAATATCAATCACCAAGAAGGAGCAAATCTAAGTGGTCCTTACCAAACGTGATTGAAGTTTTGAAATCCTAATTCCCCATAGCTACAACCATATCTAAATCATAACCCAGTAGCATTCCATGATATGCATTTCAATTTTGGTAGCCTCTTCATAAACAAGGCATAATGTGTTACTTGAACCTAATAGATATCCTACTTTAACTCTTGTTAACAACACTTAACTAGCATACCTTAAAAGAATGTTTTTATACTTGTCATGAATGTTTAATGCTAAATTTAATTCCATATTGATCGACTATAAACAAAAATTAGTCAATAAATGATTATTTTATATGTCATTTAATAAATAACTAGTATGATGTATTTGAACTATACACTAAAATTTCTAAACTCCCTTCACTGGTATGTCGATTTAATTAGGCATTTGATGACCTTTGGTTTGTTATCATTAACTTAAAGACTAAAATATCTTAATTAGCCATAATAACTTTTTTCAATTTAGGAGTAAATTTAGCACAATCAAGCACCTAAGGATCTTTAAGAGCCTTAATAGTGTTACTGTGCCCTATAATGTAATAACATCCATTCTTAATCAGTCTCTTTCCCTCTTTCATGCTCTTTCATGCTCAAGAGTGATTACAGTCCTTACTATCTAAGAACTTGATACTTTTGACATATTTTTCTTGAAAACACTTAACCCAATGAGCATGTGGATTAATTATCATTTTCCAAGTTAATTTTGATAACAAGGCATCATTAATGTTATAAAAACTTCTAAAACCCAAGCCCCTACAGAATTCAAGAAGACATAAATTTTATTAAATTTTGAATTAGATACTTATAATTTATTTTTGTTTCCAACTCAATATATTTCATCAATTCCTTACTTATCTTCATGAAAAAATTTCTTGTGTATAAAAATTATAATGGTGCATTTTTTTCCACTATGGCAAGTTTATATTAAGCAAAGTGATTACATATGGGTTTATTTAAGGTAAAATTCTTCTTTGCATAAGAACAAGTATAGAAACCCCAAAGATAAGAGGCTTTAAAATTTAGAAAGAAAAATATTTTTACATCACCTAAAGTTTTCTTAATTTGTTCTTAAAAGGTGGAGATATCCTTTTTAAATTGTTCTTATAATTGTCAAATATTATTTTTATGGGATGAGTTTGAATTTTAAATTTATATGTTAGTTTACATGAGTATATATTTAGTTAATAATTTTGTAACATAAAAGTATTATATTTCAACAAATTATGAGTTAATTAATGTGCAACTATATTACCTATGTATATAGATTAAAGAAATAGGTCAAATGCTTTAGGAAACTATATTAAACAATTAAGATTGTGCAAAGTTTCAAATATGAATGTGTTTTAGAGATGACAAATTGTCCCATTTTTACAATACCCTATAGGGATTGCCTTAATGGAATTGAAGGATGACATGATTTTTTGCTCCTAAAGCCATAGTATGAAACAAGTTTTCACTCCTAACAAAATGTTAAAGATAAAGTAAGAATGCCTTGCCTTGCTTTATGAAGCCCCACTATTATGAAACTAAAGGCTATTTAGTTCAGGATAATTCGAAAAAGAAAAAGGAATTGAGGGTTTTCATTCTCTTTATATATGTTTGGTACAAAAAAATCTAATTTTGTTTTTTGGTTTTCCTTAATAGGATTATCCTAAATAAGATAATGATAATTCCCTCAAATATCTCAGGGAATCAAATTCCTTCATTTTTAAGTTTATCGTCTTCAACAATAATAATTAAAAATAATAAATAAAAAATTTATTATTATTATTATAAAATAATTTTAAATAAATGTTGAAAGTAAAAGTAACAATGATAATAATATTAATAATAAAATAATAATTATAATTATAAAGATAATAAAATAATTAATAATATTAAAAAATAAAATACCAATGTTAATAATATAATAATATGAGTTAAAAGGGGATAAAAATATAATAAAATAATTGATAATAAAATGATTAATAATATTAATGAAATAAAATACTAAATACTAATAATGATATGATAATAAAAATAATAGTAAATAAATAATGAAAGTAAAAAAGAAAATAATAATAAGATATTAATAATTAACAATTCTAAAATAATAAATAATTATAAAAAATTAATAACTCACTTCATACTAATTGTTAACAAAGTGAATTGAGAGAACTTGATTCCCTTTCTTAGTTAAACCAAATAAAATGGGTAATCATGAAATATTCATTTCCTTGTCCCTTTAATTCTCTTTATTGATTGGTTTCCCTTTCCTTAATTGAACTAAACAATCTCTTATTATATTTTTACCATACACTAAGATACACACACATATACACATATATATAATATTCTTTGTTATTTTATTAATTTGATCATTTAAAAAATTAAAAATATATTTAGATTTCACTAGAAATAATAAAGATAGAAAAGAATAATGTTTTATAGATTATATATTAACTTAGTTTTCTTTTTTAAAATTCAAATTGTTGAAATGAATTATATGTGACTTTCCACCTATTATTATAACATTCTTTCCGTTACATGTGATTTTTAATATTTAAATTTATATTTTTTCTTTTTTCCTTATTTACTAGTATTTGATATTACTTAATAACTAGTACTATGGTCCGCACACTTCATTTTTGTTAGTGTCATGTTGAATATTAATTAAATTGTAAATGAATTGCATGATATTAAGAAAATATAGTAACATTACCCAAAAAAAAAGTAGAAAATATTGTAGTGGTTAGGTGAATCGCCACTAAAATTAAACATTGTGATGCCTATTTGAAGTATACATGTAAAACGGGCTCGTAGTCATAGAGCAAGCAAGGCTCTTTATATTAGAACCTGTATTTTTTATGAGTTAATGCAGGCAAGTTCGTGTGAGTATAAGTTGTGTAGTCTTGCCTTGATGGGTGTAGGCTTGCCCCCAAGCCAAAGTTTATATATATATATATATTGTGAATTTTGATAATCTTTTAAGTATTTGGGGGCTTTTTAATCCAACATAATTTCCAATCCCATGTATAATAGGATAATATAATTTTTTGGTTTTATTTGACTAACACATTGCACAACATAAAAATATTTAATTATCCAATTATAATTTAAAAAATAAATTTTTTTATCTAACTCAATCCAATATATCTCAAAAGTGCCTTTCTTCCTTTAAATCTAAAGTTGATATCTAATCTTTATATATATGTACTAAATGATTTAATCACTCTGAATAATAAAAAAATATAATGTGATCTATCCAAGGAAAATTTGTGGGCATCGTAGGCTTTTTTTGAACATAACAATTTTACCCTATGATGACGTTTGATTCATAAAATTTTATATTCTCATAAAAGTATACATTTTCATGAATGTGATTTTTTATAATTTAATTAATGGGAATGTAACATTTTTATATTTGATTCACTATAAATTTTCTTAAAAATATTTTAATATCACATTCCTATTACGTGAAAGTTTGAGATATCCACCTCTCTTTATGAAAATATTTTGAGAAATGTTGGGTCAAAAAGATTTTAAGAAATATAATATTCCCAAGTAATTTTTTTTTTCAAACTTTGAATCAAATATGAAAATATAATATTCTTTTAAAATATTTTCTAGAATGATAAAAATATTCTGCAAATCAAATATTATCTATATATTTTTACAAGTTTATACGAGCAACGAAGCTCGCATGAGCTCAAACCCATGCAGGTATAGCTCGCCTGAGATCTCTTGACCTATATTAAAATTGGAGGCAGTTTACATAGATAGCTGCTGCTAAGCTACCTATAGAGAAATAAAACAAAATCGCAATTAATGGACTCGAATATTGGGGGCAGTTTACATAGATAGCCACTGCTAAGTTACCTATAGAGAAATAAAACAAAATTGCAATAAATGGACTCGTGCGAGCACAGCCCAATTCTTATCGCCTGCCCATTTTAAGTAGATGTTGCCAAATATTAAATTTGGAGGCGGTTTACATAGATAACTGCTGCTAAGTTACCTATATACAAAGAAATAAAACTAAATCGTGATTAATTGAAGCTCAGTCGGGGTTAAAATACCAAAATACTTTTATTTCATAAACTATTTTCCGCTTTACCGCAGTTTCAAAACTATTTACCAAAATACGCAAGGCGCCATACAGAATGGCGTCATCAGCCGCGCTGAAGGCGCCTTTCAACATGGCGCCTTCGCTGAAAGGCGCCTTCGCTGCAGGAAATCGATCGCGCGAGCTGACTTGGCGCCTCTCCAGCACTTCAAACTTATATAACTTAAGGGGCTGGGAGGCGCCAAATGAAATGGCGCCTCCAGCCCCATTTTATAAATTAATTAAATTTTATATATTTATATATTTATTTATATAATTTTTATTTTGTTATTATTTATAATAAAATTATAATTTTTAAAATATAATTAATTATATTTTATGATATTATTTATATATATTATAATTTAAAATTAAGATATAATTATATTAAAATTAAATTAATTATATTTTATAAAAAATATTTAGATTTATATTATAAACAGTGTAGATTGTAAATTAATAAAAATATAAGGATAAATTTGAAAAAAATTTATATATTTTAAAATTTATATAAATAAATTTGTTTCAAATTTTAAATTTATATAAATTTAAATTTGTTTGAAATTTATTTATATAAATTTTAAAATATATAATTTTTTTTCAAATTTTTTTATATATAAATTACTATCTTTTTCAAATTTTTTTTACCTTCAAATTGAAAAAAAGGAATTTGATTGGTATGACCCATGGTTTACTTGTATATGTTTTATAAAATTTCACAAATTTTGAGAAGAACCAAAGTTCCAGATTCGATATGGAACGGTTTAGTATTTCTACATTCATTCCCATCCAATCAAAAAAAAAACTTTTTTGATTGGATGGGTTGATTTCTTGATGAATCATAGGATAATAATTGGTATCAATCCAGGCCTCAATATCCATCTTATTTCTAAGATCAAAATTCATAAGTTTCCAATCAAAATACTGTCTATCCAGGTTTTTTTCCATATCTATAATACCATCTTCCCCTGTATAATTCTTGATAGGGATATCATCTTCCAATCTAGAAAAAGAATTGATATCTTGTACTTCTGTTGTATAAATTATCATTTCAACGATCAACTTCTCCCATAATGATATCACTTGGCGCCTCCCCAGCTCGCGCGATCGATTTCCTGCAGTGAATTTCGCTGCAGCGAAGGCACCATGTTGAAAGGCGCCTTCAGCGCGGCCAATGATGCCATTTTGTATGGCGCCCTGCATATTTTGGTAAATAGTTTCGAAACTGCGGTAAAGCGGAAAATAATTTATGAAATAATCGTATTTTGGTATTTTAACCCTCAGTCGGATGCAGAAACTAAAGACCTCCCTACTCGACGCCTAAAGTGTGTAGTTCGTGATTGAAGCTCTACTCAATTAGAGAAAGTTATCTACTCGACTCCTGTTTTCATTCTCAAAATTGATAATTCCATCTAATTTTCATTCCAAAAATCTCAACACTGAAGCATAGTTGTGTACGAACCCCAGGGCACCAGGTTGGTTGTAATTTTGCGTCCGTTGAGCTCTAATTTCATCGTGTCTGATTTCACATTATGCTTTCTGCCATAGGTCTCTCGAGCCTTTTCAGAAGGTTCCCTAACTTCAGGTTTTGAGAACAAGCGACACACCATGTGAGCTCCATTTTTCCCTCTAGAATTTTGATAAACTCATATTTCTGTTGAGTTTTGTAATTAATTTGTAAAAGTGATTGAAATGCTCGTTGTTGTATTCTTGTATTTAATATATAACTCACCTCATTCTTTTCCCTCAACAGAGGCGAGTTGGTATTTATATCGTTTAATTAGGTATATTGTTGTGGATTTCATGTGTGTATCTGCGAATTCAATATGGTTGAAGCTCAATGTTATCTGCACGTACTGTTTTAGTTAGTCAACTCTAATTTGATCAAAGCAAACATCATTGATGGTATTCTTCTTTGTGCTATTGCTTTATCCTGATTTGTGAAACAACTTTCTTATAAATAAGTTACAGGACTTGCTAAGTTAGATGGACCTGATTAAAAGATAGGTGGAATCTGTAAAGTCATATTAATTGTTAACTAGAAAATAAACAATGATGCTCAATGACATTAGTGCAAATTTGTGATCTAATGTGATCATATTTGATTTCTGATCTAGCTAATTTAGTTTGTTTGTCTCATCTTGTTGGGTCCTTTACATGTGTTGGTAGTATTTATATATTTTTCTGTATACTTGTCAATGCATTCTTTGGTTGATTGCAAATTTCATCTTTCTCTCAAATCTTTATGTATGCAGATTGGGACATATTTATAGTAGTCTTCAGTCCCGGTTGACTAAAACATTGCTGAATGCATTCTTAGACCCCAAAAAGGCAGTGACATAACACTATGATGCAATTCAAGCATTAGCAGCTCTAAGGCCAAATGTGGTATGTCATTCTCCCATACCCTATAAAACTCCAGAACTAGTTAAAAGATTAAGGAAAAATGAATGAAAATGATAAGTGAACAAAGGTACATTATATCTATATTGGGGGCTAAATTTATCATGTGTATCTATAAAATGTCCACCTGTGTGATATCTGAAAAAACTAATTAAAATTTTGGTTCAGAGCCCTGGGAAATGAGAAACTTGTTTGACAGTAAACATAAGGAAAGAGAATTTGAATGTCTTGTGGTGAAATTATAAATATTGTTTTTTAAGTTATGATCATTTTCAATTATAGCAAGAAACCTTGAAATTGATCAATTGAATCCCAAAGGTTTGTGATACATCCTTTCTTTGAATATGGGTCCACCTTCCTCTACTGCCAAACTTTGAACCATATATGAAACTTTTTGAATAAGAGATGCTCCTTGAGTAGCAGAAAAATGAAATGAAGAGGCTTGAAGCATGGCGTGTACTTGGGGCTTTGCGGGTAGAGATTATTTTGCAAGCATACTCTTATCAGCAAAATATGCGTTCCTTATCCATTAAAAAGGCAACAGTCTCTATTTAATGTGGTAGTCAAGAACTCGTACTAAGATAATGTTCTTCAGAAAGCTGCAAGTCAGTATATATACGATCTTCTGAGGATGTTCCTGACTTTCCCATCTCCTTTTCCTCGTTGTCTGGAAGACCAATGCAAGGGTTATTAGTGCTTCTTGCCGTGAGTATCATACTTTCTACTTGGTATAGAATTTGTCAAGGTAGCATATTCTTAAACCGGCTCATTCAAGTGCAGACAGTGAGTTAGTTGTTGGTAGTTCATTTGATTGAAGGAGTGTTTAGAAAACCTTAATAAGAGATAGATATACATGTCTATCTTATCAGCTTGCCGATTGAGAGAGGTGGTATTTTATCATGAAGCTTGGAGACAAGAACAAAGTGACTTAGCCACGGAACTATAACTGAGTCTGTTCATAACAATCTTAATTAAATCATATCACATATGACATACAAGCCTAATAATTTCAATTTTGAAGACAATTTCCTATGTTAAAGGTTATAGTTGATTTCAGAAATAATTATACAAATGCTCCAATTTATGCGAATTTTTGTATATTTTGCAAAGCTTTGTATTTTTTTATAGTATAAGTGCTCATCTTTTAATTAATTGTCCATCTACTATGAAACCATGTATATAGTTGAGTATTCTAATGTTTATTAAATTTAAGCAGAAAAAGAGAAGTACAAATATTAGTGATAAGGAATTCTCATACAAGAAGCCAAAACATACAAATAAATAAATATATATTAGAGGGTAAAGAGCTAGAGTTCTACATGAAGATTCGGTGGAAGAAGGGCAAGGTTGCTGGTGCTGCCTAAAATCTCGTGTCTTTGCTTCTTTTTTTCGATTATCTTGTTAAACAATCTCTTAGACACAATCAAAATATCATCTTTGCTAGAAGCTACAATTTCCAGAATGGGACAAATGTTTGAATGCTATATAAATTAAATTAGCTTGAAATTTTGATTTTTACACTTATAGTGTCTCATGCTTTAATAGAGTTCCTTTCTGTTATGACTTTCTAGTGCATTTGGCCTTTATATATTCAATATTTGTCAATTGGGTTGCGTATCTGTTTTGGCATGCTTGAAAATCTTGGTAAGTAATGACTTAACAGATCTGCCTTGCAGTGATAAATAATGAATCAATGAATTTCTTTAGCTTTGCTTGGAGAACATGGTGACCGCAGTGAACAAAAAAATATCTGCTCCTCAACTAGGGCTCATACTGGGAAAGATCTCATATTTTCAATAATCATATTATTATTGAAAGATCTCATTGTTTCAATAATCATATTATTATATTTATTAATAATTGAACATAATTATGAAATCATGCATTGAATCCTACTAAACATGGTCAGCAATTCTAATATTAACATAAAATAAAATTTGAAATAATTCAACTGGATTAAAAAATCTTGTGCTAATTAATAAATAGCTTTGACAATTCTATCATGAACTCCATATTTTTATTTGTATAAAGTTAAAATGTTTATAAATAAAATATAATGCATAAATCCTTTTTATTTTTGGTAAACAAATAAAATAGAAACACAACGAAGCAAAGAATACACGAGGGGTAGAAAGTCCCAAGACATCACCCAAAATCATTTACCTTAACTCAAAAGGAGAAGAGCTCAGAATTTCATGTCCCAAATTATGTATCAAGCTAAATGATGCTAGCCAATTTGCACAGGCATTTTCTTCTCTGCATGAATGGGTTATAAGTACCTTTCAATTACGAGCCAATAAATCATTACATTGATATATAAAAGCCTTGAGGGCAACTTTCCTTTTCTTCATGTTATTAAGGACATCAACCCTCACTAAGGAATCTATCTCTTGAATAACTTGCCTGAAACTCATTTGCCAAGCTAATCGTAAATCATGAATAGCCCCCAAAACTCCCAATCAAGGACAGGCAAATTCCCAAATTACATATGAAACCACCTATCCAAGCATCTTCGTGGATTTTAAAAAATATCATCACACCCCCCCTATTCCTAAGTTATTTTTGGATGCACCATCAATGTCAATCCCAAAGGAGGGGTTGTCCATATAATACTCAAAGTAGATGCATCTAGCTGGTTAACACGCATGCAAAATAGATGTGCACAATACAATTTGACATATAGAAAGAAACTGATATTCTAATTGTGATTTTTTTCACAACTGTCTCTCCCACCCACTTATAGCTTGCAATCAATTGTATACTCACCTGGGAACTCAAATTAAACAAGGAAATTTGGTTTTGAGTTAGAGTCGTAAGTATCATATAGGAATTCAATTTTTAAAAAAGCAATAAAATAAGTACAAACATACATACCTGAACAAATAACAATGTATGAATAGATAGATTTTGTTTTTATTGTAATCTTCAGCAAAATGAAAATTGTCAATGTACATTGATATGATAACTCAATCAAAATATGCAAAAACTTAGGAATTGTGTTTGTATTATAAAAAAAATTGATCAGACCTCGACAGAGGATTCATTTATAGTTATAATTTTAATTTTACAAATAAAATATAATATATAAAAAATAGTTATTAGACATAGCTTAGTTATTTTCAGGCTCAATTCCCTAAATACTACATTTTATGTTGTATTAGATATGTGACCTTCTTCGCTAGAAATCAATAGGGTCTTCGTTGTCACCATTGCATGATATGTGTCAAGCTAATCATATTATAAATGATCCCCATAAAGTACATGTTATTGTATTATTACTGAATTTACAAAATACAGAAATACAGTATAGATGTTAGAAAGTCAAAATTGTATATGTTCAAAAAAAATTGAAAAAAAAGGTATGGATGATGTTACTCTAAATTAGCCAGCACAATATCCATTTGCTTCATTTGTTTGTCATTTTTAGTGGAAGTTATGACATCACTTCTTCTACTAAGCTCTCCAATGACTTCCATCAAAATAATAGAATGTGACTTATTTACAATAAACTCAAAACTTAAATCCATGATTAAAAAAAAGTTTGAATAATTTAAAAATAGAGTATTATCAGGTTTTGACATTTTTTCAACAAAGTCAACCAAAAAAAGAAAAAGAAAAAAAAAAGCTTCTCTTGGGATTACTTCTTCCTTGGTCTCTCGCGCCTCAGTTGCTGGCATGAAATTCATCCTGTAGGAATGACGAGCATGCTTATAGGACCCATTATTTTGGCCACTAATTGTAAGATTCTTTATTAGATAATTTCCTTCAACATTGATTGAAATTTATGAAATAAGGACCTTTTAAGACATGATTGTGTATCTTACCACTTTATTACAAATGTTAGGAAAAAAATTAAAATCAATAATAATTATAATTAAAGTGTTGCTAATAATAAAATGGATTTGAAACAAATTAAAACATAGTTACATGAAAATTCAAAAGCATCATTTCCATGACGGGTCTTTGAAGTCAGATATGCTCCATACACAAATTAATTGTGCCTTGATTTTTCAATCAGAGTTTTTAAAATGGATATCATTAATTCGACTAAATTGATGTATCATTTAGAAATAAGAAAAATAGAATAAGAATATCAGCTGACATGTTTACTTGTAATAAGAGAAATAAAGACAAAGTGAAAGAAAAAGGAAAAACAAATATATAAGAAACATAGGACTTTTTTATTATTCAATACCAATACAACTTGAACTACTCAATATAGTTTGCAAGAGCGTTACTTGTGGTTTATATAGACACAAGAATTTGATATATTTAATTTATTGTTGATGAGAAATTTATTCTAATTAATCATAAAAATGTTTAAAATTATACATTAAACATTAAGTAATCATGACATTATCCATACAATTCAAAATTTAATTAAAATCACAATTAAATCATTTAAATGTCATTAACTAATTATCTTAGAATTAGATACGTTAAGTTATTAGCCATAGATGTAATAATTATAAAATTCAATTATTATTAAATAATTATATTTTACTTATAAATTATTATTTAATTAAAAAATTACATAAAATACTATTGAAATGTTTAAATGTCATCAACTATATATTTTTAAAATTATTAACATTAAATTATTTGTTATAGATGTAATGATTCTAAAATTCAATTATTATTAAATAATTAAGCATAACTTATAAATAATTATATTTTAGAAACAATACAATTTATCTTTTATTTTAGTAACTTTAATGCAACAATGGAAGAGTTGAATATTTTATTTTTTAGGGAAATTAAATGAATAATAGAATCTTAAATGAATAATAAAATATTTTTTATAGCATCCAAACTTTCTGAAAATTGTAAAATAAAATTAATTGAATATGAAAACACTATAAATCCTTTTAAATTATTGGCATTAATTAAATTATACCTTAATAAGGCAACTATTTTTTAAAAAAAAATTATAAATTTAATATTTAAATGGATAATAATTATCATAGTGAATTATCAAATAAATATATTTAACCTATAATTATTATATTGAAATTCTTCTTAAATTAAATAGAATTTCCATTTTAAAAACATTAATGAAATGATGAATTTTCTGAATATATTTTTTTTTATTAAAGCCGAAAGCCAAATGATTTTTAGGTAGGGACAAACATGTAGATTTTGAAAACTTGATTTGAATTTACTTAATTCCAAAAATATAATAAACTAAATAAAAATATAATTGAATATCATTAACGATATGCATTAATATTTTTAAATTGGAATTAGTGTCTAATACCATAATAATTAATAAATTTAATCCTTTATTAATATGTAAGAGAATAATAATAATAATATTTACTTATTAATCAAATATTTTTAAATTTTTATTTATTATAATTATATTTAATAATATAAATGAAAATATTTTTGTTTTAATTTGTTTATTTTTACAATTTATTGAATATTTATGCTCCATAAAAAAGAATATAATTTTTTTTAATAAATGTGCAATGTTTTAAAAAATTACAAAAGTTTATTGATCACGAAAATACTCTACACTTATTAAATTTCTTAAATTTTTATTTTTAAGGAAAAATTTTCTGCTTTAAAATATTTTTGAAAAATAGAAATTTAAATGTTTTTTAATGCATGGACAAACTTGCAATTTTTTTTAAGTATCAACCAAAATTTACTAATTCTCAAAAATTCTATAAACTAAATAAAAAATAATTAAATTCTCTTAATGATGTGTATTAATATTTTCAATCACTAAAATTGAGTTATTGTCTAATAAGATAATCTATTTTCTAGTATAATCAATATTCTAGTATATAAAGTTTTTATCTATACGTGATACGTATCAATTTATTAACAAATAAAGCTTTCAGAAGATGTTACGTGACAAAATATGTGTCAACAAATGCAATTAAATAATAATATTAATTAAATTTTATATTAAAATCTAAACTAATTTTAAGCTAAAATTAATTGAAAATTTTAACTTTCAAAATATAAAAATGATATGCTAATTTTATTTTTAAATTTTAATTTAAAATAACCATAATATTTTATCACATTTTCATATTAAATAATAAATAAAATTATTTATAATGAAAACATATGAATTTACAAAAAAAAATATAAAATTCTTACTTAGTTTAAATAAAAATATATAAAGATTATGATTTAATATTTCAAAATTTTTAAAAAACCTAAAATATATTTTAAGCAAAAATACATTTTTCATCCCTGAATTTTCATTGAAGTTTCAATTTTATTTTTTGAATTTTATTTGAAACAAATTTATCTTTTAACTTTTTAAAAATATGCAATATTATTTAACAGCCTAACACTGTAGGTTTTTAATGGAGATGCTTACATGGTAGTTAATTTGGAATCTTATGTTGCTCACGTAAATAGTATTTTCATATTCTTATAGTAAAAAGATACTTTTAATCTCCTAACTTTACTATTATAGAATTATGATACAATATCACCACATTAATGTTGGTTAAAGTAAAAATTGACATATATAATGTTGTAATAGCATTTTGGAAAATATGATAAATTTCTCACATCAAATTTAATTAACAATTGACATTGTAGAACCACAATATCTTTTCAACATTGATTACTAGTAAATTGATGTTTAATGGGAACTTAAAAATTAGTTCAAAAAATGGTTTTTGCTTTTTCTACATTGGACTTTAATAAAAATTGACATGTAAACATATAGGTGTCAATTATTAGGAAACTGACATTGAAAATAAAAGCAAACCATTAAATTTAAAGTTGATGTTGAAAATTAGATGTCAATTCCTATAAATAACTCATATTAAAAGTCTTCCCCGAATGGCATTTTTATAATTATGTGTGGAATAATAGATGTTAGTTTTAGTGATAACCAACATAGATATATATTGACATTATTTGTTTATTAATAATCGATGAGAAAAGTGTTGCCCCTAGTATATTCTCATCTTTGTTTTTTTAAAACTATAGATAAACTTCATTTGTATGATGATTTGCTTTTCATTTATGCATGCTCTCCCTTCCATTTTCTCTGACATTTGTTCGACAATTTTCTAGCTTCAATATGCTTTACCATTTTTAAGCATTTACTCTATAATATCTAATGTATTTTCCTTAGTTTTCTTATATTTTGTGAGCATTTTGTATTTTAGTTATAGTATTTAAAGTTATATAGGTAGCATTATTGTATATTGTTGAAAAGCTTTCTTTTTGTGTTTTAAAATCACTCTTCAATGGTTATGAATATAATTTAGGCTTGTTATTTAACATGTAAAATTATGTACCTAAATATATATCTTGTTTCATGTTTCTATTTTGAAAATGTCATTTTTACTTAGATATTATGTTTTTTTAAGTAACCTACATTGGTGTGGCTTAGTTGGAAACCAATTTTAATTTGATGTAGGTAAAATTACCAAATGTAATAAAATGATTTTCAATCATTCATTGTTATTTAAGTAATCATACGTATGTGCATGTAAACTTTTTAGATGTTCTTTAGCACATAAGTCAAATGTTTGTGTTACTTTTGTTATAACTTTTTAAATAGAAGCAACATAGATTCGTTTTGTTAAAGGTGGTTACAAAAGAAAGGGCAATAAGGGTCTTATAATTATATCAAACATGATCCTTAAATGCTCTAAAAGAGATAGGGTGAAAGTAAATTTCAATAACAAGAGCCAAATATGTAGGCTTAATGCATCAAAATCTAATAGCTACGTTAAGATATTGGCATACACCAAGGTGCCCATTACTATTAGAAAAAGGCATAAAGTGCTAAAAGACATCAAGAAAGCTATTTGGGAGGATTTATTCATAAGGAAATTTAATACTCATCTCCATTTCATTCTTTATATGTGCATAACAATCTTTCTAGATTACTAGTTATGTTTGTCATCCACATATGTCTCACCTTGCAAACTAGGTTCATAATGCTTGAAGAATACAAAGAACACATTCTGATAATGGTAGGCAAGAGGTGGAAGAAATTCAAGTATACTTTGGCTAAAGGCTTCATTAGAGATAAAAGGAAGAGTGGTGCCTCGCTTTATGAAAAATACTATTAGATCAATCCTAAAATATGGGTGGAGTTTATGAACATATGCAAGGGGAGGAATTTCAAGTAAATATGGCTATCTTATTGTTATCTTTATTCCATATTTATAATAAATCCATTTTCCCATCACTTGTTTTATTTTTCTAGTAATAAGCCTAAAGTGCAAAGAGTAAGATGAATTAAGCCAAAAACACCTATAAGCACAAGTTGTCACAAGGCGAGTACAAGAAGTTCAATAAGGATCTCATTAAGCAAAGGACTTAAGCTACTATTGAGTTTTTTAATCAGCTTGTTAAGTGAGTATTTGCTTTTATCACCTCATACCACGACATAAGTTATAGGTGAAAGATAAAGTTAACTATCTAGGCAAACACATGACTAAAGAGAGTTAGTAGGTTGCCAAGCAAATTATAAGTGATGTTATCATCAAATATAAAGTATGTTGTTAGCTATCAGCATATGGCTAATTATGTTTAATTACTTCATGCAAACATAAGCTCATGCATAAAGTCACCTTAGGAAGGTTTCAACCTAAAAAAAAAAGATGAATATCTTAGCTATTACTCTAGGAACTTAGGAGCATCTTGGATATATCAGGGGTGTTAGAGGATTAATAGGCCTTAAGGCCTATTTTGAAAGAGCTTCAAAATAACCTTACATTAAAGGACCATCTAATAAAGATATCATGAAGTTAAAGGCATAAATCACAATAAAAATGACAGAAAATGTGAAAAAAAAGTTATAAAGGAGATAAGGGCAATGTTTAGGCAAGAAAGCATGAAATTAGGCATAGAACGTAGCCCCTACAACACAATAAGGTGGTTGCTACCCTGTTAATCTTGACCCTTTCACCTAATTATCATAAGTAAATGCTCATCACCCAATTGCTTGTTGTGAAGTACTTTTAATAATGTTATAATTTTACATTGGTGTTAATTAACTAGTTTATTTATCCTTGCAGAATGGACATAGATGTCTACTTATGGTTGTGAGACCTTTTGTTAAGAAGGTAGCAATAGGTATAGCTTCACCTAACTATATGCTCTATACCCTTGCATTGCCAAAAGACCAATGTAAGGTTATGATAGACATTGTTGAGGAAGGCATGTTTGAGGTGTCATTATTGATCAATGAGTTTACTTTAATGGCCCAAATGGTTAACATCTAACTTACTTGACTAAAAGCCTTGATTACATTATATACAGAGGTGAGGTTTTCCATTATTTCTTATGACCTGCTTATGATCAAATACATATTGTTCATATTGCCTAATTCTCATACTTTTTTGCAATCCACTTTAGGTATCTTAGCTAAAAGAAACGAGTGAAAAGGGGCCAAAGATGGACAAGAATGATAATGACAAGTTTAAAGAATTAAAGAATTTACTAGTTCATGCTTAGCAAGTCCATGAAAAGGCCAAATCTTGATAGAAACTCTAATCTATTGTAGATGGGATGTACAAAATAGATATCATACTACTATATATGAGATACAAAATCATGGCACACAAATATGACATTAGCCCATCTAAAGAGTTCATTTTGTAGCTTTTGAACATAAAGGAGCTAGATGTGTGTATCGTGGAGATTTGGATGAGATGTTTTTATCTTTATCCTTCAAGTCTTCTCATTTTTTGTGTAAATATTAGATATTATGAATTTAAGCTCATACATTATGAAAATGATATATACATGGACCATGTTGCTAAGGGTATGAAATTAGGTTCTTATTGCAACTTCTTAGATCCATACATCACTTAATAGGTGTATAACATGCTTGAGAAGCACTCTAAGTACATTAGTAAGGCCATGTCAATAAGCAAGAAACGAGAATGCTACATGACACTATCCTACAAAAGGTATGTGGGTGCAAAATGGTGTACTAGCTTGATATTGGAAAAATCCCCATTTACAGCTTGAAATGTAGTACTTAGTGAATTCCTAAGGGTACATTACATGCTATACAATGCCAAGAAGATGGGCTCTATTAAATGGGTGTATGTGCCAGTAAAATTACAATTGATATTTAGGTGCTTAGTATAGTAATGTTGAGTTAGTTTATTGTAATAAAATTGACACTCCTTTAAGTTAGTTTGTTGCAATGCCCTGTGTAAGAAGATAATGTCAAGTGTAGGTACTTCATGATGAAATACATAGGTGAGATAATCAAGAACATGAAGAAAACTAAAAACTCCAAAAAGGTAATTCTTTTAAATTTCAATTGGGTAAATACTTATGGAAAATATATAATTTTTTTCTTAACAAGTTTAGTATGTAAACATATAATTCTTCATAGAAAACATAGTCCCTATAATAAAGAAAAAAATAAGAGGCTTGTAGGGGGAATAATCTACATAAATCATAAAAGAAAGACTATCATTGGCTTAAACGAGCTGTTAAATATATAACTTAGTGGAATTACTTATAAATAAAATTGTATATATGCATGTCTTTGTAAGACTTAATGGGATTACTTGTAAATGTATATATATATTGAATGTATTATTAATGTTATTTATATGTGTTGTTTTATGATTTTTTATTGTTTAAAAGGTTGTGTTCTTTTACATTAAGTTTGTCTACCTTACTATTTATGTAACAAGTTTGGTTATAGGTTTTTGGCTTTTAGTCAATAACAATAGTAAAATGTTCTTTAAAAAAAAAGTAACAGTAATTGTTTACTAAAAATTAACAGTAATATTTTATGTCAATTTTTTTAAAACAAATTGACATGGAAAATCAAAACTTAGATGTCAATTGTTAATAAATCAACGTGTTATCTTCACCATTAAAAATTTTAAAAATAATATCATATGTCTATTTTAGTTATAATTGACGTGAAAAAATTAAACAACATTGTTTTCTTTTCTCAAAATTTACAAAAATAAAGGCCAAAGTTGAAATAGGAGGTAAGCTTATCCTGACACAAAAATGCATATTATAGCATGAGAGCATCTTTCTCATAAAATTTATAGTGCCTATAGAGAAATTCACACAAAAGATCACCAAAGCTTGAGTTCAATTAATAGTTTAGCCCTATCTTATTGCAAATACCTTATTTTTCCTCTAAAACCCAATAAAGAATATTTGACTATTATGATTATATAATTTAGTTGGATTATATGTTTTTTATTTCCTTTTTTAGGATTTTGGGTAGTATAAGTATTGATATATTTCCATGAAATAGGTTATACGTCCTTAACGAGTTGTGTACTTTATTTTCAAAATGCAAGTTATTTACTAAAAATGACAATTTAGAGAGCAACAAACTTCTATATGCCAAACATTATGTTAAAAGGATATGAGTTGAAGATCCCCCCAATAATATTAAGAAAAATTCAAGGTAATTGAGTTCATATTTTTTATGCTCATATTATATATATAATTAGCAGAATTTTCTTAATTATTAGTTTTTAATATTTATTTATAATTTTTTATCTTCTATTAATATGTTAGTATCAAATTTTATATTCTAACTCTTATACTAACTACATAAGCCAAATAATAAATTTCTCTTTAATAGAAGCTTGTAGTATTACTATTGCAATTACAACTTCAATTGTGACGTACTTCTACCCTTCTTTTGTTATAATGTGTTTCTTGAAGGTTCTCTTAATGGTCATATCATTGGAAGACAATATAACTTCCTTTTTATTTCTAAATGAATTACTATCAATTTTTTTACAATATTTACATATTATTTATTACTTTAATATCTTCAATTTTTTCGATCTAATTAAATGTATAAAATTATTGCCATTAGGATTTTCTTGTATTAAGGTATTATTTTTTACCATAAAGATATTAAGATAGGGCTTGAATATTATATTAGATGTATAATAATATGATTGGATGTTGTTTATTATTAAGTTCAAGTAAATACTACTCCAAGATTAATGATGTATTGAAACTAAATTGAATATTAGATGTTAGTTAATTAAACCGAACCAAAGTGCTATATCGATTGTTATATAAGAAAGAATTTATAATTTCAATGGTGGTTAAATAACTAATATCTTAAGTAAACAATAACAATAATTATTAAACTAACAATTGACATAGTTTATAAATACTTTACATTTACTAGTTATTTAACAAATCAATTTTCTTGTAATAGGACCAACATTATTATTTTACACAGCAATTAATAAACCAATATTAAAAATTCAAACACATAATGTTGCTAGTATATACGTTGGTTTGTAATTAACATATTAACTTGTTAAACAATCAATGTATTACAATTTTATAGTAGTGCTTTTACTAAAATTTCAACCTTATTCCCTAAATTTTATATGAAACAAAATTATCCTTTAACTTTCTTTCTTCATAATAACATAGCTATCTAAGTCAACACTCTCATAATGATCAACGTTAATTATTTCATCCTCTTTTTTTAATTTTTCTTAATTATACTAAAATTTTTTATTAATTTCTGAGTCTTTTAACTTGATTTATTTTGTACAATATTTATTCTTGTAGCCAATTTCTTTCAAACACCAATTTGTTGAAAATAATAATTCATCCTCTTTAAAACTATCATTGTTTGATAATGTCTTCTTTAGTATTATTAGAGTGAATTTCCTCATTGTCTTTAAACAGTTAAAGGGTAAATTTATTTTAAATAAAACATAAGAGATAAAATTGAAATTTTAGAAAAAGTTAGCGAATCAAAAATGTCTTTTTGCTATAAGAATGTAAAAATATGATGTAAGCCTATGTAAGATGTCAAATTAGTGTCATATAAGCATCTTCGTTAAAAACCCTAACAAAATTGTGTGATCACTATAGCATTAAAGGTTTAGGCCTCCTAATGTGCCAATGCATAAACCCTAGCTTAGTTTTCGCTTGCCATCCTTTACTAGTTGATCACATTAGTGCCTCTTTAAAGGTATTGGTTAATTCCTTAGGAGGTTCATAGGAGGAATTGAAGCACTTTATTGAGACATAGAATAACTAGTGCTTTGGCTATGGATGTTTTAAGGACACTCATTTGCTTTATGCCTTTTATGACCATATTTGAAGCATACTCCCTTAAAACTATTGCATAAGCCATCATGTTAAGATAGGCATTAGGAGCACCAAAGTGCACCAAATCTTATTGCTTTGAGTTAGAAGGTGGCTTTATTAATGGATTGATGGAGGATTTCAATGACTTATCTAGTTTTTTATATTTCTTCTTGTGGAGAATCCACTATTTGTGCTATGAAATGGTGTGTGTCCTATAATGGAACCACCTCTTGCTTTCTTGGATGTTATTTAAAGGAGCATTCCCTTTAAGGGTTGCACCTAACCAAGTCCCTCAAATTCGCTTCTTTCTCTTATTTGTGAGTAACTTATGCTTATATTTTTCTTTGGTTCTGAATTCAAGCCTTATGACTTGGTCAAGTGCTTGTTGATAAGTTATTGCATCATCCACGTAGATCTATTCAAAGTAGAAATCATAAAGGTCATGAACAAATTTTTCAACCATAGCCTTTTTAATAAGGATCAAATAGGTCGTATATCGAGATAACCAAGTAAATTGTGCATCGTGCTTAATAATTGATAAACTCTTCTACTTCAAGTATTCAAATTCCCGAACTTTTCTTAGCATACAATCAAGAACAAGAGCCAGTGAATAAAGTTTTCTTTAAAAGTTGCTAAAGATAAGGGCACCAAATGAGGATCCTAATTTCCAATAGCACTGGTGAACTAATAGTGTGCCACATTATCTAACTAGTAACCCATAAGCTTTATTAATAAAGACTTTAAGCTTTTAGCATTTTGCCAAATTATTCAATTTAATCGAAAATTTGGTATAGATCCATAACAAGGTTGATAGTAGAATACCTAGGTAACTTCAGGGTCAAGAAGTTATGTATTGCTTGGAATTCATTCTTAGCATCTTTTTTAGGAAAGTTACACTTTCACTCAGGCCTCCTCTCTTTATCAATGTCCCTTATTGTAGTCATTTTGGTATCTATGATGATCATGCCTCTAATTCTAATCAAGAACTCTAGTGACTTGGTTTATATGTTACATGAAGTTTATAGCCCAATGAAGGAATTATTGCTCACTCTATTCTTTCTCCTCTTATCTACTACTTTGAGCTTGTAAGCCCATTAGTAACTCTTTACATGTAGGTTTACTAACTCACAACTAACTTCTAATGTTTACCATTGCTTAATTCATAAAAGTTTCTAAATATTCAAACACCAATCAAAATATCATTAAATAATCTATTATAAACAAATTCCATAACTAATATCAATAGGTATTATAAAATCTATTGAAATGGTACCAGTGATATGTGATCCTAGGCGCACACATACCACTAGTATAGTTTTGGTTAACACCTATTTGAGCAGCATATACATATAACCTAAAAGTCTTATCCTACTAGGAAAGCCTAGACCATGTCTTGAGGCCACCTTTATCACATCCCAACCCTAGTAGTGATTAATATGCAATTTAATTCCCTAGTTTCCACCTACCTAATCTACGTTCCTCATTTATATACTAAGCATACATGGTTTATTAAGGAAGAAAATATTTCATCTAGGAGAAATTAAGAGGATATCATTCATCATATATGATTTAATAACAAAATGAGTTAAGCTAACTTATAATCCATCTAGGTGAGGATAAGCCAACCTAACTAGCCCTAAGGAATAAGTCTCTATCCTTCTACCCTTAACCTTATGCAAAAGAAGATCCATAATATACCTACAATTAAAATATCTATAGTTACCATTACCATATCAGAGACCTTCAATGAATCTAACTTTGAGATGGTAGTGGAGGATCAACTTGAGAATTTATAAAATAAAAATACAAAAAGATAATTTTAAGATTTAATGAGCAAACATTCTAGCATAATCAAATTTAGAAAGCAATTATAAGCTTATCGACTAGATTTACCCTCCTTTGTACGTAAGTACTTTAATTACATAATTCACCATACAAATCTTATTAGCATTAACATATTAATCACCTAATTAAGTGTACTCATTTGTGCCATAACTCAAATATACATTTTACATCCACATTACACAAAATACATGGAAAACAAAAAAGAAAGCTAATAAATCTCTTTATGACTTTTATCCATCCTTATCCCTCATAAGTCAATCCCAGATATAATGTCAATTCTCATATATTCAATACATATAATTTCATAAAAAGTGCATAGTTCAATTATAACATTTCCATGCCTTTTTGTAAAATCTCATAACTCAATTCCATTATCATATATTACAAATATCCATACTTAATATCATAAAATACTTAGCTCAATTAATCCCTTTTATGTCATTAAGTATGAAATTTTTTTGGAAAGGCAGTTAACTATGAAGTTGTCATAATCTACTTCCGATCATAACTAGTGTGGATCTCATTACTGGTTTCCATAAGTCTTAACAAATTTTCACTTTTCCTATTCAACGAGAGTTTCCAAATCTTATGGGAACTTAAAATTTTCTCTCAAAAGTTTGTAGAAAAATAGATAAAATCTCCCTTATTTTTGGACACTTCTCAAGGCCATATGCCTTATAAGACAAAACATATTTAATCCAGATACAATAAAATCTTATATGTTCATGATACTACATAATTTCATTATCAACACATAACTATCAACTTAATATGTCAAATTCTAAATCATCAAGATTTCATTTTCTAATTATGATCCTTATCCAATTGTTAAAACTCTTTAGCTAAGCAGTCTTGGATCTCCACAAATGCTACGAGATTTAGAGGCACTTATTTAACCTAGAAACATAAAAAATACAACAGGATGAATTATAGAAACTCAGTGAGCATATATCTACTTATACTAACTCTCCATCTATTATATTAAACAGGCATATGCTAATTAAGATTTCAATCGGAGAAATAAATATCATTTAAACTTTCTAAATTTTTGGAATATACTAAATAAAGCTGTGGATTAAGTGTTCATCTATACATAGCTTAAGCTGCATGTTTTATTTCACAAGTCATAATAATTTCAACAACTTTCTGGTATATAATATATCATTATATCACACATAACCTACTCAGGGTGGGTATCATATCCATAAGTAACCATTAACACTAACTCACAATCACACTAAGCAGTAATTATTCAATCACAACACAATTCCAATATCATATTATATAACAATTAACTCATATCAAAATGCCAATAAGCATTCAGATAACTATCAGCTCCATCCACAATCAACTCATAACAATCACATCAAGTGGAGATATTTGAGAATGATTAGATTCTCATTTCATTAATAAATAATAAATAGTAGAATACAACTATCCAGCTTAATACCGTCATAAGAAAGATGCCAAAAATTTTCCATCCAGCTTTACATTATCATTCCATCACATTTCTCATTTCAATTGCCATTCAAGGCTTAATTCATAATATAATATTTCTATCATCACTAGATAATGTCAAAATATGTCATGTATAATAACATCGCCTTGCTTCCACTACACAACACTACATTTAAACAACTAGTAACTAATGCTTTATCACAAATGATAGTACTATGTCATTTATACATAATTACAAAAGTAATATGATGATGAGTCATCCTCTATAATTATACCTTTAAGGATTTACGGAAGAATGAATAAGTATTACATGTTACTCACACAAGAAATTATATATTAATTGTATGAACTAAATATTATCAAAATGTTAGTTTAAAGTAGATATATATTCACCTGCTCGGATCCATCTATTTTGTCTATTTTGAAGCATCCAAGTTCACTTACATCTCGTCTTCCTATTCATAATTTATAATAATAGAGAACAACAACATGACACAAAGAGGGAAAGAGAACTGTTGTGAGCAAAATCGAAATAGAGTGGTGGTAAAGTGAAGAGAAACCCCCAAAGAGAGAGCTAAGAATCTTTTTCATATATATTTGAAGAAGGTTCTGGATAAAAGAAGAGAAACTAGAAATGGCAGTGGAACTATAGACAAAAAAGCTAAAATGCTAGATAATTGAAAGAAAGTGTGTCTAAAATATATAAAAAAGAGATGGAAAGCTGTTCAAAAGAGAAAAGTTGACTAGGTTTCTATTTTATTTATTTTATTTTTTATTTTCTTGAGAAGAGAGAAAGATGTGATGGTGAGGGCTTCAGGAAAGAGAAAGAAGCTGGCTAAAAAATATACAATATATAAGAATAAAGTAAGGTAGAGAAAGAGAGCTAAAAGTGACGAGAAATATAAAAAAATGAAAAGAAGGGCTAGTAACCAAAAGAAAGAGAAAATCAAAAGGACATGCATAGAAATCTAAAGTTGTCTAAAAAAGAAAAACATATAATGGAAAGAAAGAGAAAAAAAAATAGAGTTATACTATGTGAGAAAGGGGAAGTCAAAAAAATAAAAATAAAAAAAATAATACCATGCATGTGCCGAGTTCACAATTAAAAAGAGGGAGAGAAAGAAATTAATAAAATCAAAAAAACTATTTATTTATTATTATTTTAGAAATGGTAAAATAATTATTTTAAAATTCCACAACTCTTAAAAATGATTTATAAAATACAAATAAATTACTTCATAAATCTCTAAAAATATTTAAATAGGCCTCAAGTCAAATAATGGTCATTTAGAAAAATAAATCTATTTCAAACTGACAAAGATTCCCAAAAATAACTCATCAAATGCCAATAACTTATGAATCCTTGCACCTTAAAAATTATTTTAATTAAATCTTAAATCAATGATGGCCATATAAAAATAAGTATTTTTTTCCAAATATTATCCTTAATATTATTTTCAATGTTCTAAAATCACTAACATGAAAAATAATTTAAAATCAAACATTATTCAAAACTTCAAAGTTAAACTTGGGATATTATAGAAGTTAGCTATGCTACCTTGAAAAGGGAGCATAATCAACTACATGATTGACTATAAAGGGTTCAAAGGTTAAAACTTGTGTCAAGTAATCAACTATGTAATTAACTATGAACCTTCAAAATAGCTCATAATTGATTGTTCATAGTCAACAATGCAATAAACCATAGACCTCCAAAAAAGAAGGTTCATTTGTATAATCATTTATCTACTTGACTATGGCCCTCTAAAGAGCAAGTTTTCTAACCATAGTCAACTATGTAATAATCCATAAGTCTCCCGAGGCCAGATCCTTAATAGGTAGTTAATTGTGGCTCCCTAAAAAGCATTTCTTAAACTGTAGTTTACTATATAGTCAACTATTACATGACTTATACAGGATTTGAGCATGATTTTACTATACATTTAACCATAAGTTCAATTTGACACTCATTTATGAGGCTAACCATAATACTTATCAATCATAATTCATTAATGATTCATCAATACATTAGGTTTCATATAAACTCCTAACTAAATTAACTCAATGAAAGCATTTCACACATTTTTATCCAAAATCAAAGGAACTTACCCTAAACTAATAAAACTTATTTAATTCATAAAGAATGACTAGAATGTTCACTCACCTAGTATAAAGGAGATGTAAAAAAGGATAGATTAGGTGCTTTTTGGCATCAATCATTCAAAATCTCAAAAATTTCATATTAGGATTCAAAATCTTTTCTAAATGAAAACCCTTCAATCTAACTAAATTTCAAGAAAAAGAAAGGGAAAAACTTAATGGAGGCTAATATTTAAGAAGACTTACCTTAATTGAAGGAAAACTTGATGAAATTTAGTTCCTTTATTGGGTTAATTAAAGAGTTGGATGAGAAAAGGAAGAAGATAAGAATACAGGGAAGTGATTTGATTAGGAAAATAGGAAAAAGGTTAAAGTTAAGATTAAAATGAGGTAAATCGCCAAGGGCATTATAAAAAAATGCTCTACATCTCCTTCATACTTATATACTCACCTTTAAATGTTCATAGCCTTTATACATTTTATGTTATTTAATTTTTCATTAACTAATTCATATAAAATTCCTATTTTAAAACTCATTCTATTATTTAATTCTCTTTTTCTAAATATTTCACCCATATTTTATCATTATTATTTATTTACTCCAAATAAAATCTTATTTTAATTACTATTATCATAATTTATTATTCATTTCATTTATGAAACATAATTTGAAAATTCTAAATAGGTGTAACAATTAAATACTGATGAAAAAGTTATTTGTCAAAAACTTTCTTATTTTTTTCTTTTATTTTTATCTTTCCAAAAAATTTATAAGACATATAAATAAGGTGAATTTTATTTCTAAAAATAAGACATAAAGTAAGGCAATATTTGTTAGTGTATATGACCTAAAACTAATTATATTGGTGATTGTAATTGTGAATCATGTTATTTTAATGACAATTCTAATTATTATAATTATATATATTATCTACGTAATATATTCAATTATGATAATAACCTTAGAATAATTGTATTCTTAAATGTCCCTAGTCATATATCATTGTGGATTAGGTTGCTTTGATATGTTAAGACTAGCATGTGTGAAGACTTATATGGGATATTAAGTTTACACATGAGTACAAGTTAGAGAACTTGTATACTAGACCGACCCGTATTAAGAACACTATATGGATCGTTATATGAGTGTCATAAGTGGTTCTTAATGATCATTATTAATATGGTCCTTTGACCTGAGATCACTAAGGTTCCCTACATGTGAGTTTCATATTTTGATACTATTCTATGTCACTAATGGTTGAGTGAATGCAAGGGTAGATATTGGATATGTCACATATCATGCGGAGGGATTTGTGTGATCAAGATGGAATTTGTCCCTCCTATATAACAGGAGTAACATCTATGGGCCCCTTGATTAAGTAAAGTTGAGAAAATGCATGGCCATGCTCAGATGAAATGACATGGGATATCGATTACATTTGTTTCAGTCAGCTTACTTAGGAATCAAGAAAACCTTAAGATTGAGCTATATGGGAATGACACGGTCCATGTCTCGTGCTCAATCTAGATGTATAGGATAAAAAGACATAAGTGATGATCACGTGTAAAGGTTTAGTCAAATCACCGACTTTCTCATTACTTGGGTAACAATAATGTGTTGCTAGACACGAATCATTGTTTATGATCATTAATATGATTAATGGTCATTGCCAACGTAATGAGAGCCTATAGGGTCGCACACTTAGAGCCTAGTGAATTTGGAATTAATGGACCAAATTGTTTGGGCTTAATATTTAGGAATTCATGTTATAATTATATGGCCCAATAGTAAGCCTATAATTGTACATGAAATAAAGCCCAAATAGGTTAGGTTTTTCTATATACTTATTTAAATAGGCTTGTTGGGTAATAATAGGATTACTATCATTATTCACGCACCCCAAAAAGGCATAGAAAAACCCTAGCACCTCTCCTTGACCAAAACCCCTGAAGAGGCGTAACTAGCACTACGAGGTGAAAGGAGATCGATTCCAACTGGTGTTTGTGTGGACATTCATCGGTGATTCACGGGTTCGTGTGGATACCATAGAGGTGCAACCACATTAAATGTTGCATTGGTGATCTGATCTTCTGGTTTCTATTCCGGTTCGTGATTTGGAGAGTAGATTAGGTTGGAAAACAGGCAGAAGATTTTTGGCCTTGCTGTGTAGCGAACAGAAGATTTTTGGCCGAAAGGTGTAAACCCTAATCCCTAATTTATGGCGTTCTTAATTCGCATGGATCCTTGGTGGAAATCGTGCAAAATTTTTATTCCGCTGTGCATGTATGATGTGCGATTTCCAGCAGTGGTATCAGAGACGCTTGCGAATCCATAGATTAGTTTTCTGTGTTATGCATTTAAATCTGGATAATTCGTGTTTAATCAGATCATGCATGATGCAATTAGGGTTCTGGATCAATGTAATTTTGTATATTGATGAATCGATTTTGATTAGATTAAAATTTGATTGAAACATACATAATTAATGATTCGTTTTTAATGAGATTAAAAACTGGAAACGTAACTGATGAAGGTTTCAATTTTAATGAGATTAAAATTCGAATAAAAACATGTCTGATCGTATACATGTGATGTATGCATTCTATTTTGTTTAATGAGATTAAATTAAATAAAAACATGGACTAATGTTTGAGTTAATATGGCGGAACATCAAGAAGTAGGATTTCGGAACAGTTCTGGAATTAGGGTTCTTGATAAATTCTAATTTTGGCCGATTATTTTAATGGTTAATACAGAAATTGAAGCATTCAAAATTTTCTAGATTTTGCCCTAAAATCTTCAAAATTTTGAATGTAAGATGCATAAAAAATTTTGGGAAGGGGGCTCCGCCCCCTCACCCCGGCGAGGGGCGGCCTCCCCTCGACCCCCGCCCGCTAACCGGCTAGCGGGACCGCCGTACTAACTCTGCGTAGCACAATAATTGATAGCCTGAATCTAAGCTGTGTTTTAAATCAATCTTTTCATAACCTTCTAATTTTAAACAAGTTAAAATTGGAAACAAGATCAATTTCAATGAATATCTATGGTTGTTTGTATGCTTACATGTGATGTTTGCTGCATGATGCATAGTTATAGCCCTTACACTATAATGTATGGTTATCTTTCATTTATTGTTTTTAGTTTTATGGTAATTAAATACGGCCTGTGTATCATGCCTTTCTCTATAAATTCTAGTTGTACATTCTTTCTCTCACCTTACTCCCCTCGAATGTAACTCGAGTTTTCTCCTTCATTATGTATTGTAAAGTTAGAATAGTTTACTTTCAAATGTACAACATGTTTAAGCCTGGAGCTTACTGCCATGGAGACAAGGAGCCAAAATCAATATGAGGACAACCGTGGAAGATGCTTAAAGAAGATATCTTTACCCTAGGTTGACCTTTTGATTTTCTCATTGGCTTGGGAAAACCAATATAGTTGGGCCATAACTATGCACATTTATTTTATGCTTTATTGCATGCTTTATATTAATGTATATGATATGTTAGATATAGGCATGTATGGATGGCAAATAATGGTGAGATCTAAAATAGACATTTAAATCCCTCAATGCAAATATTAAGTCAGTAATAAAAGTGATGCCTTCCAATGAATGGCACTTGTCAAGGCCTTGATCAACATAAGGTAGGTTTGCCAAAGCAAAGTGCCTAGTTTATCTTGGTGAGACACAATAGGATAATAGTGATATCCAAATGCCAATAATTGAGTTTTTGACTTAACTAGGCCATCTCAATAGGATTGGGGGCCTAGAGGCATGGAGTTGGGCTTAAGTCCATGAGATGGATTTGAACAAGTGTTGTTCACCCAATTATCCAAGAGTTACATAAGATGTAATTGGCAAGGAGTTGCTTACCTAAATAGCCAAAACTTGAGTGATCAGCCAAAGTTGACTTAAGTCTAGGTGAAATATGGATCTTGGCCCACTAGAAAATCTCAAACGCTACGATTTTTCGAAATAATAGTGAGGGCTATTATTTTGAGAAAAATAATGGGAGTATTATTTAAAAAAAGACCTTATTAAATATATAAAATACATGATTCTCATTTTGCATATTTTTCTATTGTAGATAACCATGGCATCAAATGCATCAAATTTATCACTGCGATCTATCCTTGAGAAGGATAAACTGAATGGGACGAATTTTCTCGATTGGTATCGAAACTTGAGGATTGTCCTCAAGCATGAGAAAAAATAGTATGTCCTAGAGCAACCTACTCCAGATGAGCCTGCTGCTAATGCTCCTCGAGCAGAAAAGGATGCTTATAAAAAGCATCTAGAAGATGCTCTGGATGTCAGTTGTCTCATGCTTGCTACCATAAACTTTAAGCTTCAGAAGCAACATGAGAACATGGAGGCGTTCAATATGATTGATCACCTTAAACAGCTCTACCAAGAGCAAGCAAGATATGAGAGATATGATGTATCTAAAGCATTGTTTCAGTATAAGATGGCTGAAGGAACACCCATTGCTACACATGTGCTTAAAATGATTGGGTACATCAATAGCCTTGAAAGATTGGGTTTTCCTTTGCAGCAAGAATTGGCTACTGATATAGTTCTGCAATCGTTGCTTGAGAGCTATAGTCAATTCGTCATGAATTACAACATGAATGAAATTGATAAGACTTTGTCTGAACTACTTAACATGTTAAGAACTGCTGAGCAGAACTTGAAAAAGTCCAAGCCCAATTCCATTATGATGGTTCAAAAGGGCAAAGGAAAAGGCAAGTCTAAGGCCAAGAATAAAAAGAAAAAGGACAAGACTAATGGAAAGTCTAAGTCAAGTTCCTCTGCACTGAAGCCCAAAGGTGGCGTGGCCAAGGAAGGGCAATGCTTCCATTGTAAAGAACCAGGACATTAGAAGCGAAATTGCAAGATTTACCTGGAAGAGCTTAAGAAGCAAAAGGAAAGTGGGACTTCTAACTCAGGTATTTATTTTATAGAGGTTAATTTATCTACTTCTACATCTTGGGTATTAGATACTGGATGTGGTACTCACATTTGTGTAAATGTGCAGGATCTTAAAGAAAGTAGATCATTGGCCAAAGGTGAAGTGGACCTGCGCGTTGGAAATGGAGCAAGAGTTGCTGCATTAGCTGTAGGGACTTATTATTTATCTTTACCTAGTGGATTAGTTTTAGAATTAGACAATTGTTATTTTGTGCCTACTGTTAGTAGAAATTTGATTTCTGTTTCTTGTTTAGACAAGAAAGGTTTTTCATTTATAATAAAAGACAAATGTTGCTCTATTTGTTTAAATAAAATGTTTTATGGCAGTGCACAATTAATGAATGGTCTTTATGTTCTGGACCTTGAAAATCCAATCTATAACATAAACACAAAGAAGGTCAAAACTAATGATTTAAATCCAACCTATCTTTGGCATTGTCGTTTAGGCCATATAAATGAGACATGCATCTCCAAACTTCATAAGGATGGATTTTTGGACTCATTTGATTTCGAATCATATGAGGTATGTGAGTCATGTTTATTAGGTAAGATGACTAAAGCCCCTTTTACTGGGAAAGGTGAAAGGGCTAGTGATTTATTGGGCCTTATACATAGTGATGTATGTGGACCTTTAAACACACAAGCTAGAGGAGGTTATCAGTACTTCATTACTTTTACTGATGATTTTAGTAGATATGGTTACGTGTTTCTTATGAAACACAAGTTTGAATCTTTTGAAAAGTTCAAAGAGTTCAAAAATGAAGTATAAAACCAACTTGGTAAAAGTATTAAAGCACTTCGATCAGATCGAGGTGGTGAATACTTAGACCGAGAGTTCCTTAATCATCTAAAGGAGTGTGGCATTGTATCACAACTCACTCCACCAAGAACACCTCAATGGAATGGTGTTTCTGAAAGGAGGAATCGAACTTTGTTAGACATGGTTCGATTAATGATGAGTTAGGCTGACCTTCCAAATTTCTTCTAGGGATATGCTCTAGAGACTGCAACTTTCACACTAAACTGTGTTCCATCAAAATCAGTTCAAAAAACACCATATGAGATATGGATTGGGAAACGTCCTAGTTTGTCTTTTATGAAGATTTAGGGTTACGAAACTTACGTAAGACGTCAGGCTTCTGATAAACTTAGACCCAAATTTGATAAATATTTTTTCGTTGGATATCCTAAGGAAACAAAAGGATATTATTTTTATAATCCAACCGAGCAAAAAGTGTTTATTGCTCGAACTGTTATTTTTCTAGAGAGAAAATTTATCTCTAAAAGAATCAGTGGGAGAAGAATAGAACTTGAAGAAATTCAAGATCAACGAGAAAACATTGAACTTGAGATGGAACCTGAGCCGGTTCCACAAACAGTTGTGGAAGAACCTGCTCCTGTAACACAGAACCCACGTAGATCTAGTAGGATACATCGTGAGCCCGAGAGATATGATTTTCTCGTGACTCATCATGGTGATGTGTTGCTCATGGACCAAGATGAGCCCACAACCTACCAAGAGGCTATGATGGGGCCAGATTCTGAGAAATGGCTAGAAGCTATTAAATCAGATATGGACTCCATGTATTCAAACCAAGTTTGGACTTTGGTTGATCCACCTGAAGGGGTAAAACCCATTGGGTGCAAATGGGTTTTCAAAAAGAAAACTGACATGGATGGTAATGTGTGTACCTTTAAGGGACGATTGGTTGCAAAAGGTTTCAAACAAATCCATGGTATTGACTATGATGAGACTTTTTCTCTAATTGTCATGCTTAAATCCATCAGGATTCTTCTAGCTATAGCAGCATATTATGATTATGAAATCTGGCAAATGGATGTCAAAACTACTTTCCTTAATGGAAATCTTCTTGAGGATGTGTACATGACATAACCTGAAGGTTTTGTAAATCCTGAAAATGCTGGAAAAGTTTGCAAATTGCAACGATCCATTTATAGGTTGAAGCAAACTTCTCGGAGTTGGAATCTTTGTTTCGATGATGCGATTAAAGAGTTTAGTTTCATCAAAAATGAAGATGAACCCTGTGTGTACAAGAAGGTTAGTGGGAGCACAATAGTTTTTCTGGTGTTGTATGTAGATGACATATTACTCATTGGAAATGACATTCCTACACTACGGTCTGTAAAAACTTGGTTAGGAAATTATTTTTCTATGAAAGACTTAGGTGAGGCCTCCTATGTATTAGGTATCAAGATCTATAGAGATAGATCGAGAAAATTGCTTAGCCTAAGTCAGAGTACATACATCAACAAGGTGCTAAAAAGGTTTAGCATGCAAGATTCTAAAAGAGGATTCTTGCCGATGTCATATGGCATAAGTCTCTTAAGAACTCAATGTCCTTCCACAGAGTATGAGAGATAGCGCATGAGTAAGATCCCTTATGCATCTGTGATTGGGTCTATCATGTATGCCATGTTATGTACTCGCCCTGATGTCTCGTATGCTTTAAGCATGACAAGCAGATACCAATTAGATCCTGGTAATAGTCACTAGACAACTCTCAAGAATATTCTTAAGTACTTAAGAAGAACTAAATACATGTTTTTTATTTATGGAGGTGAGGAAGAGCTCATTGTAAATGGTTACACTGATGCTAGCTTTCAAACCGATAAAGATGACTTCAGGTCGCAGTCAGGTTATGTATTTTGCCTTAATGGTGGCGTTGTGACCTGGAAGAGTTCAAAGCAAGGGACAGTGGCTAATTCTACAACAGAAGCTAAATACATTGCAACATCAGATGCCGCAAAAGAGGCTGTTTGGATTAAGAAGTTTATCAATGAACTTGGAGTTGTTCCTAGCATTACTGACCCAGTAGAGCTCTATTGTGACAATAATGGAGCCATTGTGCAAGCCAATGAACCTAGATCTCACCAGAAATCCAAACATATACTCCGTCGCTATCATCTCATAAGAGATATTGTTGACAGAAATGATGTCAGGATATGCAGAATACCGACTGACGATAATGTCGCCGATCCACTGACAAAAACTCTAACACAGCAAAAGCATGATAGTCATATGAGATCCATAGGTATTAGATACATGGATGATTGGCTTTAGTGCAAGTGGGAGATTGTTAGTGTATATGCCCTAAAATCAATTATATTGGTGATTGTAATTGTGAATCATGTTATTTTAATGACAATTCCAATTATTATAATTATATATATTATCTGCGTAATATATTCAATTATGATAATAACCTTAGAATAATTGTATTCTTAAATGTCCCTAGTCATATATCATTGTGGATTAGGTTGCTTTGATATGTTAAGACTAGCATGTGTGAAGACTTATATGGGATATTAAGTTTACACATGAGTACAAGTTAGAGAACTTGTATACTAGACCGACCCGTATTAAGAACACTATATGGATCGTTATATGAGTGTCATAAGTGGTTCTTAATGATCATTATTAATATGGTCCTTTGACCTGAGATCACTAAGGTTCCCTACATGTGAGTTTCATATTTTGATACTATTCTATGTCACTAATGGTTGAGTGAATGCAAGGGTAGATATTGGATATGTCACATATCATGCGGAGGGATTTGTGTGATCAAGATGGAATTTGTCCCTCCTATATAACAGGAGTAACATCTATGGGCCCCTTGATTAAGTAAAGTTGAGAAAATGCATGGCCATGCTCAAATGAAATGACATGGGATATCGATTACATTTGTTTCAGTCAGCTTACTTAGGAATCAAGAAAACCTTAAGATTGAGCTATACGGGAATGACACGGTCCATGTCTCGTGCTCAATCTAGATGTATAGGATAAAAAGACATAAGTGATGATCACGTGTAAAGGTTTAGTCAAATCACCGACTTTCTCATTACTTGGGTAACAATAATGTGTTGCTAGACACGAATCATTGTTTATGATCATTAATATGATTAATGGTCATTGCCAACGTAATGAGAGCCTATAGGGTCGCACACTTAGAGCCTAGTGAATTTGGAATTAATGGACCAAATATTTAGGAATTCATGTTATAATTATATGGCCCAATAGTAAGCCTATAATTATACATGAAATAAAGCCCAAATAGGTTAGGTTTTTCTATATACTTATTTAAATAGGCTTGTTGGGTAATAATAGGATTACTATCATTATTCACGCACCCCAAAAAGGCATAGAAAAACCCTAGCACCTCTCCTTGACCAAAACCCCTGAAGAGGCGTAACTAGCACTACGAAGAGAAAGGAGATCGATTCCAACTGGTGTTTGTGTGGACATTCATCGGTGATTCACGGGTTCGTGTGGATACCATAGAGGTGCAACTACATTAAATGTTGCATTGGTGATCTGATCTTCTGGTTTCTATTCCGGTTCGTGATTTGGAGAGTAGATTAGGTTGGAAAACAGGCAGAAGATTTTTGGCCTTGCTGTGTAGCGAACAGAAGATTTTTGGTCGAAAGGTATAAACCCTAATCCCTAATCTATGGCGTTCTTAATTCGCATGAATCCTTGGTGGAAATCGTGCAAAATTTTTATTCCGCTGTGCATGTATGATGTGCGATTTCCAGCAATATTTGGTCCTTAATAACAAGACATGGAGCATGAAAAGGCTAATTTGCTCTCACCCTCTTTCTATTGCCATCCTTATAAGTTCCATACGATTTGTTTTCTTCTTATTGCATCTATATTATGATTATACACTACTAATTCCTTAAAATTTATGTTTAAGTGCATGCAAGTTGAAAAATTGCAATTAACCATATAATTATTCTCAATGTAAAGTGATAAAAAGACTAAAAAGTTATAAAAATAAAATTAATGAGCGCATATTATATATTGGAGGTTAAATTAAAGTTTGTAAGGCTTTTGTTATATCTAATGTAGTATACTACATATATTAATTAAGATACTTAATAATAATAGTTAAAAACCTGTGTTGAATAAGAATATCTAGATTAAAGATATACATGTGATATATATGATTATATTTATATCTAATTGGTAAAAACATAAGAGTATTTACCTATATTTTTTACATTTTAACTTTTAATAATAAGTTAATAAGTAAATGAAAGTTTTTACTTTTCACTAATAATAAATGTGAGTTTGAGAAAAATAAATAATCTTGTGATTATATTTGTTTTATTATTTTAAGAGATAGCAACCAATAGGGTTTAGATAGAATTGATCTAGATTCAATTATACCTAATCTCATTAAGGACTCGTTATTTTAAACTTGTTAAAGACTCAAATTTATTAAGGACTTGATTAAAATTTCAAAACCTACCCATTTTGGACCAGTTAAAGAAAATATACTTATAGAATTTTATCAATAAAAATATTAAATTATCTTTTTTTATAATTATTACATTTGGAAATTGTGACACATCTACTTATCCATCCACATTCACCTTTATTTTGACTTATTTATATCTATCTATATTAGATTTAGGGTAAAGGTGGATTGACTTATTATTATTTTTATTAAATAAGAGTTATATTAGGTCAAACTATAAATAAATATTAATCCATTTATATTTACAAGAGAAACACTCATTCATTATACAAACTAATATTATAAAAATAAAGAAAATATTGTATCAAAGTATCTTTTTAATTTAATGTATATTTAAATATTTTTAAAATTGATAATCTTAAATAATCTATAATGATATTCTTATATAGGTGGTGGTATTAATTTTCATATAATAATTGTTTAATTATATAATATAATATTCAAGTGAGTTTAATATGATACCAAAAAGGGACATAACATCTGCTAGATAGTTACAAAAGATAAGCTCATGTATTATACAAACTAAGGATTCGTTTAGTTAAAGGTAACCAGAGTGGGGAAATAGAATGAATGGTTTTCTATCATGATCTGATCACAAGTCATAATTGGTGTGGAGAATTGTTAGACTTATGATTATCCACCAACTTAGCTTACTAACTCTAACACTACTACTGATGTTTGCATTGGGTACCTAATAGACTTAAAATCAAATAATTATAAGTTATACATAAAACCTAGTGGCATCATCTATATATAATATATTTACTGTAATATTCATTATCTTCTTTTATGACAAGTGTCATTCTCGTAACTTACCATATATTAATCTCTCCTTAATGAATATTACACCATGGTGAGTCACACTTATACTATTAAAGCAAGTGACTAAATCTTTTATTTATATATAAATTAAGAAAAAATTCCTTAATTTTTCCTTATTTATTTATTTTTATTATCTCTCTATTTTTTTTCTAATTTATTGAATTTTTTAATTTGTGTGCATTTTCTTCCTTTTTGAAATAATCTCCCTTATATATATATATATATATATATATATATATATATATATATATATATATATATTTATAATTTTTCTTATTTCTTTCCTTAACTTATTGCATTTTTTAATTTTCATATGTTTTCTAAATAGTTAGACTGCTATCTTAATTATTGATGAGAAAAATATTTACTATATTATTTCCTTTTATTTTATATCTCTTAGTAAGTTACACAAGCTTAATTTATTAGAATTAGCCTTGTTTTATAATTTGGGATTAGTTTTACAATATTCTGAATTTACTTGGTTAATATTGGATTTTAACATTATTTATATGTTTCATCTATATCTTAAGCTTTGGATGTTAAATTGAGATGATCCTTATACCTTGAAAAGTTTAAAGAAAGATCTATAACTTTAATATTTTACTTAGAATGCAATTCAGACTCTTTCAAGCCCTTATTTAGCTGAGAATCTATAGCCCTATCTCTATCCTAGATGAGCCAGCTTTGATTTTTAAGCCATATTTGAAACTGTAGAGGTCCAATCAATATGAAACTAGTGCCTAAATCTCCATAAGACCAACTCTACAACTTTTGTATTTATGGATTAACCTAATTATATTATTTTAGTGGTTTTATACTAGTTGAAAGTCAGACTTGTGATAATTCACTATGGTAACTGTTAGAGTTAATTTCCTTGTAAAAAATAGGTCTAGGCTTCTAAAAATTAAGAAGGCCCCATTCTTGTAATCCTAAAAGATATATAATCCAAGCCCAATAGAGTTTTAAGTTAATTAGGTCAAATAAAAAGGGAGAACTCATTAGATTTTAAAGACTTTAGACATATTCAACAAACAGCTTTTCTTTCTTTTCTTCTAACTTATGTTCTCTAGCCATGGAAAGCTAATCTTTGAAGTTGATTCAAGGAGTTTAAGGTTCTCTTCTACTGGATTATGAGATTATGATTTGTAGTATTAACTTTCATCAATTAATTTTCCTCTTTTCCTAATTAATTGTGTTAATTTCTTGAAATTACTTGTGTTGGATGTTAATTTGGTATAATTAGTCTTCATCCTTATGATTTCTAATCTGTTATTATTTTGATGTTGAATTGTGGTTAGTAAATTATGGTTTTACACATAAAAGTAGAGGGTTAAAGGACTAATTTGGAGGTTTCTAATTTAACTTCTCAATTTGACTAGATTCTATCATTAAATCAAATTTCAATCTAACTTAGGGATTATAATGGTTACTTAACTTGACTAATCTTAATTGATCAAATCCTAGATGGTAATCTAGTGTAGGATTCATGAATTATTGTAAGGGTTCTGAGTAATTCAAGATCGAAGAATTCATTAGAAAAGTCAAATCATAATTGATTCATGATTAATCCAAACTAAAGTATCTCAATTCCTTAAATCGGCTACTTCATTATATTAATCTCCTTCTTTGCTATTTTATTGTAAGTTTTGTTTAGTTTAGTTTAATTACTTTAATTTCGAATTAAGCCCTTTCCCAATTCTTGATTCGACATTAAGTTATATACTATGTACTATTGCATACTACATTCTATTATTGTTTCATTCTATTAGCATTCTATATAAATTGCATTTGTATTTTGTTTGCATCTATTTGCATAAGTTTCTTTTACTTTTAGTGCATAAATAATCTAATAATTGTGTAAACATTGTTAATAATTCAATTTAGATAAGATAAGTCAAGAGATCACAAGATATGACTTGGCTTGTCTCATTATACTATATTATTTTTAGCAAATCAGTATTTATGTAATCTTGGTGTATTGCGACATGCTAATCAAAATTTTGGCACCATTATCGGGGATCTTCTTGAGTTTATCTTTTCCTACATATTACTAGTTATGTAATACATAATTGTTTAAAAAATCCTATCATCATTTGCATCTGTTAGTGTATTACTTGCATTTTACAATAGTTATAAGTTTTCTGCATATACTTGCATTCTTTTATGTTCTTTGATTTCTGCATGTTCCTCCATTTCAAGTCATCATATTTTACTTCATTTCACATTGAAATAAAGGTTTTTAGCCCAAGAAAACTAATTTTATACAATTTTGCACCTCAACCCCATTAGAACTGTGTTAGGTCTCACTAACTTCAATTGAGCTAAAATTTTTACTAGTGCTAAATTTGATTTTTCTTATTAAAAATTACAAGCTTTAAGCTTGTGAGGTGCCCTATTTTTTAACCAAATTCTACTATTTTGACCATTTTTGTAATTTTTAAAGATTTTTTATTACATTTTTAGGTTTTGCATAATTATAGTTTTCATTTTGTGATGGTCCTATAATTTTTTAAAAATGTCTAGATAAGTTAATTAGATATGTTTAGGATGATTTTTTATATTGCATTTGTGTTTTAGTGTTTTGGTGTTCCTATACTTGTATTTAGTATAGCCTAATGTAGTGTAATGGTAATGCATAACAATGAGGAGTGCTGTTGAATTGCTTGAATCTGATTCTAAAAGTCATAGGACTTTTCATTTTCTTTGTAAGAGTAAAAATAGAAGTAGTTCTAGTATTTCCATCCCCCCTTTGAGCTTTTAGATAATTTAGAAAACATAGTAAATAATAACAGGACTTTGAAGGAATTAGCTACCCCTGACATTACCTACCAACTATTAAGCATCCAATATCCTAAACTAGATGCTAATTTTGAATTGAAATATGATTTAATACACTTACTTCCAAGGTTCCATGGTCTTGCAGGTGAGGACCTTCACAATTATCATAAGGAGTTCCATATGGTCTGTTCTATAATGAATCCTCAAAGGATTTCAAAAGACCATATCAAGCTGAGGGCCTTTCCTTTTTTCCTTGTTAATGCTGCTAAAGATTAGCTTGGATTTTTGTAACTTGGTTTTGTTATATACTGGATAGACATAAAGTAATTGTTCCTTAAAAAATCCTTCCCTACTTTTAGAGCTATTACAATAAAAAAAGAAATATGTGCATTAGGTAGCTGAATGGAGAAACATTATATAGGTGTTGGTAAAGATTTTAAGAAACTTTATGCAAGCTATCCATACCACCAAATCAGTGAATAGCTTCTAATCCAATACTTCTATGAAAGCTTTCTTCCAATAGATAGAAGCATGATAGATGCAACAAGTGGTAGAGTATTAGTGGATAAGACCCTTATAGTAGCTAGAGATTTGATTGCAAAATATAGCAACTAACTCCTAAAAATTTGGAACTAGAATTATGGTTGTTGCTACTAGAGGCATGCATGAGCTTAACTTTTCTAATTCAAACTAGCAAAAATTAGAAAAATAGGTTGGATGAATTAACTTCACTAGTTAGGCAATTAGCAATAGGACGGTTACCACAAATACAAGGTGCTCTCCCTACCAGAGTTTATGGAATTTACTCATGTTCAACCCATCTAATTAATTATTGTCCTGTACTACAAGATGATGAGTTTCCTCTTCTTTTAGCATATACAAAAACCATTTATTCTACTAAGCCTCAATTTCAACAATAGAACTAATACCAATTCCAGTAATCAAATCAATTTCAGCAGTAAGCAAACTAGTACCACCAACAACAAGCTTCCTATTTTAACTACAGAAATAACTAAAATTTTCAATATGGCAAAAACTCAGGTTAAAATTAGTATCCTCCACCTCCTTCTACATATACTAGATTACAATATAATCTTGTTAATCAACGAAATTCAACCATAGCTTCTTCTTAATCATTATTTGAAGATTTATTCAAGCAAATAGCAACAAACAACCTATAATTCTAGCAGAGAACAAATGCTATAATTAGTAATCTACAAACTTAAATTGGCTAATTAAATTCCACCATTAGTGAGCTTAAAGCAAAAGGTTATAGTCAACCCTCTATAAACAATACAAAAAATAAGGAAGTGGTAAATGCCATTATGATGTGAAGTGGCAAGCAAGTTAACGAGCCCACGCAATTAAAATCAACCAAACTAGCAAGCAGTTAAGGAGAAACAAGCAGTAATTAGAAACTAGAAATAAACTAGAGGACAAAATCCAGAAACAACCGGAAAAAGAAATCAGGCATAGTGCTAGGGCGATAAATTCTTTCCTTACAATCCTACCTCCCATTGATTTTCCTAGTCCTTTCCTTTTTCCAAGAAGAGTTCTTTTTCCAAAGAAAATTAAGGAAGAGAAATAAATTTTTTATTCTCTCAACAAAGTAGAAGTTAACATACCTTTATTAGATTTGATAAAATAAATTCTAAAGTATGCTAACATTTTGAAAATTTGTGCATTAATAAGGGAAAACTAAGGGACGATAAGAAAGTAAGTATAGGGGAAAATGTGTTTGCAATTATGTAAAAAAATTACTAACAAAATGCAAAGATCTAAGCACATTTACCATTCCATGTATCATAGGCAAAACTAAAATTGGGCTTGCCATGTTAAACTTAAGAGCATCAACTAATGTCATGTCTCTTTCTATTTTTAATGCCTTGAATTTTGGAGCTTTGAAAAAAAACAAGGGTGGTTATTCAATTAGCCAATAAATCTAACATTTATCCCTTAAGTGTTATTAAAGATATTCTAAAACAGGTTGATAGCCTCATTTTTCCAACAAATTTCCACATTTTGAAGATGAAAAATAAGGATTCCAACATTCTTCCATCAATCATTCTTAGCTGGCTTTTTCTTAAGATAGCAAAAACTAAAATTAATATTCGAGATAGAACATTAACTATGGAATTTAATGGTGTCACAACCAAGTTTGGCATTTTTGAGGTTATACAAGATAATTCTATATTCTTTCTTCAAACTTTAGAGCCTTTATTGCATTAAATTCCCATTAATCCTTGCATTAAACTTTAGAGCCCTTATTACATCAAACTTTAGATGCTTATTGCATTAAGATAATTACATATCCTTTTTTTCAAATTTTAGAGCCCTTATTGCATGAAATTCTTCCTTCCAATCCTTCTTATGTTGTTATTTTTTATTCTAATTTTTTTTGTTTTCATTCTACTCTTATTATTTTTATTATTTTTTATTTTGACATTTCTATTTCTGATTTTACTGGTTTTGCATGTGTTGATTCTCAATTACATATTAATACTATCCATGATGACATACTTATTCAATTTTTTGAAATTTTTGAATTTATGTAATGCGTTAATAGCCATGAATGTCCATATGGAAATAGTGTTATTCCATGTGATATTTATGTTAAGATTTCTGCATTTTTAGGTGATGAAAATAGCAATGTTTTTTCAAAAATTATAAAAAAAAATGATAATGAGGACATCCTACCTTTAAAGGAAAAAAAGTGCTTTCATTTTGACCATCTTAACTATTTGTGTTGATCATGTTGAATTTGTTATCTAGGAGGATTTTGAATATTTAAGTAAAAATAAATTAAGAATAGCACTTGAAGAAATTACAGTGGATATTTCAAAATTTCAAAATAGCTTTTTCATGAATGATTTTAAGGTTAGCCATATGAGAGTAATGAAGGTAGCCAATCCTTATTTAGATCCTAGTTGAAGCAGTTGAAGTCATGATCTAGCCAAAGACATTAAAGAAAGACACTTCTTATAAGGTAACCTAAGTTATTAGAAATTTACTTTCTTTTCCCCTTCTCTTTCACTTATATGTCCTTTATCTTTTGTAATGATGTTCTTGATGATATTAATATGCTTTACATTGAGGACAATGTAAAATTTAAGTATAAGGGGAAGACTTTTAGGATTTATTTTATGCTTTATGTCTTCATTTAATGCTTTTTTAAATAAAGAGTAGAAAAATAAAAAAAAGTATGTTTTTAAATTTTTAAGTCAATTACATCTTTTATGATATTAAATTTTTAAGCATGCACATAAAATAACAACACCATGTCTCATTGCATAGTCTCACATCATGTTTATAACCTCATCTAATGGGTAGTAAGGATTTTCAATACTATAAAATGCTTGATTACACCTTGGCCCTTTGTTTAGCATGATAAATGGAACTTAATAAGGTGTAGTGAATTATGTGGTCGATTATGGAATTCTAGAAAGCAACTCCATATGCTCATAATTAACTATATAATTAACTACTAGGGTTTAAAGATAATTCCTGCAAGCTCGTAGTTAACTATTTAATTAGCTATGCAGTCCTTAAGAGTAATTCTATAGGTGCATCATTGATTATATAATCAATTATGGGCTATCGAAGTGTAGATTCTAATGATATTATATAGTTAATTATAGCCTAATATTCTACTGAATTTCCTTAAAAAAAATACAATTATTTATGATCTTTTCATCAAGATTCCATTCTATAAGGAAAATTTTGTAATCAAATTATCATATATCTCATCTACCACATTATTCATACTATATTCATGAAAAATTTGAAGCCAATACTCTCTGTTCAATATTAATCTCAAGAAAACATAAAACTTATAAAAACATAACTCTTAACCAAAATAATTTCAATTAAAATCTTTAAAATTAAGTTAGAATGCTTGCTTACCTAACTTGAAGGAGATACTAGCTAGAGGAATTTACGATTTAGTAGCTCTTTGGTTGATTTGAAGAAGTTAAACAGTAAATGGAGGTTTGTACTCCTTTGTTTACTAAAAAGAGAAAAGAATTTAAAGGCAAAGGAAGAGAAAATGAAGAGTTAGTGTTTTTTCAGTAAGAATTGAAGGATTTATGGCTAAAAAATGGAGAGATAGGGAGTAATAGGGCTCAGGGCAAAATTGAAAAAATGTCCTAAATCTTTTTTATACTTATATACTCAACTCATATCATATTTACACTTTAAACATTTCACCTAATCTACTTTTTCTCAACTATTCCACACTAATTTTTTATTTCTAATTTACTCAAATAATTAATTACTCCTTACATAAAGATTTATCCTATATTTCTTTATACTAATTTATTATCCTCATACATGAATATCTTAAAATTTTCAAAGAACATAATAATACATTAACACCAATACCATTACCTATCTTTACTTTTTCTCTCATACCATTATCATGTATAGTATTTGTTCAATCAATACCATCCATTATTACTATCATAATTCGTGATCCACCTCTCATTGACTTTGTCAATATTGTAGATATTCATTATTTACCATTATCATTAGCATTTACTTTTAGTGTTACTTGTCAAAATCACCATTTATAGTCATTATTACTTTACCATCATTATCTATACCAGCAAAAAACCAATGTAAAATATCACACATTATTATTATTTTTAAAATGAAAATATTTAAAAAATATCAAATATATTATAAAACATTAAAATATGATATTGATAATTATTTTTGAGAAATGAAAATAGAAAAAAATGTTAGGTATGGAGTTGTATGCTTTTATGGAAAAAAAATAAAATAGAGTCAAAAGTAAATATTATAAGTTATTATTATTACAAGCTTGATTACACATATTCTCACATGTGTTTAAAGGCCTTTTTTATTTAATTAAAAATAAAGATATGCCTATTAGTGTTTGGATAGTTTTAAATTGTTGAAAAAAGGAGTATAATGTGTAGGATAGTACTTAGGTAGTTTTAAATTTTAACTTCTATCAATTAATGTATTTAAATATTAATTGATACAGAACTTGTACTTGTTTGGGTAATTTTATATGTGGACACTAAACTCACTAATCCCTTTTTGTATAGTAGTATAGATATAGATAATTAGATTTACAAATAACCTTTAGAGTAATTAATGTAATTTTATAAGGGCAGAACTTAGCCCATTTTGTGTAATAAATAAATTAACTTATAACTTATTGATGATAGTCTCCAGAGGTATTCTGTGTACTAACTTATTAAAAAAATAAGTTTTAATTTAATAAGTTACCTTGATAACTTATAATTTATATGTTACTATCTTTTCATATTTTTTTCAAATCTACTTGTATTCTTTTTATTAAATTTTGGGTAATTATATTCTTATATCAAACCTTTGACAGATAAAAATAAGTAGGTAAATAAATAAATATACAATGTCATAAAATATAATTAATTATTTTTTAAATAATTATAATTCTATTATAAATAATAATAAAATAATAATTATATAAGTAAATAAATACATAAGTTCATAAAATAGAATTAATTAAATATTAGATATTATATTTTTATTATAAATATTTTAATAACATTAATATAATTTAATTTTTAAATAAATATAAATTACTTTAATTTATATATATATATATATATATATTTCTATTAATATATTATCTTATATCATTTTACAATTTCAGCTAATTTAATTACTAATTTTGCAAAATATTTCTTGTATAGTCAGTTAGTTTATTTACTATTAGTTATCTTATAAGTTATCAACTAACTTATTAGTTACTTATGTAAAATAGAGCTAAAGTTCCCTAGGTGTTTATAGTAAGGTTTTCCATTCATATTACAACATGTGTATTAATTATTTTATTATAATTATAAAATTAATAGTTATTATAATTTTTAAATTGAAATTATTAATAGTTAATAGAATAATTAATACAAATATTATAATTTAATTAGAGAACCTTATAACAATTACATACAAAACTTTATTTAAGTTTTATCTATTTCATAATTATGTGCTTCTTCAATTGTAATTTCATTTGTTAGGTATGGCATTATAATTAATGGATAATAAGTTGGTCGGGGATTGTTTGCTTTACTACCATTTTGATTAAAACAAGTAAATATAATCAGAGCAAAAATAAATAAATTTATTCCTCCTATATCTTCTTCAAAAAAGTTGTAAAGTATCTTTTCTTATTTATTTTAAATGTTCAATATTTTAACATTGCAACATTCTTTGAGACTTAGGATATTCTATAATTATTTTAATAATATTTGTCTCAATGTAATAATTAATTATTTGTGGTGAATATGGTTAAGGTGAGATTTTGTGCATAAAAAATAGAATTTTATGGTAAAAATAAGAATTAAATTAATTATAAAATTGTGTAAAATTAGAATTTATTTTATTTGTTTGTTTCATTAATATTTTATAGTTAATAAATCATTATGGGTATGTTTAGGATAAGAATTTGATTGAGAAAAATGGAATTTTGCGATGAAAATAGAAAGCGTTAAATTAATCAAAGGTTATTGTAAAGTTAGAATTGAATAAATGTACATGGAGGAGATTTTGGAGTAGTATAAAGTTAAAATTGAATAAATGCATATGGAGGAGATTTTAGAGTAGTATTCCTATTTTACCCTTGGATGCCCTCGATATTTACAAAATTACCCCTAGCCATTTTTAAGCATTAAAATTATCTAGATCCTTCCATTTTTTTCCACTCAACCACCATCAACTCTCCCCTTCCTTAGCCTCTTTCATTTCCAAATCCAAGTTATTCTGGGAACATTATATTACAATCACTAGTGATCCATCATAATCTCCAAACAACTCAAGGTAATTCCAAGCTAGCTCAAAATTCTAGTTAAAATACCTTTTTAGATTTTATTATATAATGGATTTTAAGGACTATAACTAAACTTTTTGCAAATTTGCATGGTTGAAGACGAGCCAAATCCTCTCCTAACTTTTCTTTATCTCTTCCATTATCGAGTAAGTTGATAATCTACTTAGAATAATTAATTTTGTTATTTGTTAGTAAATTAGGTATTTATATTGATTTCTATGAATATTGGTGTTTAATTATATAATTATGTTAATAGAATTGTTTGTTTAAGTATTGTGAGTTAAGAAATGTTAAGAAAAGGTTATTTAGTGTTTTATTGAGTTAAAATTAATGCTTGAATGATTTTGGGTTAAGATTTACTTATAGTTCAATGATTATGGAAAATTCTAGAAATTCTAGAAGTAGTGTCCAAATATTATACTCAAACATAAGCTTGGAACTCACTTTTCAAGTGGTTGTATTTAACTATTATATGTAAATATTTTAAGAAGTATTCATTTTTGAATCCAACCATTTGAGTATTGCACTCAATTATAGTCACTCTAAGGCTAATAACCAACTACCATGTTTGAACACCACAAGAAGAAATACCCTTTACCTCAAAGTATTTGACTATTGTTGTTGAATACAAACCCTATAAGATTTTCATATCCAACTATAGTAGTTAAGTACCCTTGTCACTAGTCTTATGGGATTTTATTGACAATATTATAAAGATTTTAGAAAGCTTTAAAATTTATGTCATATGAAATTGAATTTATATGCAAATAGTTATGAGTTGGAATTGTTCTATTTGTCATATATGTTAATGTGCTATGATAACTTAAATTGATATGAATCGTAAAGGCATTTGGCTAGTTCTTAAATGTGCTTGAGTTGCTTTGTAATTATAGCAAATGCTTATTGGTTGTGATTATGATTAATATTGTGATGCATCATAATAGGGACAAGTTATTGATTGGAAATGTGAACCAAAGAGATTGTTATGGAAATATTGTAAAATGATGTGAAATTAAAAGTTTATGAACAATTAAGGTGCTTGAAGGATAAGATTGAGTTTGTGAATGGCTAAGGTTGAAGGGAGACCTAATGAGGTTTATTTACTTCCTTATATATTTATATTAGTACTAAAACCTAGGTTTTCCTTATATGAGTAATTTTAGTAAGTGCTAAGGATTGTCACCATATATTTCATGCTAAGTGCTTGTGTCACATCATACGTTATAGCTCACCCAAGTGCACATAAGGAATAGGCTAAAAGAATAGTAGGCAAACTAATCGACTAGGAAAGATAAAAGTATCCCCTTGACACTAAATTTAGTTGATATTACATATTGCTTATATGTTTTCTATGAATGTGAATGATGTTTGAAATAAATATTTAGTATTGCTTATTCTTGTTATTTAATATTACTTGTTTTTGTTAGTAAACAAAAATGCTATGTGGTTTATGAACTAAGAAATTAGTTATGATGGGGGTGTTGTTAATTATAAATACATGTATAGTATAAAAATAGTTACATAATTGTGTATGCTTCTTTTTTTTCTTTTTTTTGGTAATTCCAAAGGGCTTAAGCCCAAAAAAAAGAAATAAAAATACAAAAAGAGATCATTAAAAATAGTTATATGAATGTGAATGATGTTTGAAATAAATATTTAGTATTGTTTATTCTTGTTATTCAATATTACTTGTTTTTGTCAGTAAACAAAAATGCTATGTGGTTTATGAACTAAGAAATTGGTTATGATGGGGGTGTTGTTAATTATAAATACATGTATAGTATAAAAATAGTTACATAATTGTATATACTTCTTTTTTTTTCTTTTTTTTGGTAATTCCAAAAGGCCTAAGCCCAAAAAAAGAAATAAAAATACAAAAAGAGATCATTAAAAATAGTTACATGAATGTGAATGATGTTTGAAATAAATATTTAGTATTGCTTATTCTTGTTATTCAATATTGTTTTTGTCAGTAAACAAAAATGCTATGTGGTTTATGAACTAAGAAATTGGTTATGATAGGGGTGTTGTTAATTATAAATACATGTATAGTATAAAAATAGTTACATAATTGTGTATACTTCTTTTTTTTCTTTTTTTTTGGTAATTCCAAAGGGCCTAAGCCCAAAAAAAGAAATAAAAATACAAAAAGAGATCATTAACAGGTAACTTCTTTGACCCTCGTAACATTAGCAAGGAGATAAATCTTTAACTCTATAAGAGGTTTATCCAAAATGTGAAGATCAAAACCTTTCTTAATACCCATATTCGTTAACTAGTCTATACACCTATTCTCTTCTTTGTAAATATGTTGAATTTAAACATTTAACCTAGCACCCAATAGATTTCTTACAGCAGCTAAGAGTGCCGAGTTCATACTTGAACTTTTAGTAGTCTTATTCAAACACTAGATAAGGCACAAAAAGTCATTTTTCAAGATAATATTCTTTAAATTAAGAGATCAAGCTAAATGCAATCTTTCATAAATGCCCCATAATTCAGCTTTATTAGCATTATAACTTCTTAATCCTTTATAAAACCTATGAATCCATTACCCATCATAACCTCTTAGAAAACCTCCATACCTGGCCACCATGGTCCTTTCTTTCACTGCTTCATTTATATTGAGAAGAACCTATCCACTTAGAGGACTTTATCGAGAAACTTGAATAAAGATTAACTCTCTTTGATAGGGCACTTGTTGTTAATTGTAACTTTCCACAAATTCATTAGCATAAAAGATAATAATCTTCATAGGATTATGGGGTTTACTAAAACAAGGATTAAACACCCTTTTATTTCACTATTCTCGTACTTTTAACATTGTTATTCCCCATATAATGCCTCATTCCATATTAGAATTCCTTCCATCCAAGCCATTTAGGTTATTGTAATCCATTCCTCTAGTTCCTAATGAAAAATTAGATAATAACTTCTAGTTTAATGAGCTCTTTCCAAATATAAGTAGTCTTTGTACAGTCATGAAGACAATGTAATGTCATCTCTATTTGAGTAAGACATTTTCCACAGTGAGGAGAAGCTTATTGCCATATACTTTTTTTTTTTTGTAAGTAGTTTATTGTGAAGAATACATCAGATTAGCATTCTCACCTTTTAAAGGCCTTTCCAACTTTAGATTACTTTCTATGCTTTTTTTTATGATGCCATAAATGCTAAGCTAAAGACATATAAGGACTTTTAACATTGAAAATACCTACATTATATTTCTAATATAAAAAATTTACATCGCCTAGTGTTTCATGTTTTACATCAAACTTTGAGTTACAGGATCAACGAATTGATTTAATAAATTCTAGTTTCAATTTCTATCTTGCTTGACTTGCTTAACCATAATTACAGCCTCTAACGATTGTAGAATATCCTATATCACCAAGTCTTTCATCATTTAGTGTGTTTCTAACCAGCAATTATCCCAAAAATTAACTGAACGCCTATTTGCTAGAATTTAGTGATATTGCACAAATAATGAGGCTAAAGATCAGTTAAAATTTTCCATAATATTGAGTCTAATTTTTTACTAACCACATTTTTAGCCAAATTACATCCTTTTCCATATTTAGCAATTAATGTTTGACCCTATAAATCCTTCTCCCCACTATAAAGTTTAGCACGCCATTTTAACAAAGACCTTATTCATTATCTCCATTTATCTTAATCCCAATCCTCCATACTCTTTTTATTGGCAGATGATATTTTAAGTAACTGAATGGTATTTTTGTTCATCTACTTCGTGACCTTATGAAAATACTCTTTGTAATTTCTCTATTTGTAGACAAACACTCTTTAGAATTTTTTTTCCACTTATATAATATAAGTAGGAAAGGTAGTAATAACTGAAGAGATAATCGTAGTTGTCTTAGCTATTAACAAGCTTTTCTATTTCCAACCTTTTAATTTTCTAGCAACCTTATCAGTTAAGTTATCAAAGTTTATTCTTCCATATTTCTTGTGTCTTAGTTTCACACTTAGATATCTCCTAATATCATCAGTTGTTTGAAACCTACAACAACCTAAAATTTTATTAGCAACAACATTTTTTACTTTCTTCAAGAAAGGAGATGGGGTTTTTTTTTGCATTCACCTTTTCTCAAGAAAGCAAACAAAAAATATCTAAATTATGTTTCATACAATTTATTTGTTAAGTAATTGCTTTTGTAAAAAGGAGAATATCATCGGTAAAAAGAAGATGTGAAATGATAGCTCCTGCTTGATTAGCTTTAATTCCCTTTTGGTGTCCATTATTCACTTCTTTCTAAATGATATGAGATAACAAATCCATGCAAAGGATAAATAAATAAGGAGATAGAGGATCCCCTTAATGTAAACCTCTAATTGGACTGAATGCATTTCCTTGACTTTTATTCCACAAGATTCTCATCAAAGCACTACTAACACATTTCATAATAGTAGAAATATAGATGACTAATCATCTATATTTTGGATAACACCAATTTAAGAAAATTATAGTTAATATGGTCATATGCTTTCTCCAAAACCACTTTAAAACCATATAACTTTTTCTATTTTATGAATTTTTCATAGAGTGTAACATTTCATTAGCAATTATAATGTTATGATAAAAACATCTTCCCAACACGAAGCTAGCTTGGAAGGGAGAGATAATTAATGCTAGAAAGGGTTTTATTCTACTTACGATAACTTTCATAATGTATCTATATGTCATATTACAAAGTGAAATTAGTCTAAATTGGGAAATAAATTTAGGTTTATCTACTTTTAGGAATTAAAATGAGAAGAGTGGAATTAATATTTGCTATGTCTCTTTAACCCTTCATTACCTTCTTTACTAATCAACCAAAAAATAGCCCAAGCACTATCTAATTAGATTGATAACATAAAGTAGGTAAACCATCTGAACCTAAAGCTTTAGTAGCACCTATATCAAACATTGCTTTTTTTATTGTAAATTCATATGCTTGTCTAGTTAGCTATTTGACATGATCTTTTAGAATTTTTGGGTAATCAAAACCCCACAAATCACTAGAAATCCTTCCTTGATCTTTAAAGAATAAATTGTGGAAAAAATTGATAACTATTTGTTTAATAGTGGATTAATCCTTTACCAAATCTCTATCCTTATTTCTAAACATAGTCCTTTATTCCTTCTTTTTCTCATCACCATTTTTTGTATGGTAGTACTTTCTATTTCTATCATCATTAATGATCTACCTAGCCCTCAATTTTTGATGCCACAATATTTCTTCTTTCATGAGAATATCACCTAGTTCCTTTTGGAGATCTTTTCTAAATTATCAAGAAAAGGATTCTAATTAGTTTTCAAAGCTCTCTATGTACCCTTGATATAGGTCAGAAGAATCTTTTTCTTACTTTAATATTTCCAGAAACATTTTTGTTTCAATTTTGAATCTTTGGAATAAAATTAACTATTGCCTTACTGAATCTACCTTTCCATCCTAAGTGCTTTTTAAAAAATCATTGTAATTATTGTGATATGTCCATGCAATTTTAAAACAAAAAGGTCTTTCTTCTTTGTTCCAACAATATCACACAAGTCCATTAAAATTGGATGATGATTGAAATAAATTATACTTAAAGTATTAACAACAACATCACTAAAAAACATCTTTCATTTAGTATTATAGAAAGCTTGATCTAATCTTTCAAAAAGTCTTGAATAATTTGGATATTTTAGACCTCTCTAGGTAAATTTTGACCTTTGGCATCCTAAATAAATCCATTAACAATCATTGATGAGTTTAGTGAATTTATGATAGTGATCATGATTTAAAGGTGCTCCCTTTTCTTTTTATTCCTATCTTTAATATCATTAAAGTCTCTTGCAACTAGCTAAGGAACTATTATTGATTAGGCTAGATAACGAAGATTAGTATGCACCTCTTCCTTTAACTCAATGGCTAGACCTATATAAATTGCTGTGAATAACCAAATTTTAGGACCTATATGCATCTCAACATGAAGAAATTGAGTATCACTTTCAACTACCGAGACCTTCAAATAGTTATCCTTCTAAGCTATCCATATGTTGCTCGCTCTACCCTTACAATTAACTATCAAAATATTTTTGAAACCAATTTGAGCAAATATATGTGTTGCATGCTTTTTAGCTATTTTAGTTTCAACTAATACAATTAAATTAGGTTTGTTAGGAATCATAACTTATTTTAGATACCTACCAAACTCCCTATCACCAGCCCTTTGACAATTCCAAATAACAATTTTACTAACTATTATAAATAAAGCAAGATAAATATACATGCTAATATGATACAGTCTAAAAAGAGCTTAGGCCAATACCATATCATCCTTTAGATTCCTTCCTTTATCATTCTCTTTTAAAAAATCTTCTACTATGGAAACACATTTATCAAGTTCATTCTAAAGACCACTTTTTGAATAATTAGGAGGAACTAATGGTTTTTCCAATAATTCTTCTTGTGCTCTGCCATTATTATGACTTAGTATAGTATGATTTAACATCCTAACATTATGATATGAAACTAGAGCTTTGGCTTTATTAAAAGCCATCTGTTAGATAATTATTTCTATTCCTAAATTTATAACTTCCATTTTCTCTTTCAAAGCCTATTTCAACTCACTCATTTTATCTATATACAAAATGGGCTTTAAAGGCTTTTTTCTTGAACTCTGATTTTTATCAATCAGTCCCTTTCCTTTGCATACAACACTAATAAGCTCCTTACGTCTAGCATGACCACTTTGATTGTTCATATGTTTGGGTTTATTCTCTTTATTTCCCCTTTATCCTCAATCTCTACCATATTATTTTCTTGAAAAGAATCAAGTAATTCAAAATAAGAGTCTATTGTTTATTTTCACTTCACTATGTCACAATTACCCACATTTTTAGCAACTTCACTCTTCCAAGATTCCCTTCTTGTTTTGTGCTTTTTTAGACAATTATCTAAGGGCCAAAACCTTTCAAATCACCATTAATATGCATGTTGTAATGCATCAAAATTGGTGTGCCAAAAGTATATTGTTGTATAGTGGCATAACTAGGTCGTACCCCTAGTGATCCATTAATTTTATCTTTTCTAAATTAATTCTTAACAATATCTACACAATAGTTGAATTATTAATGCAATGAAAATTAGGAAAACTAATGCAAACAGTATGAAAATGCAATGAAATAGAATGCTAAATAGAAACAGAATGTACTATGTAATTTATTGTATGCTATATATATAATTATGCAATAATAGAATGCAAAATTGGATGGTGGTTGGTAGCACGAAATCAAAATGATAGCAATAAAATAAACAAGCATAAAATAGAAATAAAATAGTAAATAAACAGAAAGAATTCAATATATGAAATGCAGTCGATTCAAGGATATGATAGCTCTTAATGTGGATTAATCCTAGATTATAACATATTTGATTATTCCAATTAATTTTTTAACCTTGGATTATCTAAAATCCTTGCAATAATCCGCGAATCCTACACTAGATAACTACTTAGAGTTTGGTCAATTAAAATTAGTAGATGAATTAAGCAACCACCATAACCCCAAAACTAGATCAAAATTAATTTAAAGATAGAATTCAATTGAATTAGAAAATTAAATCAAATACTACTGAAGTAATCCCCTAACCTTTTGTCCCAACATGTAAAACTATGATTAACTAACCATAATTTCACATTCAAACATCAAAAGAATAGAAATCACAAGATTGAATATCAATTATACCAAATTAGCACTTAACATAAACAATCTCAATAATTTAGCATAAGCAATTGGAGAAAAAATAAAATTAATAGGAAGAAATCAATATTACTAATCAAGATCTCATAATTCTTGAAGAGAACAGCTTCACAATCCTTGAATAAACCAAGAATGTTTAGCCTTCCATGGCTTGAAAATAAGAAAATAAAAAAAGAAAGAAAATTAGTGTTGTTGAGTCTATCTTAATGGTTTGAAGTCTAATGAGTCTCTCCCCTTCCAATTTTTTAAAGCCCAAACCTATTTGTTACAAGTCAATTAATCCAATGAATAAATTAGTGAATTCCTATAGGTCTGATTTCTAACTAGATTTTGACCATGAAATCAATGTAATTTAGAAAACCTATGAACATCAAACTTGTAGGCTTGTGTCTTGTGAGAACTTTGGTGCTAGTTTTAGGTTAATCAAACCACTATAGCTCTAAATATGGCCCAAATACAGAAATAGGTTCAGTTGGGACAAAGACATGACCTTAATTTCTTAACCATATATGACTTTGAGAACGCCTGAATTGGGCTTGGACTAAAACATAATAGTTGTAGTTCTCTCTTTTAACTTTCTAAAAATGTAAAGTTTGTCTCAATATGATATCCAAAGCCTAAGATATGACTGAAAAATGAAAATAGTATCAAAATCCAACATTTACTAAATAAATTCATAATATTGTAAAATTGATTGCAATTTATAAAACAAAGTCTAATAAGTGAAATTAAGCAATTGTAACACCTAAGAGACATAAAATAGGAAAAAATAAAATAGTAAATATTTTTCTCATTAACCATTTTCATCTTTCTATATCCTTTATATTATTTCCTCCACTTTGATTATCACCTCCTAACTCCATATTGTTATAAACCTTTTTGTAGCCTTTTACATAATGCCCATGTCTTTTACATTTAAAGCATATGAGATGAATGCCCTTATAAAGAATGTTATATATTATCCTATGAATACAAAAATATGGCAAGAGAGGTTTAGAAAGGTCAACCTTAATGCAAAGCTTCATATATTTACCTCTGTTTCGATAGTAATTTAGCACATCAATCTTTAATATTTTTCCAATTTGATCCTTTAATGCCTTAAGAACATGAGTGTGACAGTAATGAATAGGCAATTTAGGTATTCTTACACATACTGCCATAAAGTCAATAGAAGCTTCATTAGGATTAAAATTCAACAACCATTAATGTATTGTTAGATAATGATAAAAAATCATATAGGGGCCACCAGTTAAAACAAAAGCAAAGTCTATACTATTAGAAAATTTAATGAGATAATACTCTTCTCTTAAATTAATTATTGTTATTACTCTAGTGAAAGGCTATATTTGGTATAACTTATTCCCTAAAGCCTTATATCCAAATTTTCTTCTTAGCAATGTGATGATTATAATGTTTTGCCTTGGCTTTCATATAGCTTCCTCCATTTCATTAGGAATAATTAAAGTAGGGCAATTTGGCTTTCCTTTGATAGCACCTTCCACTATCTTTATTTGAAAAAGATTCTCACATATGGTTTACCTTGTAATTGTCAAAGTATTTGTTTATTGCTTTCCATTCTCAGCCACGTTTACATCATTTTCATCAGTAACATTTTTGGTTTGACTATCCCCATCATTCCCTTCTGAAAAATCCATTTCCATATCATGATCAACACCAAGCAATATGGCTTTGCATGATTTCCTTCGTAATACCTCTTCCTTGTTAACTTCCTCATCGTGTTACATTAATATGTCATCATTAGACATAGGTCCTAATTTTATTCCTATAAAATTTTGTTGGTCACCTTTGATTTTCTTCATGTTACGATCAAGTAGATTGCATTATTTAGTTATTTTCTTTGCAATTTGTTCAGCGATGCACAAAGGGAAAAAAAAGCTAGTAGAGTAGTTTTTTATTTTCAGTAGTGTTTGTCTATGATCAAAGTACTTATGTGTACCTTTTTAGTTAAATAGATTACCTTTTTATTAAGTTTGTGACTTCCTATTTTTATTTAAAATATTTTACTGATTGATCCATAGAAGCTCTACCTTTAGCATTGGCTTTCAAATGGAAGTTTATTGCATAATTTGCATCAAACAATCATAGTAGGAATTAGATTGTAAACAGGGAGGGCTTAGACCTTATAGAAATATTAGTAGTTAGAGATAATTCAAATTCAAATTTCATGATAAATGTTCCTTTGAAATTATTCATTAAATGAATTTATCTATCAACAATCATTTAATGATATTAGAGTTAGGTAGTTTACGTTGGTAGAAATTGGAATACGAGTTCCATGTTGATCATAACAAAATAGGTCATGGCAAACATGATCATGTTTAGAAACATAAAAGTAAGGCACAATAAAGTTAAAAAATGGAACAATTATTTTTTAAAAGTAAAAATGTAGATATATATAATGTCAGTTTAACAATTCTTGATTAGCTGCTTGAAAGAGAAAGAGAGAGAGAAAGAGAAAGAGAAAGAGAGAGAGAAAGAGAAATTTAATGGAAAGTTCCAATTAGTAATTGGATAAACGTGATAAAGTATTAAAATTAAATAAATGATGATTTCTCTATATCTTGAATGTTTAGGAAGTATTCCTACAGTATTTGGTTTCTTTTGAAAAAAAAAGAAAAAGGTGAAGGTGGAATCCAAATCTTACAATACTTTTAATTAAAATTAATAAGATATAAATTATACGAAATTATAAATTGAAAATTAGATAAATTTCTATTTTTTAATTATTATTTAAAATAAATATCAATTACAGGATTATCCTAATTTTTATCAAATTTGAAATAAATAAATATAGATAAAGTAGGGTCTGAGCCTCTCGAATCAGCTTCAGAACAGAATAGATTATTATTGTTGTAGATCGTTCCCCTAATTTCGTGCTATCGTCGGCAATTAGTAATAGTACCGTTTACTTACCCTTTCTGAAAAATTTTTCATTTTGATTAAATACTTAAAAATATATTCCTTACCTTCATATTTTCCGATCAGCGATTGTCGGAAGCTACTATTCATCGCCGCGGCGACGGCTATAGTCACCGCTCAACCTGAATCGGCTCACCCACTCCCAATCTGAAACCGAAGACTCTTCACGTTCCACTTCTCCAGTAATTTTCTATAGCATTTTTAACCTTTACCCAATCTTGATACTCCACTTTGTCTATGTAAATTGAGTTCTGTGATTTTTTTTTGTGCATTTGGTGGATAGTGAAATTCGAGGTTAGCTAGGCTGAGCTCGATTCTGCTCAAGCTTCAAAGTACACGTGGCGATCTGGATTTGCTTCTGCACTCATTTGTACCACCAATTTCGGTGAGGTTTTTTTATTCCCTTTTCTTAGTTTTACTTTCATTTTAGTGCTAATTTTTAATTCTTATTTTATCCGACTAGGTCATTTTTTGGTGGTGTAAATTATGAATTGGATGTCTGCGGATTTTGGGTTTAGAATTTCGATCTGTAAAAAGTCTATGGGTTTTTCAAATTTAGTGGAATTTGTTTGTCGATTTGAATGCTCCTTTTTTTTCCCTCTTTTTTTGGATGTTGGAAGTGTTTTGATGCTGGTAAAATTAAGGAATTACAAGGAAATTACAATTTTAAGTTGCGCATGAACGGGTTTTGAACTTTTAGAAAATAAAGCGAGAATTGGGGCGATCAGTTGCACTAATATGCTGTAAATCAACTCAGTTGCATGACGTACTTTGCGTTGAAGTCGTTACCTGGGTTGGTCTGATTATTATGAAGTTGCTAATTTAAGATGGCATTACTTTTGACGTTTTATTGTAGATTTCTCTGCTGGTTTAAATGGATCTCAGAACGAAAACTAATTGTCTCCTGGCATTGCATTTTCTTTTTCATATTAACTTGTGGCAGCATAGGCTGAATGCGGGATGGAGAATTTGTGATGAATAATCATGTCAGGCTGGTCATAGTTTTCATCGCAAGGCTTCAGTTATAAAACAGTTTAAATGGAAGCAAATACAGAGACTCTTCAGGCCATAGAGAATGCTGAGAAGAGGTTTGCTCTGAGGGACTTTGTAGGTGCAAAAAATTGTGCACTGAAAGCTAGAACGCTATGTCCCGGATTGGAGAGTATATCCCAAATGGTGGCTACATTTGAAGTTTACATTGCTTCCGAGGTTAAATTTAATGGTGAACTAGATTACTATTCAATTCTCGGATTGAAACCTTCAGCAAATAAAGAAGCTGTCAAGAAACAGTATAAAAAGATGGCAGTGTTGCTTCACCCAGATAAGAACAAATGTGTGGGGGCTGATGGGGCGTTTAAACTTGTATCTGAGGCATGGACTTGGCTCTCAGATAGCGCTAAGCGAAGTTCTTATGATCTCAAGAGAAATGGGCAATTGGTTGCTGGAATTAATAAGACAAATTTATCATCAGTCCATGCTACTGGGACTTATAACAAATGTTCCAATAAGTCAACCTCTCATGGTAGGCTTGACACTTTCTGGACCATTTGCACTTCCTGTAAAGTTCAGTATGAGTATCTGCGAAAGTATGTGAACAAGAGACTTTCATGTAAGAATTGCCGTGGCACTTTCATTGCTGTTGAAACTGGGGCAGCCCCAGCAAATGGTTCATTCCCATATTCCCCTTGGTCATATGCTCCAGCCAATGGATATGGAAGCCATTCCTTTGATGGAGTTTCATATGCTCCATCTAGTGCTACATATTATAATGGCAATGGGGTGACAGGATACCATCCTGGACATGGGTGTGAGTATGTTTCAAATGGCTCATTTCAGTGGAGCTCTTTAAGTGGAACTTCTGCAGGACTTCTCAGTCAAAAAGGAACAACTACCTCACGTACTAATTCTTCTTATAATGGAAAGATGAAGAGGGGGAGACCGAAAATCAAAATGGAAGTTGATAGGAGTCATAACATGCCAGAGAATGTGGTCAAGGTAAGTTCAGATATATCATTCTCATCTGCTGAACCACAGGAAATCAGGCCCAGTGGACCTGATAAGAAAAGAAAACTTGTGGGAACCACTTTTACAAATGTCAATGAAGAAAAGGAATCAAAATTGTCTTTGGAGTTGAAAATGCCTGATGGAAATGCAACTACTGGACATGGCCCAAAGCCCCCAATAATGAGTGAAGTTCAGACTAAACAGTTTTCCATGGCACCTGCATTTGATGCTAGAAAATTGTTGATTGAGAAGGCAAGGAAAGAAATCCGGAAGAAACTGGAAGAGGTGAAGTTGGCTTCTGAAGCCGCAGCTGCAACCGCTATTATTAAAGAGGAAGTGAAAGCACAAGCTGAAACTGGTCAAGTCAAACGAGAAGCATATAGAAGAACAGGTCTGAATGTCTCTGGTTACCAATTAGAACCTGGGAAAACTAGTCCAACCTCAATAACAGTTCCAGATCCTGATTTTCATGATTTTGATAAAGATAGATCTGAGGAATGCTTCAAGCCAAAGCAAATATGGGCTCTATATGATGAAGAGGATGGCATGCCTCGATTGTACTGTCTGATCCGTGAGGTCATCTCTGTCAGTCCATTTAAGATTCATATTAGTTATTTGAACTCCAAAACAGATAGTGAGTTTGGCTCAGTCAACTGGCTAGATTCAGGTTTTACCAAATCATGTGGCAATTTTAGGGCATGGCACTCTGATGTTGTTGACCAAGTGAATATTTTTTCCCATATTCTACGAAGGGAGAAGGCTGGCCGAGGTGGTTGCATTCGTATATATCCCAGAAGTGGAGATATATGGGCCCTTTATAAAAATTGGTCACCAGAATGGGACCGAACTACACCAGAAGAAGTGAGGCATCAGTATGAAATGGTGGAGGTTCTTGATGATTACTCGGAAGAGCTTGGTGTTTGTGTTACTCCTCTTATTAAGCTGGTGGGATTTAAAACAGTTTATCAGAGTAATACAGACAAAACTGCCATCAGATGGATACCGAGAAAGGAGATGTTGCGTTTTTCACACCAAGTGCCATCTTGGCTGTTGAAGGGAGAGGCAAGCAATTTGCCTGAGAAGTGTTGGGATCTCGATCCAGCTGCAACTCCAGATGAGCTTCTTCATCCTGCCACAAAAGCAAGTGATTTATAGGCAATGTTGAAATAGAGCAGCAACTATTGTTTAGATCAAGATTTAGCATTCTTGAAAGATAATATGTTAGATTTAACTGTACACTATGTCACACTTGGTTTGAGACCAATGGGACATTAACCACGGATATTTTTAGGGTAAGCAATTTCACTCGTAACACGTCAGAGACTTCTAAGATCTAGGGATTGCATGTTCACTTAAGTTTCTTGCTGCGATACATAGGAAATGTAACTTTTGAGGTCAGGACATATGAACTGCCAGGTGCCTACTTGTAAGAGTATTCTGGCCAGGATTTACTGGCAATGAATTGAAAGGGTGAATTCTTGAGACAGTTGATAAATCCTGTCTGCTATTTTTTGTTGCTTCTATATTCTCTCAAGCTTCAGATTATCAAATAACTCAGATGTGCTGGGCAGTATCCATACCTGTATATCTTCACTTCCCGATTTCTATCTCTATCTCTATACTAATCTCTATCTTTATACTTCTCTATACTAGCTACTAAAAGAAGGATTTTAAGTGACAGGTGTCAGCAGCTGGTTCATTCATTTCCCACCTTCTTCTGTAAGCTTTGCTGTGTTAGAACAAATGATGTGTTGTATATGTTTCATGCTGTTTCTTTTGTTCCAAGCATGGTTATTAATGACATATTATTACAATTCTTGTGACCAATTTTATTTGTCACTGCCACACTTTTTCTGTTGATCCCATCACTTTGGGGGACTTCTGAATTTCAAAATTACAGTTGATTTATAGCACTCTCTATCTGAAAGCTAGGTTCTGTGCCAATTTTGGTTGATCTTCAGTGCTGGGATGCTGCTTCCATTTTGAACCCCATATGACTGTTATCACAATCCTTCTTTCCAATTTTTTATTTTTCCAATGTTCTATAGATTTGTTGCTGCTTTTTTTTTTGTTTAATTAAATATTAACTTTTACTGGTTATTGCTTCTCCCCAGACACTGTTGAGTTTTCTCATCTCTTTGAAAAAATGGACCTCAAAAATTTTCTCAAGTTTTTAGGGGTTTTCTTGGAAGAAGTGTTTTGCATCTAAATATTAAATTATAGATTGTTCATAATAAATGGGTTAAAGTCTTTGATTCTCTCAAGATCTCAGATATCTCTTGCTGTGCTTCCCCTTCAACTTGTGCAAAGCCATGACCGGGGAAGAGGATAGGTTTTCACTACTGCTGCTGCCATTTCTGCCTTTTCCAGTGAGGAATTACAGATGCCATTTTCGAGATGAGGGAGTTGTAGCAAATGTACTTGGGTTACTTTTTGATTGCTCAATTTCCATTCTTCGTTAAGTAAGGGTTTCAGTTTTTTCCCCAAAATTACAAAAACATATTTTCTCACATTGGCTATTTTTTGGGTTATTTTCACATGTTCATATATTTATTTACTTATTTATATTTTTGATATATTGTGCTTTTGACAAATTTGGGCTGTACTTTTGACTAATTAACTTCAACTTGGGTGGGTGTTCCTATTACGTTTTCTGTGCAATATACTTTTAGATATTCTATTTTCCATATTGTCCCTGATCTATTTTTGGATTGACCATACAGTTTTGGATGATTCAACATGAAGTTGAAGTTGGTGGAAGTAGACTTTATTGGTGTATGTTCTAGTCCCCTTCTTTAATATTTTGTTCATAGTGTTCTATTTTGAAGGACGGCCTACTCTATCTGCTTCTTGTGCTTTGTGGTTTTCCTGAACTAGTGTTATGATTGATGTTTTAGATTGGCTATTAGTTGTTTAATGAGGAATTTTGTATGAGATTGATGGAACCAGGGTAGATGTGTTCAAGAGCAAAGGTATGCTAAGCGGAAAAAAAAAGTTTAATAATATTTGGTTATATATAATTTTAAAAATGATGAAGATTCTTTAATAAATGAAGAAATTTACATTTGAGACTTTTTTTAGGAGGAGCTTCTGCAATGTTTTCTGTTTGGTTGAGTTTAGATCTTGATGCGATTCTCTCACGTGTTGGAAAACGTGATTAGAGAATCACATGCGTTGGAAAACATGATTAGCGTTTAGATGGAGAAAGAGTGGAGAGAAGTTAGAGAATAAAGGGGAGAATACTAAAGTATTATTGAATGAAATAAGAGGCTGAATTGTTGCATGAGATTTAACACTAATGCTGTATTTATATAGAGTTCCTAAGAAATAGAAGACTCTAATATTCTTGGACTTTGAGTGCAAGACAAGTAAGCGCATAACATAGTCTAGAATCAATAATAATTAATTTAAAATATTTTTTAATTTAACATAATTCTCAATTTAAGATAATTTCCCAATATATTCTAACACTCCCTCTCAAGCTGAAGCTTGCAAAGCTTAAGCTTGTTATGTAAAGTTGGACTCCTAATAATAAAATAAAACATGACCATAAAATAACTTGATAAACTTCAAACTTCACGTACAAGGAAACTTGATAAACTTCAAATTTCACTAACAACTTACAAACACTCCCGCTGAATGAGAACATTCACAAACTTCATGGACGGCCTGTGAACACTCTCCCTGATTGGAAACATTTATAAATCCAAAACCTTGGTCAACACTTGTAGTTAAACATGGCTTCTAGAAGTTTCCTCAACTTCCAAGCCAAAAGAAACACCATCATCTAAGGTTGGAGATAGCTTCCAAAAGTTTGGACTTCCTAGCCAAAATAAGAACACCCTGCATGAATTAGGCCTGAATCAATCCAATGCTAGGTCAGCAAAACCAGTGACCTAAACCACCTTAAACAGAGGATAACCTCTTCCAATCCAACTTGTGCAGATACGAGTTACCAAACAGTATCCCAAATTACATAAATACACCAAAATCAGTGGTCCAACCCATCAAAGCCAAATGTGCATAGCACCAAACAATACAATTTTGTTGTGGGCAACATTGCTAGAACTGGAGCTATGTTCAATAACTTCCCATCAAGGAAGTCGTTTCTACCAGAACTTTGGCAGAAAAGCTACTCTGCATTTTAGCTCACTGAACCACACGTCCTTCAGCCCAAAATTGAATCTAGTGGGCTACACAACAAACTCCAGTATCAGCACACTGGAAAACACAACCATATCACCTCTCCATGCCAAGACAGCCTTGGCATACCAAAACAAAATAGCCTAACTTGTGGAAATCACACCACCACTAGTCTAAAATTACTTCATCCAACCTTCATCCCATAAGAATCTACCAAAAGAGTCGTGAAACATTTTGGGTTTAACTCAACAGAAAAACTGCATATGTTGAATGCTGAACCAGCCAAAAACTCTCCAAACAGTAGCAAATCACCTCCAAACAATGAAATCAGAGTCACTCAGCCCACAACAGCCCACTAAATAACAAAATTCTCGTCAACAAAATCAAACTTAAACAAACTACACAAACCTAGAAGCAACCAGCAACACATGCACAAAATTTCAATGCAATTGTTGCTAATATATAACAATAAAAACTGAATCCAGAAAACAGAAAATCACTTATCTACACAATTGAACTCAGTCTCAATTCTTCAGAACAGAATCACCAATAAAGCAACGCTAGTGACACCCAAACCAGCAAACCATGCCTTGGCCTTAGAATTGCTCTTGGCTGTCATCTAAAACTCCAAATCAGACTTGCCCAGCAACCATACCACTCCAAACACTTGAGATTGACTTAAAATTGCATATGTAGTACCAAAATGTGCTTAAGAAAATGAAAAAAAGAAAGAAAAGTGAAATCTTGCTGCACTATGCTGGAGTACTGATTAGTAGCACTACCGGACAATGGTGCTGATCACCTAGAAATTGCCGCAGGTACTCTTTATACATCCCAAACCAGCAACCATCCCTAGGATGCTCTAAAGGAGAAACTCAAAACAAAAAATTAGAACAAACCTTACCCTGCATCTCCACCAGTCATTGGAGCTTGCCAGAAACGCCACACTTTTGGTGGAGTCACTGTCTACTAGTCACCATCTTCTCTGATTGCTAGAGGCAGAGAGCGAACTTCACGAACCTTATTGTTGTCGGGGCTCCAGTCAAACCGCTGCCAGCCTTTGGCATGGATCATCGAGAAACTACCATTGGTTATCTGCAGCACGGCTAAGCAAGGATCATGACATTCCCAAGTGTCATGTATCAGGCAGAATTCAATGTCTTAAGTCACTTCTATCACTAGGAAATTTCACCATTAATGTCATCAAACCAGCCACTGCTGCCATACCTCTTCATAATGAGCATTGAAATGGACAACCGGCAATCTGCACCTTATGCTTCAACTCACGACCATCCATCGACTCTCTCAAACTTGGGCTTCCTTATTCTCAGATTGAATTTTAGAGCTAACCATGGCACCCTGTACGGCTTTCCTCCTCATGCTAGATTTAGAGTCTTTGCTTTTCAACTCCATTACAAATGACTGTCTTTTGAAAGAATTCTATTTTATTTTTTTCATTTCACCAAAAGTCCTCTCCTTTCTTTGGGTTCTTTTCTCCCCCTCACCAAAAACATTTTTTTTTCAAACCAAAAGACTTAAACTTAAGAAGCAAACCCAAAAAATGATGTATTACTCTAATATATTTTTTTCCCCTCTAAAACTCCTTTTTTCAAAGATTGGTTTGTTTTGTTGAAAAGTATTTTTCATTAGAAAATATCATTTATATGCATATTGATGAAAGAATGACATGCTACTTATATATGTAGTTTGTTTTTGAAGAAAGAGTTGCTTTTCTCAAACTCTTTATATTTAACAGTAAATAATAAAATACTTTCTCTCATCTTGACATTTTTAACTATATTTTATGAAAAATATTTTTCATCGAAAATTTTCTCTTTTCTTTCACTCAACTCAAAAAACAATAACTAAAAAATAAATAAATAAGCCTAAAAAATCAACTTTGAACTTTTTTTTTTATTTCAATTACCTAAAAAATAAATAAACCTTAATTCTACATCATTGACAATCTGACCTCTTTGTGGTTGTCGATAGCAGTGTAGTTGGAATCGTCCGATTCACGATTCGAATCGCATGGTTCGATTCGATTCTGGAAAAAAACGATGCGAATCTTTAAATGAATCGTTGAAACCTCTGAATTGTTACGATTCGGTCATGAATCGTGGGTAAACCGCACGAATTGCGTTTGTGAATCGAATCAAAGAGCCGAATCGTGCGTGTCTCTATTTTCTAGTAAGGGATACTTACGAAGCAGAAAAGCTGGAAATTTCCAGCGAATCGGGTTGCAGACAGAACCCGGGTCAGGTTCTGTGCGACCTAACTCATAAAACTAAGCCCAGTTTGCATTTTTTTTCAATTTTTTTAGAAAAAAAACCCATAACAGAGTCACGTGCAGTCCATTAGTCCTCACCCATCTTTAAAAAACTTTATTTTTTCAATTTCGACTCCACCATAGTGCCATAACCCAGCCTTTGAAAATTCTGTTTTTCATTATCAATGCTTATATTTTATTATATATAAGATAATAAATACTATTTTTATATATTTTGTGAATCTTACCGATTCACGGTTTGCTTCGATTCACGATTCAAAATTTTAATCAATCGATTCACGATACGATTCACGATTCGATAACAATGGTCGATAGTAGTATAATCTACATGCTCATGATAGATGGTATTGCTTTGATACCATTTTAAAAAACATGGTTAGGGTTTAGAAGGAGAAAGAGTGGAAAGAAGTTAGAGGATTGAGGGGAGAACATTAAAATATTATTGAATGAAATAAAAAGCTAAATTGTTGTAGAAGACTAAACCTTAATTTTCTGTTTATATAGAGTTCCTATGAAACATAAAAACTCTAACACCTTTAGGCATTGAATGCAAGATAAGCAAGCTCATAACACAATTTGGAATCAATAATAATCAATCTAAGATATTTTTTAATGTAACATAATTCTTAATCTAAGATAATTTCTTAATATATTCTAACAACATATACCATGGGTAATGGGGCTCAATATTTGTTTTTATTCATTTATGTATAGCATAATTTTGGTGCCATATAATTTTGAATTTGGATTTCTATAAATAATAGCTATTTTTAAATAAAAAACATGTTTCTTATTTAAATGTCTTCAATTCTCTTGATCTCCACTTTTCTTTCTGTCATTGAGAAGTAGGTAAGGTAGTGAAACAAGCTTCCTCATGAGTTGTCTAGAAAAATTCGTGCTCCTCTTGATATGTGTTGAGGTTATGTGCATTTTAGGAAATTACCCTAAAATGATTCTAGAGTGATTTCTCAGTTTATCAGGTTGATTATTTTTTCCTTCCTAGTTTGATTAGAATTAGATTGGATATATTTATATTAGGAAAATAAATCTTAGCATGATTATAGTTGATTTCCTTAGGCTGATTGATTGAAGATTCTCTTGTAATCTTTTGTATATAAATAGCACAAGTGCTGAGCAATTGGCTCAAGCCATTCCCACAAATTCAGATTGGTATTAGAGCCCTCACATTAAAGGACTCTGCTTCTGCTACAATCTTCTTCCATTGAACTTCCAGCTCTTCCTTTTTTACAAACCCTGAAGTTCCTAGAATTGTTCTTCTGCGTCATCTCTCTCTACCTTTGAATCAAACCTGAACACTCCCAAACACAAAGCTAAACATTCCTAGGCTTCCGAGTCAAACCCAAACACAGACCCATACATTTTTCCATCTCAGAAACAATTCTACATCAGAGCTCTTTACGAAGAGTCTCTCCTTTCTCCTTTTTGTTTGCTGCTGCAAATTGTAGTCCTCTGTTACTGCAGAACCAAATCACCCTTCCTCCTCTTCTTTGCTGCACATCAAAGCTTCCCTTTGATTAAAACACTGTTTCTTCAACAAAATAGAACCAAATTTTCCCTTATTTAAAACAAAACCTAATTTCTGTTTCTGACCTTCATAATTCATTTTCCTTCTAAACCTGTAAACTCCACCATCTGAATCAACCCTGATTACAGACCCAAATACCTTCTATCTCAGAAACACTTTATATATATATATATATTCTGCATTAGCCAGTTGAACAGCATTTTCATGATCAAGCATTTTCAACAAGTGTTCTGAATCATTTGTTTGCTACGATTCATGGAGCGTTTTCAAGAATTTTCAAGAACAACCACCGAAATCAACATCTGTGACAATTTTCCGGCTTCCCCCACCGGCGTGTGTTATCAATGCACCATTGTTCCAAATGCGCACAAAGCCCACAGACCACTGTTCCAAACACGTGCCACGAAGCCTTGGTTGTTGCTTCTCGCTAACTACATCCATGGTCTTAGTTCATCAATCTAAGCAATGAACCTCTGCTTTTAGATTCAAACAGCTAGAGCAATCACTATTTCTCAAATGATATGTGAAGCATCAATCATGAGTTTCTCATTTGGTATTATTTCATTTTTGTTTGGTAATCCTACAAAAATGTCAATCTGATTTAGTATTGGCATCTTTTGGCCCTTAGTACTTGATTTGAGAGCTTTTAATTACACGATTGGTAATTGATCTTTCTTTACCCAATTTAATTGCATCAATAAGTCCCTTCCTATGGTTATCTTAGCTAATGAATCTAAAACTATTGCTTAATTTATTGGTTAGGCAAACCCCTTTTTTCTTTACTACTATAATCAATTCTTAATGTACTTGGTTACCCTCTCAATTTGATTTCAATTAGTGAACTTACACATTTTCTTAATTATTTTATGATCTTTATTGCTGATTTTTTTGTTATACAAGATCAAAGTACAGGAATGACTATTGGTGCCAAGTATGCGTTATAAGGACTTTACTGCATCAAATTAGCTTCTCCAATACTTCATGCTATTAGTAAATATCCTAAGTTGTTTTGTTTAGGACATTCAAGTATTGGAAAACTTCCTAGAATTATTCCTAGTCTTCCAGCTCTAAAGTCTTAAGAGTGCGAGTTTTATCAACTTAGTATATATGTAGTTCATTTCTTAGTAAAATTCAAAATAGAGTTGAGTCTTTGTTCTCTATCATTTATTTTGATATGTAAGGTCAAAGTCATGTTACTTCAACTTTAGGTTATAAGTATTTTATCATATTTATTGATAATTACTCTCGATACACTTAGTTATGTTTAATAAAAGATCATTCTGAGTTATTTTCAATTTTTAAGTACATTTGTTCTAAAATACATAATCAATTTGGTTTAAAAAGTCGCATACTTTAGAGTGACAATACTTAAGAGTATTTTTCTGCATCTTTTTCTTTTTTCATGTCTTCTGAAGACATTCTTCATCAATCCAAGTTCACACCCCCTTGATAAAATGACATTGTTAAAAGAAAGAATCAATATTTAATTGAAATTGTACGAACTCTTTTGTTGCATATAAATGTTTTTATTTTTGAGCATATGTTGTTTGTCCTATATGTTATTTAATTAATCATATGCCTGCTTCTGTTTTGAATGATCAATTTCATTCTCTAGTTTCTAAATGAACTTGTGTATAAATTTCCTTTTTGTGTGTTTGGATGTACTTATCTTGTTCATAATTTCTCTTCAAGAAGAGACAAATTGTCTCCTTAATACATAAAATGTGTCCTTCTAGGATATTCAACATTGCAAAAAGGATACAATTATTCACCAATCTTATATAAATTTTTTACTTTTGCTGATGTCATATTCTTTAAGTTTTTTCCCTTGTTCTCTCATTCTACAAAATCCACCCTAATAATTGGGTTTTAACTATTTTATTTTTATGATTTTACGCTTGCATTTTCTTTATTTCTACGAGACAAGCTTCTTGTTACTTATCAATAATGATCTCATCCAACTTAGGTTGTTGAAGATTTAGCACTAACTTAAATTACCGAAGAAGATTGTGTAAATTCATCTCTTGTTCTAGATTCATCTTTGGAGGCCAATCCTTCAGAAAGTCCTAATAACCTTCCCATTGCACTCCAAAAATGTAACCGTTCTATTCAATATTCATATCTTGTGTATAATTTTGAGTTATCATCACCTGTCTACATCCCATAATGTTTTTTATTGCTACCTTATCCTTTGTTTCCGTTTTCAAAATTGTGCAAGAAGCTTTCTTTTAGCTAGGGTGGCCTTAAGCAATGCTTGATGTGATGACTACATTAGACCTTAGTGGTATATGGGGTTTCGTCCCTTCACCTAGTGGTAAATTTTTAGTTGGATGTCATTGAGTATTTACTATTAAAATTGGTCTTAATGGAAAGATTGATCAATTAAAAACTTGTCTTATAGCAAAAGGTTAAACCTAGATTTTTGATCTAGATTATGGAGATACATACTCATCTTTTGGAAAAGTTGCTTCAATTCATCTTTCTTTAGTTGCCATTCTTTACTAGGGGTACAAATGAATCGAGATGAGTCAAATATTTTATGCACAAGCTTGAACTCGCCCAAATAAATTAGCTCGAACTCAAACCAGATATCATTAAACTTGAACTTGAGCTTGACTCGAATATGAGTTTAAATGAGTTTACACATACTTATTCAAGTAATGTATTAGTAGGCCTCAATTTTTTATGAAACTTAAAATATTTAAATTCTAATTTGAATTTATACAATCTTACTCAAATAGTTTATTATTTCACATAAATTTTATATTTTATTTTCCATAAATAAATTAGATACTATTTTTTTATCTCGTTTTACTTATCAATATAAATTTTTCTATAACCATTAAATTTATTAAAAATATCAACGCAATTTTCTTATAATAATAGTAACTATATTTAACAAAAAGTAATATGAAATAGAAAACTAATTACTTAAACCAAAATGTTATACTTCTTAATGCAACCTCAACAATTACTAGTGTAATTAAATTTTTTAAGCATTATATTATTAATATGTAATGTAAGAATAAAAATATTTTTTTATTATTTGGCTCGTTTAGGTTAGTGAACAATTCAAGCCAAGTAATATGAATTTTAAACTCAACTCATATTAATCGATTTGAGCTCATTTAGGCTCGATTCATTTAAAGTCAAATTTAAATTGGACTTTTTGCGAGTTAATCTTGAATCACTCATGAATAGTTTGACTCATTTGTATCCCTACTTGTCATTGACCTTTGTATTAGTTGGACATTAAAAAATGCTTTCATGCATAGTAATCTTGAGGAGAAATTTTACATGGAGCAAACATCAAGGTTTGTTGCTCAAGGGGTTATGGCCGTAAACAATTTCCATAAGCTTAGTTTGGGAGGTTTAGTACAGTTATATGAGATTTTGACATGTTACAAATAAAGTTGATCGCTTTATTTTTTATAATTCTTCTATTTCTAGTTAAATATACCTAATTATTTACATTGATAACATAGTAATTACAAGAGATGATCATCAGGGTATTGACTAGTTTAAACAACATTTATCTCATTACTTCCAAACTAAGGATCTTAAAAAGCTTTAATACTTTCTTGACATGGAGTTAGTACAATTTGATCTAATATCTCTATTTGTCAGAGGAAATATGCTTTTGGTCTATTAAGTGAGATAGGTATGATGGAATATGAGCCAATTGATACATCTATGAATCTAAATGTAAAACTTATGTCAAATCAGGGGGAGCATTTTGTAGATATCATAAGATATCAAAGACTTGTTGGAAAGTTGAATTATCTCATAATTACTTGACTTGATATTTCTTTTGTTGTAAGTCTAGTGAGTCAATTTCTCAACTTATCTTGTAAAGTTCATTGAGATGCTGTGATATGAATTCTTAGATATATTAAAGGAAGTTCAATATAAGGATTGTTATATGAAGATTGAGGCCACACTTGGATTATTGGATATTCTAATTTAAATTGGGCTGGATTTCTAAGTGATTGATGATCCATTTCTAAGAATTGTGTTCTCATTGGAGGAAATTTCATTTCATAGAAGAGTAAAAAATAAAACATGGTGGCAAGATTAAATGCAGAAATAGAGTATCAGGCTATGGCATTAATCACGTGTGAACTTGTGTGGTTGAAATAGTTGTTATAAGAACTCAAGTTATATGAATCAACTTCTATGTAACTTATATGTGATAATAAGGCCATTTTGCACATTGTTTCAAATCTTGTCTTTCATGAGAGGATTAAGCACATTAAATTTCATTTATCACTTCATCCGAAAAAAGATAACTTCAAAAGTGATCGGTATTATTTTTGTGAATTCTTATAATCCACTAATTGATGTTTTTACCAAGTCTCTCCGAAGATTGGGAATTGATTATATATATAACAAGTTTGGTGCATTTATATCTATGCTCTAACTTGAAAGTGAGTGTTGAGATTATGTGCATTTTAGGAAATTATCCTAGAATGATTCTAGATTGATTTCTCAGTTTATTAGATTTATTATTCTTTCCTTTCTAGTTTAATTAAGATCAAATTGTATATATCTATATTAGGAAGATAGATAGTAGGATGATTATAATGGATTTCCTTAAACTGATTGATTGAAGATTCTTTTGTAATCTTTTGTATATAAATAGAACAAGTGCTGGGCAATTGGCTCAAGCCATTTCAACAAATTCAAGTATACAATTTTAGTTGCTGGAGCATTGGATGCATATTTTATTGACTTTACCTATTAATGGCAAAGGTGAATTGAATATGGCTGGTATGATAATTCTTTTTGTGTTGAGAAACTGGGGAATTGATTTTAGTTTTTTTAGTGATGGAAGAGTGGGAAGTTGTTGCACTAGTCCAGTTTAATGTGGAAAATTGTGATCATTGCTTATTGTAGAAGTTACACTTACTTCAACCATATTTCAGATTATTTGAACTCTAAGTTGAGGCTATATGTAATTTGAATTGCCTGATTAAATTTCTGGATTATGATACTGGCAGTTAAACTTCAATTTGAAGGTCATATTCAGACTGAACCAAAGGATTAAACACATCGTAGTGTTTTACTTTTTTTTTTTTCTCATTATTTTCTGCCTGCTTATATTGATGGACCGTTTCCTGTGCCTCTTGATGATATTGATATGTTCCTTGCAGAAGACATGCCAACAACATTTGTTTAGATGTACTTTGGTACGGCTGTCTGTTGGTTGTTTTTGTCTTCTTTTCTTCTGGCCAAAATCTATTGCCGTGCAATCTTAAGGTACCATCACTTATTTAGCCATTTCATCTTTATCAGTTTCAGTTTTCATGTGGCAGAGAGGCATTTACTCAATTTGCATTTTACTGTTGCCATGTATATTTGAAAAAATGTTTTGGTGTCATGACTTTTAATGTGCTTTGATTGGTGGGAAGGTTTCCAGATATATTGTGGGTCTGTTTGGTTATTGTTTTTAAAAACAGTTTTTGGTGTTTTTAAAAATAAGAACTTCGTCTTGAGTAAATGTTCTTATAATCAACTTTTAAAAATTGTAACTTCAAATGTTTAACTTAGAAACAAAAAAGACAGATAACTTTTAGATGTTTTCTTAACTTGTTTCGTTTTTCTATAACAATTTTGTAATTAAATGAAACTTTTCTGTATTTGTTCCACCAACCACACTCTATTCTTTATTTTTCTTAAAAATAGTTTTTGAAAAAAAAAAAAAATCTAAACAGACTCTATTTGTTGTTCTGATCGGATATTTTATATCACTAGTAATGTGATTGTTTGCCTAATGTTTGGGAGTTTACTTATGTCAATTGAACTTGCAATAATTCTGGCTATTCCTATTTCTTACACAAGGGATTCTATAAGCGATGCCATTCTGCTAAGTATTCCTTTATTTAACATTTTAAGCGGGAGCATACAATGATGCTTGTGTGAAAGACATATGGATCTGGAAGAAGAATCTGTAATATCGTGTGTATTCTTTTGTGTTAGATTAATTTACATGTCTTTAGATGGAATTTAATTTATGTGGGGTGTCAAGGAACTCAGTTTTATTCAATTTTAATTTTTTGAAAGTAAAATAACGTCTGAATGCCTTCCTGTATTATAATGCAGGTTGAATGGAACAGCAATTGATTTGCATCTGCTATTTTGGTATTTTACTTAACCTGTGAAACACTTCCATAAAGAATTCATGAAACAAATTGCACAAGCACAATACTAACCATCAGTCCATCCCTATATTTGACATTGTTGTATGACGTTACGTGGTAAAATATACTGTTGCCCTTGAAACAGAGCCATCAAGTATGCTTGCATTGAGTGAAGAATTGGATAGTAATGTTCAATTTCTTCTTGATTGGCAAAGGCTTGATAAGGATGAGTTGGATAAAATGTGCATATCTCTCTCTCTCTCCCCCTCCCTCCCTCTCTTTTTTTTTTTTGGGGGGGGGGGATTTGGTGGATTTCACTCTTTCAAAAGGTAATAATTTGTTTTTCTCTTGCACGGGTAATAATTTGGAGCTGAATTCTGTAAGTTGTATGGACATAGCTTATGCTAGTGAACCTAGATCCTTTTTTATCCCATATTCAATTATTGTCTCCTTGACAAGGTAATTGATAGGCTTTTCAAGTAGTGTTAATACCTGGGATTGTGCTTCCATGCATACTTGAGAAAATTAGTATCAGCACGTACACTTGAATGAATTGTGAATAACTTTAATACTTCTCACAACTTTTTCATGTAGGAAGTTGTAATTTTTTTGTAAGAAAGAAAATTTTTGGAAAGTTTCTTGTTACAACTTTGAATGATGGAGTTGTGACTTTCTGTGTACTTGCTGCACACAAAATCCATACACTTGCAACTTTCTGTGAAAAAACTAAAAGATTTTATATTAAAAACTCCAACTTTTATGACTTTTGAGTTAAACTTTAAAAATTCTAATTTTCCGAGTAGGTAACAAAGTATTACCCTAATACCTATTGTTGCCTTGATATTTCTGATAGAGTTATCTTTCTTAGTGTAGATAAGAGAGAGCTCTTGCAATATAATAGATTTCCAAAAACAGCTACTTTTGTTTGGGAAATTGATGCGTAACGGGAGCTTGAGATATATTATTGGTTTAGAAAGTTAAATTTCCATTGCTCATCTAGAATCAATCATCATGACAGATTGGACTGGCTACATTAAGGTCTGCTTTGTTATTCTCAACATATTGTAATAATCACCTATCAAATTCCTTTTCTCCTCTATTGTTCATAGTTGTTAGATTTGGGAAATTGAATTTTGAGTGTGCTATGGCATATGGGTTCCAATGCCAATGTCTGGAAGTGTTTTAGATGATAGCATACTTAAGTAAATTTCATCAATGATGTGTGTGTGTGAAATTATTGCACTCTATTTTTGAGGGACGACTAATGTTCTGACATTAAAAGAAAGGAAAGTGCTATGGTTTGGCAATAACTAGATGCAGACCTTGGTCTTTTGGATCTGCTAAGGAAATTTTTGATCATTCAGTGTTTTGGTCAATGAGCCTGTTGCTGTTCAGAGTGGTCAGTTCATTGTTGAAGTGAAACCACAGGTATATATCTCGAGTTCCAGTTTACTGAATTTAGTATTTGCTTAAATATTTCTAGTTGGCTGCCCCATTTTATCCTATCTATTAACTTAAAGGTTTTAATTTGGTCAGAATTGCACAGTTATGATTGAATGTGAGCTGGTTTGTAGACAAAGTGGCCTTGGGCTGCATTATGCTTCTTTGCAATTGTGATTTGTGATCATTGAAAATTTTATGTCGCAATTGAGAAATAATTCATATATCAAAAATGGTCTTGGTAATTTCCATTTAACTTCTCAAATTCTTAAGAACATTTGTCAGAACTTCCTAACTGGTGTGTTATTATTGTTAGTTTCAAGTATAATAAAAATTCTAATGGTGCAACGAGTTCACTTCATCTCATCATCATGGATTCATTGGTGTTTTTATCTGTCTCAGATCACAAAGAAGTTGCTGCTATTAGTTGTTTCTTGTCCTTCCTTTGGTTTTAGTGGCTTTTTTTTTTTCTTCTTTGTTATTATCCCAAGTATATATTGGTGAATGCCGAGTTAAACTTACTGATCAACAGGATTTAATGGGAGACAACATGAAATTGAAATGAGACTCTTGCTCCTTCAATTGGGTATTGCGTAGTAATTGTTGAGGGTAGCAGCTTGGTTGTTTGTTTCATATAGTTATGAGATAATTGTTTTTGAGCATGACTAATTATTGATGATTGTAATTCGCAGCAATGAGGACAACTGACAAATAATAAATGAAAACAAGATTACTGCCCCAACATATTCAAGAGAAATTTTTTTCTTGACGTTGAGGACTAAAGAACAGATAAGATACATACTTTTTGTATTTTTTCATAATTTTTTACCTTTCATATTTTGAGATATAATTAAATATGATTCAAACAAATTACATTGTTCAAACTAGGTTTTAAGAGAACTGTTTATGTGGAGAGCTATTTTTGTTTGGTAATATTATTTGATATTGATTAGAATAATTTGCTCGTCTGGATTATGTGTAGAGAAATTACTTTTTAATGTTAATTTTGGAAATAACAGTTGATCTTTAACCAAGAATCCCAATTATTAAAATAAATAAATAAATAAATAACAGTAGAATCCGGAAGATGCAAAGTATGTTCGTTGCTTTTAGGAGGCTGCTGTCGGCGGTTGGGTTCCATTGATGAGCATCCTCTGTTGCCGTTGATTAAGTTGCAGATTCATGGTGGCCAGCGGTGACCAGAAAAGTGTAGCTGTCTTCTAAGATTTTCCTTCCATGTTTGTACCTTCCTTTTTCCCCCTATGTTGTGGATTGTTTCAATTGTGAACACTAGTTGACAGTCTTCGTCGTCGGAAAAGTGCAAGAATTCCTTTCAGCCAATAATCTCACTTGAGTTTCATTCTATGATCTGAATTTCACTTTTTTCACTGTACTGGCGTGCTGTTGTCGATGGGTTCCAGCACTGAGCGTGTGGGGGCTAGTTCTAACTGTTTATTGGGGCTAAACTGTTTGAGTTCTCATTGAATTGCATTCCTCATGTGTTCCGATTGGCCATTACTGAATGGGGAGGAAATTTCTTTCAAAGAATTGTGTTGACTAGGGAGGGAGTGGCTGGTTGCTCTCTATTTTTCATGAGTTATCGGGAGACAAACTAGACTTTATTTGCAACTGGAGGAGTGAGTAATGCAGGAATGTTTTTAAATGTCCCTGAATTGTTGGAGGAAAAGAAGAGGGGGGACGGGCGGAGGACTCCATGTTTTGTACGAAATCAAGGATAACTTTCCAAAACGCCGTCATGCAACAGTTGTGAGGATGGGACCGTCGGGATCGTCCAACGGTTCTAAAAAATGTGGATAAGGTTGAAAGAGAACCTCTCCTACGTAGCCTTGAGAAGAGTTTTAAAATTACGGTTTCAGCCGATGTGAAGAGGGAGGTATTATAGGCGGAAAACTGTATAGCTTCTCCAAGGGTCGAGGTGGATGCTATTCAAAGACTGTTTTCTCTCGGCGTGGCACGCAGGATTCATCACCATTTAGGTGAAGTGTGTTCACACTCATAGGACCTAAAATTAGGACAAAATGGATTGCCAAAAGGAGACTGGCAGAAAATGCTTGTTCTGATCAGAATCCATGTCTTCAGCATATAGTGAGAAATGTCATTAGAATGATAAGTTTGCGACAATAGTAAAAAGGCTACTTCAGCTCTAAAAGAATTAGGGCGTTCTAGTTCGAGGATTCTCATCCAGCTAGGGAGGAAGAAATCAGGGAAAATATGAAGGATCATCTCTTGCAATTTAGAGAAATCATTAAATAGACTCCCTATTCTAAGGGAAGACTACAATGGTTCTTCTGCACTTCTGAGTCAACTTAATTTTCAGAGGATGATTTTTCAATCTTCAAAGAAGGGCTTTTATAATAGTCTCTGACACATGGAATGTAACAAGATGAAGTTGTGGGGGCGAGGAATGACGACGTTTTGGAAGGGATTGATCTTTTCAACACAAGCTGGGGGTGAATGATCTAGGGATAATGCTATGACTGCTGGTGTTGTTCTTGCAACAATGGCCCAAATGAGTTCTTTAAATTTGGAAGGAACTTCAAATGGCGATTTACTTCTAAATTCACATCTAGATTCAAATAAAAAATCTGCTCTCTATTTTTTTATTTTGATTCTCTTGTTTTGCCTGTAAATGTGTTTCCAAGTACTGTGTGTAAAGAAAATAATATAAGCCAAGGCATCCTTGAGAAACATGATTAGGATTTATAGAGAGGAAGAGTAGAGAGAAAATAAATAATTAAGGGGAAAAGTATAATATTATTAAATGAAATAGAAGGTTGAATTATTACATAAGATTCAACCTTAATACTATAAATACTTCATTTATATATAGTTATTAAGAAATATGAAGATTCTAATATTTTTTAATTTTGGGTGCAAAATAAGCATGCCCATAATATAAATTAAATCCCATAATATTATAAACATAATCATTAATATTATTCTCTAATACTTCCCCCTCAGTTTAAAGCTTATTAGATTAAGCTTGTTACGTAAATTTAAATTTTCAAAAAAGAAAAAAAAATGTAATAACACATAACTGAAGAAAACTTTATAAATTTCATGAATAATTTGCAAACATTTTTTTTGCATAAAAACATTCACAAACCCCATATTTTTAGTAGAATTATCAACAACTTTTAGAGGTCTTTTGCTTACTTCCTTTATATTGCTCCCTCAATTTCCAAGCTAAAAATCTTAACATTTATGATTGGACATAGCTTCCAAAGATTTCCTCAAATTCCAAGCCAATGCTTTGCACAAACTAAGCATGAACCAATCTAATGCTAGGTTGGCAAAATCAACAATGTAAACTACTTTAAATCAAGGATAACTTTGCCAAATTAGATCTCTGTAAACTTAAGTCACCAAATAGTGTCCCAAATCACATGAAGACACCAAAACTAGCCATGTAAACCACCTTATATTGAGGATAACTTTGCTAAATCAAACCTATGCAAACACAAGTCATCAAAATAGTGTTCCAAATCATATAAAGACACCAAAACTAGTAGTGTAACCCATCAAAAAGCAAACATGCATAGCATTAAATAACACAAATTTATCATAGGCAAAATTGCAAGAATTGAAGATAATCTCAACAACTTCTCATCATCAAAATTGTTTTTACCAAAATGCTAAAAACACTTCTCCTTGTAATAGCTCACCATATCACATTTCCACCAACCTAACAATGGACTACAAAGAACTCTAATGTTAATATATCCAAAAAATACAACTACATCACTTCTCCATACCAAACAACCATGGCATGCACAAATCAAAATAGTTAAATACCATGTAAAAGCACCAAAAATTAGATGTTGATAGTACTGAATCCAAAAAGATCAACCAATACCATGAAATAGCACTAGAATAGACAGTCAATTTAGAAATCACAAGCTTAGATCTCTATCAGTGTTGAAATCCACCATAATCTATCCTAACATCACTAAATTACTTCATATATAGAACTTCATCAATCTTGTTTGTAACACCTTTGATAATAAACAACCTATAAGTTGCTTTACAAATATCATAATGAAGAATAGCACAATATGGCATTTTCTCAACATAAGATAGCAAAGTGTCATTTGACGTCATTTGACCTCCTATAGAGTCACTAGAATTTGATTGCTACTTTTTCTAGTTGCTAAGGACCAAACTTGCAAAAATTATCTGCAACAATACTCAATTTTCCTTTAAATTATTGAAACATAATGCTCTTGTATTGCATATTTGCATTCACACTCCAATTGAATTCTTATCATCTTTAAAAAATTGTATCCTTTAAAAATTGAAAAATATCGATACTCTTTACCTTTAAAAGAAGAGTCCAAATAAATCTGTTGTTCAGACAAGTTTTTACCACCAAACAGAATGATTTTTCCTAAAACTCGACTGTAGGGTTTGAATATCAAAGTTACTCCATGCCTTGATGTTTTGACACCTTACGCAACACCTATCATTAACATGCCTAAAACCAACCTGTCCTTAACGTTTTGACACCTCACACACAACTTATCATCAGTGCATGATCCCACATATGACCATCCTTACACACATGTAACTTATATGAGTTATATCATCTTGGTCACAAAATTAAGCATTAAACAAAAAAAAAATGATTGAAGTGAAGCTCAAAATAGCTCCAAAAAAGTCAAATGGAGTGTAAATTAAAGCCTAAAGCTAGCCAACTCCATCATGATTTGTTCAACCAAATTGACATTGAAATACATTTGTAATCACAACGTAGTGCCTTCAAATCAAAGAGAACCTAAAAACCAAATTAACTAAGATATCAATGAAAATAATTTGATTTAGATTAACTTGTTGCTAGAGCTCTAATCAAAACCACCACTAGCATTTATAATAAATCACCTAGAAATCACCATTGGTGCTATCAAATCCCAAAATCAACCACATTGGAAAGTTTGTAACCTATAAAGATACTCTAAAAAAATGTATGGTCACTAGAGATGCTATGATGCACCACCACATGTGCCTCTTTTGCTAATGCATAGGTCTCACATGCCTTTTGAAAACTTGCATGTGTGATGCATGCACCACTTAAGAAGGTTCATTACCCTCTGATGGACTTAATTCTAAAATCTAGTTAGTGGAGCTACCTAAAATGCATCCAACAAAGACAAATATGACTCTAAATAACATTTTCTAGACTTCAACAAATTGTAATTTTCCAATTTGCAAACTTGAATAATATGTTCAAATTTTTTTATTTTTCTTTAGAAACTCTCCTTTCTGTAATCACCAAAACTCTCATTTTTTTCTTTCACTTAAAAGTAAAAAAAAAAAGGAAATAATCCCAATAACAATAATTCTTAACTTTTTTTTCTTTTTTCTTTTCTCTCTCTTTTGTTAAAATTCAAAAACTTACTCAAAAAATAAATAAATTTGAATTCTCCATCAATGACACTTTAACCTCTTTAGGGTTGTTAATAGTAGTATAACTTATAAGCTCATGGTGGATGGTACCATTTTGGTATCATGTTAAGAAATATGACTAGGATTTTAAAGAAGAAAATGTAAAGAGAAGCTACATGATTAATGGGAAAGGTATAATATTATTGAATGATATAAAAGGTTGAATTATTATACAAGACTCAATTCTAATGCTCTATTTATATAGAGCTATTAAGAAATATAAAAACTCTAATACTTTTTACCTTTAAGTGCCAAATAAATAAACTCAATATAATCTAAATTTATAATATTATAAACCTAATTACTAATATTATTCTCTAACACTCCCAATATCTAATATAAACCACAATACTTGCTTTAATTCATTTGTCGCATAGATTTAACAATCTTAAGAGTTAACTTCCTTAAGTTTGCAACCATTTTAGAGGGAGAGGATAATCTTGACCCTTAAGGTTTTCTTCGAAATTTGGGATTTAAGATGGTTAGTTTAACTAAAGAAGAAATCAAAGTTAATATTTCTCCTAAGACATACATATGAAAGAAACAAAAAGTTAAAACAAAGTTAGAGAAGTTAGTTACTATAATCAATTATAGGAAATTAAAAGATCAAAAGGGGTAAAGAAGTTTCATCATGAAGATCCTTATTTAGAATGTAATTGGTTAGGTATTTTGGCTAAAAGGAATAAGGTGAAAGAAATCATAGTGAAAGCTACTCTAGATGTGGTTATGTTATAGGAAACTAAGATAATAGAAGTTGGTAGTTTGTTTATTAGAAGTATTTAGGATTTAAGATGCAAATCCTAGGAGTTTATTCCTTTAGATGGTGCTTCAAAAGGGAATTTAATCATTTAGAATAAGAACAAAATTTCAAAGTTGATTTTATTTAACTCTCGATTCTTGGATGTTATGACTAGTATAAAAATATCTAACTAGTATTAATATACTAACCAAATATCCTTAAAAGCCTTTAAGACGCCTTTTACTCACCTACTTTCTTAACTTTACTAAGAATATAAATTAGCATTTGTAGAAAATAATACCATGTGCATAAGGAAATTTAAAACATAATTTACATATACTAAAATATTTATATAAAAGTACAAATTTTTTGAAAACATAACTCTATACATAATTATTATCAAAAGATAAAACTTTTAACTAGAATACCATAAAATATTATAAGGAAGGTTCCCAAAAGTGCAAGGAAGATTGTCGCACAGGTGTCAGTCATCTTTGTGGGATCCATGCTCCATATCTGTAAATAAAAATTCAATAGAATGAGTATGAGTATTGGAGACACTAAGTGAATGGGTACTTTTCTCCTTTTTCTAGAGAGCTTTCACCATTATAAACTAAATATATTATAGTGTAAAATATTATTTGCTTAAAGTTCTTATGTATCATGTATATAAAGTTTACTAAAGTGAATGGCAATAGTTAGTATATAGATTTTTCCTTATATATTTGATCTAGCCTTATCCTTAGCCACTTAGATACAAAGCCACCAATCTTGTCCCTCCAACCTTTACCATGCCTTTCCTTCTTTACAAAGAATGTAAATCTCTCCTTCCTTATAAATCATGTACAGGATGAGCAATAATAAGATGTTAACATAGCATCATTTGCTCATTTCAAATTCACTGGGTATGGTTAGAATACCTACCATATTATAAAATCTTGTCATTCTTATATGCATTCACATTTTATCATCACATTATATTATATGCAAGGTTGATATATAACTTTTCCATTCAAAATAATGACAACACTTAATTCTTTTGAATGGCTAGCAATCTATAACTCAAGCATTATCAAGTGTATCCAAATTTTCAATCACTTGCAACATTATTCAATAAAAAGTATCAAATACTAAACATGCTAGGTAGGATGAATACTTCCATGGTTTAGTACCTTTTAGGCTCCTAAATTAATTCAAATTTTTATCAAAATTTTGTCTAATACTTCTAATATATTACCACACATCAAACATCAATTTTCTTTCAAATTCCTTACTTTTTGGTATTGTTTATAGGGTACCAAAGTTGTGGAATTCAAACAAGATAATACAAGAGCAATTGCAATAAAACTTCTTTTCAATATTCAAATAACTTTCAATCATCTCTAAATTGTTTATAAAATATCTCTAACATGTTAAATGAAGAAGAGCTTCAATTATTTCACAAAAAATACCATGTTAGTACTATTACATACAGAACTAAAAATACAAAATTGCTAATTCTAGGTAGTTTTGGAGTTGTTGTGAAAAAGGAGCTTTCTTGACATCCAAATTAATTTTAGTTGCCACAAATTTTTATGTAAACTTATTAACATGTTAATAATCAAAGAATATTAATTACTTTAATTTTTATCAATCAAATTCTTACCTAAATATTAGCAAACTTGAGAACACAGAATTTAGAATTTTGTTTTGGGTTTTTATAACCAAAGTTCATACAACTTCATTTTTTATAACTCTAAAATTTTCAAAAAAAATTTCAATTATTTCCACATCTATCTTAATACTATTTGTAATAGTAATATAATAAAAATTGAAATTTCAATAATTTTTAATCCTTGAACCCAAAAAGAAATAGAAACACATTACTAACTCCTTTTGATAGTTTTGTTTCTAATCTCAATATAGTCTTATTATCATCTCTTAAGGAAAAAACTTGATGAATCTTCTCCTATCCATTTTAATACCAAAATACTAATATCATATCATCATTTTAACATTTATACAGTACCAAAATCAAACCACACAATACCATAACTTAATTTAACATCTATAATAGTAAATATCATCAAATTCTTTATCTTTCATGAGAAAACTCAATGAAATAAGAGATAATTGCCACTTTCCTTAAATTCTTGATCCTTGAAATTTTTAAAACCTTTTAAAGTAGTAACTTCATTAAAATAAACCAAGTTTTAAAAATTTAAAAGAGAAGGTTGCCATGAAATCTTAAAGAAGATGAAGGAAAACCTAAGTTATCTTACAAGAATTAGGTAAAACCACTTGGAGAACCTCTTTAGAACTATTGGAAAATTGAAAACCCTAGTAGAAAATCCTAGGAGAGCACTCAATTTTGGCTAAAGAAGAATAGAAAAATTTGTACAAAAATGTCCTTAAAAGTCTTGTTAAGACCTTATTCTAAGATTTCCTACATAAGCTACACTTTTTTGTATTTTTTATAAAAATTTTGATGATAAAAAGCATATGCTTGTATGGCTTTTAGGGCATAAAAATATGAAGATAATTTCCTTAAAACAACTAAAATTTAGCCAAATATAATGTCTAGAAACATATACTAACAAGTGTCCTAAAATTTTCACTTATTCACCAAATTTGCCATTGGTTTCTTCTATATGTTTGGGCTTTATTTAGGCCTTATTTTTTCTAGTTTTTAAAATCAAATTTGGGCCTAAAAAATTTGAACCAAATCAACCTAGAAGAACTAAAATAATTTATTTCAAATTTTAGCTTAATTTTTAGGTTTTTGAATTACCTAAACCATTTTCAAGCTACCTAAGCCCCTAATTTTCTATTCAGCTTTTCTATACTTTTTCTAAACTTAGTGCTAGTTTTTTAATTATATTTTAACCTATATTAGTGCTTAATACGATTTCTACAAAAATTCTAGCTCAATGTGCCTTCAAACTATCTTCATGATCTACCTGAACTTTATCCAATTACCTTACTAGGTTTCTAGTCAAAATTTCTTCTTGAACTTTCTCACTCTATTTATGATATTACAAATCTCTAAAAGGTTTATTCACCCTTTTTCAACTTGCTTGATTTTAATAGGAAAGAGAATTGGTGGGTATCCTCTATCTATGATTTGACTTATCTAAGTTTACAATTCTATTTTTAGGAGAAACTATTGGCTTTTAATGAATTATGTAATCTTTTTTTATGTGTGGGTAGTTGTTTTAATGTTTGTCATTACCTACAAGAAAAGTTAAATACTCTAGATTTACTTCTAGCATGAAAGGTTTTGATATTTTCACTAGAGAATGCAAATTACAAGATCTTCCTTTAGCCAATGCTCAACTTATTCGGCCAGTATCTAGAAAGAGAATTATCTCCTTTTAACTGGATAGGTTTTTGGACACTAGTAAATAAGAGGAGATATTTCTTAATTTGATTCAAGAAGTTTTATTGTGACCATATTCCTATCTTTTTAGAATTAATAAAGTTAAATGGGGTCTAACTTCTTTTAGATTTGAAAATATATGGTTACAATATCCTCTATTTTTCAATCTTGTAAAGGATTAGTGGGCAAAATGTCCAATAGAAGGATTTGTTATTTTTATGTTCATGGAAAAATTGTAGTTTGTTCAAGGAAAATTAAAAATATGGAACAAGAAAGTTTTTAGGGATGTGCATACGAAAAAGAAGGGGATACTTGATGAAATGATTGCTTTGGAAGTTTGAAATGCTAAGAATAGCCTACAATCTAATAAAAAACTAAGGTTAGTTGCTCTTTTTAATGCTTTGAATACTATCCTCTCACATAAGGAAACTAGTTGGAGATAAAAAAAAAACTAGATTCAAATTGATAAAAGAAGAGGATATAAATTCAAGTTTCTTTCATGTAATGGCTTCTAGATGGAAGAATAAAAATGCCTTTTGAGTAAATGAGATAAAAAAAAAGGCCATAAGGTGTTTGGATGCAAAAAAAAAAGAAAAAAAACACTCAAACTAGATAGATTTACTTTCCCTTTCTTTCAAAATTCTTGGGAGTTGGTGAAGAATGATCTTTTGAAGGTTCTTGTTAAGTTTCATCGAAATGGTGTTATTGGAACCAATATGAATTCTATCTATATAATTTTGATTCCTAAGAAGCACTAATATGTTAAGAATTTCAAGCTCATCAACTTGATCTCTAATATATATAAGATTATCACTAAAGTATTGTTATCAAGATTATATAAGGTTCTAACTAATACTATTTCATCTTCTAAAAGTGCTTTTGTAAATGGAAGGTAGATTATTGATGCAATGGCTAATGAAGTGATGGAAGATGAAAGCCAAAGTAAATATTAAGGTTTGGTTTTTAAGCTTAATTGTGAAAAGGACAATCATATGGTCGATTACAAATTCCCAGATAGACTAATGGAGAATAAGAGATTGGGGGTTCATTGGGGAAGAAGGATGAAGGGTTATCTTTCCTTAAATTTTTTCTTAGTTATTGTTAACAAACTAAAAGAATGATTTAAAGGTCTATGGGTTATTCATCAAAGAGATTCTTTTTCTCCCTTGTTATTTACATTGGTTATGGATGTTTTGTAGAATGTTCCAACAATGTATAGGAAAGGGTGTGTGAGAGGTTTGTTTGGTAGGCATAAATTTGTGGAAGTCTCTCACCTGTAATTTGCAAATGTTACAATCTTGTTTTCACATATAAACAAGGATAATTTTCTTAATGTTCTTTTATTGCTTCAAATTTTTTAGAGTGCTTCTCAGCTATAGATTAATTTTAGCAAGAATGGGTTAGTAGGTATTAATGTTAAGAACCAATTTCTAGATGATTTGGCTAGCATAATAGTTATGCTATTTTAGAATGACTTTTATCTTATTTCATTATTCCATTAGGTGGAAATCCTAATTTAACTACTTTTTTGGATCTAGTTATTAAGAAAATCTCAAAATAGTTGGATAATTGGAAAGGTGCCCTCTTTTCTTTAGGATGTTGTGTCACTTTAATTGAATCTTGTTTGTCATGCATTCTTCTTGATGATCTTTCATTATTCAAGATTCCAATAGATTGGTTAGTCATATAGAGAGAAAATGCAATGATTTTTATAGAGGGGTTTTGATGGTAATGGAAGAGATCACTTGGTTAGTTAGGGGATGTGTTTCAAGCCTAAAAAGAAGTGGTTTGGGTCTTAAGAATTTGGTCTCTAGAAACATTGTTTTGGTGATTGAATGGTTGTGGCATTTTTTGTTGGACTCCTTATGGCACTTACTAATAAAGAGTAAGTATGGTTTATAGGTTAATGGTTGGGATGCTAAAGATGCTTCAAATGCAATTCATAAAAGCCCTTAAAAATTCATTTCACAAGTATATTCTTATTTTTTTTCGCCTACTTAAATGTAATGTAAGGGATGACTTTTGTTTCCTATTCTAGGAGGATCGTTGGTTGTGAAAGATTTTTTTTTATTCTTATTAGTTTCTACATCTTTATTGTTCATGCACTCTTCATAATGCTATCATTTCTTCTTTTGTTCAATAAGAAGTATCTAATGTCTTTCGGAACTTTACTTTTTAAGGAATTTAAATGATAGGGATGCTTTTGAATTGTTTGTTTTGATGAATTTGTTAGATTCCTTCAAATTTTCTTCTCTTCTAGACAAACACACATGGTCCTTAATAACATTTGGTTCTTACACATGCAAGTCTTTTTTTTTTTTTTAGTTTTTAGCCTAAAAAATCCTTTTACTCAATTTTTACTTTTCGTAAATTTTTTTGGGACATCAAAGTTCCTTCTAAAGTTAAGGTCCTTGTTTGGATTCCTAATCTAGAAAGGATCAATATTAATAATATGCTTCAAGTGCATAAACCTTATAAAGCACTATCTCCAAATATATATATGTCATGTGTTACCAAAATTTGAAGACTAACATTTATCTATTTTTGCATTATGATATGAATTAGGAACTTAAACTGAATTATTTTTCTTACTCAATATCTCTTGGGTGTACCCCTCAAATTTTAGTTGTTTTTTCATTTATAAATTTTTAAAATTTTAAGGGAAATAAGGATTACAAAGCTGTTTAGGATTATGCTCATTTGTAGTAGTTAGTGTATTTGGTTGGAAAAGAACACTAAAATCATCATAAATAAATCTTAGTTAAATGTTCTCTTATAGGATAGGATTCTATTTATTTCTTCTCTTAGGTTAAAACTTAATGATTTTTTAAGAGGGTTAAGCTTGTTTGATTGGCATAGATATAGGAAAGTAATTTTATATTAATTTTTGAGATACCTTATCCTCTACTTTTATGTTCTTTCTTCTTTCTATAAAATTAATTAAATAGCTTTTTCTTTCACAAAGATTATTAGCATTTAATTGTGCCACAACCCCACTTGATTGTGACCAGCATGGATCTTGATATCAGTTTCCATAAGCTTTAACATTAATTCCTCTAATCTATCTAATAAAAGTCTCCAAATTTTTAAAAGGACTTAAAATTCAATTTAAATTTTTGCCAAAAAAAAAGACAGAGTCCCCCCTAGTTTTAAATACTTCTTAGAGGCCAAATGCCCTATAATATAAAATCCATATATTTTCAAATATGATAGCATCAACATACACACAACGCTGTACAAATCTCAAACTTATACACAAATAAACTATTCGACAAATTTAATGTTGAATCAACAATATCTCTATTTCAAATTTTGATTTTGATCCAAAAAGAATTGCAATTGTCAAATCTTCCAATCTAGGTGATCTTTGATTCTCCATGCATGGAGCATAGCTTAGATAAACTATCTTAACTTGAAAATATTGGAAATAAAATAGAGTGAATTAGATGAACTCAATGAGCATATATCTGTTATTACAAAACCTCGATTCCATTATAAATGGTCATATGCTAGTTAAGAGTTTGATTATAGAAATAAATGCAATTTAAACTCTTAGAATTTTTGTATGTGCGAAACCAAGCCTTTAAATGAAATATTCACCTGCATATAACTTAAGTTCTATACTTCTCATCATAAATCATAATAATTTCAATTATCTGATAGCACACAATATCGTTATAATATCACACACTACACATTCTGGGTAGATATCACAATCACTAATAGCTATTAAGGCTTAAACACTAATAAATCATCTTAATCACACCAAATGTAACATTCAATCACAAACAATTTCCAATTTTACATCATATCATATATCTAGTTGTAATAAACAAACACATATAGTTGCCTTATGATTATAGGGTCAATCCTTTATCCTTTTTAATTATTTGCTAGGAATTTTTCATTCAACTTTCAGAACTCATTCCATTACAATTCATAATTTCTATTGCCATTTTTGGCATAATTTATAGATAATATATACATAAAAGCTCAGTTCTCATTTCATAGTTGTTCATAAAAACTCAATGCAAAGTATTAACCCATTATGGGACAATATCCAGCACAAAGCAACATATATATATAGCAATGCCATCATGTTCTCCCATATGGCTATATCATACATATACCCTTGAGATTCAATTACAATCCATCAATATTTAGAAATACTACTGCCACACTTCTACTATGCACTTTGATCAATTAATAATCATTTAAACAACTAATTTTACTTATTCCATGGAATTGAGTTTATACATGAATATATATGCATAAATGGGAAATTTATACTATCAAGGAAAAGAATACAATTTACAATATTTAAATTATATTTTATTAAAATATTAAAATATGGCAAGATGTATACTCATGTAGTAATGCTAATCCAACTCTGGGAGGTTTTGAAGAATCTATATTCATCTTTTCACATTTTCCTCCTCCACCTAAGATGCTTAGTTGGAGTTTGCTGGCAATGGAATAGCATTAGATCACTAGCAAAGCAAAAAGAGAAACAACAGCTTTGGCATTCTTTGATGGCCATCCAATGATCAGCTGCTTGATAAAGGAAGGAACTTATGTCAAAGATTAGCTGTGGTGGACAAAACAATGGCAAAAAGAGTTGGTTGATGGTAGCTGGCCAAGTTGGGTGCACAACACTTTGGAGAAACCAAGTTATGAAATCATGGCTTAAACTTATTATCCATAAGGTGACTGATTTGAGAAAAAGAAACACCATTCAATGGTGATGCTATAGTAGAAAGAAACAGACGAAGATAGGGCACTGAAAAAGAAAGAGAAGAAAAAGGAGAAGAAAGAGAGAAAGGCAATGGAGAAAGTAAGGGAAGGGGGAAAGAGAGAGAGAAAGAACCATGAGAAAAAAATATGATAAAAAGAGAGGGAGCTAGTTAAAAATAAGAAGGGAGGAGAAAGAAAAAGTAGCTCCGGGTTTTTATTCTACACTTCTTGTCCATATAAGCTTAACTCCTTTTATAAAATTTTAGCCATTCATTCTGTTTTCATGAAACTAATTTTATTTAAAATTTCAATTCTATTATTTTCAATCTTTCCTCAATATATGTATAAATATATTTAAAAGTTCTAGAATAATTATTATTTAAAATTTTCACAATTTTTAAAAATAGTTTATTAAATACAAATAATTAATTTCATAAATCCTTGTACTCACAATTACTAAAATTATTTCCATCTTATAAGGATATCTATATAGAAAATATTTAAACAAGCCTTGAATTAGTAATATTCATTTAAAAATAAATCTATTTCAAACTTTCATAATTCTTAAAAATTAATTTATTAAATATGACCATTTACTCCATTCCTTATAAAAATTATTTTAATCAAATCTTAAATTAATAATGACCATATAAAAAATAAATAAATTTCAAATATTATCATAGGTCATTTTCAACATTCCAAAACTTTTACTATAGAAAATAAATTTAAAATTATATATTAATCAAATAAATAAGTAATTATCTAAAAGCATCAAAATTTATAAAACTTTAAATGTTAACTTATGATAATATAAGTTCTTCCCCCTTAAGAAAATTCATTATCAATTTTCAAGAAATTAAGCATGATTACACAGAATTGTCAACGGCTTATTTATCAATTTAGTACGTCATCATGCGAACTAAACCATTCTAAGTGATTTCACATACTACTTAATTTGAACGTAATCATACAATCCTTCATTATTTAAATAATTCAGCAGATCACTTTCATTAGACACAAGCTAACATGTTTACTTATGCAAACACCTTTAGGCATGCTAAACACAAACAAGTTTCCTAAGCGCATTTAAGCAAGTCAAATACAAATAAGGGCCTAAAACACAATTTAAGATTCAATGTACAATTCTTAAACACTTATCTTATCTTTTGTTTAATCAAGTAAGAAATGTTGTTTACATCAACATTAGCAATTCACTACAATCCCAATACATTTCCTATATAATCATCAAGTGATTCTAACAATTATCATAGAAACAGAGCATAGCCAACAATCTAGAATTAAGGATCTCAACCAAAGATTCAATCATGCAAACAAGCCTATAGCTTGGCTTTATCTATAATTTTAATTATACTTACCTTTCATTCGATCTACTAATAAAATTTATAATCCAACTATAACTCATATCTGTATATGCCTAGTGGCAAATTACACAATTTTTTATTTCAATAATCTTCTCATAATTTTCCATTTTGAAGTTCACCAATAGGCATTTATAAAAATATAGATTCATAATCATATACAAACGAAGCATTATCACAGACATTAGTTTCACACACAACCGTTTCAAGTATTCATCAATCATTCAAATGGCAAACAAAGCTTAAACACATCCACATCAGATAGGAACATCCAAGGTCAACTAAATATCAATATCAAAACACAATGCATAGCAATATAAAGAATGACTATAGTAACTTTTAATAAAAATTCATTGAATGGCCATAATTGATATCCAAGATTTCTCCTTATATCTTTTATTCAACTTTATCCCCCACTACTCCAGGCCAAGACCACCAACATTTTCCTTTTACTACTAACCACTTATTTCTTCTCTAAGGAGGATGTTCATCTCCCCCCATCATAAATTATATACAAGATGATTGTTAATTCTCATAATCACCATTATAGGTAGCAATCATTCATTTCATTATCTCATATACTAGTGAACAATGATAGGACACCATAGGTATTGCATCACCATGATGAGACATCATAGACATCAACTATTCATCTTATGATTGCCTATCATAAGCTATGGTCAAATATAAACTATGCCATAAGGGTTTTATCTAATAAAACTTGCCATTCTCATGTCATCAATCATTTAGCATTAATGAATTACATAATTCATCACATAGTTCTAAGCACATTCTTTTTTTTTTCAATCAACAAAGAAGGAATACTACTTTTCTCAATATCAATCATAATTTGCAACTTAATTTCATTTCACATAATACGAACTTTCATACAATTCTGATTATCCATTTCACATAATTTAATCCATCACATACTTTTAACTTTCAAATCAAAGATAATTCACTAGGGAATAGTTTATCTGCAAGATAAACTATAAAAAGATTCAAATGATTAACAAATAGCAGCTGACATACGCATAATAGAAAATCTATGGAGATCTTCAAAGATGCACCTTAAGGTATAATCAACTTACTTACCTAGATTTAATAGTTGGATTACTCTATCCTAGTTACCACTAGGAACCTAAATCATGCTTTAATACCACCTTTGTCACGACCCGACCTGACCGTGACTACCATGGATTTGATACTAATTTCTACAAGCCTTAACATTAATTCTTCTAATCTATCCAAAAAAAGTCTCTAAGTTTCCAAGAGGACTCAAAATTTCATTTAAATTTTTACAAAAAAATAGATAGGGTTTCCTTTATTTTTGAATACTTCTTGAGGGCCACACCCGTTGTAATACAAAACTTGTATATTTTCAGATATGACAGCATCAACATACATACAACACTATATAAATCTCAAACTTGTACAAAAATAAACTATTCAAAAAATCTAATATTGAATCAATAGCATCTTTATTTTGAATTTTGATCTTGATCCAAAGAGAATTGCAACTGTTAAATTTTCCAATCCAGACTGCCTTTGATTCTCCATGCATGAGGTGCAGCTTAAATAAACAATCTTAACCTGAAATATTGGAAATAAAAATAAAGTGAATTATATGAACTCAGTGAGTATATATCTACTATTATCAAACCTCGATTCCATTATAAACAATCATATGCTAGTTAAGAGTTTGATTAAAGAAATAAATGCAATCCAGACTCCTTGAATTTCTATATGTGTGAAACCAAGCCTTTGAATGAAATATTCACTTGTATACAACTTAAATTTTGTACTTCTCATTATAAATTATAATAATTTTAATTATCAGATAGAAAACAATATTATGATAATATCACACACTACCTATTTTGGATAAACATCATAATTACAAATAGCTATTAAGGCTTAAACATTAATAAATTATCTCAATCACACCAACTGTAACATTTAATCATAAACAATTTCTAATATTACATCATATCATATATCTAGTTATAATAAACATATATATATATATATATATATATATATATATATATATATATATATATATATATATATATATATATATATATATATATATATGATTTTCGAGTAAATCCTTTATCCTTTTTAACTATTTGTTAGGAATTTTCCAAATAACTTTCAGAGCACATTCCATTACAATTCAAAATTTCTATAGCCACTTTTGGCATAATTCACACATAATATATACATGAAAGCTTAATTCTCATTTCATAGTTATTCATAAAAACTTGATGCAAAGCACTAACCCATTATGGGATAATATCCAACACAAAGCAACATATATATATAACAATTCTGCTATGTTTTTCCATATGACCATATTATACAAATACCCTTACAACTTAATCACAATCTATCAATAGTTAAAAATACTACTACCATACTTTTGTTGTGCACTTTAATCAATTAACAATCATTTAAACACCAAATTGTACTTATTTCATGAAACTGAGTTTATATATGAATATATGTGCATAAATGGGAAATTTGTACTATTAAGGAAAATAATACAATTTACAATATTTAAACTATCTTTTATTAAAATATTAAAATATGGTGAGATATATACTCATTTGGTAAAGTTAATCTAACTTTGGAAGGTTTTGAAGTATTAATATTCATCTTTTCACATTTTTCTCCTCCACCTAAGATGCTTGGCTGAAACTCACTAATGATGGAGTAGCACTGGATCACTGGCGAAGCAAAAAGAGAAACAATAGCTCTAACATTCTTTGACGGCCAACCAATAATCAATTACTTGATGGAGAAAGGAGCTCATGTTGGAGGTTAGTCATGTGGATAAAATGACAACAATAGGAGCTGGCTGACGACATTTGGCTAATAGCAATTAGCTAAGCTAGGTTCTTGGCACTTTGAAGAAACTAAGCCATAAAATTATAGCTTAGACTCATTATCCACAATGGCAATTAGTTTAAGAGAAAGAAATATTATTCAACAATGATGCTACAATAGAAAGGAACAAATAGAGATGAGGTGCCAGAAAAGAAATAAAAGAAAGGAGAGAAGAGAGAGAGAAGGGAGATGGATAAAATAAGAGGGAAGGGAAAAGAGAGAGAACTGTGAGAAAAGAAAAAATATGATAAAAAGAGAGGGAGCTAGAAGAAAAATAAAAAAGGAAAAGAGAGAAAAAGCAGCTCAAAGTTTTTATCCTGCGCTTCTCACTCATGTGAGCTTAATTCCTCTTATAAAATCTTAGCCATCCATTTATTTTTCATAAAATTAATCTTATTTAAATCTTAATTCTATTATTTCCAATCTTTCCTCAATATATGTATAAATATATTTAAAACTTCTAAAATAATTATTATTTAAATTTCTCATAATTTCTAAAAATAGTTTATCAAATACAATTAATTAATTTCATAAATATTTGTACTCATAATTACTAAAACTATTTACACCTTGTAAGGATGTCCTTATAGAAAAATCTAAATAAGCCTCAAATTAATAATAATTATTTAAAAATAAATATGTTTCAAACTTCCACAAGTCTTAGAAATTAATTTATTAAATACAACAATTTACTCCATTCCTTATAAAAATTATTTTAATCAAATCTTGAATCAATAATGACTATATTAAAATTAATAAATAAATTTCAAATATTATTGCAACGGCCCTACTGTTCATAGGTAACGTAGAATCATTATAACGTAAAATACGGTTAAATAGTTTTGATATGAACTTGGGATTACCTTAAATGACCTTAAACTATTTATTTTTTTCAACTTATTGAAATGATTTAATTTGATATATGCTTTTGTTTAATTTAATTTCCCAAATAAAGCTGAGTCTGTTAGAATTCTAAAATTTTTTTTAAGTCTGAGTGGCTTCCTTGGAGCATTATATGAAATATGTATTATTTGGATATAAAAAATTCCAGTAATTATTTCTCTTGTATTTTTGCATCAAAGAGTGATTTTTAATGAATTTTTGGAGACCTAAAAGGATCATTTTAAGAAGATGTTATTTTTAAAATTTTTTAAAATTCGACACTTTGAACTAAAACTCAAAATCTAGATTTTTATTCTTTGGAGTTTTGATTTTTTTGAATTTTTTTAATCCAAATGGGGGGTATTTCCTTATTTACATTTATGTCTTAAGTAAATGGAGAGTAAAATGTTAAAGGGGAAATGAGGACATTTACTTAAACGACAGAAATGTAAATAAGGTGCTAAACCCGTGACCTAGTGTGCTGAAACCCTGAACCCATGCTCAGCAAACCCAGACCGCCCAACTTGTGCCTAGCAGACCGACCCGAATAGAAACCCTAAAACAGACAGAACTGAAACAAATGAAACCCAATAGCAGCAGCAATGAACAGAACTAAAAAATAGGACAGAACGCAGCAGCTCCTCCCTTTTTCTTCTCCCTCTTCCACTTCCAAATACACAAGATAATCTCATTTCTTCACATTTCCACATGTTTTCTTCTATTTTCTTCATGTTTCTTGCTGCTATAATAGCTATTTCATGATTTTCACTGTTGATTACGAGTTTTGGGGTTTTGGGCAGAAGCTTCAAAATTTTCTTTTCTTTTACTTAATAAGGTAATTCTCGAGCTTCATTCTCTTAATTAGGAGTTAGAATAGCTTAAATTAGTTAGTAGATAGTAAAGATTAGATTGTTTTAGGGTTATGCATATAGCATGGAATTTAGGGGTTTTTGACATAAGAAGCTTGATAATGAAATTGAGTGTTGATTTGTTGTTTGATTGCTTGCTCAAGGTCAAGGAACACTTCCTAGTGGAATTAGTAGTTCAAGAAGTTGGAAGAAATCAACTTGAGCATTTTGGCCATTTTGTGAGTAGATAATGTATATTTCCACATTTTTATATAATTTCTAACTTCTCTATACTTTGAATATTAATTTTAATTAAATTATTAATTGTCATTACTTTCTATACATTTTAAATCCATATATGTGTAGAGCTCTGGGCACTCTTAAGACAAGCACCTTAAGATTTTCTTGAGTTATAGTAAATAAGAATGATGCTAAAATGACTTTATGATGAGGAAATTGATTTATGTGACTTATTTTGAAATGGTATACTATTGGAATCTTATTGTATAATGTTCTTTGAAAGGTTATTGTGGATAAAGTGATAAGGTGTTGAAGTTTCACATATGCTTGTAAAATTTGATTTTTGATGAGTTTGGAATGATATGATATTAGAGATGTTGAATGCTATGATTGAAAGCCTTGGTGAACTACATACAGTTGAAAAGAGTATGGTTTGAGATTGTTTTAAACTATTGATGTATGAAACTATTTATTTTCAATAATTTCTCATATAACTATTATTTATATATATGCTTAGTGTTTTGCTATTTTATAAGTTTATTTTGGGAGAAGAATAGTTAGAAACTATAGCTAATGATAGTGATGGCGTTAGTCTTGGTGCACTTTGGTTTGAACCCTAGTTAGCAGGGGAGTTACTAACCCCATGTGTCAGCTAACACATGTGGATTGGTTTATGATAGCCTGATAGGTTGCCTTAGAGCTAAGAGCTTTTTAAAATTATTAATTCATGAGTGGAATGCTTATGTTAATCATAATTGGAAATCCCACCTCAAAATGTAATTTTGATGGTTTATGTATTTTAAAACTTATTAACTTTGATTGTGTTTATTTATTTATCGTTATTATATTATATTGAAATTTTTACCATGATACTATGTTTATGATAATTTCATTTGATTAAAGGACTTACTACCTATTTCTTGACCTGAAACTTATATTTTCATATTCTACCTTTAATGAACATTTCAAGTATTGTTTTAATAAATATGATTGCATAAATTTTGTTATATCTCTTAGTATTGAAAGGTTGTTTAACTATTTCTAGGGAAAAACTCATGCCATGGCTTGTCCTATTTCTATCGAAAATTTACATTATCTATTCACTAAGTTAACAACTCACTCTTTTTGTTGTAATATTTTTTAGATAGAGATTTAGCTCCAGGTCCGTCGTCTTCCGCTCCTTAGAGAGAGAGGAGCATTCCCTTGTGGTGAGCCACACTTTGTTCGTGTGGGATTGATATAGAACTTTTGTGTATTTTTGAAAGTTGTAAATTTTGAATACTCTTAGATGTGTTCCATTAAACCTACAGGCAGGGCATGCTTCTGTAAACTTATATGTATGCAATGGTTATATTTGCAAGGATTGTTTGTTTACTAAACGATATGAATTTTATGTTAATATATATGATTTATCAGATGAATGTTGAAAAATGAGAAAGTCCATATGGGACAATGTGTATGTAAAATGTTAGTGTTTATGTTGTGGGCATATACCCACTTGAGTTTGAAACAGGTTACAGGTTATATTTCAATGTGTTAGGCTAGCATGGCCTATACGGTTATATTTTGCCCTAAGGTCATGCGCCGGTCATGGACCCTAGTTTTCGGTCGTGACAATTATCATAGGTCTTATTTTCAATATTCAGAACCTTTAATATAGAAAATAAGTTTAAAATTAAACATTAATTGAATATATAAATAATTATCCAAAAACATCAAAATTTGAAAAAGTTTAAATTTTAACTAAGGATATTGCAAATTGGTTATGAAGGATTTTTTTAGATTGTAAAAAAATAAGTAAAATATACCCTATAATCAATAATAATTGATTTTAAAGTGTTTAATCATTATACTAAACATAAAATATATAATAAAAAATGATAAGAAGAAGTGATATAAATTTCCATTGCTTAATTTTTGTTTTTTTTTATCACTTCTAGTGAAGATTCCCCTGAGGTAAACAAGCTTGGAGAAGTTGGATTTTATCTTGTTTATGAGTTGTAAGACTATTACTAATTTTACAGCTGTCCTAAAAATTGCAACTCATCACTAACCAACCAACCAACGAAATTGTAAACTAGTAAGTTAAAAATAATTTTAATATAAAGAATGATTTATGATTGATTATGAAAATAGTAAAATTTGGTTTCATAGGATTTTAATGGGTGACAATATGTAAATTGATTAAAACTTTATTCGACTACAAAGCTAAAAGTTTATGTTTTAAATTTTTCCTTAGGTTCTAATTTTATAACCATATATCACTATCTACAAGTCCAAGTCTAGAATGGGCCCTACCACTCCCACATGCTAATTAGACAATGCTAAATAATTTGATTGCTTTATAATGGAAAATAATAATTAAATTAAAAAAAACCTAAAGAAGATTGGCCTAGCAGATTCATAGCTTATATCTATGATTCCATTATAGTCATGTGCATGCACAACTGTGGTAGAAAGTGGATAATAACATTTATTCTTTACTTTATTTGCTTTATATATGATGTTATTACGTTTAGGCATTTTGAAGAAAATAAAAGAAACCCTAGTGAAACTTTCTCTCTCTTATCTTCTCTTAAGCTTACACACAATTGTCCTTTTCTCATTTTCCATTCTATGTCATTCACAATAATGATTTACTTGTCGTAGCCCAAAGTTAAGGATAAGAGAAATTTTCTTTATTTATCTGTTTGCTTTTTTTGATGCAATTTGTAAGTGAAGTTTTTAGTTCATGATTTTTTATTTTTTATTCATTAAAATTTTTTATCTTTTAGATTTTTTCTTCAAATTTTGCAATTAAAATTATGATATTATTTATCTAATTTGTCTATGCTTTTTTAATTAATATGAGTATTGTTTAATTAGATATTTGTTGGCTTCAATTTTTCTTCTTCTATCTTTTTCTTCTGCTTTCTTCTTAAATTTTTTAAATATCTATGTATGAAGACACGTTGAAGGAAACTAAACTGAACCATAGTTAACCAAAAGAAGAAATTAATATTGATCATCATTTATCATGCAATCTTTTATAGTTAGGTCATTTATAAATCTAACTATTTCAGTTAAATTGAAAACTTTAGTGTAACCTATGTTAAATTGACTTGTGGACAACCCTAGCTGGTTTCATTAAGAGAGTATAAGTCTAAATTGTAATTGTTCATTTCAATGTTGTACTAAATATTAAAAGGCTTGTACAATGGTTAGAGATATAATCAAAGTAATTTAATTGTAATTCATAACTTTAATGTGTTTATTTCAATAGGTTGTTAAACTTGCTGAATTTAGCTAATGACTAGGTTCTTTCGATTTCATGTTACAATGTTGATAAAAGGTTAATGCATTGCAAATTAAATTGCTTTTTTTAAAGTTAAACCTAATACATGGTTTCAATAGTAAAAGTGACACTTCGTAAAGATTGCAAATGAAAATGAAGAGATTATATATGCTTAAATTTGCTTTTACATATAACAATTATATGTTATTTTAACTAATCTTTTATTCTTGGACCCATCAAAGATAGCTCTTGCTTGATGCAATGGATAAGATAATTGTCAAAAGTATAAGATAATTAGATAATATAAGATATGTTATAAATAGTTAACACTTTAATAATATACAATGTTTAATGCATTATTGTATAAAATATAATTATCTATTATATATTTTAATATCATAATTGAAGACATCATTTTTTTAATAGTTTATTTTAAATAAAACTATCCTTATGATAATTTTAGTGATAAAGTGAAAGGTATTAATAAGGAATGATAGTGGTGGCTGATAAGGAGATGGTGGTAGTAATCTTTGGTAAATGGAGTGCTTGTAGTGTAGTGGTAGCAATAGCTAATAATTGTAGTAAGGAAAGTCATTGTTAATAATAAAGTTATAAGGGCTAGCAATGATAGATACCTAACGTTATCATATTAGTGGCGGTGGCAGGTATGGCCATTGGTTTACTAGTAGTGGTGGTTACTACATTAGTAATAATCGATGATAGTTATTATAATGGGGATAATAGTAGTGGCATTAGTGGCAGTAATGATTTAAATTGGTGGAGTAACAATAATTTTTGCTTAATTTTTTATTTTAAATATAATTTTTTCCTTATTGAGTATCCTTATTCTAATAGTTTAGTTGTAGTAGTGGTTAATGCATTAGGGTAATTGATAATAATGGTTATTAAAGCAATAGTAATGGTAATAGAATAAATGGTGGTAATGGATGATAATAACTTAAAAAAATTAATGGGGTAAAAAAATTTACTTATTTTTCTATATTTTTAATATAATTTTTTCATGATGGAGTATTATCCTTATTCTCTTTGGTGTATAAGTATAGCATTATGTAGCATTTAATGTACAAAAAAAGTTTATAAATGCTATATTATATAGTTTACATGTCAATTATATGACAAGATTTTGTTGTATGACTCTATTACTTTTATACATTTACACTTTATATAATGTATCAAATGAGCAATTTATGACAATCTCATGCATTAAGTTATCATTTGGTGAGTTAGTGATGAGAGAATTGAGTAAAATGTAAGATATCCTATGTTAAAATCTTTGTATTGAAATTGTTATAAATAAAAAATGAAAAATAAAAATTATTTGATATATCATTCTAGTTTTTTATTAATTTGTGCATCAAATAATAACATGAAAAAACACATGCCACAATACATCACTTTTCATTTTTAGTTTTAGATTAATGTGTTTTATTAGTTAATTTAAAATTATATCTTATTTTAAAAAATTTATAATGATGAAAGAAAGTTTAATTAAGTCTTATCACGAGATGCATTACATATTAAGTGGAAAAGTGAAGAGAGGAAATTTATCCCTTAGTAAAGAATAATTATATTCGCATTTCTCCACAAAAAGTTAGACTAGCCACTTTATGTGTAGTTATAAGCCAAGTATAGGAGAAGCTCTTTTTTAATGTATAGTCATCAATCCATTTACTTTAAAGTGTATTTGAAGAATCTAAATGGTAAATAATGGAGTAAAAACTTGATTTTCTTAGCACCACTTTATATGCGATAGAACCTATTATCTCATCCTCAATTGATTATTCTCATGTGAAAGATTTTTTCTCCTTTAGGATTCAAAAACCCTTGTTGGTCCTAAACAAAAGAAACCTTCATGACCTTTCTCTTTCCTACTCTCAATGCTAAAGACAACCATCCAACACTTTCATATCTAGTTTATGAAAGCTATTGCCTATGATATGTTATAGTCATGGAGGTAGATTCTAGTTCTTCTACTTTCTCTTTATTGAAATGTTTTTTTTATTCCTTAGTAAAATTTCTACAAAAGCATAATAATAATTAGGTTTATAATATTATGGGTTAAGTTATCTTATAGACTTATTTATCTTATCTCTAAAGCTAAAGCTAGTATAATATTTATGTTTTTTAGTAAATTCATATAAATGGAACATTAGGGTTATTTTTTTATATAACAATTCAATCTTTTATTTCATTTTATAAAGTAACAATTTTTCTTAACTCCCTCTCACTTCTCTCTACTTTTCCCCTTTAAAATTGTAACCATGTTTCCTAATATAATATTATTTAATATTATCCACCTTAAGCTAGTTAAGTGCTATGCTTTTGGTAATTTGAAAAAGGTTTTTTAGCTATCATAAATAATTTTAAGTTTTCTCTTTTTTATAATTTTTATTTTTATTTTTATTAGTTGTTTAGTATTTAAATTTTAAAAAAATTAATCCAACAATATTATAATAGATAACTTTAAGTTTATTTATTTTTCATGATGAATGTTAATTAGCTTTTGGGTCAAGGAAAAGAAGAGTTGTAGAGAAGAAAAAAGGGAAGAGAGTTATAAAGGAAAAAACTAATGGAGTAAAAAAAAGATTAACAAAACCAAATATTGAAAGTGATTACAATGTTTACTTCATAGTAACCCATGAAGTTGTTATAATTGGTGGATGCTAACGAGTCCAATTCTAGTGTAACCTATTATTAATGGCTAGCAGTTGAGTTTTTAAATCTTTAATTGCTTTGGATTAAGAGTTCTCTAGTGCAATGGAGAGTTTTATTAATGTTAATCTTATGTTGCTAGCATAAAATCTAGCTAATATGTGATTTTCTAATGAATTTGTGGTTAATTTTACTAGTGGATTTGATTAGAGCCCTAGTGATTATGATCAAGGTTGGTTTGTTAGCTTTTAGTTGAGTTTGGCTTTAGGTGATCTTATTTTTAGTTAATTCCTTTTGATGTTCAACAATTTTTGTATGGACTTATAATTTGAAGGTGCTTTTAACAATTTTTATGAATATTGAAGGGTTATGATTGACTTTTTTTTATGAGATTTCATTATAATTTCAATAGATTTTATGTGTAATTAGGATGATTTTCTAGATTACTTGGTCTAGGTGGCTTTTATATTTGTTAGTGATTCAATTTATAGATGGTATAATTGAGTTGTCTAAGCTTAATTTAATGTTGTGAACTTATTTTTTTAGTGAATTTCAAAATATCTAATATATTTAAAGCTTGATTTTAAGGGTTTAATTTAACTAGTGGTAATTTTGTTTAGATTTATTATATTTATGTTTAATATGGAGTGATTTGTAACTTCATTATGCTAATTTGATGCTATTTTTTTATTATGAACTATATGTGAAGATTGAGACTTGTTATTATAAGGTAGTTTTGGTAAGTTTTGTACACAATTCAACTCATTTTGTATTATCTACATTTGGACAATTCCATTTTTTTTGTATATTTTGCTATGTTTTCCCCTTTTTAGAATTAGCCTTGTAAATTTCAACTATTTGGTAGTTTTAGATGTTTACATAGTGCTCGGTTATTATATTTTAGGTATACTATAGCTATTTGACATGAAGAGATATTGTATTTTTGTACTTTTTAATGGGTTAATATTAGAGTTTGTAAGGCAGTTTATTGAGTTCATATTTGAGCTAGTAGAGATGTGATTTGATAGATATTATGAGGAGTAGCTTTTTTAACAATGGTCCAATGAAAATGATTTCAATTATAGAAAGGTGTTGATTGTAGCTTTAATTTTTATATTTTTGTTATGGGCCAAATTGTGTTGTTTAGTGCTATGCATGTTTGGCTTTAATGTCTTTACATGATTTGAGATACTTTTTGGTGACTTATGTTTACATAGGTTTGATTTGATAAAGTTATCTTTTATTTAAGGTGGTTTAGACCATTTGTTTTGCCTACATAGCATTAGATTGGTTTGTGCCTAGTCATTCCCACCAAACACTATTAAAGGATTAGTTGTGCAAAGTGTTACTAGTTTTTTATTAAAAAGCCAAGGAAATTTTCTATAGTCATGTCCAACCATAAGTGTTGATGGCCTTTAGCTAGGAAGTCAAAGGGACTTCTAAAAGTTACGTCCAACCATAAATATTGTGCTTTTGGCTTGGAAGTTAAAGGAGTAACTTAAGGGAAGTTAGTAAAATATTTTTGAAAGTTGTTAGTATTTCTACCAAGGTTTTAGAGTTTGTGAATATTTTTATTTAGAGGGAGTGTTTACAAGTTGTTCATGAAATATGAAATTTATCAAGTTCTCTTTGTGGTTATATTTTATTTCATTTTGATTTTAGGAGTTCATGTTTATATAATAAGCTTAATCTTTGAAAGCTTCATTGTAAATAGGAGTGTTAGGAAGTTAAATCAATAAATAGGTTTATAATACAATAGGCTTACTTATCTTACCCCTAAAATTAAAGGTATTATAGTATTAATATTTCTTAGAAGCTTTATATAAATAAAGTTTTAAAGTTATATCTTATGTAATAATTTAACCCTTTTATTTTATTCTATAATATATCAATTTTTCTTAACTTTCTCTAACTTCCCTCTATATCTTCCCCTTCAAAATTCTAACCATGTTTCCTAACTATTGGCAAACATAAAAAAAGGTAAGAAGTTTTTTAGGTAGTACTTAATCAAAGGTTTAGTTTTTAAATTGATATTATATTAACATGATGTTTGGATTTTTTTTATTTTAGCTTGTATTTAGCTTTCAATTTTGCTCCTAACTTAAAATAATGGCTCTTTATCACCCTTCTTAAGCTTTGGAATTGTTTTAAAGTGTGGAATTATTGAAAGGATGACCTCTTACTTATTATATTCCACTAATTTTCTCTATCATTTGTGACCAAATGGTCATGCTTATCTTATAAGATTCATTAGTGCACCTTAACTTTCTGTGAAAATTGAAATCCAACAATCTCTTTAGTATGTCTTGCTTTTATTCAAAGTATAGACAAATTGGCTTTTACTATTTTGGATCATGTGTTTTAACATTCATATTATATGAGTCTATGTTATAGAAATATATGGTGAAGAAGCTCCTAGGAAAGCAACTAACAACTCTTGCTTTGTATATGATTACCATGACATAAAAGCTTAGAGGTCTTCTTATATATGTCAAATCTATCATGATAACCATATTATTAATGGTTTTCGAGTTGTATTAGGACTTAGAAGTATAACTTATATAGTTATAGCCATTATAGTATTTTTTTATTATTATAGTAGTTAAAATTATTTTAATTTTTATTTTCTTCAATTTTGTTTGTATATGCTTGAGGCAATATTTTGGATGTATGCATTTTTTTTAAATTATTAGTTGTTAACATATGTCTAAATGAGTTTTACAATGTACCTATTGGATTGATATTATATTAAAGGGGCAAATGGTGGTTTTATACCAAATGTACCATTTTATCTATGATGTGTTCAATACCATGCTATTAACTTATAGGTTTTAACAAAGTTTCGATTGGGTGATCAAGGTTATATTTTGGATACTTCTCTTTTTCTCTAACATATAAATGGAAAATTAGAAGAGTTAAAATTGACTTAAGCATGTGGTATGAGTTTGTAACTTTAACATATATCTAAAAGTTTTGACTACTTCTCCCCCACCTAGAGCTCCTTTCTTTCTTGATAGCACTACAACAAATTAACACTTGTGCCACAGTTAAAATCGTGGCGCAAGATCAAAATTTTCGTGGCTATGCTATTTAGCCATGGAAATACTAGTTGAACGATCCCGTGGCATAAGTAAGCATGGCAAAGAAATTGCCATGGGAAAAAAGGTCTTGTGACATAAATGATTTTTTTGTCACGAGTTCAGTTGTGGCTAATTGATTCTTTTAGCCACATGGTAAGAAAGGCATATCTATGGCCAGTAACTCATATTGCCACGAATAAAATCGTGGCAAAAAATAAAATAAAATAATTATAAAAATTAATATAATTAGTTAAAATAATTTTTATATATCTAAATTAAATTAATTATTTAGAAAATTTAATTAGGTGTTATCCATATGCTAAAATTTGTTAATGCTTTTGACCTATATCTAGTTAGGATAAATCGTTGAAACTCTATTTGTCTAGAAATTACAAATTGTATTTACTGAGAATTGAACTTGAAATTTCAAGTTAATGAATGCAATGTCTTACCATTATGCTAGTTTATTTTTTTAGTAGTATAATACAATATATTTTATATAAAATTTTATTAACCAATTGACTTCAAAAATAAAACTATACTTATGTGATACTAATTATATAATAATAAAATATTACATAAATACATATAATAAAAATACACTAATATTAAAATATTTTATGATTTTATTTTAAAAATTAATTTTTTATAAACTAAATTTTTATTTATTTCATTACTAATTTTGCTTATATCCAATTTATCTCTCATAAATAATTACTTAGTTAATTTTATCCTTTTATTAATATTTTTATTAAACATTATTAATAGAGTTATTATAAAATGAAAGTAAAATTTTTACATCTTTGAAGCAATGTTTTTTATTTTCTAAAACTCCTTCAATAAAGGTTAAATTATATCAAATAAATATCTATATAAATCATAACTTTGAACTATTATGTATATTTAAATTTTAATTATAAATTAAAATTTAAATTATTATAAATTATTGAATTTTAATTTTTATTAATAATACATATTTTATTATTCACAAAGATAAGTTAAATCATTCAAACCTTCACAAATTTTTTATATTAATTTTTTTCTCTCATATGTTATTTATATTTGATTTTTATTCTTCTATTTATAAAGTTATTAACTTATCAATAAAATTATAAATGAATAGACTAAATTAATTAAATTATTATTTAGAAGGAAAGAAATTATTACACAATATATGTGAGAAATAAAATTAATACAATTGGAATTAACAAAAGAAGAAAATAAAAATTTAGACTATTTTATATATATCACTCCCTCAAATATAATTTACTCAAAATTTTTTAATATAATAATTTTATTATTATTAAATTATACATAATTTTACAAAACTATTATTTTTAATTTTTTTAATGAAAATTTTGTTAATATTACAGTCATGAATGTAAAATTTATTATTTCATATTTCTATAATAAAACTTGTTATAACTTATCTCATAAATTATACTATTTATATATAATATAATAGTTTTAGTATTTCAATAATATATATCTTTTTTGTTAGCTCATTTTTTAAGAATAATGTGATGTGATAAAAAATAAATTTTTATAATATTATATACCTTGAATGATTTTTTTATTTAATTAATATTTTAAAAATTGGATTGCATAACAATTGAAAAAATTATTATATATGTATGTATTATTTATATGTAAATGTAAATCCTATTAATTTTTAATTTTAGTAAGTATAGAATTTAAATTCATTGAATAATTGTTTAATATAATCTTTAATATATTATAATATTTATTTTATTGATGTATATTAATTTTATTATATAAATTTAACTGATGCAAAGTTAAATAATTATTTATTATTTAAGAAAAATAGTTACATTCTAATAAATATTAAATTTAATACATATGTAAATAAAAATGTAAGAGCCTAACAATTGAATTCTTTCTTACATATCTTAAAGTTTGGGATTTAACTCCTATTTTAATTATTTTTAAAAAATTAATAAAAGTACACAACTATATAATTTATGGATAATTTTATATTTTTACATATATTTTATGAATCAGTTAATTAAAAATGTTAAGTTCTATAACTTTTTTATTTTGATTGATGGGGTTAATCAGTTGATCAATTAATAAATTAATTATTTGCTAAACATCCATAGTATATAAATATTTATATTTTTTATTATCTACCATATTGTAGCATATTGCACTTATTATAAATAATATTTTTGATATATATAGCTATCAAAAATGATATATTTAACTATGATTTTATTCATAAAATTAATTTATGGCATAAGTAATACTTTGTTATAGATAAATTTTTATGACTTATATGATAGAATAAGTGATAATTTGTCACAAGAAATACATACTTGTAACTTAATTTATGGCACAAGTGATACTTTACTATATGAAATATATTTTTATAACTTAATTTGTGGCACAAGTAATATTTTGCCATAAGTAAATTTTTTTCATAACACAAGTAATATTTTGCCACGAAGAATGTGTTCCTGTGGTTTAGTTTTATGGCACAAGTGATATTTTGTCACAAATAAAATTTTTTCATAGCACAAGTAATATTTTGCCACTAAGATTGTGTTCCCATAGCTTTGTTCGTGGCATAAGTGATATTTTGTCATAGGTAAAGTTTTCCTGTGGCATAAATTTTTTAATTTTTTGGATATTTATTTGAATTTTTTTGTTCCCGTGGCAAATGGTAAAATTGCCACAATTTTTGAATTTTCGTGGCATAATTCGTGGCACAAGTGTTAATTTGTTATAGTGTAGAGACTATGTTAATGGGAAAAAGAAATAAACTTTAATTCAAACTATGGATTCAAGTGCTTGATTCAATATAGATAATTAGAAAGATATGTCTATATATAAGATGATTGAGAAAATCCAAACAAAATTATGCATCCTTTTTCAATTAAGTTGATGCAAATAAGAGAAAAGCTTTTATAAGTTTTCGTAGAATATTATCTATTCTGTTATTATTCTCTATTAATTAATCTTTCTCAATAGTAAAGCTCAATCTTAATATATATATTTTACTTAGTTTGACTTTTCAAGATATTTGTGTCATGTAGTACATATCTTATTTTTGCTTTATCAATATTAATAAATTTTTCTCTATTAAAGTGTCTTGGAAATTGCTAGTAATCATTGAATAAATGTCCAATCCCTTACCTAAGGTACCCTTCTTTCTTGTTAGAGACTATGTTAATATGAAAAATAATTAAACTTTAATTTATGATTATGGATTCAAGTGCTTCACTTAATATAGATGATTAGAAAGCTATCTCTATAAGATGATTGAGGAAGTTCAAATAAAACTATGACATTCTTTTCTAGTTCACGTGATGCAAATAAGAGAAAAGCTTTTGAAGGTTTTTTTTATAGAATTTTATGGGTCTTGTTACTATTCTCTATTAACTAATCTTACTTAATAATAAAGCTCAATCTTAATACACACACACACACACTATATATATATGTATATATGTTTTACTTACTTCAACTTCTCTAGATATTTATGTCATGTAGTACAAATCTATTTTTATTTTATTGGTATTACTAGATTCATTTTTGTTAAATTATCTTATAAAATGCTAGGAATTACTAAATGAATGTTCAATAATTTGCTAAAGGGATTAAAGCATGATTTAATAATTAATGGCTTATATTCTATTGTAATAACATTTTCTTTTCACTCATTTTGGATATATAGGTGAAAGTAATCCATTCCTTCATATTATTACAATTTCTTAAAAGATATCATTCTTCTTACTCGTTTATCAGGAATTGCCTAATGGGTATATCATTTTTCATCAAAATGACAAACACAAGTTTTAAGTTAGCAACATCTTAATTTAGATTGAAGAGCTTTCTTAGCATTATGTTATGCCACCTTATATGAAAAAAAAATCATTATAGTTTATTTATATATATGAGATCTTTTTCTTATAAAACACATATTATATGTTACATTTCATCTAATAATATAATAAAATTTAACATATATATATATATATATATATATATATATATATATATATATATATATATATCATAACATTTTCTATTAAATCAATCATTTTATTGTAATATATAACAAAATTTTTATAATATTTATAAATAAGGATATTTAAATAGCTAGATATTATATTCTTATAATTTGTAAATATATATAATATTACCTAATTTGACCATTGATTTAATTAACTGAATTGGTTCAACCTTCATTCATTAGTCTCATCAAGTCACTATTTAGACTAGATTTTAAAAGTTTATATCAACTCTCATTTAACAATTTATAATTAAAATAATAAAATAAAAGAGAAAGACATGTCTCTGTATGAATAGACTTATGTTTAATGTGCTATGAGATGTTTAGAAATATTGGAGGATTAAGCGAAGCTCAAAATATATTACATAGAAAATAGCTGTTATGTTTTTGTATACATCAACTTACCATAGGAAGTATAAATTAACTAGATAATATTTTCTTAGAAATGGAGAAACCTAAGTCAATAATTTAACATTTATCTTGATTGTGTCTTTAAATTGTATTAACAATTACTTAAAAAGCCCACACTTATAAAAGATAATTGTGAAAATAATAAGTGGAAATGTTTCGAGGTATTAATCCCTACATATTCATTACATTATCAATATCCAACAGTTGTGCATACAACTGAGTTAGGTTCTTCTTCTTCTTTTTGTAAAATTCAAGAATCTTAGATGCTACATACATTAGTGTGTTAATGCCATCTCAAGAAAGAGAAAAGCATTAAACAAGGAAAGATATTATTTCTATAAATATGTAAAAGGTTTGCATTTCTAACATAGAGTTTATTTTTGTTTTATTTATTTGAGAGGATCAAGACATGAAGATTGTGTCGTTTAAAATGTTATCTTTAAAGCTAGATTTTTTTATGAGATTCCTAAGACAATTATAGTTGACATTAATAATTTACTAACAATAATATTGTATAATTAATTCAACACTCCTAGTAATAATTCTTTTTATAAAATATATGAAAATTATTATTATTTGATTAATGGTGTACAAATTGTAAAGGATTCTCATTCCATATAAAGGACAACAATATCATCTTAAAGGATGGGACGACCAACAACCACAAAGTGTTAAAGAATATTGCAACATGAAATATGCTATAGCTAGAAATATAATAAAGATACTTTGGCTTACTTAAAAGGAAGTTGGTTATATTTAAAATTCCTTCATTTTTATTTGTCTAAACTTAAGGTTATATTGTAACATCTCGTTGTTTACTCCATAGCCTAATTAAGAGATTCATGCCTACAAATCTTGTAAAGGAGGAAAAGTTTATAGAAGAAGAAGATATTGACAATGGAGTTGAATTTATTACAACTATTATGACTTCTTATCATTAAACTACTTTTAGGAATGTTGTCACACAAAGCATGTTCAATGATCGGAGACCTGGGTTAAACAATAATAGTTATTAGTTTGTGTTATGTGATAGCATCTTTAAGTTATAAGCTTAGATGTGCTATAATTTAGTGTTCTTATACCATGTTAAGAGCATATCTAAGCTTAACTCATTGTGCAATTTGAATTATAATGGTTTCACTTTACATATTCATAAATTTTTATATCATGATATACTTTGGTTGATTTTCTTTATATAGATTATGTTTTCTACATTTTACTTTCCTTTTTTAGTTAATTTATAAAATTATAATGTCCTATACTTTGATAGGATGGATTATGATGTGACTTGTTATCCTAACTAAGTAGATAATAATTAAGGCACAGATAAAAAGAAGAAGTTTTTTACTCCAAGGATGATGTATTAATATAAGCATTACATAAGTTGGCTATTAATCCAAAATAGAAAAGCAAAAGCAATGGTTCATTTCAAACTTCCTCATTATAGGTTGAAAGCCCAACAACACATACTAACACATAAAGTAAAAGGAACTTGCGATGGTTTTTTTCCTTTTCATTCATTTCATTTCTATTCCACCATTCCATACAAACCTCTTAGCCATAAGATATCATTTTCCTAGCACACTTAGGCTTCTTGTAACTTAATGTGCCATTAATAATCACTTACATCTCTTTTTCATTCTTATAGCTAAATGCTTACCCTTGCATAAAAAGACTATTAATCATTATTCTTTATCATCCCTTATAATCATTTAATTTCTTTGTTAACTTCTAATTCAATATGTATTGTTTGCCTTAATTGTAAACCTATACTGGATTATCCTTATTCTACTTCATTTCTCTTCTTATACTAGTTTGAATTATGTTCCAATCCTAAGAAAAGATCATTTTCACATTCATACATTCAAAACATATAATTCACATTATAATTCAAATTATAGTCCAAGTGTCTTTAACTTCATTACTCTTTATCTTTTCTTAGGTAATTCTCTATTCCTAGTAATGAGAAAATTAATATAATAGTTTTGAAAAGGAAGCTAACTAAGGTGGAACTCTCACTCATCTTAAAAAAGGAGTGTTCTCCTAAAAACCTGCTCCAAAGCCTCCTTCCTAAATTATCTCTTAATATATTAAATTTTGTAAACCTTACAACAAACAAAGAAGAAGACAAAGAGACTAAAATGAGGGAAAATATAAAAAAATAAAAATAAAGCACTTCAAGCTAAACTTAACTTTAAACTTATAAAATTGCATAGCATAATCCATAATTTTATTTTTACATGTTTCTCTCTTTTAGAGCACCTTAAATGTAAAATAGGATTTTAAATTAAATTAAAGGACTTTTTTCTTTTATGAGCTCTCAAAGATAACTAAAAGTGAATTAAAATTTTTGTATAATCACTTATAAAATTAATTTCGTGCTTGTAAATTCATAATTTCGTGCTTTTTCTACAACTCTCTTGTAGTATACATGTGTAAGTAATTCAAAATTTGTGAAATTGGATATTATAAGGTTTATATGAATTGAATAGAATGGGAGAATAATTAGAAGCTAAAATAAGAAGGTCTTCAACCTATAACTAGGGAAAAAGCTTATGCATTGATTATTGCAAATCATCCTATACAATCTCTTCCATACAAAATAAAGATCCTTCTTATTGTTGGTCCAAGTGAACAAATTTCGTAGAACTTTTAAATCTATAAGTCCACAATGAAACAATACATTTTAGAAGGCTTCAACTCTAGTTATAGTATGAGAAAAGCTTACTTTTTCTATTGCTGCTAAAATTTGGTTGAAATTTCTTATTAAAAGCTAAGGGAGTTTAGTAGAAAACTTTATCCTTCCATAAGTATATTTGATGAATGTTCATAAAATGTGCTTGTAATGTTAGTGAGATAGTCCATACATGCTTATGAGTTAAAAGTCTAGAAAAGCTTTAGATTAAACTTTTAAATAACTTTGTGAAGATAAGCTCATCACTTGAACATGGAATCAAGTAAACCAAGCTAATAGAATTTCCCCTTTATGGCCTTCAACATTGAGCGCCACCATACTAGAAAAACTAAGTCCTTGGTGAAAAGTTACATATTTGAAAGTAACTTGTAATATCTTAACCAAAAGCAAAAGTTAAGGTTTTTGTTTTCCTAGTAATTACTTACATCCTTCAATTATTGACAAGGATTTGATGCCTTGATAATTCCAAGTTATAAACTCTACAATGACATAGGAGGCTTTTATGAGACAATTTCCTTAAGTCCTAATTGAAACTTACTTAGTTTTTAGATAAGCATCATCATGATTAGTTCATTACTATTAAAAAAGTGTTGCTTGGAATTTTTAAGATTGATTTTGTATGCATGGTGGCTAGGCTTGTATAATTAGAAAACAATTGGTGAAGGCCACTTGATTAATGTTCATCAAGTAACTCTTATACCACTATTCTTCTCTTGTTATTGGTTAATACTTTCCAATCTTGTTGCCTTTTCTAACTTCCAACTTTCCTTCTAAGATGGATTCTTAACAAGATACATTTGTGAATTGAAGTTCAAGAGTGTCATGACAAAATTCAAATAGCCATCAAACATATAATTTATGTATGAAGAACTAGATTATTGGGTTTATCATATATGATCCAGTGTCTAATGGCATAAACAATAATATAGAGTTTGATATATTAAGTGCATAAAGTTAGTTATAGGAGTTTTATCATCTGAATACTAACACTAATATTCTATTAAATTTCAATATGCATGCCCAACCTATTTGTTTTCTAAGCATAACATTATGAATCCAATATGCTAGTATAAATTTTAAGTATTAAGAACTTAGTACATAGTCCTAGCTAGTGATAAGTCCAACTTGAAGAAAGATAACTACTCAGGATGTTAGTTTTTGTCTAGTAAAGGCATTTACAACTTAATATGCAAAATATTTTTTATATTATGTTCTCATACACTCTATCTTTTATTATGTTACATGTGTTTAATTTAATGAAATTAGCCTTGTTTCATGATTAGGTCATTTAAAATGTTATTAAATTATTTGGTTAAGCTAAATTTTAATACTATTTTAGATTTTTCGTCATAACTTGAGTTTTAGAGGTCTAATTGGATGATCTTTATATGTTTGAAAATATAAGAAGTATCTTTATAATTTTCGTGTTGAAAGCAATTTAGCTAAAAAGATGAAATAATTGTTATTCAACCTAACCTTTTTTTTTATTTCTAAGTCTTATCTAAAGCTCCATAAGTTAAAATAATGCTAAACTAAAGCCAAACATTAGCTTAAGTCCAACTAAACAACTTTTATATTTTAGGATTAATGAAACTATACCATTTTAATAATCAAATACTGGCTAGGAATTGAGCTATAAGATTTTGTTGAAGTAAATGTTTAAGTGTTTTGATTTGTAAATAGATTATGAGCTTCCAAATTAAGCAACGACCAATTTATTATAACCCCAAGAGTCAACCCAACTTAGTTAATGGGGTTTTCCTAAAGAGATATTAGATTAATAGGGTTTTGAGCCTCTTAATGTAACGCTTAAGCAATAGATAGCCTTTTTCATTTTTGAAGTTTTCTCCTGTATATTACTATGAATTGTGATTTCTTTTGAAAGTTCAAGATTAGCACTTCTATTTGATTTGATTTTAAAACCTTTCTCTTAATTTCATTTTTGGTTTAATTATATTTTTTTGCTCTTTATTGTAAATGCTTGCTTAGATACTTTGCTAATTATGGCAAGTTAGTTAATTATTTGTTATAGTCTAAAGCTAGAGATTAATTATAATTAATTTTCACTTGTAAATTACATGTGATTGATTTTTTTAAGCAATAATTATATATCTACAATTTTTGCTTACAAAATTATTAGATGTCTAAGAAAAATAAAGAATAAATTTAGCAATTGTCATTCTTAGAATTGTTATAATTAGTTTTAACCTTATTTTGAATGCTTAGAGCTATTATTAACTAGGTCTAGGAACTTATTTTTTATTGATATTATTAATAAGATATCAATTAGATGCTTGTTTTAATTAGTTAATATTAAGAATTTGCATGACTACTACTAGATTGGAGATTTTATTAGTTATGTAATTGAATTAAAAGTGAACTTGTTGGGAGTTTATAAGAAATCTAAGAATTGGAGTGTGATATCCTTTGAGCTAGATTTTTCATATTTGTTTTAGATTTTATTTATATTTTGCTTTATTTAAATTGCAAGTTAAAACCCCTATTTGCTTTTATTTTCATTGATTGACTTCTATCCTTTGAGGATTCGACTTGGACTTACCCTTACTACTTATTAAAGTAGTTTAGTGATAATTTACTATGAGTGACGTGCAATAAGACTTTAAAACTTTTATTAGTTATCTTCATTTTAAATTGCATAGCTTTTTGTTTTATTCATGTTAGTTAGTAGATTATGCTCCATTTACATCTTATGTGTTAAACAAAATTTGTTGATTAGTGAAGAAAGCCTAACCATTGCTACAAAACATTCAAGATATGTTGTCATTAGCCTAAAGTATAATTTGCTTATGAGAATATATCTACACTTGATAACTAGGGGTTTAAATAAGTTTCCTAAGGTCCATCAAGTTGTATCCCTTATTGTTATTCATTCATCAAATCAACATCATTTTGTGCTTTAACTTCCATATGGGTTCTTAAGAGGCTAAAAGTGTCTTCATATGTATATAGTTGCACTAAAGGACTTATTATTAGAATCAAGCATATCTTGAACATTAAAATTTATCCTTTTATAGTCAAGTGGAATGTACAAGTATCTATCATCTTGAAATAGCATTTAAATAGTGTAGTTTTTTCTAAATGAGTGAGAAGCAAAAACTTTGGCATCACTCACAAAGTAAGGCTTAGCCAAGTCAACCCACACCTTTGTATTAAAATGATTTTTGACTTTATTTAGTTATCTATTTATTAAAGTATTTATTTGGTTGTAAGTCTAGTCACATTTCTCTAGCATATGTCATATGTAATCACATGCAAAACATATATAAAAAATTCTCTCGTATTTTCATTGCACTCAAATAGAATCTTTATCATCTAGATTTAATGTGAACCTATAAATAAAAATGCACTTAATCTGACATTAATCCTCAATAGCATATATCTTATGTTCCTAGGAAAGCCTAAAGTGCAATCAATTCATTTCATAATTCTTATCATTAAACTTAAATATTTAGCAAACTCTATAGTTTGATATTCTAAGGGCAAATTCCATGATTGTATTGACATGTATGACATCCACATTCAGCATATTGAGTCTTTAATAACTAATCATAAGTAAAGCACCTTGAATCCACCATGACCCATTTTGAAAATATAAAACTTATTAAAATTCTTATTAAAAAAATGTTTTATTGTCCATTAATAAAGGCATTAATCATTTCCACATCACTTTTTGGTTTCCTATAACCAGTCTTTTCTTTATTAACAATTGGGCTTTTATAAGATTTACAATACCAAGCCTCATGCATGTCTTCTTAAACTAAAATTGGATACTACTTTTGGACCACTTTTAGTAAGAAATAATAAATTCTAGCATAATATAATGTAAAATAAATTATTATTAAAGAAATAATTAAAATAAGGTCCCAAATATTTTAATAGAAATATGATATATGATTCAATGTGATAATTGTTTAAGTCATGAACTTTTTCAAGATGGAACAAATCTTTTTCAGAACATATAAACTTAACTCAAAGGTCAAAAACCTTTTTCAAGGATTTGAAGTACCTTTTCCTTAATATAATTTAAGGTTTTTATATATGATTGGTTCACTTCTTTCAACTAGGCAGTTTTCCTTTGCATGCCTCATTTGTAGGACTAATGGAGGTTATTAAGAGAAGAGTTCTAAACTCTTCACCTCTAATGTAGGAATACAATTGAATGCAATAACCTACATTCCATTCATTAACAATTATTCACACTAATTCTCTCACTCATATTTATGGTCATAAATTTTATTAAGGACATTAAAACCATTCATAATGTGAATAAGGAATCATGTCACTTGAAATTTCATCATTAAGTGAATTAAAACTCTTTTAAAATAAGTAATTAAATCTTTGAAACTATTAGAATTCTTACAAACTACCACTTAATTTAAAAGTAAAATATATATTTATTTTTTAATGAATAACCATGAAAATGAGTATTATTTCAAATCTTTTGATATAAATTTTATATAGTTAACCTAGACTTATATAGAATATGTATTGTCCAATTAGAGATTAGGACTAAACCTTAAATTGCTCTACTTTTCATATCATACATGGAATCTACCCTTAAATTGGTCTACTATTCATATCATACATGGAATCTACCATTATAGGTAAAATTGCATTTTGATTTGATTATCAAACATTAAGGAAATACGCCCTTAAACATTCCATAAGCCTAAACAATTTGAGATTTAACCATCCCTTTCTATTGAGACTACCTTGTATATACACACAAGTGTATACCTAATAGAAAAACTAAATCCTAAGGTATAATTATGAGTATGAAATGGATAAACATCAATTAACCATTCAGATCACTCAAAATTTGGCAACTTAAGTAGAGTTGCATTGCAATTTGAGTATTAGCCACAAAGTAATGTAGCCCAAACATTCCATGAGTTTTAACAATTGGAAATTCAACCCTTCCTTTCTATTGAAACCCTCCCATATATACCCATAAGTATATACTTGATAGAGAAGTCGAATCTTAAGACATAACAATGAATATTCAATAAAGCCATCACAAGGCATATTCCATAAATAAGTTTCAACTTATTTCAAAATATATGCATCACAAAGGAATCAAAATTGTGTTTTAAATTTAATTACCAAGAGCCTTGATGGATGTATTTACTAAATTATCTTATCAATTAAATCTTCTCCATAATAGTTTCTTGCTTTTTCTAGCAATTTATGAATTCAATGATATGGTTTTTAACATTCTTTAACTCAAAGTGACTTATAAGATCCTTCACATTTGCCATAACTAAAGAATTATAATAAAGGATCACTGTTGAAGTCATGGTACTACATGAAGACTTCAAAAGAAAATCATTGTATACAATTTCTCTAAAGCTATATTAATAGCCACATATTTGGTTCTCATAATGGATTGATAAAAAAAGAATTTATATAAGATCTTGCACCATAAATAAACATAAACTCAAGCATAAGAATTGACTTTCATGTGTCCACCTTATGATCAAAATCTAAGCACCAAATTTATTATAATTAATAAGTTTAACAAGTCAAAATCCTTAATGTTGTATTCTTCAAATAATGAAATATTATTTCATCTTTACCAATGACAATTCCTAAATTAGTTTGAAAACTATTAAGAAATCTCAAAGAAAGAGATGATGAAGCCAATTGCACATTAATGCACATACAAAACTTCTTCAACTAGAAGCATATCTGCATATTTTTCATTAAGCCCATTTTAATATGTAACAAGATGACCCTTTTATAAATTTTTTGACAAGTCATAAGAAATATCATTGTTATAGCAATAATTCATCTTAAACCAATATAAAAGAATAGCCATATATTTTTATATATTTCATTAAAATAAATTTTAATTCCTTTATGCTATCTCCTTATTCTAATGCTAAATATTTGAGACTTCATCTTGATCTTTCAAGTTAATCATACAGAAAAAGCCAACCTTTTTTCACCATAGAAAAACACATATCTTTATATGACCAAAAGGATATTGTCTATATATAGAATCAATATAATTATTTTGACTGCCACTATTTTCATATATATATATATATATATATATTCAATACTCTTTATAATTTTAAACAAAGTCATATACTTTATTAACTTATTGGAATATCAGATTCTATTTTGTTGAAGTTTGCTTTAGATAAAAGTTAGCCACCTTTTCACTTTCCTCATAGCCTCTTGATAATGTTTTCTCTTAAAAAAGAAATAAAATTTATCTATTTAGCTTTTGATAAACTATAAATTCTATTACAATCAATAGGTTTTTCAACAAGCATCCTTTCCTATTTTTAACTCATAAGGAGCATTCTTTCTAGACATAGAATGAGGTTTATTTATAACATAAACAACAGTATGGAGAACTCATCCAAATTAGTTTAAAAAAAAGTTAGTTGTAACTGTTGGGAATTCGGATTATCACATGCAGCGGAATTTTAAATTTTAATCCGAATTCTACCTAGGATCCATGCAAAAAGCATGAGTCAATGATTAGGGTTTTACCTATTGGGCACTCGTGTTTCTACTGATCAAAACTTGAGAGCGGATGAATCAAACGCCGGCCGGAAGGTACAGCGTCTCTACGGTATCCACACGGAGTGAACAACGACCTCTCACCCTCCACGTGTCTGCTAGGATGCGTTTTTCTCTCTAAGAATTAGGATTGGATGTTTTTTGAGTGATTTAGGGTTTATATGGAAGCTTAAAACGTGATTCTTAAGTGCTGCCCTCAAGTCCCTTTTTATAGAACTTAGGCAAGTCATAATCTTAGTCCTACTAGGATAATGCTTCCAAAATCCTAATCACACTTAACAACTCATCTTATCCTTATTCTAGAGATAATGGGAAGAGATAAGACTTATCTATTAATTATCTAATATTAGATAATGATATTATCTCATAATATAAATATCTTAATATTAGATAATTGCATATAGTTATCAAATATCAAAATAATATTATCTCATAATATTTTTATCTAATATCTGATAAGATAATTACTTGATATTACTTTAATATCAAATAATATCACATAATATATATATATATATATATATATATATATATATATATATATATATATAAACGTGAATTTATTATTCTTAATAATATATATGCACGAAAATAAGTTCAATTAATTAGATATTAATATAATTAAAGTCCAATTAATTATTGTCTTATTCCTACTCCTTTTGTGTGACCCTGTAGGTTCTTACTACGTTGACAATGACTTATTATTAAGCCATAGACAGCGAGCGGTATCTAGCAATACATCACTGCCACTCAAGTAGTAAGAATGTCTGTGATTCGACATCCACCTAATACATGATCAACGTTTTACATCATAACCCTTTTGTAATAATATCCAAATTGAACTGGAGGCATGGAATGTGTCATCCTCGTCAATGTTCAATTTATATTTCTTGATACTGAGTAGACTTAAAATAAATAATTAATATCACATATTAATTCAACTGAGCATGGCCATGCATTTCTAAGTCTCACTCAATCAAGGGGCCCAAGGATATTTCTCTTTTATACAAGAGTAACAAAATTCCATTTACATCACTCACTTCCTTCTGCATGATTTATGACACACCCAATCAATGCCCTACTTGTCACCTGATTAAAGGTGACATAGGATAATATTAAAGTGAGTAATTCCTCATGTAGGGAACCGTAGTGACTTCAGGTCAAAGGTTTATGCGTAGTTGTGATCATATGAGAATAACTTATGACACGTTTATCCATGCAATATTCTCATAGTGGGTCAGTCTAGTACATTGTTCACTAGCAATGTACTCATGTATTGACTTGATATCACATATCCATGATTCGTAATCATCAGTCACTATACATGCTAGTCTCGATGCATTATTACTATCCTTTTTCATAATAATACTTGACTAGGGGCATTTTAGGAATAGCAAAGCTATTCCAAGGATAATTATTATATTAAGTTATAAATTGCGTATAATAATAATAAAAACAATATAATAATTAAATTGCCTAAAATAAAATATAATACATTGTGTATAACTCTAATCATCTTATATGATTGGTTCTAGGACACACACCAACAGTAACCAACATAAGTCATACTATTTTCAACAATGTCTTTATTGCATCTTCTAAGAATTCTAATCAATTCAAGTATATATGTGATGCAACATGCCTCGTAAATGAACAATATTATCAAACGAATCAAATTAAAATTTACTCCTACTTGAAAAAAAAAAACTTAATCCTTACCACTAGTATTTATCAATGTTTTAAAAATTGGATTATTCATTGAACTGAAAATGAAAATAATTCAAGGTTTAATGATTTGATCAAGGTCAAATTAGGGTTGAATTAGAATTATAATATAAACTAAAATTTTTAATATATAACAAATAAAAGTAATTAAATTATCATAACATTAAACTTGTGTGTATAAAATATGAAAATATTTTAAATATTATTAAATAATTTCAAATGCTTATAAATTTATAATTTGAATTATCACAAAAAATTAATATTAAATCTAATTTTTTTTAATTATGTTTCTTTTATTCATGTAGGTAAGATAATTTTTTACTACTTAAGGTTTTGAACTCTAAATATGTATATAATATCAAGCAAAAATAATGTTATTTTTATAAATAATAATATTTTATTAAAAATTCAACTAGTTAAATCATGAAAATTGCGATTGGTTTATCATCGATTCATCAATTTTCTAACTAGTTTTGTTAAGGTTAATTTTAAAAATTAACCAAACTAGTCATATGATTGGTTCATGATTTTTCCAATTCAATTGGCTAGTTTGGTTTTTAAAATAATGGTATTTAAACTTATACCTTTGGTTATTTAAAAATTTTAATGGCTTCACTTATTTTATGCAAGAGATACATGATACATCCTTTAAAGTCAATAAATGTTATTAAATAAGAATGACTATTTCAATCATGCTCACTCATATTACTATAAATATTTAAGTAGGTTATATATAAAGTAAAAATCACTTTCATTAATCCTTAAAATGAAATTATTCATTATTTTATATATAAGAACTTTCATATATTATAAATTTTATTTTTATAATCATTTCTAGCAAGTTATCTTTACCAACATTCTTCCTAATATGTCCAAAATAAATATGAAAGAGATAGTATTAATATTATTATTATTAAAAATTCACCCATAAAATACAAGCTCATATTCTAGTGAAAAAACACTCCAATCTAGAATTTATGATCTAGTAAAGAATTTATGATATAGTTATAGTTAAAATATTTATTGTGAAAGATGCATAATGATAATCCAAGGATCATTACATATAAATGATCCCACAAATCATTATTAAATTTAGTTACTTTAACTCAATCATACTGTAATGCCATTAGATCAACAACTAATTTATTGGTAAAATTATGTCTATAAGACCTCATTATACTCAAAATATAGACCTTTATGTCATTCAAGGATTTATACATGAGTCGAGAACCATATACATAGTTCTATGTTAGGTTTGTCCAAATACGATGAGTCAAATCATTCAAAAAAATAATAAATATAGAATTGGTGCATATTACTTTCCAATAAAAAATATTATTATATACTTCATAATTAATAATAAGAAGCATATAAAAGAATATTAGGGGTAAAACATCAATACAAATGAAAAGCAACACTAAGAAAGATCATTTTCCAAGTTGCATCCAACTTAACATATAATGTTACAAATTTAAAAATAACAATAAAGGAAAAGAAGTTTCGTGGATGCAACTAAAAAGCATTATTTATCTCACCTAGCATAGGCTCTATTTTATTGTTTTGTCATATGATGTTTTTTTTAATACAACTAGACATATTTTTGTGAAAATATACTATCTACATAATATTTATATTATCATTCTAAAAAATGGAAATTAAAAACTATAACTTGAGAATTGAAATTTCCTCTCTATTCTTGTTAAAACTCTTGTTTAAATTTAATTTAATTATTAACTAAAGGCTCAATCTAATAACTCTATCAAGATTTCCATACCCTTTCTATCATTTTAGTATTCAAACTCATAAATAAGATGATCAAATGATCAAAATCACTACTAAAACTTAGCTAATAAAATCATTAATAAACCAATACAACTTTGACATAGATTCTATGATAATAAAGACTATAATTTTTTCATAAAACTTAGAATCTTTATCAAATATAACAACCAACTCATTCATATGTTTTCTCACATCAATTAAATCTAGTAATCTCTTCCAAAGTTTATTCACATAAGTTAGTTTTATTTTCAAGTTAGCCTCCAATTTAGTCAAAATTTCTTTATGTCTTTATTTGTAGAAATAAGTTATACAGAAAAGTTTTACTAGTTTCGCTGGCAATATACATAATATTAAACCTTATTTGTTTAATAAGTTAAAAGTTCAATTCTTTTTGCTAAAAAAAAAATCTAATTTTAGATAAGATTTGGGAATGTCAATAACTATCTTCTACTCATTTAAATTCTTCAAGTCACCTTCACAATATTCATCATTAGTAGTTATACATTCTCACTAGGTATTGCTTGTTTTAGAGAGAAAAAAGTGCTTGGTCAAATAATATCCTTACAATCACGTAAGGTTAAGAGCGTATCAACTCTTTGTTTTCAACCCATACAGTCAATACCATCCAAATTATTAGATTTGAGAAAATCAATAAATATAGATTCACCATTAGGGATATAAAATGAGATTTTCAATACACATTACTTTGAAATAATCACTTACCCATTAAGGATTCGTGATAAAGTAAAATGTATTTTTAAAAAATTAATAATTCATATTTACCCATTGGAGATTTATGAAAATTATTAAAAGATTAATGCATATATATTACTTGTTACCTTTTAGGAATTTTGCAATTTGAAACAAATATTGGAAGTTACTAATGAAGGAAAAATTAAACAATATTATATCCTTCAAGATTATATGAGAATTATATATATCATATAAAAGTCTAATCACTTCTAATTATAAGAAATAATAAATTATTTTGTGATATAATATAAAGTAAATAATCATTAAAGAAATATTCAACGTAAGTTATCAAATATTGTGATAGAAATATAATATGTGATTCAATATGATAATCTCTTAAGCCATGAACTTCTTCAAGATACAATAAACATTTTTCAGACAATATGTAATTAAGCCAGAGATTAAGAATCTTCTTTTAAGATTTGGAATGCATTTTTCTCAATGTAATTTAGTTTGCTACTTTTTATTAGGTAGTTTTTATTTGCATGCCTCACCTATAATACTAAAGAAAGTTATTTATAAGATATTTATAAACCTTTTACCTTTAATATAAAAATAAAATTGTCCATAATAATTTACATTTTATTTATTAGCAATTTATCTACATTAAAATCTCTTACTCGTATTCATGATAATAAATTTTATTATTAATGTTAAAATTGTTTATGTGAATAGAAAACCATGTCTCTTAAAACTTTACCATTAAATGAACTAAAATTCTTTTAAAATAAATGGTTAACTATTTCAAATTATACTATCTTTCAAAAAATATTGACATTTGAGAATCAAAGATGGGAAAACAATCAAAATTCCAAGTTAATTGCAAGAACATCATTAACTTAATGACAAAATGAAAACATCTAAGAATAAACTAGTGATATGCAAAGTTGAAACAAACATACAAACTGAAAATAAATTTATTTAGAGAGATTGAATCAAAGATTGCATACAGAAATCAACTAGAATAGAATAGAATTTGGGTAAGGTTGCATGTTGTTCTCATTAAGAGAAAGGGAAAGCTATTAGGTGCTATTATTAGTTTTTCCATACTGCAAAGAATGAAAAATGTATCTCATATTGTGGTGCAAATTATAACTTAAATATTTAAAATACATAATTTTACTTTAAAAAAAACAATTATATCGTAGTTATTATATAACTAATAATAATAACTGTAGTATCTTTTTAAAAGACACATTCCCATATTTCAAACAAACATAATTATTGATGTAATTTTCTAAATGATAATTTATCATTTTCGTAAACAAACATCAACCATTAGCAGGTTAAGTTATTGACTTTCATTTTTCTCTAGCACATTGATTTATGCACATAACATTAACATTGAGAGTGTCCAAACAGATTATAACAAGAAAGGACAAAAAAGAGTAAGAGTTACTTTGATTTCAAAAATTTTTAAAATTAGTTTAATTTATTTATAAACAAATTTTGTTATCTAAAAATTTTATTAAAAATGATGATTTTAATTTATGTGTAAATGAATTCTTTTATTTAAAATGTATTAAAAATCCATAAAATTCAATTAAAAAATATATTTTAATAGTATCATGATAAATATAATATTATAAATAGGATTTTTTAAATATAATATATATTTTAGGTAAGATAAAATGAATTTTAATAAAATTCTTACAAAATTTGATAAAATTTTATAATATGTAAATATAATTAAAATGAAATTATAGATAAAATTCTTTTTATTTAAAATTAAAAACTATTTTATAAAAATTATTTAAAAATAAAATAAAATTTTATTTTTAATTTTTTAGAACAAAAGATAAAAAAAAAAATAAAAGGATGATAGAAATGCCCTAATTGCATCATTCCATTTTATTAGGGTTTTAATTAATAACAACTAAGCACATATTAACTATTATTAATCAGGAATGCATTTTTTTTCAACAAAAAAGAATCCACCTCACTCACAACATACATAAAATTGATTGTAGCCATTTAATTTTGTAGGTCTTGGCAACTCATACCCAAGAGAAGGGGTGAATTAGATGTTATTAATACTTTTACCATTTTTGAAATTTTCTTTAAAAAGCTTTTCATTTTAAGAAATCATGAGGATAATTTTAATTCAAATAATTTTAAGAGAACTTTATAGAGATGTTTGTACTTAAGATATGACAATTTAAAGTATTTGTGCAAATCAACTCATTCAATTGTCCATAAACAAATTATCAAGAAATAAATTTAAGATAATTCAATAATGAGGTTTGCATACAATATATAATAATTTAATGCACTTGTGCAAAGTAACTCATTCAACTATGTATAGACAAAGAATCAAGAAGCCAATGCATTGATAGATTTCTCTTTCAACCATTCTATAATGGTCCGCCATCAATAGGTAACATAAAATCATAATAGTATAAAATATAATTAGATAGTTTTGATATCAACTCAGGATTATCTCAAATGGGCTTAAATCATTTCTTTTCTAACTTATTGAAAGAATTTAATTTGATTTATACTATTATTTAGCTTAATTTTACAATAACATTGAGTCGATCAGAATTCGAAAAAAAAATTTCAAGTTTAGGGTACCTCCCTTAGAGGGTTATATAAAATATGAATTATTTGAAAAATAAAAATCAATATTTGTTCTCCTTGTAATTTTATATTAAAGAGTAATTTTTAATGAATTTTTAAAAACCTAAAATGACCATTTTGAGAAAATGCTATTTTTAAAATTTTTAAAAATTCATCATTTTGAACTAGAATTAAAAAATGTAGATTTTTATCCTTTAGAGTTTTAATTTTTTTATATTTTTTTAATTCAAATGGGGGCATTTCCATATTACATTTATATCTTAAGTAAATGGACATTTGTCATTTTACTTTCCATTTACTTAAACAGCAGAAATGTAGATAAGATGTTGAAACTATGACCTAAAAACCCCAGTCCAGTGACCTAGATTCATAACCTAGAAACCCTAGTACTTAAAAAACCCATTATTTTGCTTGAAATAAAAATAGAACTAAAACAAGATAAAGCCATGATGAAACCCTCTCTTCTTCTTTGCTCTCCTCTTTTTCCTTATCCACTACTAATTATTTGAGATAACTTTTTTTCTTCACATTTTTGTGCATTTTCTTTCATTTTCTCCTTATTTTTCATTATTGCTCTTCTCATTTTAGGATTTCTTTTGTTAGTTTAAAGGTTTGGAGATTTCAAAATTCCTCTTGCTGGTTTGCTATTTTTATTCTTTCTTTTGCCAAATAAGGTAATTCTAAAGCTTCATTCTCTTATTTAGAAGTTATATTAGCTTAAATTAGTTAGCAGATAGCAAATATTAGCTTATTCTTAAGATATCCTTAGAATGTGGAATTTGAGGTTTTTGTAATAAGGAATTTTATGTTGCAAATTGGTGTTAATTTGTGTTTGAATTATTGTTTGATTGCTTACACAAGGCCAAAGAACACTTTCTAGTAGCATTGGTGGTTCATGAAATAGAAAGAAGTCAAACCTGAGCATATTGGTAATTTTGTGAGTATATAATGTATACTTCCATATTTTTATATATTTTCCAACCTTTTTTATACTTTCAAATTATTAATTTTATTAATTTATTAATTATTTTATTTTTTATGCATTTTAATTATATATATATATGTTAAAGCACTAGGTACTTTTGAGACAAGAATCTTAAAATTTTTTTTTGAGTTATAGTAAAACAGAATGGTACTAGAATGATACTATAATGAGAAAATTGATTTATGTGATTTATTTTGAAATGGAGTATTATTTGAACCTTATTGTATAAAGTTTTTTTGAAAGATTATTGTGGATGAAGTGATAATGTATTGAATTTTCATGTATGCTTGTAAATTTGATTTTTTTTATGAGTTTGGAATGATTTGATATTAGAAATGTTGATTACTATGGTTGAAGCTTTGATGAGTTACTTATAGTTGAAAAGAGTATGGATTGAGATTGATTTAAACTATTGATATATGAAATTATTTATTTCCAATAATTTTCTTATATAACTATTACTTATATATATTTATTTTAAACTTATTTTAGGAGAAGATTAGTTGAAAATTGTAGCTAATAACAATGATGACGTTAACCTTGGTACACTTTGGTTCAAACCCTAGTTAGCAAGGGATTTGCTAACCTCGTGTGTTGGCCAACACATTTAGATTAGTTTATGGTAGCTTAATGGGTTACCTTAGAGCTAAGAGCTCTCTTGATATTGTTATTTCATAAGCAGAATGCTCATATTTGTTAATTATAACTAGAAATCTCTCACCCCAAGTGTAATTTTGATGGTTTATGTATTTTAAAATTTATTGACTTTGATTTTGATTACTTATTTATCATGAATATATTCTATTGAAATTTTTATCATAAATCTATGTTCATGACGATTTCCTATACTCTGATTAAAGAACCTACAATCTACCTTTTGACTTGAAACTTATGTTTTAGTATTCTACTTCTAATGAACATTGCAATTGCTATTTTATCAAATATGATTGTATAATTCTTATGATATCTTTTTATATTGAAAAGTTATTTAATTCTTTCTAAGGAAAAATTCATGTCATGGCTTGTCTCATTTCTGTTGGAAATTCATATTATCTATTCACTGAGTTAATGACTCACTTTTTTTGTTGTCGTTTTCTGGATAGGGATTTGGCTTTAAGTCCATCATCTACAACTCCTTAGAGAGAGAGAGGATTATTCTCTTGTGGTAAGCTACACACTTTATTCGTGTGGGCTTGATGTAAAACTTTTACATATTTTTAAAAGTTATAAAATTTTAAATATTTTTAGATATGCTCCATTAAATCTACAAGTAGGGCATGCTTCTGTTGATTTACATATATGTATTTCATTATAATTATGAATGATTGTTTGGATACAAAATTATATGGATATTTTGTTAATATATGGATTAACAGGTGAATGTTGAAAAATAAGAAAGACTGTGTGGGGGACTATATGCATGTGAAAAATTAATGAATGTATAATGGCTATATACTCTCTTAAGTTTGAAATAGATTATATGTTATCCTATGATATTTTAGGCTAGCATGGCCTATATAGTTATATTTTTCCCTTAGGGTCGTGCGCCGGTCATGACCCTTAGTTTCCGATCGTGACATGTTCAATCATTCAAGCATAAAGATCAACATTGAAGCATTTCTTTTTCAACCATTCCATTATCCAAGTAATAACATAAGCATTATAGCACAATATATTAACAAAAATAAAGCATGTAAAGTAATAAAAATAAAGTATAATATAGAGAAATAAAGAGATAAGGTAAAGTGATCGAATACAAAAATTTATAATGGTTCCCCTTTGAATATCTTCTCTAAAGTATATATCCACTTTCTAAACTTTTAAAACTTGTGTTTCAATCCATTATCCCTTCAAGTTTCAACCAGCATTTAAAGAAGCCTTACAATGCTTTTACTCTTCCTAAAGCAAATGTTCTTTTTATAAGGGATACCTCACCTTTTCTAAGATTTTTCAAGGTATATCTTAACATCTATAATTAGAAAGTGATAAAAGATGAATATCAACTTAAATAAACTCTTTTATTGAGTGGATAAAACAAATAAAGCTATTAGAATAGAGAAAATTCAAATAGAAAGCTTAATTCATGATTTGGTTGAAAGAAAGAGTAAAAATTATGTTAAAGGATGAAGTTTAGGCCTTCTCTTGATTACATTTGATGTTTCTTAGCTTATACAAGAAGCCTATGGAGCATTATCATTGCTTTGGGTAGTTGAGAATGAAAACTAACTATTTATAGCTATTATATGCATACCAAAATAGTCAGAATTAATTGGTCAATCAATTCTGATGAAAATTTTTGCCTCTGCTTATCTAAAATCAATTGGTCAATTGATTCTTGAAAATAAAATTGCAAATTCAACTTTAAAAGATTATAAATTCTTCATTTTAAGCAAATAACCTATCATTAAAAAGGAATTTGAGTTTGATTTCACAAAGCTAGTTTCATGCTTATATTTGCAAAGTTAAAAAAGAGTGGATTATAAAAATCTAATTTTGATACTCTAATTGTAAAATTCATAACTCTTTCATATCTTAATCATTTTAAGCAAATGACCTGTCTATGAAAATTTTTTTGAGTCTATTTTCACATAAAAGTAATTTCATGCTCATATCATCTATATTTTTTGAGATATGATTAAAATAATGAGCAAAGGTCAGAAAAGAATAGAATGCAGAAAACTAATTTCTAGACTCAACTTGAAAAAATTATAACTTTTCATATATTGATCATTTTAAGCAAATGATATGTTCATAGAAAGTTATTTGAGTGTATTTTTATATGGAAAAAGTTTAACAATCAAATCAAAAATATTTTGTGAGATATGATTAAAAAAATGACTAAAGGTCAAAACTGAATAAAATCAAAATTCATATCTCATTAGTTTTTTATATGTCTCAACAAGTTATCTTATAAAAATATGATTGTGGGCTATCTTTTTAAAATATTTTGATCAAACTAAAATTATGAAAAATATGTTTAAATTCTATATTATGAAAAATCTATTTTACAAAAAGTCTAAGCTTGGATTAAAAGATTATACAAATGAAGTCCTTAAACTTTTATTGATGCTTTCAATCTTTCAAAAACTTTAATCTTCTCATCCTTCAATATTTAGATCACATCTTCTTTATTACATTTCTTCCTTATTCTTGAGTTAAGCATAATATAATCTTCCTTTTTTTTACTTTAATGTTAACTATTATTTTACTTATTAGACTTTCTTATATAAAAGTTCATAAACTTTACAAACCATATAATTATCTAATCTAATATATTAAATTATTGGTATACATGAAAATATATAACAAATTAATGTAAGAACTGCATAATCATCATATCATGTATCTGAATCAATCATATGCTTAGTAATATTTGTATAAGATATAACATTTTTAGCACATAGTCAATTATTGTTATTACAACTATAATGTAATATATCTATAAAAAATTTTATAACACTTTAATATAAAAATATACAATTGTATTGAAATATTTATTTATCATCATTAAAACTTATCATATAAGACTTAGGGCTAACCAATTTTAATTCAATACTAACTTAGTTTGTGACGATTCGCAAATTCTTGACCATTCACTTTTTTTCATGTCCATCTCTAATTTTGTTCTTGTTTTATGTTTTTCCTCTGCATAAAAAAGAAAAATAGATGAAAAAATAATGTATTTTTTCTAAATTATGCTCAAAATGAGAAAAATCTGAACCAAATTAAAGAAAAAAGGGTTAAGTGATAATAGGAAGTTTTCCAACACAACAAAAAATTAAAGAAAAATCTTTACCATGAATCTCAATTCTTTATTTATAGCAGGAAGTGCGCGCGCATCATGACTTTATAAAAAAAATGACTTAAAGTTAGCAAAAAAAAATTACATGAAAATTAGAAAAACTAGTTTGATGCAAAGTTTTTAAATTAAATAGATTGTGTCATTAGTAAACTTAATAGTAAAAATAGCTCTTTTCAATATAAAATAAATGGAAAAGGAAAATAATATATTATTATTATTACTATTACTATTTATTAATATGATATTATTTAAATATATAAATATAAATAATAAATACATATGATGACATAACACACCTTCTATGCACGTTAGCTTGTTCCACTAAATTTGTACTATTGTTTGCTATTAGTAATAGTACCGTTTACTTGCCTCCTCCGAAAATTTTTCATTTTTATTAAATATATACATTCCTTACCTGCACATTTTCCAATCGGCGATTGTCGGAAGCTACTATTCATCGCCGCCGCAATCACTATTACCACCGCTCAACCGGAATCGGAACCCCCTGTCCCAACTGGAAAACTTGAAACCCTTGATATTTCGTTTCTCTTGTAATTTTCTATAGCATTCTTCACCTCTACCCAACGGTAACGGTTCACTTTGTCTATGTAATTTGACCTCTAATTTTTCCTGGGCATTTGGTGCCTAGCAAGATCCGAAGTTAGCTAAGCTCGGCTCGATTTAGCTCGAGCTTCAAAGTACACGTGGCGATCTGGATTTTCTTCAATCCTCGCACCAATTTCGGTAGGTTTTTTCCCCTAGTGCTAATTGTCAGTTTTCATTTCATCTAAAGGAATTTTTTTTTCCATTTTGGATAAATTGTGGGTGTAATTTTTGGGGATTTCGGGTTTATAATTTCGATCTGTGAAAAAGCCCCTATGTTTATCAAATTTAGTGTGGTTGGTTGTCGATTTCCCGAACCTTTGGGGAGTTCAACTGTATGGTTAGGTGTTTTAATGTTGAAAGTGTTTTGACGCTGCTAAACTTTAGTTATTGCAAGTAAAATTTTGGGCTTTGCATTAACGGGTTTTGAACTTTAAGAAAATAAAGCAAGAATTTGCTGGAGCTCAATTGCATTAATATACTGTAATCTACTCATTTGGATGATCTGTATTGCATGGAACTTGTTACGTGGCTTTAGTTTGAGTTTTTCACTGTGAAGTTGTCAATTTAAGCTGGCAATACATCTGTCATTTCATTGTAAATTTGTCTGTTGGTTTAAATAGATCCTAGACGAAACCTATTTGTCTGCTGGCATTACATTTTCTTTGTCATCTAGACTCGTTGCAGACATGGAAACAAATTAAATGCAGGATGGAGAATTGTGATGGGTAACCACAATGTCAGGCTGATCATAGCTTTCATTGCAAGACTTAAGTTGTAAAGCAGTGTACATGGAAACAAATACAGAGGAGGCTCTTCAGGCCATGGAGGAAGCTGAGAAGAGATTCGCTCAGAGGGACTTTGTAGGTGCAAAAAATTGTGCATTGAAAGCTAAAACCTTATGTCCAGGATTAGAGGGTATATCCCAAATGGTAGCCACATTCGAAGTGTACATTGCTTCTGAGATCAAATTTAACGGTGAATTAGATTACTATTCAATTCTTGGATTGAAACCTTCAGCAAATAAAGAAGCTGTCAAGAAACAGTATAAGAAGATGGCTGTCTTGCTTCATCCAGATAAGAACAAATGTGTGGGAGCTGATGGGGCATTTAAACTTGTATCTGAGGCATGGACTTGGCTTTCAGATAGTGCAAAGAGAAGTTCTTATGATCTCAAGAGAAATGGACAATTGGTTTCTGGGATTAATCAGATAAATTTATCTTCGGTCAATGCTACAGGGGCTCATAACAAATGTTCCAATATGTCATCCTGTCATGGTAGGCTTGACACTTTCTGGACCATTTGCACTTCCTGCAAAGTTCAGTATGAGTATCTGAGAAAGTATGTAAACAAGAGACTTTCATGTAAGAACTGCCGTGGCACTTTCATTGCCATTGAAACTGGGGCAGCCCCAGCAAATGGTTCATTCCCATATTCTCCTTGGTCATATGGGCCAGGCAATGGGTATGGAAGCCATTCCTTTGATGGAGTTACATATGTCCAACCTGGTGCTACATATTATAGTGGCAATGGGGTGGCAGGATACCATCCTGGACATGGGTGTGAGTATGTTTCAAATGGATCATTTCAGTGGAGCTCTTTGAGTGGAACTCCTGCAGGGCGTTTCAGTCAAAATGGAACAACTACCTTATGTTCTGGTCCAGCCTATCAGGCCAATGGAAAGAAGAGAGGAAGACCGAAACTCAAAATGGGAGTTGAAAGGAGGCATCACATGCCAGAGAATGGGGTCAAGGTAAACTCAGATTTGTCGTTCACATCTACTTTCCCACAGGAAATCAACCCGAATGGACCTGATAAGAAAACGAAACTAGTGGGAACCACTTTTGGAAATGGCTATGAAGAAAAGGATTCCAATTTCCCTTCCGAATTCAAGTTGCCTGATGGAAATGCAAGCACTGTACCTGGCCCAAAGCCTTCCATTATTAGTGAAGTTCAAACTAAACAGTGTTCCATGCTACCTGCATTTGACGCCAGAAAATTATTGATTGAGAAGGCAAGGAAAGAAATCAGGAAGAAACTGGAAGAGGTGAAGTTGGCTTCTGGAGCTGCTGCTGCACCTGTTGCTATTAATGAGGAAGTGAAAGCACAAGGTGAATTTGGTCAGGTCAAACAAGAGGCATATAGAAGAGCAGATCTGAATGTCTCTAGTTATCAATTAGAGCCTAGGAAAACCAGTCCAACCTCAATAACAGTTCCAGATCCTGACTTTCATGATTTTGATAAAGATAGATCTGAGGAATGCTTCAAGCCAAGACAAATATGGGCTCTATATGATGAAGAGGATGGCATGCCTCGTTTGTACTGTCTGATCCGTGAGGTCATCTCTGTCAATCCATTTAAGATTCATATCAGTTACTTGAATTCCAAAACAGATAGTGAGTTTGGCTCAGTGAACTGGTTAGATTCAGGTTTTACCAAATCTTGTGGAAATTTCAGGGCATGGCACTCTGATTTTATTGACCAAGTGAACATTTTTTCCCATGTTCTAAGCAAAGAGAAGGCTGGTCGTGGTGGTTGCATTCGAATATATCCCAGAAGTGGAGATATATGGGCAGTCTATAGAAATTGGTCACTGGAATGGGACAGATCTACCCCCTATGAAGTGAGGCATCAGTATGAAATGGTAGAGGTTCTGGATGATTACTCAGAGGAGCTCGGTGTTTGTGTGACTCCCCTTATTAAGTTGGTGGGTTATAAAACTGTTTATCAGAGTAATACAGACAAAAGTGCCATCAGATGGATTCCAAGAAGAGAGATGTTGCGCTTTTCTCACCAAGTGCCCTCTTGGCTGCTGAAGGGAGAGGCAAGCAATTTGCCAGAGAAATGTTGGGATCTTGATCCAGCTGCAACGCCAGATGCGCTTCTTCATTCTGCTACAGAAGCCAGTGATATATAGGAGATGGTGAAATTGAGCCCCAACCATTATTTGGATTAAGATTTAGCATTCTTCAAAGATTATATCTTAGATTTAACTGTACACCATGTCACACTTTGTTAGAGATCAATGAGACATTAACCACGGATGTTTTTAGGGTATGCAATCTCACTTCGTAACCTGTCGTATACCTACAAGATGTAGGGATTGCTTGTTTACTGAAGTTTCTTGTTGCCATAGGAGAGTATAACTTCGTCAAGAGTTCAAGGCAAATGCACTGCTAGTGCCTACTAGTAACAGTATTTGTGGCCAGGATTTACTGGCAAAGAATTGAGAGGCTGAATTCTAGTGGTGAAAATGATAAAGTCCTGCCTGCTAGTATTTGTTGCTTCTGTATGAACTAAAGTTTTCCGATGCGCAGGGCAATAAAATTTGTGAATCAGCCCACTATATAAATGTGAATTATAGAACTTTTCTTGGCCATTGAACCGGTAGAACTTACATGATTTATGATTCGCAATGTATTCTATAGTATTAGATATTTGTGCTTTATTAGTAAATTTATAATTATAAACTGTTCCAAAAGAGCAGATTTAATTCAGCAAATGGCATAACCTTTTAAAAATTACGTTAAGTTCATATAAATAAATGGCATGATATTTGGGACTTCAGAGAACTCTCACTTGATGCAAATTTTCCATTGATTTGGTAGCTTTTTGAGTTTGTGCTAAATATAGAGAAAAAAGTTACTTAAACAACTACACCGATTTAGTAGTCTTAATCGACTCTTGCATCTTTGCTCTTCTTGTATTGTATGATTATTTTCCCTTCTCCGCTTCTCTCCTAATATCTCTTTGTATAGTTTTAGTTCATAATAGATGGATGCTTTATTGAACAACCAATCTAAAGACTCTCATGAGCGCAACGTTATTGGTTGCATTGTTACAGTGCTATTGAGTACATGAATCACTTTGTAGAGAGATATTGCATTCTAAAAGAATTGTGCACAGGGGATTATAATTATACCGAGGTTGAATTTGAATCAATAAAATTGTGATTTGTCAAAGTTTTATCTTTTATATCCTAAATTTAATTTCAAAATCTTGCATGTATGTCTGGTAATTGAATCACACATATTATTAAATTAATAATTTATAATTTAATAAAGTATTACCACTTTCTATGTTTTTGGAATGATTTAGTATGTACGTCAAGAGATCATGTGCCGGTCACCTTTTTTTTTAAAGAAAAAAGAAGAACAATTTCATTTCATTAGTCAAGAGTACAATGGCCAAATTACAAACTACAAGGAATATACAACAATTTAAGGGAATGCACAACATAAATAGAGATCAAATTTCTCAAATAAAAACTATAATCATAAATAAGATAAAAAAAAAAAAAAAAACATCGTATCCATTAAGCATTTGGAAGAAAACTCCTTCATTTAAACATATCTAATAAAAGACTCGATCCTCACAAGTAAGGAGTTTATAAAGCAGTAGATTCGCACAAGTAAGAGTTTAAACTGAGAAATTTCATAAGAATCTTGGTGGATTGGGAATAACATATTCCCATAAACAAACTCCATTGCAGAAGAACAAAACTAAAACAAGAAAAGAAAAATGTACAATGATTTAGAGTTCGCTCCGTAAGCGATAGAGAACCGCTAAGCAAAACTACAAAAACTATGACCTTGTGAGAAGAGGAAAAAGACGGGAGAGACGAACATCCAGTCACCTATGGTAGATCACGTCATTTTGACCCTTTTGGCATTTTGGGCTTCTCCGTCATTGTTTGTTCTAGATATTAGATGCATTGTTGGATGTTGCTGATGAACTAAATTTCGTTAGGACGTAGGATTTATACACCAGCTTAGGGGATTCAATGCTCATTTGCTTTCAGCTCACCCATTAATTCTTCTACTTTTGCACATTCAACGTGCTTGAGACAGCTGTTCTTTCACCAGAAGAATTCAAGTGTTGCTTAATCGGAATCCTATTTAGATTCAAGCATAATTAGTGTTGTATGAGTAAAAGAGAGAAAAACTGGAAAACTGAATAACTGTGTAAATGAATTGGCAAGTTTGTAATGAAACAGAGTTTTTACTGTACTTTTGATATGCATCTTTGCTTTTAGTTTTGCATTATTGGGGTTTGGCCAAGGTGACCATCATTCTTGCTATGGTACATGGAAAGAAGTGGCAATTTTTGACAAGATATAATAACTCAATATGTTTATTTGAATTTGGGTTGACATGCTAACTTACTTAAGAATTTATATTAAATTTTTTATAATTTTATTTAAAAAATAATTAATATTTTAATCATAAATAAATACATATAATAAAGATATAAAATTATTAATTTAATAAAATAATAATGAAAATTTTAAATAATATTTTATTAATAATTAAAAATATTTTTCATAAAAAATAATAAATAATTTAATAATATACATTTTATTAATTAAAATTATAAAATAAATTAAATGAGTGACCCGTTTTAATATGATTAATAAATGAATCGATTTGAATGATATGAATTACCACCCTTATACATGATTGTATAGATAGCAACCATTGACTTATAAAGAAGAGTTCTGAAACAAAGAAAGTAAGAAGAAAAACTAAAATGATAATGAAAAGGCTCAAAAATACAAAATAAAGAGCAAAATATGTTAGATTTAAGATGGCAATTATTTTGTGGATCAGCTTCAATTAAACTTATCACTTGGAGTGTGTTTGACCTAATAAATAAGTGTGTTCATAATTTATTGGGAAAAAAAAAACCTACTTTGATAAGCTTTATATAGTAGATAATAATTTCTAATTTTAAATTTATTTCTCTTCTTTTAGTTAATTGATAACCTATGTCCTAATTATATAAATAAATATTTGGCATATGCTCAATAATTTAAAATAAATAAAAAGTAAGTAAATAAATAATAAGTGCAATACTATAAAATATAATTAATTAAATTTTAAATAATTATATTCTTATTTTGAATATCTTAATTATATCATTGTGATTTAGTCTTAAAATGAATATGAATTAATTTACATCATATTTTTATTTATATTAATATATATTTTAATATCATTTCATATTTTTCAATTAGTTCATTAATTAATTTTATCGAATACGTTTAATATAATCATTTATCAGTTATTAGTTACATTTTTTAACTAGCTATAAAAAATAATTTTATGTTCCCTTTTTTCAATCTAAAAAAATTAATAATTATACTTTCTATTTAAAGTATGCTTAAAATAGGTAATATCTTTGTATTATTATCAAATTCAAGCCTTTATCATCTAGAGTGATAAATCCAAGTTGGATATATATATATATATATATATATATATATATATCACTAAATTTAGGTTGGACATGTGAGAAGTAGATAATATTATGCGATTGCTTGCTCAGGGCCTAAGCCACAAGCCTAACCCATTCTTGCCTAGCAAAATAAGGAAGAAAAGATTATGTGAGAAAGAAATTTTAAAAAAATTCCTTTCCTTTTATTTGAGTAAAGAGAAATTTGAGAGGGAAAAAGATATTTTCTAAAATGAATGCTATAATATTATAAAAAATTATTATTGCTTATAATTAATTTAATAAAATAAATTATACAAAAGTGGTAGGGTTACTAAAATTATAAGTTATAATTAAATTTAGTCACAAAAATATGATGTAAATGTTAATGATAGAATAAGAAAAATAATGTTTTGTGTAAGTTTACAATTCTCATTTCTGTACTACCTTCTCTCTATTTGTAAGCACCACCAAAGACTTCCCCACATTTCTTTTTTCTTTTTATTCATTTTCTTATTCTATCTAAGAAGTCAAAATTTCTTTTTTCATTTTGTTTGCAACCAATCAAGAGTACATGACTTGACCAAAAGTTGCATCTATACAACACAAACATATAGAAACTATCGCTATAAGAAAATAGCACAATAAGGCTCCATTTGTGTCATTAAAAGACATTTTTAAGAAAAAATTCATTTGCAACATATTATGTGTATATTTTGATTTTGATTAAAAAATTATAATATCTAGTACTATAATAGTGAAGAAAAATAACTCTCCCTTTAAAATGAAGGATGTTATTTTCTATTGAATTATAAAATATTTTCTTCTATTTTAATATTTTTTAAGTATATTCCCATGGGGGATATGCTTTTTATTAATGGAAGATAGCTCTCATAATTTCTTTCTATTTCAATCTTGTATGTTATTTTTCAATCTAAGTATTTTATGTAACTTGAATCTCAAATTTATTAAAGAGTAATGTTATAAGGTGCTTGACTTAAGTATTTTATTATTGAATTGCCTTTTTTAAAATTTTAAAATAAGTGAATTAAATCTAACAATACAAACTTCAATGCATTAAATATAATTTAATAGTAAAAATACTTAATTTTTTAAGAGGTCAAGCTCCTTACAACTATACCTTGTGTTAATGTAGATATACATAAGAACTAGCTAATGGATAGTAAAGTAGTTTTGAGGATTGACTCACTTAATCAAGCATTTCACATTGAACACATCTATATTCTTTGTAGAATCGGAGACAATAACTTAAATATGGGTGAGAAATAGAAAAATGGCAAAATCATAAGTGGAGACAATAACAAATTGTTAGTGCTAGTTAGTATTATATTTAAGTTTCGTGTTAGAGTAAGATTGAGATTCATTAACAAATGGATAATTTTAAATTATAAATATTTGTGTTAGTTAAGAATTTCATGTATGAGAAAGAGATGAGATAATACCTATGAGAGTTATATGAAAATTTTTGTAAATATTTGTTAAAAATATAAGGATAGTGATTAAGAAGTTCTAGGTTTGGGTTAGAACCCTTACATGTATTATCACATAATACTTATTGATATAATAAATCTTTTTTATCTATGATTTTTTTCCTCTAAAATTTGAAGTTTTTTCCACATTGAACTTATTTATGCATTATATATTGCACTATTATGATTGATTTACTTGCTTGATATTTAATTATTTGGATAAAAATATTTTTCCCAATACTTTCAAATTATCTATTATACATGAAATGTTGAATTAAATATAAACTTTTTGCTATATATTGAAAGCTATTACTTAATCTTTAATATGTGTCATTGTTAAATTTTGATATCTCAAGAAATTAATTCCTTTTCTTATTATAACATTAAAAAATTTCTAAAAGATTGGAAAGGAAAATAAAACCTTATTTTAGTCCCTTTTGATTTGCGTCAATTGGATCCTTAAAGTAAGATTTGTATTAATTTAATCCCTATAATTTTAAATTTAAGTAATATTTTAGTCCCTCATAAGGATCAAATTAATACAAATTTAAGTCCTTATAAAGATTAAAATTTTACTTAAGTTGAATGTATAAGGAATCAAATTAATATAAATCTTGTTTCATGAATGAAATTGATACAAATCGAATATTTTAAGGATTAAAATAGGGTTTAAGTACAAAAAGATATCGTTTTAGGCATATAACTATTTATAATAACTAATTTGATGAATTAAAAATCAAATGGTGTGGAATTTTGACTTAATTGCTTAATTATTTTGTAATGAAAATGTTATTGAAATTTAAAGGTTACAACCTAAGGATAAGGGCACAAATGAGCTAATTTAGGGCTTAAATATTGACAATTTCTATTTTGTTCAATTAGTTGAAGCAAGATTCAAACAAGTCAAGTTGCTTACACAAAAAGCACACAGTCAATGTAGATGGTGGAATTAGCCCATTAGGTGTACTTATGAAAGTATAGGCAAAGCAATGGTAGGGAATTGTTCTTAAGTTGTACTTGCATACTCGAGATTTTTTTTATAGAGTCTTGATATATATGAAATGTGCTAATGTCTCAGCGAATTGAGAACTTATTAAGGTGAGGATTGCTTCAAACATGCTAGAATGTCTTTTACCGTTAGTGATGCTAATAGCTAATATTTAGGCTTGACCTTAGTTTAGTGATAAGCCTTTAGGTTAACTTTAATGTCTTTAACTATATAAGTGCCTTCTATTATTAAGATGAGTATATATGGATGCACATTGGCCTATGTTAATAGTGAGTAGACTAGCCATGGTCTAGTCTAAAATCTTAGGTATTATCACTTGCCCTTTTTTCATCCTATATTTTTTAATGGCTTCAAAATCTACTTAGAAACATTTTCTATTTGACATTGAATGCTTTCATGGTTTTATAATTATAAGGCATGTTTTAGCTATTCTATCAACATAGATCTCCAAATGTGTTAACATGACTCATTACTTGGATTACCATCCTAACTTTCAATCTCGTACTTCTTCTCTAGTCATTGGATTTGGAAAAAACTGTTCATATTTTTTATCCTAATCATTGTTGATATTTCTTTTTTGGTTATTGGATTACTAGCAGTTTCTTTTAGGTTATCCTTCACCATTAAGGGGAAAACATGTATTCTTTCTTGTGCCTTATAATCATTTTAACTTTATCTTAACCTCTTCGATCTTTTCTTTCTTGTGATGAAAACTCTCTAGTGCCTTGCAAGTTTCAATTCCTATTTTATCCAATATGAATCAAGTATGTTTACTTCCATTTTCCTTCTTTACTTTATTTTTTAGTATTTTTTTACTTCCTTATCACGTGTTATTCTTAATTTTGTGGTTAGTTTGGCTAGAACACTAGAGAAAAAAGTAATTAAAATAAGTTACCATATCTTTATCCAAACCACCACATACTCAAACAAGGAAGTCATTCTCTATCATCTACTAAATAAAGATGGAATTTTTTTGCACCTGGATTTATTGATATATGCTTTTTAATCCAGATTTCCTACTTAGGAAGAGCTCTTCTCAAATCAAAGATAGATAAGTTAAACCTTCATTGGCTGACTTAGGAATAGAACAACCAAAGCACTAGGCTATCATTCCTACTTTTCTTATTCTCTTGGTATGACCTTAAAAGAAAGTTTATGAGATGACACAAGTATAGTATACACAAACTTCTTATGTAACTTACATATAATGGTTTCTTTTTCCTTTCTCTTAGAGAAAGGGCTTTTAGCTATGCTTTTGAAAAAAAGTTAGTTAGAACTTTTAATATAAACATCATAAATAGCCATTCAATTAATTCCATTCATAAACAAATAGATTGGTAGTTAAGGAATGTATACTTGCTTTCTTAGTTGTTTAGTCTACTTCTCTGGCCTTGAGTAATGGCAAGATTCTTTCATCATGGATTATAATTGTCATGGATTTCTAAAGGCAAAGAAGTTGTAAAACTGGCTTAGGTGTTTGCCTTTATGTTATACCCTTAGCACATGTTCCATGTTGAAATATTCAAAGGTGCATGCTAATTCACTTGTTGCTGTATGATAGGGTAAGAAATTTGATCGTCTAATTTTATAAGCATTGTTCATTTAGTTAATTGACAACTTTAAGTCACCTTAAACTTCCAATTGATTAGCTTTGATGTCATATGCTAGTTCCATTCCCTTAATTAAAACTATGTACTTTGAGATATTTTTGAAACTTGACTTTGAAAAAGTTAATGAAAGAATACAATGTTAATCAAGTATGTTTGCTTTTATTTTCCTTGTTTGCTTTGATTTTTAGCATTTTTTTTATTCCTTAGCATTATTTTTACAAATTATCCTTAATTTTATAGATATTGCCATTGTTATGTTTTCTTAAGTGTTGATGATTATGCCTTCTTAAGCTGCTATAAACCTTTTTATTTTCTAATTTGATTTGAATTATAGAGGTAAGGTTTAAAAGATGTGTTTTAATAGGTAAATCAGATGGGTATGAGAGTCAATCAAATGTTCTTTCCCATATAATACTCCACATGACATCGATTGGCATCAATCGTAACTCTTTGAGTTTTACTTTATTATGCTTCATTTATACTTGTTTTAATGATGTTTGAATTTAGACACCTTTATGATATACTTCTAGTCTTTAATTTTTACTTCCTTTTTAAGGTTTTACCTAAATGTTGATGTCTTCTCATTCATTTTGCACTTTTGTGATTCCTTTAAGCTTATATTCTTCAAATTTCAATGTTTTAAGTTCTTCTTTAATTCTCTTTATGCAAGAACAATTATTTAGTGCCATATTTGCTTTGCCTTTCATTGTAGTAATAGTTAATTAATTTAGAAATATTGATAGAGTGTATTTGGTTTCATCTTTAGAAAGTGGTTTAAAGTATTTAAGTTAGGTGAATCTGAAGGTAAAAAATATCGCCCTTTTCAATTGATGGATCAATCTAAGAGTTATATCCAATCTTTAAAAAAATTACTTGATCATTAATGCTATGGGAATGACACTCGTACCTATTAATGAGGATAAATGAGCTTATTGTTATGACATTGATTTTTTTGTGTTTTATGATGACATTATCTATTAGTTAGGATTATATCTCTTTTACCTTCCAATAGCCAATAATGAAACACTTGAATTTGTGCCTTACCCAATTAACTTGGAATAAGTTAGCTTGCTTTGAAGCTTATTGCAATAAAGTGAAGCTTAAGTCCTAAAATTTTTTGTGTTTTTCTATTTTACACTTATACATGATAATGACATAGGGCTTGGACTCACTTTATATAGCACACTAAACAAATTCTTTTTAACAAGTTGCATACTAATGTGAAAGGCCAGAAAAATGGCTTCTTCGAGGTTTCAATGATGAACGATATTGAACTTAATTAGATAATGGACTATTGTTAGTTATACTTAGTCGAGTAGGTTTGGTGTCATGAAAATCCTCCCTTTTCAAAGCTTTAAAGCTTTAATAATAATGGCAAGGATACAACCATTTGCCTCTAATCATGTGCCTATGAAAAACCACATAATACTTGATAAGTTCATAGTATGTATTCTTACTTTGTTCAAAATTTTTCTTTGTTTGTCTTTTTACTAATCATCTTTATTCTATTTCATAACTTTAGCTAGGGATAGGAGATATAAAGATTCTTCCATTCACTATGGATTTATCTAGATTCATTTAAATTCAAAAACCTAACTTAGAGAAAAAGAAAAGTACTAGCCTTGCTACTATTGTTTAGGTTATAGAACTTTTTTTAACTAAAAGGGCATCAATTAAACCTATCATTACTTTTATGCTAATGAAACTTCAAAGAACAAGTTTTAACAAATGTTCCTACTCCTAACAAAATGAAAACTATCCTAAAAGAGAACAAAAATGGAAAATAGAAATGTAACACTAAGCTTATTGGTGAAAGTGCAAACATGTAGGAGTTGAACAATACCTCTTACTTTGAGATGAATCTAGTCCACCCTTAAAGTTAATTTTTTATAGAGTTTTTGGTATAGGAATACGGATTCCATTTCATGGATGTAAGGTTAACTTGTCACAAATACCAATTGAAAAAAAATTGAACTTATTTATCAAAGCATAGAGAAGGATAGACTTTTTATTTTACTATCATTGATATTAGTTAAACCTTAAGGACCACTTTAAAGTCCATCCTTAAAGTTAAGAAGGATAATAAGGTGACTTTTGAAGGAGAGTTCAAGGTGACAACGAAAAAGTTAGGAGTTACTCACAATAGTTTAGAGAAAAAAGCATTTAAGCTAATTGATTCGATTAAGAAAAAAGTATATTTAAAGGACAAATTGCAAAAGTAGCAATCTTACCTAGCAACTAAGGAAGGGCAAAATAAAGCTATCATTTTTAAACACCTACTATTGAAGGAGTAAGAAAAAGATGAAGAAATTTAGATATTAAAGTAACAAGTTAGGGAACTTAATGCAAACTCTTGAATGTTCAAACATATTGTTAGCCACTCTTTCATTTTAGTTTTAAAAAGGTTGCTCGCTAGATCCAACACTTTAACTCTTCTCTTTTGATCAATACAATGAAGATTGACAAGGATTTGTCCATGGAAGACTTGATTAAAAACTCACAGAAGGGTGCTTCTTAAGTTCATTGTAATTTTTATGAATTTTGGATGGTTTTTTTAATATTCTATTATGCTTAATTTTTTATAATTCTGTTTCAATTGTTTATGGTGTCAACAATTTGTTTAGATCACTTGCATTTTTAGAGAATTTTAATTAATTTTAGGGGTTGTTTATACCATTCTCTTTATAACTTGGCTTTCAATGGGCTTTTTTGATTTAGAGGTCATTCAGGCCACTCTTTTGATAATTTAGCTTCCAATGAGCCTTGACAAATCAAAGGTTTCTTGGATGGTTTTCTTCAAGATTTAAGTTTCTAATTAAGCCTCAAAGAATGAGAGGTTTCTTGAACTATTCACTTTAAAACAAGTTTCTAACGAGCCTTAACAAGTCAATGGTTACTTAAACCACTTTCTTCAATAGTTAAGCTTTGGTTTGTTTTAGTGATGCCACAACGCCTATTCAACTTTAGTTATGATGCTAAGGAACTATTTTGAGTTTTATGTCCTAAAAGGCTTGCCTAGTTTTAAGGTGCTAAAATGGATTACTTGAACTTTTGAGGTGCTCAGAATGACTGCTTGGACTTTTTAAAGGAATGGTTAAGCTTTTAATATTGATACGTGATTAACTCAAATATTTTTTTATTCATCAAATATTAACAAAGTAATACTTAAGATGGGTTGCATTCTAAGTTTATGAAATTTATGCATCCTTTATTATTTCACCCATTGATTTTTATACTTTTGCATATTCAACATGTCTAAGATAGGTGTTCTTTTACTAGAAGAATTCTAGTATTGCTTAATTGGAATCGTATTTAGATTTATGCATTATTAGTGTTATATGAGTAAAAGAGAGGAAAATTAGAAAATTAGATAATTGTGTAAATGAATTGGTAACATTGTAATGAAAGAGAGCTTTTATTATACTTTTAATATGCATATTTGCTTTTAGTTTTGCATTACTGGGATTTGGCTAAGGTGGCTTTCATTCTTGCCATCGTGCATAGGTGTGTTGATAGGGTTTCTAGAGACCATAATATATTATAGCAACTATGGACTTATAAAGAAGAATTAAACACAAAAAAAAGTAGGAAGACAAACTAAAATGACAATGAAAAGGCTCAAAACCATAAGGGCAAAAATACATTAGAGACTAAAATCCTATTTTGGTCTCTATAGAGCTTAATTTCTATCAATTTTATCCCTAACAAAAGTTTACATAAATTCAATCCTTCTAATATTAAAAATATTAAATTTTAGTCATTCCGTACAATTTTTATACAATTTTTTCTAATTAAAAATTTGTACAAAAGGACTAAAATTTAATAATTTTTAATCTAACAAGGGCTAAATTGATACAAACTTTTTGTTAAGGATAAAATTGATAGAAATTGAATTCTACTAGGATCAAAATAAAGTTCCAGTCTACATTAGATTTAGCATGGCAATTATTTGGTGGATCAACATAAATTAAACTTATCACTTAGCGTGTGTTCAATAAATTAAATAAGTTCATGATTTATTGGAACAAAAGTCCTATTTTGATAAGCTTCATAAAATAATTTATAACTTCTAATTTTAAATCTATTTCTTTTCTTTTGGTTAATTGACAACCTATGTCTTAGTTATATAAATAAATATTTGGCATATGTTTAATAATTTAATATAAATAAAAAGTAAGTAAATAAATAATAAATGTAATATCATAAAATATAATTAATTAAATTTTAAATAATTATATTCTTATTTTAAATATATTAATTATATCAATATAATTTAGTCTTAAAATGAATATGAATTAATCTAATTTATATATTTATTTATATTAATATATCTTTTAATGTCATTTTACTTTTCAATTAATTCATTAATTAATTTTATCAAATACTTTTAATAATATCACTTATCAATTATCTGTTATAGTTCTTAACTAACACCTAGATATAAAAAATTAATTTTATATTCTTATTGTTTAATCTAAAAAAACACATAATTACACTTTTTATTCAAAGTATGCTTAAAATGGATAATGTCTTTTTATTATTATTGGATTTATACCCTTATCATTCAATGGAGTGATGAATCTAACTTGGGTGTATTTAAATATATATGATTATTGTCATCACTAAATTTGGGCCAAACTTATGAGAACTAGATCATACAAGCAAGTACTCACTCAAGACCTCAACTATAAGCCCAGGTTATTCTAGCTTACTTATTTTTGTGCAAATTATAGCTTTATTTAGATGCAAGAGAAATAAAGAAGAAAAAATGATGTGAGAAAGAAATTAAAAAAAATGCATCCTTTCCTTATATTTTATCAAAAAGAAATTTGAGAGCAAAGAAGATATTTACTAAAATGAATGTTATAATACTATTAAAAATAATTATTAATTATAATTAATTTAATAAAATAAATTATACAAAATTGGTAAAGTTACTAAAATTATTAGTTATAATTAAATTTAATTACTAAAATATGATGTAAATGTTTAGAGTAGAATAAGAGAAAAAATATTTTGTGTGAGCTAACAATTTTTATTTTTTTTCTTGCCTTTTTTATGACAAAAATGTATAAATTTCATGTAGGCACCATAAAAAAACTTCTCCACGTTTCTTTTTTTCCTTCATTTTCTTTTGCAATCTAAATAAGAGAAAGTTAAAATTTCTTTTGTCATTTTGTTTGCAACCAATCATGACTTAGCCAAAAATTGCATCTGCACAATACAAACATATGTAAACTATTGCTATAGGAAAATAACATAATGAAGGCCCTATTAGTTTTATTAAAAGATATTTCTAATGGAAAATTTCTCTTACAACATATGATGTATATATTTTGATTAAACAATTATAATACCTCATATTATAGTAGAGAATTTTTTTTTAAAATAAAAGGTGCTAATTTTCCATTGTATTATAAAATGACTTCCTTTATTTTAATATTTTTTATATGTATTCCTATGAGAGATATGCTTTTTATTAAAACAAAAGATCCCTAAATGGAAGATAGCTTCCATGGTTTCTTTCTATTTCAACCTTGTAGGTTATTTTTCAATCCAAGTATTTTATGTAACTTGAATCCTAAATTTATTAAAGGGTAATGCTTTAAGGTGTTTAACCTCTAAGAAGTTGAATATTTTATCATTAGGTTTCCTTTTTCAAAATTTTAAAATAAGTGAATTAAAATTAATGACATAAATCTCAATGATTAAATGTAATCTAATAATAAAAATACTAAACTTCTTAAAATGTCAAGTTCACCATAGCATTTTTTATGCATTCTTTAATGTGTGAATTTATTGTGTATTTATTGTATTTCTACTTCAAATTAGATAGTGATGGACTATAGATGGATGTATATTAATCATATGATATCTGAATATGCTAAACAGATTAACAAGTTTATTAGATTTGCTATATACAAAGGAAAAGAGGAGGAAATTGATAATGAGTTCATATTTGTCCTTATAAGGAATATGCCTATATTAAAATGCTCGATCAAGTAGAGATAAAAGCATATTTATTTTTCAATGGCATTTATATATAGTGTAAGTGATGGATATAATATGAGGAAAGTAAGTTGTCTAGTTCATCTCATACCTATAAAGGCAAGAGAGCTAACAAAGATGATAACATAGATGTAAGAGTAGATAATCAGTTAGAAGATTTGGTTTATGATGTTGAAGATAACTTTGTTGGGTACCTATTTTTCCTTTATAAGTTGTTGAGTGATGCATAAAAGCATTCATATTTAGATTACACCAAATTTACATAGTTATTTACTGTGCTAATATTATTCAACTTAAAGGTAAGAAATGGTTAGAATGACAAAAGATCCATGATATTGTTGCAACCATTGAAAGAAATACTTCTTAAAGGTAATAAGTTATCGAATTGTATTTATGAGGCTGAGAAATTCATGTGTCCACTAGGTGTGTAGTACCAAAATATATATACTTACCTTAATGATTGTATATTATACTAAAATGAGAACAAAGCTTTAAAAGATTGTCCAAAATGTAAGGCACCATGTTATAAATTGAGGAAAAATAATGGTATCAATAGTAAATAGGCCCTAACTAAGGTGCTATAATATCTTCCAATAATATTAAGGTTTAAATGAATATTTGCTAGATGCTAAAACTTAATATGGCATGCAAACTAGACACCATCCAATGGCAAACTTCAACATCTATTTAATTCTTCTTAATGGCGAAGTTGATACATTATTCCCTATTTTTTGGTAGTCAATCAAGAAATCTTACACTTGCACTTTGCCTTGATGAAATGAATCTCCATAGTAACATAAGTAGGAAGCACATCACATAGTCTATTATAGTAGTAATCTACAATCTACTTCCTTGGTTGTGCATAAAGCACAAATACATTATATTATGCTTGTTAATTTCAAGGCCAAAACAACTGAGAAATGACATAGATATTTTCTTAGCATTGCTTATTGAAAATCTAAAGATGATGTCATGAAAATTGTCTTAGTCTTTGATGCATATTGCTAAAAGTTCTTTATTTTATACAATCAATAACTTCCTAACTTCTAACAACTTGTTTGGCTATAGCATTAAAGTGTATAGATCATGCCTTCTTTGTGAAAATAATGTTTGTTCTACTTGACTCAAGCATGGCAAGAAGACAATGTATCTTGGCAAATGGAGATTTTTTACTTGTAACCACTAATACTACAAGCTAAGGAAAGCTTTCAATAGGTCATTGAAAGAAGTAATGGCTCCAACTCCCTTAAGTGGAGATTAAGTATGGATGCATGGCGTAATTGAATTTTTAGAGGTATTACTTATTATTAGTAACTAAATAATGTCTTTGATTTACTAAATATGTGTGAATTTGTATTTTAGGATTATAAATAAGTTAAAAATGTCAATGTCATTCTTAGCAAACCTTGGAACTCTAAGAGTTAAAATAAGTTTAAACAAATACCTAAACTTAGCTTAGATGCATTCTAAAAACTTTCATGTTTGAGGATTAATGAAATTACATTATCTTAACAGTCAAACATTGGCTGAAAGTTGACTTACAAGATTTTATACCTGTAAACTCTTGTAATAATTTGGTTTGTAAATTAGGTTCTAGACTTCTAAATTAGGCTGGATCTATTCATTGTAATCCTAAAAGGATTCTTAACTTGGCCCAATAGGTTTTACTACTTGGAAGGTTATATATTATTAGGTTTTGGGCTTCCAAAGGTAACACACTAATAATAGATAATAGCTACTCTCTTTTCTAAGTTTCTTTTGTAAACACCATGAATGGCTAATTTCTTTGAAAATTTTAAGCATTTAATACTCTAATTTTGATTTGATTTTGAAACTTTACTTTTTAATTTATTTATGATTATTTCTTATTTTTCTACTTTTATTATGAATGATTGCTTAGATAGTTTGCTAAATATGATTAGTTGATTATCTATTATAATAAATAGCTAAATGATTAATTGTTATTAATTTTTTCTTGTAGGTTAATTGTAATTGATCGAGATTTATAGCAATTGGCCTTTTGTGATTTGATGCTTAGGTGAATTATTAGTTACCTAAGAAAAAAATAGATAACAAACTTAGTAATGGTTGCTTATAGAATTGTTAAATTCAACTTTAATATAAAGGAATAAGAATGAAAATAAGAATAGAATAAAAAAATTATTTCATAATTATGATTGACATTGTTGGGAATGGAATGTGGCACTTCATTAGGAAGAGAATAGAAAAAGTTATTGATGACAATATTACTCTTATAAAAGAAATAATATATAACAAGGTAAATTATCATCACCTCTCTTAAAGTTAAGTCTAATTACACCATGTTCCTTTCTTATTTGAGAAATTATTCTAACCTCCCTTATAGCAAATGGAAGGAAACAATGTCAATTAATTTTTCTCTTTACCCACTTTGCCCTTCCCTTTCTTACTCTTAAATCCTAAAATAGATTGACCCTATTTCTTCAAAGCATAACTACAAAAAATTCCACTTCCCATTTCTTTATCTACCTTGCACCATCAAGCCTAATCACCACCTATTAAATTTGGCTACCATCCACTGTTGGTAAGCCTCTCAACACCCCAAACCTAAAATAAAGAAAACAGTTGAACCAATTGACCAAATAATTTTGGCTCTTGGTAGTCCAAGTTCATCAACATTGAAGAGAGGTTGAAAAAGATTGTTAGTAACAAAATAATGGTAAGGTAGGTTGGGTTGAGGCTTAGGGTGTAATTTGCAGAAAGGGGTGGTAAGATGGAGAAGGGAAATAGAACACATGAACACAAAACACAAGGGATATATAGAGAAAGAGAGTCAAAATGAAACAATTCTATTTATCCATACCTTGAATTGAAGGTTTTTTAAGCAATGAGCTATTTTTTTTTCTTATATGTGTCAAATTATAAGAATTTTTTTTCTGCCAACCACTTTTTTTTTGTTATATTCATTTTTTTTCATTTTTTACACTTTTTATATATTTATATTTTTATTATTTATAATTTAAACAATATTGAATAAAATATATAACATAATATATTTTTTATTATAATATTTTAAATAAGTTAAATATTTTATTTGATAGAATTAATTTGCTTATTTATATATTTTATTTTTAACTTTTATCATTTCATAACTTACACATTATTACTATTCTTTTTATTTGTCTTGTTTTATACATTTCTATTTTTTATGTCCATTGTTGTTATTCATAAGTCATAACTCAAACATTAATATCATTAAGTAATATAGATATAATATAATATATTTTATTTTTAATTTTTTAATTTTATTATATATTCTCTTTTTTATTACTTTACATCTGTGCATTATTTCTCTTTTATTTATTTGTTTCTTTGCATATTTTTTTATGTACATTGTTGTTATTTATAATTCAAATACTAATATCACTAAATGGTATAAATATAATATATTTTATTTTTAACTTATTTAAATATCTTAAATAAGTTAAAACTTTAATGTAGAAATAATTAAAGAAATTAATTAATTGAATATTTTATTTTTTAAATTAATATTTAAAAATTTTAATTAAATTTATTTATTTATTTAAATTTTCTTAATATTTTTATATCAAATTAAGAAGGTTTCATAGCATACACACTATTTTTCATCCTTTTTAACCACTCTGTTATATGCTTTTCTCAAATTAAAATACACATCAATCAAGATTTTTGTTATGGCTTTACAACTTATATACTATTTCTCTCTTTTTATATATTGCATTATATATTTTTCCTTTTTTTTATTCACTCTTGATATATATAAAGCTCAAATACCAATATTATTGATTAGTATAAATATAGCACAACAAATTTTTTATTATAAAAATATTTTAAGTAAATTAAATTTTTTATTTCATTAAATTAATTTACTATATATTTTATTTTTCTTATTACTATACACTTTATATGTTGTTTCTTTTATTTTTATTTGCTTCCTTATATGTTTTTCTCTCTTTTTGTTCATGTACACTCTTGATGGTTACAACTCAAGTACAAATATCATTAAATACTATAAATATAATATATTTTATATAATATAATATATTTTATTTTTAATTTATTTATATATTTTAAATGAGTCAAAACATTGATATAAAATTATTAATAAGATTAATTAATTACATATTCTATTTTTAAAGTATAAATAAAATTATTTATTTAAGTTTTATTAATATTTTCTTGACATCAATTTTCAAATACTATATTTCAAATTAAAAACATATCGATTAATATTTTTATGAAGATGTTGCAATTTAAATAATGTTTCTCTTTCCTTTATATACTCCATTGTGTATCTTTTTTTGTTTCTTTTTATTCACTCCTAGTATTTAAAGCTCTAACACTACTGGGTAGTATAATATTTTATTTTCTCTTTTATTGTAATAATATTTAAAAAATCTTAAGATTTTATTTAACTAAATTAATTTAGTAACAATTCTATTTTTTATTACTTTACAACTCATGTGATATTTTTCTTATTTTATTTACTTTGTTCCACATTTTTCTTTCTTTTTTCCTCTCAAGTGAGCACAAATATTACTATAATATATTATTTTTTAAAATTATTTAAATATTTTAAATAATTTAAAATTTTTAATATAGGAACTATTAATTAAATTAATTAAATATTCTATTTAGTAAAAATAATATTTAAAAAAATTGATTTATTTGTTAAAATTTTATTAATATTTTCTTAATATCAATTTTTGTCTAAATTTTACAGCTTAAGTAGTATTTCTCTTCTTTTAGTCTCCATTATAATATTTCATTCTTTTCTTTGTATTCACTTTTAAAACTCAATCCCAATTCATTAAGTAATATAAATATAACATTATACATAATTGAAAATTATAATTATTTTTATATACTCAAATATTTTTATATCAATTTTCTCGTGCAATGCTTCAAATTAATATACAGTAATTGGAATTATATACTGTGATTTTAAAACTCATATACTACATCTATTCCTTTAATCTAGTCCATTACAAAAATTTCATTTTTTTAATCAATTCCTGTTATTTACGGTTTAAACACCATTGAATAATATTGATATAAAATTATATATTTTCTTTATCATAAAAAATATTTGAAATAAGAAAACAATGTTATTCAATTTAAGTTATTAACTATATATTATTTTTTAATTTTTATCATTTATAACTAAGATATTAATATCATTAAATAGCATGTATATAACATGATATATTTATTTTTGTTATTAAATATTTTAAATAAATGAAAACTTTAACATCAAAAGTTGTTATTGAAATATGAAAAATGCTAGACCGTGAATAAACATTAATTATGAATCTCCAACTAATTAGATTTAATGTTTTGTTTTTATTTTTAGTATTATAATAAATAACAATACAATTAATATTAGAATCATATTTAATATTAGGTTTCTATTTTAATAATATATTACTACTATTAAGATTAGTATCTCTCATTTATTATAATATTAAAAATAGAAATAAAACATTAAACCTAATTAATTGGTATTAATAACTAATGTTTATTTACCTCCTAGGCAGAGCTAGGGACTAGCCTGGGTTTTTCAGAGCTTTAATTTAGTTTGCGAATTTGAATTAGTCTGCTGATTTTTTTAGTTTTTAATTTTTTAAAAAAATTTAACTTTCAAATGATAAAAAATTAAAATTATTCAAAAGTGTTACATATTTATTTATAAATTAATCATAATACATTTTAAATTTATATATAACTATAAAAAATATTATATATAATAAGTAAAAAATATCTACAAAATAAAAATATTATCCATAAATTATTTATAATACAATTCTATAAAAAATAAAAAATAAAAGTATAATTTTGTATGAATTAAAAATATAAGCTTTTATAAAATTTATATAAAAAAATTGATAGGCTATTCGGCTTGTTCATGGACTTTCATGGGTCAAGTTGGTTGTGTTGTGACCCAAGACTCTTAAAGATCTTCAAAATGAAGGTGCAGATCCTTTGAAACCCTCGAGTTAACAAGCTGATTTATAGGTTTCAAACCATTTTATCTGCGCAAACTTTTGTGCATTAGGACGATTACAGCTTGCCACTCTTAAAGTCTTCAAAATAAAAGTCCAAGTGCTTCGAAACTGTTAGCTAACAAGCTAACCTACAGGCTTGGTCGATTTTAATAGCCCTATGCCCAATGGTTGTTGTTAGTATTTGCTTTGAATTAATTCATTAAATATCATATTTTTAATAAAAATTTTAAAAATTAAAATTATATATATCTATTTTAATTTTGACATCTTTTTCTTAATATCAATTTTTAAATATTATATTTTATATTAAATATATATTAATTTAGATTTTATTTTTTTATCGACTTCATTACATTTTTTTTATTTTTCAATATATTTTATTATTTATGACTTAAATATTAATATTAAAGAGTAATATAGATATAATATAATATATTTTTATTATAAAAATATTTGAAATAAGTTAAGTTTATTTGAATTTATTAAAACAGGGATGTGAAAATCATATTCCAAATTTGAGTGTTCATAATGCTATTACCCATATAAACGTTCTATGATAAAATTTTTTATAGAGAATCTTTTTTACCTAAAAATTAAAGATTAACACATCTTCAAATTTAAATCATGATTTTAATTTTTTTTATATTTTTATTCATTTATAAATATATAAATTCAATGAATATAAATTTATTTAATAATTAGAATAATTAATAAACTCACGCGTAACCGGGATTCTAAAACTAGTATTAAACAAATGAATAGATGTCAGGAAGAACCAGGCATTGTGCCTGGGAATGAAACTGTTAAAAAATAAAAAATAAATCTAGTGTGAGTAGACGTAAACCATCCAATTTACCCTCTAGATGAAAGGCCAATAATAACATTTGGAAAAAGCTGATATTCTCATCCTAAGTTAAAAAGAAACTAATTTAAAAAGTTTCTAATTTGTAAAATAAATTATTAACCACCTTTAAAATAAGTGTTTAATTAACACACACAAAGTAGTTAAAAGTATAATTAAATAACAACGTCGTATTCAATAAAATTTAAAGATCTTGTACATAGATTTTTTAAAGATATAAATTTTTTCATAAAATGAATTAATTAGTTATTTAAAATTTTAATAGACAATATTTTCAAAATAGCAATATTATATAAGTCAAAAAGAGATTTGAAATTAAATTTTAAATCTCTATATAACATTTCTGTTTTCAAAACATTATAATAATAAGTAATGTAAAACACATTAAATGACTAGCATAATAAAAATAAAACTTTAAAATAGACTATTACTGAAATTTAGAATCTAATAAGATGTTAACATCATTTAATAAAAAATTAGGATTTATATTTTTTATATCTCTTAAAAATAGACTGAAATAGTCATATCTGAAAACGAAAAGGAAGCTTTTTAAGGAAAAAGGGAGAAATGTAAAGTAATTAAATAAAAACAGAAATAAATAATTATATTATTTTAATAATTAAATTGTTATTTTATTTTAAAAATTTATATATTTTAAATTATTTACATAACTATTATATTAGTTGTAATAATTGAAATTTAAAAAAGATATAAAGTTAATTTATTATCAATATAAATTAATTTTATATTATTATTTATTTGTATTATCAAATCAATAAAAAATTATTAACACTTTTTTATTGTGATAAAAAAATTATTAATTATTTATACTTTTTTTAATAATATATCTCTTTCTCATTTAATATAAAATATTTTATAACAACAATAAATTAAATTTAAACTCACTATTAAATTATCTTTATAATTTCAAGTACAATTATCTACAAGTTTTATATTTTTGTGGTGAACAGAAATTTGATTTGTATATATCTTCAACCATAATATTATATTATCTACAAAGTTTCCTTTCAATTTGAAATAGTCGAAGTGATATTATTTTTACAATTTGAATTATATTCATACAATGAACTATCTGATAATTAAAATAATAACCATCATTTCTAATTAATGATTATTGACTAGTGTAAAATAAATATACGAGTTAATAAAATAATTATGTTTATTTTTATTTATAATTGAGATGCTTTAAAAACTTCAAACAAAATAACTATGGTATTTCCATTTTTAAGAAGCCTTCTCAAAGTGCATTACAAGGGTATGACTGTCCAAATATTTTGTCAAAATTTTTTACTGAGGATTCTCTAGTATGCTTTGTTATTGTACTCTATGGTACTCATTATGCAATTGTCTGCTATTCAAAACACGTGCCAAGTTCAAGTATTAGTGTTAATGGAGTTTTCTAAATTATTTTAAAGGATAAAATATATAAATTTCCTAATATTATATTTTATGTGTCGAAAATTCCTTGATATTTTAAAATGTATAATTAACATATCTAAATTATATATCTTTTATAGAACCAAAAAATTGATTTTTCAATATCACTTCTATATTTATAATTGATTTTGAAACAAAAATTGGAATAAAAATTTTTACTTTCAAAAATATTATCAAATATAAAATATTAATTTATAATTAATTTTGTAAAACTAATTATTCATAATCAATTATATTCAAATAAATTTTTTCTACCATTGTACAAAATAATTTTAAAAATATTTTATTCCACTCTATTTTAAGAAAATTTCTTTTTTATAGGTGCAATATTTTTATAAAGTTATTTTTCTTAATAATACATATAACTTAAAATTACAACTAAAATATGAGATATTTTCTTTTAATATTTTCATATTTTTATAAGTATTTTAGAAATATTTTATTCAATTATGATTTATTTAAATAAATATACTTGTTACTATAACTATAGAATTGGGGAAAAATGCATTTTCACTAAATTTATTATATTTTCTAAGAATCCATTTATGAACTCATTTTCTTTGAATGTATTAAAGTATGTGAAACTCATTTTAATTTTATATGTTCTTTTTCAATTTTTAAGGTTGTATCAGTAGATTAAAAAAATAAAAAAATAAAATTTTAGTTTTTATTTTAAGTTATATGTATTATTTGGAAAACAATTTCATAATTGCATGCATGAAAAAGAGAAGTAATTGAAATGTAATAGAATAAAATATTCTTGAAGTTGTATTGTACGATAATTTTTTCAAAAATAATTATGAATAATTAACTTTAAAAGTTGATTATTAATTACTATGTTATAAATGATAATATATAAATGTTAAAGTTGAAAGTAAAAATTATTATTTTTTATTTTTATTTTAAAATCTATTTTCAATGTAAAATTAATTTTAAAAAGTTAGGTTTTTTATAATCAATCATATTAAAAAAAATAGTTACAAAACCTCCTTCTACTAAGATTCGGATGGAAAGATAATGAATGGAATTTATGCACAATATGTATTTAAATATTTTAATTGCTGGGAGAGGGAATTTCTATGCATGAGACATAATGTAAATGGGTTATATGTATTTTTACTTTTTTTAATTTTATTTTCTCTCTGCAATTTAATCTTGAGAGATCCTTCCTTGTCTAGTAAACATCTAACTTGTATGCCTTGAAGTCATTAAAAGAGCACCATAATTCACAAAAAATTAGTTTAAAAACTGATTAAATTTTTTAATGAAAATGAAGTGATAATTTTTTAATAGTTCAAGATACACAAATTATATACTCATTGATCAAGGAAGAATTTCTCTTGTTACCATTTCATGTGAGCTAATGGAATAGAGAATTTGATCTTTTAAGAACTTGATAATATTTGGATGTCACTTAAGATAAGAGGAGCTGTGAGAATCACAATTCTAGAGTATATTAACTTTGAGTAGGTTGTGGTGGCTAATAAGATCCAAAGGATATCCATTCAAAGAGGATTAGAAGTTCTAATTAAGTATGAAAGTAGCATTATAAAGTATTATGAATTGATTGAAAGCAAATAAGTAGATTTGGGAGTAAGGTTATAGGGCTTTTGTTAACTCTCATTCCAAATTTAACAATAAAAAGGAATTTTTGCAATTAATTTATTAAGCATACTTAATTGCCAAAAAATTGATTTTTCAATTTCACTTTTATATTTAATTTTGATTTTGGAACAAAAATTAGAATAAAAGTTTTTACTTTCAAAAATATTATCAAATATAAAATATTTTTAAAATTATTTTGTACAATGGTAGAAAAACTTTATTTGAATATAATTAATTATGAATGATTAGTTTCACAAAATTAATTATAAATTAATATTTTATATTTGATAATATTTTTAAAAGTAAAAATTTTTATTCTAATTTTTGTTTCAAAATCAATTATAAATATAGAAGTGATATTGAAGAATCAATTTTTTGGTTCTATACAACATATATAATTTAAATATGTTAATTAAACATTTTAAAATATCAAGGAATTTTTAACACATAAAATATAATATGAGAAAATTTTTGTATTTTATCCTTAAAAATAATTTAGAAAACTCCATTAACACTAACACTTAAACTTGCCACGTGTTGTTGAATGACAAACTATCAAATAACGAGTACCGTAGAGTATAGTAACAAAGTGTACAAGAGAATTCCCCATTTTTTACCAATAGTGGGGCCCACAATAATCAACTTCTTTCAATATTTTTGCCAGAAATGTTAGCATACGTACGATTTCAGAGGCGGAGTATGATATGTAAACTTCAGAAGAAAGAGAAGGGAAATCAATCACTCAAACAAAGGAAAACAAAGTGTAATTCGATGAAATTTTAAGGAGGTTTGTGATAATTTATCCTACATGATATGATAAAAAAATAAATATAATTTTCAACATTGTTATATTTTAAAATCATGATGAAAAATATATGATATGATTAAAAATAAAAAATTTCATATTTTAAATTTTATTATTAAATTATAATTAAAATAATTTTTTATAGTAAAGGGTTTAAAATTTTAATTTAATAATCTTTATTTTGATAAAAAATTTAAAATAAATAATAAAATAATATCATATTTTAAATTTTCTCATTAAGAGTACAATTAATAAAATACTTCTATTATGCAAATATTCAAAATCTAACATTTTTATTACTTATAAATATAAACATTAAAATATATAAAAGATGTTAAAAGTAATAATAAAAAATATTATTTCATAAATAATGAAATAATTATTTTATTTATAAAATGAAAATTTATCATTTGATAAAATTATTATTCTTGGAAATTGTGCCTTTTCACTCTGCAATGACAATCAAATATACTTTTTGTTCATTACCATTCTCATCGCAGTGTACTTGTTTTGAATATAATTCGTTTAGGTATATTTTATGGTTTTATTCATAAAATTTTTAAAAAAATTTATATTTTAGAAATGTAAATTTTAGGTATATGATTTCTTGAAATGTAATATTTTATTATTTGATCTAATATATATATTTAGAAGAAAGGTTAAATTTTAAAATATTTTTAACAATATTACATTACTAAATAAATATTTTAAAATTTTAAATTAAATATAATAATGTAATATTCTCATAAAAATATTATTAAGAATATAAAAAATATTTCATATATCAAACACCCGTAATGATTGGTATCAGTCATTTTGGAGGATGACAGTTACATTCACACTGCAATTCCATTTTTAATAGGTAGTTGATTACCTATTATTTCCTTTAATATTTTTAAATAATTTTTTAAATTTAAAAAAAAATTTAAATAAATAGGAATCATCGAGTGATGGACCTAAAGAATGCAGGGACCCACATTTATCGAATTTACACATTTGTACTTTTAAATATATATTAATCTCTCTCATAAAATTCTGAAGAAATTGTGTCACATTTTTATCTCCCAACACTCCATGAAAAAAAATTTTCTTTCATTGCCAAAAAAATAAAAAGCTTATTTGCTCTGAGAACCTTTGGCAGTAGGATCTCTTAATGGATCATTTGATTGGTTTGATATCGTACACTATAAATGCCGGTCCCTTTATTTTAACAGAGAAAATGTATCTCATAAAACAATGAAAAATATCCAATTGATTCAATTTCTGGAGTAAAATAAAAAATAATACACTATATTTTTAAAAATTATTTTCATTCGTTATCATAATATTTTATATTATTTTTTAATCACGTGTATATACACGCAACATGAAATTCTTCTTACTTATAAATTAATAACTTAGTTTTAAATGTAATTCTTTTTAGATATTTATCATTCTACTCTAGAACATTCATTTTAAAAATAACAAAAGCTCAGTTTGGATAACAAATAAGTTATAAATTAGTATTTAGAAATGTTTCATATATTAATTTATCAAAAAATTTATAATTTGATAAATTAATTTTAATAATTTATACTTATATTTTATAAGCTGCTACATCTTTAATTTTTTTAAAATTTATATTTATTCTTTCTATTAATTTTCAACACATATCATTCATAATGTAAATTTAGATATATGATGTCATAAATTATAATTAATTAAATTTTAAGTAATTATATTTTTATGCTAAACCCTTAATAAACAAAAATAAATAGGTAAATAAATAAATAGATAATTTCATTAAATATAAATAATTTAATTTTAATATAATTATATCATAATTTTAAATTATAATTATATAAAAACACATATGAAAATAAATATGTAATATTATAAAATATAATTAATTATATTTTAAGTAAATATAATTTTATTATAAATAATAATAAAATAAAAATTATATAAATAAATATATAAATTTATAAAACATAATTAATTAAATATTAAATATTATATTTTTTATTTTAAATATTTTAATTGTATTAATATAATTTAATTATTAAATAAATATAAATTATTTTAATTTATATATTTATTTCTATTAATATATATTTTTATATTATTTTATAATTTAAATTAATTCAACAATTAATTTAATAAAATATTTTTACACACTTAATTAACTTATTAATTATTAATTATCAAGTATAAATTAGATTACTCAGGCGAAACAACCAAAATCATTCAAAACGCTTCTTCTTGTGAATATTCTCTCTCCTCGAATGTCTTGACTGTTAATTATACAACCCTGTGCTGTGTTTTGTCAACTTTCCCATTTTTTACTTTTCTGCCAGTAAATGATAAATTTATTAATAATTAATAAACTACTTAATAACTAATAAATTAATTAATTAATTATATGAGAAATATTTCATAAAATTAACTATTAAATTAATTGAAATTATGAAACAATATAAAAAATATATTAATAGAAATACATATATAAATTAAAATAATTCATATATATTATATTAATATAATTAAAATGTTAAAGATAAAATAATCATATTTAATATTTAATTAATTATATTTGATGAACTTACATATTTGTCTATTTATATAATTTTTATTTTATTATTATTTATAAAAAATTATAATTATTTAAAATATAATTAATTATATTTTTATTACATTACATATATATTTACATATATGTTTTTATATATTTATAGTTTACAATTAGAATATAATTGCATTAAAATTAAATTAACTGTATTATAAGATATCATATATTTATTTACCTATTTATTTTTATTTGTAAAGAATTTTGTGTAAAAATATAATTAATTACAATTTAATTAATTATAATTTATCGCATAAAAAAATTATTTATTTAATTATTTTTATTTAATTATTTATATTAAATTTCTGAGCATAAACTTGAAATAAAATAATGCATAAGTGCCCTTTTATTCCCTTCTTTTATTTCGCTTAAAAAACCATTAAAAGAGTATAATAATAGAAAAAATTAAAAAATTAAAAAATTTTGTAGAAATATGTTATTATAAAAAAAATTTAAGTTTATATTATGAAGGATATAAATTCTAAATTAATAAAAGGAATAAAAATATATTTGAAAAAATTTTAAAAGTTAGTAATTTAATAATTTATTATTTTAATAAATTAGTGCATAAAATATTCTTAAAAATTAATTTATAATTTATTAATTTAATTAATAAATAAAAATAAATTTATTTATTGTGCAAAATAAAAATATTTCTTAACACGAACCGAGAGAGTTCAAGCCAAACTCAAGCAGGTTTCGTACCTCTTAACATGAACAGAAAGACAAATGTACATTTGTCCCATGCCACATTTAAAATTATAAAAATAATAATTTACTTTATGTGAAGTAAGTTACACATAATAAATTTATTAAAAATTGGTACAAACTACAAACTTGCAAGAAAAAGAGTTTATGGATTCAAAAATGTTGTTTGCTAGAATGGAATTCTCCTTTACTTGCTTCTTTAGTTGAAAAATATTATTATCTAAACTCTGTCAAAATCCATTCTTACTATGGATATGATGTTCTCAAATAAAATAATATCTAATTTTATCATAATATTAAAATTTTAATGTTATTACACATTGTATTTCAATATAATTAAATAAACAAGTATTAAAAATTAAAATAAATTTTTTATATATTATTAAAAAAATTCTCCAATACAATCATGCTATATGTAATTGCATAGGAAAGAATCAAAGAGGAAAATAATATCAGTAAAAGAAAATCAAAGAAATAGATAATTATTTCTAAGTAGATCTATAATTACCAATTAACAAGTATAGTGAATCAACATGTTAGAAGGAATTACTAAAAGCAACAGCCATTGTTTGCTAAGATGGCATCATAATGATTCAATGGTGGATATTATTAATAGGAAAACATGTCATTTGTAAATTGAATGGCTTGCATGGAATTGGGATTGATAATAAGTTTTAGGATTTAGGAATAAGAGACATATGAGAGTGAGAGTGAGATATATATATATAGAGGCTGGTTATTTCCTGTTGACCGTGTGAAGGCGTAAATAAGATTTTGCCTCTGACATATATATATATATATATAGGTGAGGTAAAAGAAAGTTGGTTAATGGAAAAAAGATGAGGTAAAGAGAATGTCAACACTCATTTAAAAAATATCGATGATGACATATATAAATAATAGGGGTTTGAATATTTTTTGATGATATAAATGCAAATGTAGAAATAGAAATGCAAATTAATCAGAAATAAAGGTGAAATTTTTATCACAATAAATGAATTGATTGCTAATGGTCAATCGGTATTCATGAAAATTAATCCATACTCTATAAGGAAAAGAAATTAGAGAAATTATTCTAAAAAGAAAGATAATGTATGAAAATAAAAAAATTAAGAAATTGAGAAAAATAAGATAAATTATAAAAATATAATAAAAGGGGGAAATTAGGGATTTTTTTAATTTAATATAAATTGTTATATATAAATAAGATATTTAGTCCTAAAAAATGCAATAAATTAGGAAAAAGATTAGAGTAATTATGAAAATACAATAAATAAGGAAAATAAATTAAGAAGATTATTTCATAGAGGAAAAAAATTCATGAAAATTAAAAAAATCAGTAAATAAGGAAAATAAATAAGAAAGATTATTAAAATACAAAAATGAGAAAAAATTAGTTCTTTTTTTTCAATTTAATACAAATAAAAGATTGAATCTCTTTCATTGATTATATAAGAATGATTCACCATAGTATAATATTTATTAAAAAATAATAAATTAATAATTATATGAATGATACTTAATATAAAAAGAGATAACGAATATGAGGATTAATACATAATATAAAGATAACATGACTTTTTTTTTTGGGAGAATTGTAATTTGCTAGGTATGAGTCTCAGCATATTGAATAGATAACTGAGTTGTCAATAGTAGAATAAAGTAAATAAGACCCGAAGCCAACGACTTCAGGTAAGTAGCTGCAAAATTGTATATTTTAATTTTCAATTTATTTCATTAAAACTTTTATCATAACAATAATTATTAACTCATAAGGGTGTTAGATTACAATTGAAAACTCTGTTAGTTTTGAATTTTTTCTCTTTTATAAATAAAATTGTTTCATAACCCGGCTTACAATCTAGCAGCAATAATAATAATAATAATAATAATAATAATAATAATAATAATAATAATAATAATAATAATAATAATGTTTAAGTAAATAATAATATAATATAGAAGAAATTCACATGTTATAAGTGTCTTATATATTAAAATTATGGGTAAATTATGTTGACTTATTTTAAAGTTTGGTTCAATATACTTGTCATTATTTATTTTTTAAAATTATGTATTTTTATGTCTCTCAGGTACTTTCACTTATATAAAATGTAACAATATTAACTCTTTAATTACAAAACTCTTCCTTTAATATTGTTCCCAATATCTATAGAACTATGATACTACATTTTTACAAATCAATATTGCATTATAATTTTATATAAAAAAGAATGAGTGTTTTTATTTTTTTTTATAAAATAATATATTTTGTACATAAAAATATAAAAAAAATGATCTTCCCGTCAAGGATAATATTAAAGAAAAAAAATTACAAATTAAAAACTTAATGCGGTTGCACTTCATTAAAAAAAAGTTTTATATGATGGATGTATATATTAAAAAAAAAATTAGAGAATATCGAGTCTAATTAAATCCATAAATAAAAATTTCTGGATCCCCCGTCACCGTGTAGCTTCTGATTTATTAATATTGTGTGATGTATAATAACGGAACTAGCTTGCAAAAGGAATCTCATGAAGATTAACTTCCTAAGGTATCTCAGGGCTTTGAATTTGAATCCTTTTGAACTATGGATTTTAGGCAATGTGAATTTTTGACAACAATAGCTGACAGGTCAACTAGGATTGGAGATCGTCGGGTTAATCCCTCGACGTCGTCGTCATCATTCCAGCATCGATGGAATTATGATGTGAATTTTAACTTTCGAGATGCAGATACTCGCAGAAATTTCACTGCACATCTCTATAAAACCTTCTGCGAGAGAGGAATCGACGACTTCACAGATGACAGGTTTGAAGGAGGAGAGAAGACATATCTCAAGCTCTTGCCAGAGCAAATGACACGTTGTTATTTTATATTTTTAAAAACTATTTTTAAAATTTTTTTTTTAAACTATTCTTGAATTAAAGTAAAATTAAGATTAGATAGTGACTAATATTATAAATAAGAAAATATTTTATTTAATTATAAAATTAACATTTAAAATAAAAAAATAAATTTAAAATATAATTAATTTTTTTTTTTTTTTTTATTTTTAAATTACACATTTAGAGAATAATTTTTTAAAAATAAATTTTAAAAACAGATTATCAAATAAGTTCTTCTATTTTTAAAAATAAAAATATAAAAAACTGTTTTTAAAAACAGAAAACCAACATCCCTGCATTCTCAGAAACTAACGCAGACTCCAATTATAATTTGCCAGGTTTGAATATGAATTTCAGCATATCCAACGAATAACTTAAAGTGTCATTTCCAGACTAAACACATTCAACGCCCATGCTCGAAACTGAGGTTAGCAGTGCAAATTTGTATACTTTATTTGGATTGTCATAATAATAATACCCCATCCATGTCGTTTAAGATATTGCACACAAATTAAAAATAATATTAAATAGTTTAATTATATGAAAATTTATTTATTTATTTATGCTTTCTAAAATTATCCTTTATTTCTCTCCAGTATTATCTTGTTCATTATCTTTCCAAAATTCTCTCCTACTACTAACCTCTTCGTACGTGTTTTTGTGTGTTCGAATCCCTTTTTTTAACTGAATTTAAAACTATGTTATTTTTTTTATAACTTTATCATTTATTATTATACTCAAATTACATTAAACATATTTGTTTTATATTTCTTTCAATTTATTTCTCTCTCTTTCTCTCTCTCTTATTTTTTGTATCATTTATTAGCTTTCTTCGTATAAAAATACTTGATATTATAATTTGTCTCTAATTTTGATTCACATAAATGAATTCATAGATATTATAAATATATTTTCATTTTTCATAAATTGTATTATATAAAATCATATTTATAATTTTATTAAATGTCATGGCTATAATTTTAAGTGTCTGTAATTACAATTTTAATTTAAAATCAATTTAAATTATATTCAAATATATGATTAATTTATAGGACAATCAATACAATTTCATTTGTTTAATCCTATACGCATTAAATATTGATGAGAAAATAAAGTATTTTAACTAAAGTATATAGTTTCTTTAAATGAAAAAATAACTTTGAATATGTGTCATTATGTATTATTTTACACATGATGTTAGAGAAATTAAAAATCCTCCACCTTTCTATTTTATCTATCATTTATAAAAAAAATTATTGTAATAAATACAATATAATTATTATAATAATTTTAAATAATTATAATGTTTTAAAAAATATTTAATTATCTAAGAATTAAACTTTGTGTTTAGAGTCCAAGGATAAGTTCATAACACACTACTTAAACATTCTTTTAAATTGATTTTTCTAAATATTGTATTCATTTTATTTATTTTTTTCACAGTTTAATAATGGATTTAGGTTTAAATAATACTTCGTTATCTTTTTAATTGTTATTTTTAGTAGTGAAATATATATCTAAAAGTAATTTATATATTTAAAGGGAGTAACTACCTACTAATCCTTATTTAGTGGGTAATTACTTTGTATAATTCTTTTAGATTTTAAATATATGTAATTTTTTTTAAAAAAAAGTAAACCAATCATCTTTATAGTATAGATAAGATAAGAGCAAGAATAGGAATAAAAACAATAGTTGTAGAATTAAGAAAGCAAAAAATAATAATAATAATAATGCTCCGTAAAGAAACCAAAATTTTCTCCATTAACAGCTTATTAATATCGATTAAAAAATCGAAATATTACATAAAAGGAATAAAAGGCTGTTGGTAACTTCACGAGATATTTAAAGACACTCTCCCCCGTAAAATACGGGCTGCATCTCGTTGGAAGCTATTCTATAAGGAAGAAATGCGAGAATTAGCCGATTAATAAACTAAAAATGAACACAAAACTTCATTTCTTACTATTGGCTTGTTGTCAAGGTGTGTCATAACTCGATCTTTGCACATTTTAGCTGGTCAAATTCCAAAAATTAGTATCTTATAGGAGATTTCAGGGTCCTGCCTCGCAAAACTGCAACTCCTCATATTCTGCTGAGCTTCCAGGAAAGCAATTCAAGATGTAGCTTATTTATAATAGTATTCCATAATGATCAAACATGCAGAAGGAATTTGCTAAAGATTAACTTCCTTTATTTTGTAGGGCTTTAAATTTAAGTCCTTGTCATCTCTGGATTTTAGATAATGTGAATTTTTTACAACCATACCAGCCATGTCAGCAGCACAAAATTCGACCCAATTACTGCTGAATTTTTGTATAAATTTAATTGAAAATCATGATTCAGTTGGATTTCTTAGCAAACTTGTTCCGTTAAGCACCAGGCATTGCTGGAAACTTGAAAGGTTTCCTCCCAAGATCAGATTGATTTCTCTTCAGCACTTAGACCTTCATGGCAATTATAGTTTCAAAATTTTGCCAGAAATATCAGGGAGGACGGAGAACGCAAGAGTGCTTAGGTTAGATAGAACTGCTGTAGTGTCACCATACTCAGTAGGGAAACTAACTGGCCTCAGATTATTGGAAATGAATTACTGCAAAATTAGGAATCTTCCATAGAGTATTGAGATGCAGGCAAATCTTCAAGAAATTAGCACGGCATGCTGTCCCTAGTTTTTCGATCCCTCAGAAGCAACATTAATTTTGGGAAGCTAAGATATTGTTGGGTTCAGAAACTGAATCTTGCGAGGTGTGATTTGTTAGATGAAGATCTTCCGGTGGTTGTTCATTGTTTTCCCAATACCAAATACCTTGATCTATCTGAAAACAAATTTGTAAGCATATCAGCATGCATCGTCGAATTTTATTATCTGGAAAAGCTTTACTTGGCTAGTTGTAAGCAGCTTGAAGAAATCGAAGGAATTCCCCCAAACTCGGTTCTACTAAATGCAGCAAATTGTAATAGGCTTACTCCAGAGTCAACCAACATCCTTGGGCTAGCCCATCAGGTTTCTCTCTTTTTCTCTTAATTTGTCTTTGTTTGTATCTATTATATGTAGATATACCCTGCTGATTTTTGAGCTTAAAATTCATGACTATTTTTTTTTTTTTTGGTGACAGGAATCCTCTGAAAAAGAGTTCGAAGTTAAATTGCCTGGAGCAAGGATTCCAGAATCTTTCAACTACTACATAGGAGATGGAAAAATATCTTTAAGGGTTCATCTGAATTTCCCGAATGTTGCTCTATGTCTTGCTTTTGAATTGGAGGATGAAGAAAAGCTTGAATGATCTTTTTATTGCACATGTGACAACTGGATCCGAGTAAATAGACTTCCAATTTTGCATCCTGCCTCATATAGGGAATTTCGTACAAGTCATCAAGTGCAGCTTATTCATTTGCATTCTTATATAGATGGTTTCGAAAATGTTGACAGATTTGAAAGGAATCATGCGGAGATTTTATGGGAACTCAAATACTGTCAAATTCATTCGAATGTCACAAGGCCGGGTAGAGTTCGTAATATATATATATGGGAAACAAACCGACATGGAGGTAATCCCATTCAAGAAAGGTAAAATAACATCGTCAGCTCCCTCCAATGGAGGCTGTTCATTTTCCCAGATCACAGCTGATGATGAAAATGAAACTTACGATAGTCAGGGTGGAGACTGCTCATTTTCCTAGACAACATATGATGATGATGAAAGTGAAAATTATGATTGTCCGGGTGGAGATGACAAAAGAAGGCCTTGTTGCCAGGACAGAGAAGAGGATTTAAGCATTTCGCTTTTGCATTGTTCACATAGTGATTCTATTACATTAGTATTTGAGGATATTTATACCAAAGACGATGATTTTTTCTCACATGATCAAATGAGTTCCATTCCAGATAAGAAATGCTCTACTAGAGGAAAAGGTGTGTTGATATTCAACTCTCTATGATCCACGTTCAATGCCAAAATTTCATTTTCTTTTTCTCTTTTTGGTAGAAAGGAAACTTTATAAATGCAGCAAAACAGAAACCATAATTACAGAGTTCTGGGCAACTTAGTGCCCCTAGAGTCATAATTTAGGAGTAGAGATACTCCATTAGGGGGGTACATCAAAATATTTACCTTATTATTAGAATAAACTGCTGTTTTAGCCATAGAATCAGCCACCTCATTTGCCTTCCAAAAAGCATGCTGCATTGTGGGGTTTCCTAGTTGATGCAAAAGGTCCCTACATTCTTCAATTAGGCTGCTAACATGAATAGAAATGTTAGTGTTAGGATTAGAGACAGCATGGACAACAGATAAAGTATCAAGTTCGACTATAAGTGGGGATAGGCCTTTATCTCTTGCTAACATCAAACCATCACGCAATCCAATAATTTCAACTACAAAATTAGAGCATATTCCTAATCCTTAGGAGCAACCAATCACCTAGTTGCCTTTCTAGTCTCTGATCACTGCAACACACCCAACAAAATCTAGGTTGCCTTTAGAAGCTCCATCTAAATTAAGCTTGAAGAAACCCAGAGGAGGAGGCACCCACCCGCATTGGATAACTTGTTTGTGCTAAGGGGTTTCTGGTTTCGCCATAGTTGCCCAGTATTCATAGAATTTGCTTAAAATTATAGCTGATAAGTTCCCATTACCATGGCTAGCATTAAAGACTTTTCTGTTACAATGCAGCCATATGTTTCAAAAAGTAAATACAAAAACTATTTTCCAAGGGACTGGACTTCTATAACTCTTCTCTAGGGATGTTAGATTTTTCTTAAACTAGATTTTGAAATCTATAAGTAAACAAGAGTGGCATGAGGGTGGGAGGGGGAGTGAGTTCCAAACAAACATGGTTACAAGGCATTCCTGGAAAATATGGGTGATGTTGTCCAACCTTCTACCACAAAACACACAGTGAGGGGGGATATCCATGCCTCTAGTTAGCAAAAGTTCCCTTGTTAGGAGTTTATGCAAAACAATTAACTAGATAAAGAATTAAACCTTTGGGTAAACTTCTATTTTCTAAATCCATGAAAAGTTTTCCCTATTTACTTATAAATTTGGGCTTTTTAAAAGCAAATAAACATCCTTCATAGTATATAAACCAAATTTTAAGAAACCCCATACCAATTTGTCTTTTAAGTCCTGAATACAGAAGGGGGTGCCTAGTATCAGAGAGGTTAGGTCATTTAGCATCTCAAAAGGTAGGCTACTGAGATTCTAGCACTCATCAGTAAGGTAGTTGCTAACCTTGTGGTTTGCATGACGTATAAGAAGAGGACCATTAATTAGAGTTCTAAAATGTCCTAAGTCAAGCCATTTGTATGTTCAAAAGTTTGTACTATTACCATTACCTATTATCCATTGAATCCCCTGATGCAAAATATCTTTGGTAAGCTTGAGGGCTTTCCAATTGTGAGAAGTGTTGCTTCTAATGGTAACCTACCCCTAGTTATCTACCCTAAGGTATTTTGATCTCAACACTTTTACCCACAATGAGGTGTCATTTTGGATGAGAGTCCAAGCTAGTTTAGTTAGATAGGAAAGATTTATAGTTGCAGTATCTTTAATTCCAAGACTCCTTGCAAATTTCGAGAAGGTTAAAGTATCCCATCCCATTAAAGGGAGTTTCTTTGCCCTTTGAGCTTCTCTGCACAAGAAATTTCTGATGGTCATTGTGAAGAGGTTGTGGGTTGATTTCAGCAAATTTATGCAGCTCATATGGTATAGCGAAATGGCAGATAAGATAGAATTGATGAGGACCACTCTACCAACAGTAGATAAACTCTTAGAGTTCCAATAATTAATTCTACTTCTCAGTTTATCCACAATATAGGCAAAATCAAAAGCCTTATAATTATCTTTAATTCCCATGCCCAAGTATTTTCCTAAGCTACCTCTATGAGGTATATCTAGGACTTCATTGAGTTGATCTCATAGGGGAGGGGAGTGTTCTTTGAGAAATAAACCCTAGATTTGACTTTATTAACCTTTAACCCAAACATTTGAACAAAATGGTCCAAAACATGATTAATAGATTGACAATTTCTGCTATCAGCTCTAGCACACAAAACTACATTATTAGCATAGAATAAGTGAGAGATTTTGATGCCATGTTTACTAGTCTTGATAGGAATCCAAGTCATTTGACCACACTGATGCTCGATTAACACACGCAAGTATTCCATGCATAAAATAAAAAGATAAGGTGATAGGGGATCACCCTGTTTAAGACCTTTAGAAGGAAAAATGGTATTCAACTTACCTCCATTAAACAAAACTTGGTAAGAAGCCCAAGTAACTAAGCTCATAATTAGAGTAATAAAGCTATCTGGAAAATTAAAAAACCTTAAAACATTTCTGATAAAATCCCATTTTAAGGAGTCAAAAGTTTTCTTCATATCTAACTTCAAAATCATATATCCATGTTTAGCTTTAGATTTATCCATTGAGTGTACTAATTCTCTTAGGATTATAATGTTATTTGCAAGTTTCCTAGAAGTTACAAAAGTTGCTTGAAAAGGAGAGACAAGGTTTTCCAAAAAAAGCTTTAATTTGGTAGCAATAACTTTGGAAATAATTTTAAAGGTAGTGTTACAAAGACTGATAAGCCTATAACCATTTAAGGTTTCATGAGAATTCCTTTTAGGAATTAAAATAATTAGGGTATGGTTGATCCAATCAGGAATTGAAAGAGAAAAGAAGACTTGTTGGATACATTCTATAACTGAATCTTTAATAAAATTTCAAAATCATTGCAAAAAACCTGGGTGAAAATTGTTTGGGCCTAGGGCTTTGTTAGCTTTTTGCATTTTCAGAGTTATCCATATTTCTTGGATCTCAAGGATTTTAACTAAAGAATCTTTAAATTTATTATCCACAAAACTCCCCCAGTTTGTAGGTATACTACAAGTATAGTTCGACAAAAGATAAGAGATGGAAAACCTCTCACAAAAGGTTTCAAAAATATAGCTTTGGATATCCTTGGGGTTATAAAGCCAAACCCTAGCTTAAGTTTTTAAGGCTTTAATTTTATTCTTCCTTTTCCTAACAATAGTGGACAAATGATAGGTGCAAGTATTCCTATCCTCATCTGCTATCCAATCTAACCTAGATTTTAAAGCCCAGAGTTGCTCCTCTTAACTAAGCACCCCCATAAGCTCTTTCTATAAGGATCTTTCAAGTCTAGTTAGCGACTCAAAGTTAGAAGTGCCTAAAATATTTTGTATTCCCCTAATTCTAGTAAGAGCTTTTATTTTTTTAAAAAAATGTTCCCAAACACATGGATATTCCACTAGTTAATATAATCAATAAAATCATTTACAACATGATAGAGGGAAAGATTTCTAGCCCAACATCCTGAAACTATATAGGCAAAATTAAGGCGAGTCACCTAACAAGTTTCAAGCCTAAAAGGTTTAGGAAGGGATTCCAAACAAAGGTTATTCAACTTTACAAGAATAGGATAGTGATCTAATAAAATCCTAGGGAGATGAATAGTTTTTGCCTTAGGAAACATTAGGCGCCAAGAATCATTACAAAAGGTTCTGTCAATCTTTCTAGAATAAGATGTTTACAAATTCTTATGTTTGATCAAGTGTAAGGAGGCCCTTTAAATCCTATATCTATCAAGTTACAGAAGTCCAAGCAATCATTAAACAAGTTCGAGTGATAAAGGTTAACAGAGGTTCCATTGAACTTTTTCGAAGGGGAGGAAATTTCATTAAAATCACCTAATACTAGCCAAGGTAAAGAGCGATTTTCAGTAAGAATTTTAAGATTATTCTAGAGAATTTTCCAATTAGCAAACTTTGGACTAGCATATATATGACTTAAGCCATTGAAGTTAGGAAGAGCTTACCTTAACAAGAGCATAGATTTCTTGCTCAGTTTTATTAACCACCTCCACCTAAATGTCCTCTTGATTCCAAAGCAAGCAAATACCTCTAGCATATCCAATCATGCTTATAAACTCCATGCAAAGGAAAGGAAAGGTAGCTCCTAGTGACTACACCCTTTCCCTATTAAGATGCCTCTCGGTTAGAATAAAGAGCTTGACATTTTCCTGGCTAACTAACTCCAAAAGAAGCTTCTTAAAGTCTAGGTGTTAGACTCCTTGAACATTCCAAACCATAACTCTAAAATTAGCAGCTTTAATTATCGACTGGATATTAGCTTGAAAAAGGTAGTTTGATCTTCTTAGAGACCATTCAGGTGCTATTGATACATTGGTTAACATTCGTTCATATAGCTCCTAATTGTACATCACTGTGTTGACAATCTTGATCAGACATTGGGGAGTCTTCGGGTCTACTATTATAAATTGCAGTTTCGGCTTCCTTCCATGATAGGTCAGAGTGATGGCTTCCATTCCCAGCACCCTTCTCTATAATTGCATCATTTTGTGCCAAGCTTGACATGCCGCTACATGAAATGGATTGGAGGGGAGCAGATATGAAGGCTATTCGTTAGGCTTGGACAACATCAGTTAGGTTCCCAAGACATTCTAGCACGAGGTGTCATCCATGTGGAGGATGTTAAGGGGAATTATACAATTGGCTTTTTCTTCCTCTAGGGGAATTAGATCTAATCCATTTGGATAACACTTGAATGGAGTCAGAGTCTTCGAAGCTAGAGCATGAGCCAAATTGAAATTTGCCAATAGCTCGGTAGGGTTTAAAGATATCCATTCCAGGTTGTCCTCTAAGATTGCTTAAATTGTTCCCTTGCAATAATACCCCCATATCACTCAAGGGAGACTCGGGGATGTGTTTTCCTTTGTTGTTGATAAGGACGAGTTGCTAAAAGATGACTCCATTACTATTCTAAAGGGTTGAGTTATGATTCAAGGAAAAAGGGTTGGGGATTAGGTTCTATTTCAAGGATGGTGTATTAGGGTTTAAAAGGCTCAAAACTTCATGTGACAATAAATGCTCTGGAGACTCATCAATTGCCATCTTCATATTTCCTTAGTTCTCCTATGAGTGAAAGGCTCGAGGTGATAAGCACTGATCTTTTCTAGAAGCTCCCTTTTGCGTTTCACCATCAGGGCCAAATTTCTTAGGCCTAGTTTGCTATTTAGTTAGACTAAGTGTAGGTTTTTTTTATAGGGCCGCACTTTTTTTTAGTTAACGAGTTTTTCTCCTTTACACTAAGATCCATGGCCTATATTCATCTACATTGATCTCTTTCAACTCACCCATACTTCGTCCCAAAATCTTCTAAGAGATTTCCATCCCAATAGGTTTAGGTTAGTTCTCTAAAGTGCTCTATTTCAAAGCTTCATAAGAAAAGGAAATATTATTAGGATTTACCTCTCCGGGTTCATTATACGAGCATAGATGCTTTAAGTGGCCAATACAACTGTAGTTAAAATAGACTTTACTCAATCCTTCATAAATAACAAGCTGTTTAAAATCACCAATATAAACTATTCTAATCAGCAGTTTGCTAAGGTTAATCTGAATACAGACCCTAGCATACTTCCCCTTATCACCTTAATAAGTATGAGCATCCACCTTTAGCATTGGCCCTATTGTTCTAGTGAGTTGGGGGAGGACATATGGATGGTAGAGCTCAATCGATAACTCTGGAAACCTGATCCAAACTACAATTGAGACAGGCCTGCAAACGAAGGGTTAAAAAATGGCTTTCATTTCCTTAGTGCTAAAAAATGGTCAAAAGTGAACCGAGGACCATCACTCAATACTCGGTTATAGTCTGAAAGTAGCTCAAACTTAAACATGTAAAAATCATTACCCACTTCCAGGACTGTCAACTTCCCTTCAAGCTGCCAAAGAACCCTAGTTTTGAAGTCAATATACTAAAATCCCACCTTCTTTCCGTAAACTTTGCCAATCAAAGTAGAACTCCAAGGTTCATATAGTCTACTTTTAAGATTTTAAGGTAGCTGAAAAGCAACTTCATTTTCATTTAGCATTTGGTTGGAGTCAACCATACTGGCTTCAAATTTTTCTTCAAAGAAAGCTCATTCATATGCGCTAGGTACCGATCCAACAAGCTGATCCTTATAGCTTCGTTTAAAGGATTTTGGGTTCTCAGACCCCTCTACATCTCCATTATTTGTTGGTGGTAGATTTCCATTTTGACTTTTGCTGGCTGGGGACTAGAGCATCTCGTTCTTCTGAAGTCAAAGTTTTCGCCATTCTCTTACAAATTTCATTTTCTTTATTCCCATTAATTTGATTTTAGCCATTACTTTATTATGCCTTTAATATAGGGACAATCATTGTTTTTTGAAATCTAATCTTAAAAAATAAAAAACGAAGACTATATTTGCTTTCAAAGTTTCATATTTATTAGTAATTTAACTTAGAGATTTTAAATTAATATATTCAACAGCAAATGAGCCAGGCCTGATTTGGGATCCAATGAAAATGGAATACCAAGTGACATGCCAAAAAGACCAAAGGAACGACTAAGACAAAGGGAATGATCAGATGATGGGATCCAACAAAGAGGGTCAGTGGCGGTTCTCATTGTGTTCTCTAATATTTTCAGTTGTGTCACTTTGTTCTCCCCCTTCTCTAAATTCACCCTGATTCTTTGAATTTGTGTCTATCTCTTCTTCAAGGTTTGTCAGTTTATTTATGTTCTATTTATTGATTTTATTTGATTAACTATCTCATATTAGATATTTAATACTTACATAAAATGTAAACCATTCCTTTTTTACTTGTACAATCTTTTTTTTCTTTTAACTATTCTCTCTGCCTAGTTAATTATGCAATTTCGACAAGAGTTATTGATTCAATATTTTAACATCTGGAACAATATGAGAATAAAATGCTCGCTTGGAAAAATGTGTTAATCTTGCTTGAAAAATGAGTTAATAATGAATCAATAACGTACTCTTCAAATAGTCTTCTTCATATTATCATTCAAGGCTGCTTTTTCTTTTGCCCTTGTCCTATTTCAGTTCTCTACATTTATTCCCTTTTCCATTGGCAAGATGAATTTGGAGCCTAAATGATTCCAAAAATGTTAATCCATCCCTTTCATTTTGCATTCCATAGTTCCCTTATAAGCAATGCTGCTAATTTTTTTGAATGCCACATGTCCAGAGGCATGATAATGCCTAGCTTCAGAGGTGAGTATGGAAGAATACAAAGGTTCTTCAACAAAGCAGTTAGTCATGGTCACTCCAATGTTCAAAGTTGGTACTCATTGTCTAGTATTTGTATTAAAGGGGACTAATCATGCAAATTGATCTTACTTGTGACTTTATATAAGTTTGGTAGACCGAGTTCGGAGGACCAATTTGCAAGAGCCCCATAGAGGCCCATTCTTGTAGTTGCAACATTTTCCTTTTGTTTTGGCAATCTGATTGGTCAGTGAGGTAACTTTTTCCTTCTATTGAGCTAATCTTGTCATGACACACTTTGATAAATGGGAGTATTATCATGACCTTTGCCAAAATGAATGTGATTTATTTTTTGTGTTTTGTTTTATTCAATTTGCCTATCACAAATTAATTAAGCAATTTTCACTCACTTCCCAACATAATTCAGCAGTTTCCGGAGATATATGACAACCTTGTCCTTTTCAGTTAGACATATCAAATTTCTTTAACCAATTGTTTAGCATTTCATCTCCAGTTTTCCATTGAAAGGAATTTTATTCTCTGAAGACATGTGGCAGTAGAATCTCCTTTCTAAAAGGATGCAATGACTTTGAGAATCTATATTGTCTATCTGTAGTATGTTCTTGATGCACTGTTTGTGATCCCTTGATTTGAATAAAGTTCAATTCTCTTTCTGGTTTACAAGATTTTTCCAAAAAAAGTTGAGTTTATTTGACAGGATTTTCTTGTGAATGGTAGCAGATGTTTTTTGGTCCTCTGGATTTAAAGCTTTATATATTGCCTCTGGATTTAGTAACATGGCAGCAATGTGTTCCTTCTTGCTCAACCTGATTGATGCGATATCCTACTATTACAAGAAGGTTTTTTCGACATTCCAACTTTCTTTTGTTTTTTGGCCAAGTGTCAATATCTGATATAAAAATTTTCCGCCAAAATGCCTTGTTACTTTCTTCTTTCAATTATGCCCCTCATATAACTTCTATTTCCATTATTATTTTATTTTCTTTTTGTGAATTTCATTATTAAGCATAAATTAATAATAATTACTATTACTAATAATAATATAATTAGTACATTCTAATTAATATAATTAAGAATAATATCTAGTTTAAATTGAAAATTTTAGGATTGGAGTAAAAAGAAGAATCTTTATTTTTATATTCTATTCTCTTGAATTTTAATCTCAATCTTTATCTTCATTTACCTCCTAAATACTAATATCATGACTTATTATTAATATATTTTATTTTCATTAAAAAATATTATAAATAAGTTAAAATTTTAATATAAAAATATCAACTAAGTGAATTAATTACATATTTCATATTTATTAAAAATATTTTAAAATTAACTGAATTTATTAATTTTATATTCTACTTTTTATTAATGTCATCTTAATATGAATTTCTTAGTACTATGTGTCAATTTATACTAATTTATACTTCTATGGTATCTATCAATATCTATATCCATTCTAATTATGAAAGGGGTTATGCTATTCCTCCTGACAATATTCATCCGAAAAAACACCCGAACTAATGCGAAGAGGTGAGTACTAATATTAAAGTATTTAATTTATATTTACTTTAAATTCAAAACAAGGCAAAGCTAATACTAAATATTACTTTGCGATTTTTTTGGGAGGATTTTTTTTTCATTTTTTGATGTACATGTGTTGGGCTATCGGAAAATTTTTTTCCTGCCCAACACTGTACTTATAATTCAGTTTTTATATTTTTTATTAATATCATTTACAATTCAAATACCATTGAGTATTATAAATCTAACACAATATGTAATTTTTTAAGATAATACATTTTAAATAATTTTAATTTTTTATTTAATTGAATCAATTTATTTTAGTATATATTTTATTTTTAACTTCAATTATTTTACAACTTAAACATTATTTCTATTCTTTTTTATTTGCACAATTTTATATTTACCTATATTTTATGTCCACGTCTATTATTAATATCCCAAATATTAATATCATTAAGTAGTTAGTATATATATATCATTATATTTTTAATATTTTATAAATATTTTAAAAAATTAATTTTTTATCAAAATTAATAATTGAATTAATTAATTGCATATTCTATTTTTTAAAAATAGTATTTGAAGATTAAAATTAAAATTTTTTATTTAAATTTTATCAATATTTCCTTGATATCAAATTTTAAGTATTATATATCAAATTAAATTAAATATATATTAATTGAGATTTTCTCAAGGTTTTATACATTATTTACCATTTCACTTTTTTTTATTTCCTCTTCTCATTTAATTATTTACAACTCAAATACTATTAAGTAATGTAAATTTAGCATAATAAAATTTATTTTTGTGCTAAAATATTTTAAATAACTTGAACTTTTTTTGATTAAATTAATTTACTTTACTATGTATTTCATTTTTAACTTTGATTAGTTTATAACTCATACATTGTTTTTCTTCTTTTTATGTACCTGTGTTTTTCTATTTCACACATCTATATCCATTACTTATAACTTAAATCTTAAAATCATTAAATAGTATATATATAATTATATATTTTATATTTAAATTTTTAAAATTTTTGTATAGAAATTCTTAATTGAATTGATTAATCACAAATTCTATTTTTTAAAAGCAATACTCAAAGATTAAAATCAAATTTATTTATTTAAATTTTATCAATATTTTTTTTATATCGAGTCTTAAGTATTATATGTCAAATTATATACATATCAATTAAACTTTTGTCAAGGCTTTGTACATCATATACAATTTCTCAAACTTTCTTTAGTTTATATTATTTACAACTTAAATACTATTGAATAATATAAATTTATTACCATATAATTTTTTACTTAGAATATTTAAAAATTAATTAATTATATATTTTTTATGTCAGCTCCCATATAAAATGTTAATACCACTAAGTAATATATATAACATAATATATTTTATTTTTATTTTAAAAATATTTTAAATATATTAAAATTTTAATATGCAAAGTAATTATTTAACAACTAATTTCATATTCTATATTTAATTAAAATATTTGAAACTTACAAATCAAATTTATTTATTTAAATAATTTTAATATTTTATTACTATCAAATTTTAAGTACCATATTTTAAATTTTATATATATTAATTAAGATTTTATCAAGAAATTTATTAACTCTATTATATGATTATTTTTCTTGCTCATGTTATTAGATTTTGAATTAATTACATAATTCATTCTATTTTTTAATAAAAAATATTTGCAATTTGGAATTAAATTTATTTACGTAACTAATTTAATTGTGTTCAATATTTTCTTGGTAACAATATATCTATCCTTTTATCTATTAAAGCACGTCTCACACCAAGGCTCTATATCCTCACACGATTTTTCAGAATTTAAATTAATTAATTTGTTTCAAATATTTAATATTTTATTGATATTGTTTGTTGTCTTTCTACCTGTGTTGCAAAACGTTTCTTTAAATATGATTTGCATGTATTCTTATATAAAAAATTTTAAATAGAATAAAAATTATTTTATTATTTTATTTTTATCAAAGAAATAAGTGAATTCATCAATGTAAAGGTAAAAAGAAATTATAAAATAAAATAATAAAAATAATTTATCAAAATAATTTGTATATAATTTGTCACTTTTGAATTTAAATTTTTTTATTTGAATGTAATATACATTGATATAAAAGCACTTGGATAGTGGTACTGTTTTAATTGATCAAATAATATTGTGTATATCTAAATTAATTTGATTTATTGTGAATTAAAAATTATTTATATTATTATTGAGTATGAAGATGTTATGTTATTAAAATATAAATATAATTAAAAATTTTAACAACACATGAAAAATATTTATGAATTTTCTTATATTGTAATAATGTATGAGTAAGTGGTGATATAATATTTATTTATACATTTAACTTCAATTAATTTTATAACTTAAATAAAGTTATAAAGGTAAATAGTTAAATTTTGAAAATATAGAATGGAGCAGTGACTACGACACATTTCAAATAAACTTCGTGAATTATGTAATGTATAGCTAAAAAAAATGTGCATGCAACTTAAGTCTAACTTTATTAATTTTATTCATCGAGCGAAAACAAAGTAATGTTATTAATTCATCATTTATTTTATGGCAAGAAATACTAGCTCCATTTTGTGTAATAAATAAGTTAACTTATTTACCTGATAAATAAATTATAAATTAATCTTTAGAAGTGTTTCTTATACTAACTTATTAAAAAAAATTAAACTTTAACTACCTAAAGTAATTTATAACTTAGAAGTTATTATCTATTCAAATTTCTTTCAAATCCATCCTTATTTTTTATTAATTTACAACCAATGCCCTTTGTAATATAAATTTAAATACTTTCTTATAAAATATAATTAATTTGATTTTAATATAATTATATTCTAATTTTAAATTATAAATATATAGTTAATTATATTTTAAGTCATTATAATTTTATTATAAATAATAAAAAATAAAAATTATATAAGTAAATAAATATATAAGTTTATAAAATATAATTAAGTAAATATTAAATATTATATTTTTATTTAAAATTTCTTAATTATGTTAATATAATTTAATTTTTAAATAAATATAAATTATTTTAATTTTATATTTATTTTTATTAATATATATTTTATGTCATTTTACAATTTCAACTAATCTAACAACTAATTTTATAAAATACTTTAACTAATTTATCAGTTATCAGTCATAAATTATCAACTATCAGTTAGTTTATTAATTATCAACTAACTTATTAGTTACTTGTGCAAAACGGAACCTAAAACTATATCTAAAGAACTCAATTGATATTGAATTAAAATAAGAAGTGGTATTATTTATTAGGTACCAAAATTGTATTTTCAAATAAAAATTATATTTTCTTATTAAGAATATTATTATTATTGAAAACTCATTCTCCATTCTATTTCTACATTATTTTCATATATCAAACGAAATTATGAAAATACTTTTCTATTCTCTTCTCTTTATCTTTCTCAATTTTATTCTCATTTCATTATATTAAATACAATATAAATATTCTTTCTTTGATCATATTTTTTACAATTATATGATTCTATAAGTTATATATTATATAGAATGTAATCTAAAATAATAAAAAATATCTAATATATAACTTTTTTTAAATTTCATATTTTATTAATTAAATAATATATTTAATATATAAATATATTATTATATATTTTTTAAATTTTATTACTTTTATTAAATACTATCTCGTGCATAGCAAGGCTTAGTAACTAGTTGTTATAAAATTGACATTGTATGTTATCTACATTAGTCATTAATAAACAATTAATGTAATATGTTAGTTTTTTTTTAAAAAAAAATAAAGTGTACCTCTATTATTTCCCTATAGATAGAAACTAAATTTATTACATAAATAGCAGGGTAAACACACTTACTTGTACCACATTTTAAATAATATTAAATCATATAATAACACATACAAATAACTTGCATAATACATACACAATAATATATGCATTTACAAATAATTTCTTACAAGCACATCATATATTCATTTTTCATTTACAATTAAACCTAATAAGTTTACACTTGGTTGCCTTCATTTCGATGCTTGTATTTCTATCAATACATATTAGCCCATTCCTCCTATAAAACTACTAAATCTACCATATTATAAGGTTCTATATTGCCTTGAAAGAACTACATATTTACATATAAAATTCAATAAGAAAGCAAAAGTACATGTTTTTTATAAGTGTCTACCTAATTGAAATTAAAACAAAAATGCCATATTAGGCTTTTCATTACTCTTCATTGTACTAGCCATATATTTACACACATAGTATCCACATTCCACATTGCCTTCTTATTTAGGGCAGTATAACAAATTAAAATAAAATAATATCAATTTCATATAATGATAATCAATTACTATATTAGGTACCTAAACATATACAAGAATATTATCTTCACGTCCACCCATTTAACGTTGCCTTTGGTTAAGCCTTGCATCCCATAATAAATGTTTATTGATGCTATGAATGACTTTTTTCAATCCTGTTGTGATTTGTGCCCTAACAAGTTAAGCTAATAGATTGTCATCTCTTTTGGATAGGCTACACACAACATCTAGTGGCAAACATAACATTATCAATATCAAAGACAATAGAGGTGAAAATATCACCAAAGCTGAATTAAGATCAATCCTTACACCTATATACCTTTCATAGAATAGTATCATATAGCATTGTTGCTTCTTGTTTATTAGCATGATCTCATTTATGTACTAGTTTTGAAACTTCTAGCTTATCCCTAATTCCTACACATTGTTTGGATCTAGGAAACTAAAGTAGGAACCTAAATTCCTCTCCTTAGCATCATGATAAGGAAATCAGTAGGGTGGCCCAATCTTCACAGCATAGGTATATCAAGTAAATCAAAATAAATGGAAAAGAAGGATATCAGCATTACACTCCAGAATTGAGAAAAGGAATTAAGAGTTATAAGCTTTGGATTTGGGATAGTTCGATGACCTGACGAATGCAAGCAGTCAACGAACACTATAAGGAACACAACCTATTACTTAGACCACTTGTTTAACCACGAACATAAGTTAACCAATCCACACAACAATGCACCTAGGTTGAAGCACAAATTAGGTGCTTTTATGAATTTGAATCACCAATCTTATAAAGGAATTTTAACAAAGCAAGGTTTCACAAGAGTAAAAGAAGATAAAATTCTCACACTTTAGAGAAGAAACACTTAATTTCGTATTATATTCATGAACTCCTCAATTCTGAGTTACATAGATTCCTATTTATACTACTCTTAAGAAAATACAAATAGTAAATGCTATACTTAGAAAAATATAAAGCTTTGACTATCATTAAATTGAAAATGAAAATTATTCTCAGATTTTCTTATTTATTACACTTCAGATTAGGAAAATATCTCCTGATCCATTATGCTCCATGTTTAAAAAATATGTCCAAATTTATTGCACTCCATATTAGAAAGACATGTCCAAATTCATTGCACTTTATATTTAGAAAATATCTATAAATTTGTTGCACTCCATATTAGAAAAATATGTCTAGATTCGTTGCACTCCATATAAGGAAAATATATCATGATTTGTTACGCTCTATATTTGGAAAATATGTCTAGATTCGTTACACTCTAGGTATCTTTAGATTTCTTGGGCTTGGATAACAATACTTCAGCTCTATTTGCTTCTTTTACTTAGGCTTCTTGGGCCAAAATTACATTCACATGGGCTTTAATTACTTCTTGTATCCTTTTGAGCCTTCCTCTTATCATTAGGCCTTCACTTAGAGTCAAGTTCTTCTCTACTTGATCTTGATCATACAAAGTTTTAGACTAGTTCATATCATCCTCCCCTCTTAAAAAGGAGTCATCCTTGACTCTTCAATATCTACATCAAAATAAAGAGAGAGGTTAAAAATATTAAAGGTAGTACTAACACTATACTCACTAGGCAATTCAAGCTTGTAAGCATTATTATTGATTCTTTCAAGGACTCAAAAAGGTCCATCTCTTCTAAGTATGAGTTTATATTTTCTTTTCTTGGGAAATTTATCTTTTCTTAAGTGCAACCAGACCAAGTCTTTAAGCTAAAAAGTTATTTACCTTCTTCCCTTATTGATATGGTTCACATATTATTGAGTCATCTTTTCAATGTTATGACATGCCTTTTCAAAGATTTGTTTAACAAACTCAACATATTTCTTACCATCCATGTTAGCTCTTTCCTCCAAAGGTAATTGAATCAAATCAATAGGTGCAAGAAGATTAAAGCCATAAACAATTTCAAAGGGCGATATTTAGTTGTGGAATGAATAGTCTTATTGTAAGCAAACTCAACATGTGGTCTCCTAATTCTTCAAGTTTTTCTTGATGATTATTCTCAACAAAGAAGAAAATGTCCATTCACAACCTTAGTTTGTCCATCAATTTATGGATGGCATGTTGTAAAAAATAACAACTTTGTCTTAAGCTTGCTCCATAAGGTTTTTCAAAAATAGCTTAGGAATTTAGCATCTCGATCAGATACAATGGTTCTTAGCATCCCATGCAACCACACAATTTCTCTAAAGAATAAATTAGCAATATTAGAAGCATCATGAACTTTATGATATGGAATGAAATGTGCCATTTTGAAAAATCTATCTACAATAACAAAAATAGAATCTCTCCCCCTTTTAGACTTAGGTAATCGTAAAATAAAATCCATAGAAATATCTTCCCAAGGTACATTTGCAATGGGGAAGCGAGTGTACAATCCATGAGGATTTAATTTAGATTTTGCTTTATGACAAATAATGCATTTTCTCACAAATTTCTTAACATCCCTATGTATCCTAAGCCAATAAAAATGTTCATTCAGAATAGTAAATGTCTTTGTAATACCAAAATGTCCTATAAGATCTCCAGAATGCACCTCTTTTAACAACGTCACATGCAATGAATAATATGGGATTCAAAGTTTGTCAATATAAAATAAAAAGCCATCATGTAAGAAAAATTTGTTTTAACCAACACCTGGTTTACAATGACTAAAGGCCTTACCAAAATCAACATCATTAGCATATAATTCTTTAACAAATTCAAAACTAAGAATTTTAGCATCTAACATGGAAAGAAGAATATACTTTCATGATAAAGTATCAACAATAATATTTTCTTTACCTTTCTTATGCTTAATCACATAAGAAAATGATTCAATAAATTCGATCCATTTAGCATGCCTATGGTTCAGCTTGCTTTAGCTCTTTACATGTTTGAGAGCTTCATTATCAGAATGTCTAACAAACTTTTTAGGCCACAAATAATGTTGCCAAGTTTCCAACACTCTAACTAATGCATACAACTCTTTATCATAAGTTGGATAGTTAAGAGTGGGTCCACTTAGTTTTTCACTGAAGTATACAATGGGCTTACCTTTTTGTATGAGTACACCTCTTATGCCAATTCCACTAGCATCACATTCAATTTCAAAAGTCTTACCAAAATTTGGAAGGGTTAGTAAAGGCGCACTAGTGAGCTTCTCCTTGATAGCTTTGAAAGGCTTTTTCTTGAGTTCTCCCCCACTTAAAAGGAATGTTCTTTTTGGTCAATTCATTCAATGGGGCAGCCAATATACTAAAGTCCTTCACGAACCTCCTATAGAAGTTTGCAAGTCCATGGAAACTCCTCACTTATCCAATGGTGGTAGGAATTGGCCATTCTTGGATTGCTTTGATTTTCTTTTCATTCACTTCTATACCTTTACTACTTACAACATAGCTAAGAAAAATAACTTTATCTGTGCAAAAGTTACATTTTTTCAAATTGCCAAATAAGCTTTTTCTTTCTTAGAATATCTAGAATTTGTTTAAGGTGATCCATATGTTCATCTAAGGTTCTGCAATACACAAGAATGCTATCAAAATAAACTACCACAAATTTACCAATGTAAGATCGCAAAATATAGTTCATTAACCTCATAAATGCACTAAGTGCATTAGTTAATCTAAAAGGCATAACCAATCATTCATATAATCCATGTTTAATTTTAAATGTTATTTTCCATTCATCTCCTTCTTTCATTCTAATTTGATGGTAACTACTTTTTAAATCAATTATAGAGAAGATAATAGAACCAGTCAATTCATCTAGTATATCATCTAACTTAGGAATAAGATGACAATTGTAGGGATCGGGAGCCAAACAAACGTGGTAGAATAAACCAATCCTAGCCAACGAATCTATGTAAAACATTAAATTAGAATAAGGATTCATTCAATACCTTTAATGATAACTCAAGAACTCAGTCGTTGATCACCTCTTTAGTTTCTTTTTAGCCAAAGACTCCGAGGTATCCATACGAACCCACGAATCACTGATGAACGTCCACATGAATACCAATTGGAATTGTTCTCCTTTGCCTCGTAGTGCTAGCTACGCCTCTTCAAAGGATTTTTGGTCAATGAGAGGTGCTAGAGTTTTTTTTATGTTTGAGATACGTGAAAAATAATCCTATTATTGCCTCAACAAGCCTATTTAAATAGGTATATAGAAAACTCTAACTAATTGGGCTTTGTTTCATGTATAATTATGGGCTTATTATTAGGCCTTATAATTGTAACATGGAATTCCTAAATATTAGGCCCAAACAATTTGGTCCATTAATTCCAAATCCACTAAGCTCTAAGTGTGCGATCCTATAAGCTCTCATTATGTTGGCAATGATCATTAATCATATTAATGATCATAAATAATGAACATTGTCTAGCAACACATCATTGTTGCCCAAGTAGTAAAAAAATCGATGATTTAACTAAACCTTTACATGTGATCATTATCTATGTTCTTTTGTCCTAACATCTAGATTGAGCACGAAACATGGACCGTGTCATTCCCGTATAGCCCAATCTTAAGGTTTCTTGATCTGTAAGTAAGCTAACTGAAGCAAATGTAATTGATGTCCCATGTCAATTCATCTAAGCATAACCATACATTTTCTCAACTTTACTTAATCAAAGGGCCCATAGATGTTACTCCTATTATATAGGAGGGGCAAATTCCATCTTAATCACACAAAACCTTCCACACGATATGTGATATATCCAATAACTACCCTTGCATTTACTTAACCATGAGTGATATAAAATAGAATCAAAATATGAAACTCACATATAAGGAACCTTGGCGATCTCAAGTCAAAGGATCATATTAATAATGATTACTAAGAATCACTTATAACACTTATATAACGATCCATATAGTGTTCTTAGGATGGGTCGGTCCAGTATACAAATTCTCTAACTTGTACTCATGTTTAAACTTAATATCTCATATAAGTCATAACAAATGTTAGTCTTAACATATCAAAGTAACTTAATCCACAATGATATATGACTAGGAACATTTAAGAATACAATTATTCTAAGGTTATTATCATAATTAAATATATTACGCAGATAATATATATAAATATAATAATTGAAATTACCATTAAAATAACACGATTCAAATTTACAATCATCAATATGATTGGTTTTAGGGCATATACACTAACAACAATATCTTACCGTTATATTGTTAATAGTTTTACAATGAATGCACTTCCTCTATGTACCATCCTTCTTAAGCACAAGTAATACCAGAACTACATAGGGACTAAGGTTCTGTCTCACATATCCCTTGTCCATCAACTCTTAAACTTGTTTTTGGATTTCCTTAGCCTTTTAAGAATTTGTGGTATGTTGGATGATTAGGCAAAGATGCTCTAGGAATGAAATTAATTTGATGTTTTATCCCTTTAATTGATGGTAAACTTGGAGGTACCTCATCGGGAAATATATCCTTATACTCCTGCAAAAGATATAAAATAACACTAAGCAATACATAGGTTAAGTCATTAGCATTCAATATAGCCTCTTTGTACACAAGTACTAAGAAGTTTTGTTAAGAAAACAAAGTTTGTTTAATCTTATTCTTTTTTGCCACTAGCAAGCTCTTTTTTTCTTTTCCTCTTAATTTTTCTTTTCTTTCTTTCTTCTTTCTTAGTTGGCTTTCTTTTTCTAGTTTTTTCTCAATTTTATTTTCACTTTCTTCCTTTGATTTTCTTTCTTACTCTCACTCTCCCTTTTCTTTTCTCTCTTAATTTGATATTCCAATATTTGCTTTGGTGACATAGGAAGGAGGGTTATAGGTTCCCCTCGAAGTACAAAATAATAACGATTTAAAAGCCCATCATGTGTGACTCTCTTATCATACTACCAGGGTCTACCTAATAAGAGATAACATGCTTTCATGGGTACAACATCACATAAAACTTCATCTCTATATTTGCCAATAGAAAATAAAACTTTCATTTATTTTGTCACTTTCATTTCACCATACTCATTCAACCATTGGAGTTCGTAAGAATGGTTATGCTTAAGTGTAGGTAGGCTCAGTTCTTTACTAGTTTGACACTTGTGACATTGCTATAACCTCCGTCCTTAATGATTACACAACATACCTTGTCTTAGATTATGTAACATGTGTGGAACAAGTTCTCCCTTTAGTTATTTTCTTCCTCTATTGTTTGAATGCTGAGGACTCTTCTAGCCAATAGGAGTTCTCCTTCTTCTATACTCATCATTATTAGACAGCTCCTTTTCCTCCTCAATGGTTTCTTCCTTAGTCTTCCAATCACTATGGTGGTTGATGATCATGGTGCACTTGTTGGAGCACTCACTTGAAATACATCCTCTCCCTTAGCACTTGAAACACCTTATGTCATAGTTTCTTATTAGGTTAGATTCTGCTTGGGCTTTCTTAGGTTCTAGCTTCTCAACTTTCTTTGAATCTACCTCCTTAGAATTCGAAGTAGAAAGGGTATCTTTCTTTGAGTTGTTCCTCCATAAGTTAAGTGAATTTAAATTTGAGTTCTTTTTAACACTATTTCTTCTTTTAAGTTGTTGTTCAACCTTGATGGCTTAATATATCATCTCTTGAAGTTCTACATGGTGATACATCTCCACAACATCAGTTATGTCATGATTCAATCCATGCAAGAAATGAACCATTGTTGCCTCTCGGTCTTCCACTATGTTTGCTCTAATTATGGTAATCTTCATTTCTTTATAGTATTCATCTATACTTCTTGATCCTTGTGTGAAGTGTTGCAGCTTGTTATAAAGCTTTCTATGGTAGTAAGATGGAATGAACTACCTCTTTATGATTATCTTCATCTTTTCCCATATGGTAAGGGGGTGTTCTCTATATCAAACTCTCTTTTTTTGCATCTGATCCCACCAAACAAGAGCATAATCAATAAATTCAAGAGTTACAAGTTTTACCTTCTTCCTTTTGGAGTAATTGTGGTATAAGAAAATTTATTCAACTCATATCTTCCACTCCAAATATGCTTTAGGATCATTTTTGCCTTGAAAGGAAAGAACTTTAATTTTAATTCCTCTAAGGTCATTTTCTTTATTTCTATGCCTCTGTGGTTCTTCTCAATTAAGCCTCCTCCTTCTTAGTTAGTAATCATCATATTCATCCTCCTCATCCCGACTTTTCGTATCTCCATAAGATTGTTCACCTCACCCTAGGTTGTTTTAAAGGTTTTATTATGTGATAACTTAATTTTTCATTTGTTCCAATCGATCATGAATCTCTTCTAACTTTCTATTAAATAACTTTTCAAGATAGCTTACCAATGCTTGCATTTGGATAGGGGCTAATCCTACTTGTGGAATATCTTCTTAATTTCTTACCATGTTAGTGAAAAAAATAGATAGAATACATGATCTCATAATTTCTCTCCATTGAGTGTTTTCACTTCTCTCTTGATAATCTCACTAACTCTCAATTCCTCAATACTTTCCTAAGCTCTTATGCGACCTAATCCTTGTGAGTGATTCAATAAGGCCAATTTCTTGAATTTAACCAAGCACTTGAAAGTAGATGGTCAAAGAGGTTACAAAATAAAGGTAGGTTCTGTTAGGCTAGGGATTCAATGAAAATAGAGAAATTCCTTATTTGTGCAAAATAATGTTTATCCCAACTATGCAATTCAGCAAATCTATAATCTCAAATTGTAAGAAACTAAATAGTTACGCCTTATTTTTTTGTTGTATAATTTTTTTCACATTTTTTCTCTTTTTATATATATATTTTTTATGAATTATTTTTTTTTTGTTCTTTCTTTTTTTTTCTATTTGAACTTTTTTATTTTTTTGAATGAATTTCTCTTTTTTATATATATTATGAAACAAAAGGATGAGATGTAACACTTACCGTGTCAATCAGTAGCTCTGATACCAAATAATGGGGAAATCAATAAGAATGGTCCGATCTTCATAGTGTAAGTAGATCAAGTAAATTAAAATAAAATGAAAAGAAGGATATGAGCACCACACTCCAAAATTGAGGAAGGGAATTAGGAGTCATAAGCTCTAGATTTGGGGTGGTTTGATAACCTGACAAATACAAGTAGTCAGCCAATGCTATAAGGAATATGACTTGCTACTGAGACCACTTGTCTAACCATGAACATAAGTTAACCAATCCACACAACAATGCACCTAGGTTGAAGCATAAATTAGGTGCTTTTATGAATTTGAATCACCAATCTCATAAAGGAAGATTAACAAAATAATGTTTCATAAGAACAAAAGAAGATAAAATTCTCACACTTTGGAGAAGGAACACTCAATTTCATATTATATTCATGAACTCCTTAATTTTGAGTTACATAGATTCCTATTTATACTACTCTTAGGAAAATACAAAGCTTTAATTATCATTAAATTAAAAATGAAAATTATCCTCATATTTTCCTTATTTGTTCCATTCCAAATTAAGAAAATATTTTCTAATTTGCTATGCTCCATATTTAAAAAATATGTCTAAATTCATTACACTCTAGATATCTTTAGATTTCTTAAGCTTAGATAAGTAGCACTTCAACTCTATTTGCTTCTTTTACTTGAGCTCCTTGGGCTAGAATTGCATTCACATGGGCTCTAATTGCTTATTGTATCCTTTTGAGTCTTCCTCTTGTCATTGGGCCTTCATTTAGGGTCAAGTCCTTCTCTACTTGAGCTTAATCATACAAAGTACTAGATTGGTTCATATCACATCAAAATGTAAATGCTTATAATTTTCAAAATGAATAAGCATTAGAATTCATACAATTCAATATATGCACAAAATTAGGGAAGACTTAAGAGGTAAAAATGAACACACTTGATCGAAGTCATGATAACTAAAACGTCTAACTCCTTCCCATTCAAAAGCTACAAGATCTCTTTCTTAGATAGGTGAATGCCATCTTCATATCTTATGAAATCCTTTCTATAAGACAATGAAATATCCCTTTATTTGGCATTTTCTATTCAATGGGTCAATGTTTCTCTTAAGACGTTCCTACCTTTTTGTTTCTTGCTCAGTATAAGCTGTCAAAGTCTTTAATTCTTTAAACTTATCATCCTTGTTCTTATTTTTTTTTCCCATTTTCCTTTGCCCTTTTCTTTCTCTAAAGGTACCTAAAAATGGATTACAAAAAATATAATAATCAAACATGTTAGATAGTATTTTATTTGGCCGTAAATAATAAATTTGAAACAGTCTATAACCTTATCTATATAATCAAGCAAATTAAGGCCTTTGGCCAAGTTAAGAAGGAGAGCAGCACTTAAGCCATAATGATTACCTCTTTTATTAGTAATGGCACCTCAACTAACTCATCCTTGATGACATCTATCATGACCTTACACTAATCATCTAGTAGTGCAATGGTATAGAGCATGCGATCAAGGAAAAGTATGCCTTGAGCCACTTACCTACTAATTGGAAGCTCCATAATTAAAAGTGCACATTTATGCCAGCCTATAATGACAAATAAACTAGTATATAATAACAAAGAAGTAGTACTTTTGCAAAATACCACTTCTTTAGTAAGCATGGAAGCACCTATGAATAGGCTAGTTTAAATAGCAATAATATAATTTTATAATATAGTTTAAAATTTTTAAAAAGAGTTAAAAATTAAAAACCTTTCATAGAATTTTTTATTTTTAATTTTATATATATTTATGATATTCAATATACATAAACACACAATTTTATATATACAAATTAAGTTAACTTAAGACCTATAAAGTAGTTGGGTTAGTAATATTGTGTTATAATTTCATTTTAGAGATTCTATGTTAGATGCAAGAGAGCAATGATTCCTTCATAGTGGAAGATAATAGATGGTGAAAGATAATATAAGCTTAAAAAAATGATAATGTACATTATTTGATCTAATGTGATTAAGTAATTGATAGAATAATAGGATATTTCTAAGAAATAACTAATATCTTGAACTCCTCCCAAATCATGTCTTTATGAAAATGGATTTTAAGTGCATTAAATAAGTAGTAAATTAAAACCTCAATTACTTTTTTTATTATTATTTAGCTCAGTAATGTTATATGCATAAAAAGTGAGGTTTAAAATTAAATCTTAATATAAATTAATGGCTATTAATTAAATATAGGATGATGAGGCAAATTTGTAAATCCTAATTTAATGGATATAAAAGATTCAAAACCTAATTTCGAATTCCATTTTCAATACATATAGTAATATTGTTATATTTAAACAATTTTATTATTATTTTTATTTTATTCTTTTTAGTTTTCTTGGCTATTATTGTGAGTAGAGTTTTTTTGGCTTTGCACTAAGGTATCTCTTACTTGATCAATGAGAGATTAATCCTCCGAGATATAGTTAGACATCAAAGGTAGAGATTTCTCTCAATTGAATTTTCTCCATATATAAGGATTGGATCCAACCCTTGTGATTTAAGCTACCGTTGAATGAAGTTTATTTAGGTTATTGTATGTTATTCTCTAGCATGTACTATAGTTGAAGAAGCATAAAATTACAGATGCTAATTGCAATTTTAATTATGATTTTGTGATCGATAAATTTATTACCTTAATATTGTTACACTTATTTTGCATAATAAAATATTAGTTGACTGCCAATATATTATAATAGAATTTAAAATAACTTTATCGCAAATAATGAATAAAAATTTGTGATGAAATTAAATGCAACTAACAACTTACTTATGATAACACTACTTTATAAGTTTAAATTGAATTTAATATTATTGTATCAATTTTTATACCATTAATAAATAAAAAGATAAGACATTATTAAAGAATTAATAATTTTCTTAAAAATAAGAATATTTTAATAATTTTTATCAACATAATAATACATAAATTAATTAATATTTAAAAATTTTTAACTATATTAAATCTTTTTCAAATTTTCGAAAATAGACAACTAAAAGAATGCAACTAAGATTGGAAACTAAGAAAGCAACTTGATTCTATTTGCTTTTTAGAAGGCATTTTTTGTAAGAAAATTCCATTTGTAGTTATATAAATGAAAAAGTGATGTATATTCTCTATACTTAATGATTAAAAAAATGATTCCTAGAATTATAATAATGATACAACACTTTTTCTATTAAAAAAGATGAAATTTTCTTCTCCTAAATATCTTACATTTAACATAGTAAATATATAAAATATTTTTCACTACTTTAATAATTTATAACTATATTCTTACCTTTATAGTTATGGAATATGAGTATAATTTATTATGTAATATCATATAGACAAAAATTAATAAGAGAAATATTATTTGAGATTTGTTATGGATTTTTTTAAAGTATGTATAGTTTTTTAATAAAATATTATTTTTATATTTTTAATTAATTAATTTTATATATAAAATAGAAATTATGGGCTTTGATTAATTTGACCAAAATGAGATGAAAAGTTATATCTAAGTTTATTTTATTTTATAAATTAAGCCTAAAACAAACCAGACCAATAACACCAAGGGTTGTATGTGCGTAACAATCCTTTGCTCAATTAGATTGAATTTGTTTCAAAAAAACTTTCATTTCAAAGAAAGAGAGGAATATGGTCGTTAGATTAGAAAACAACCCAACAATCATAATTCAAAAATGTCTTGACTATTGGAATTATTAAAAGTGGTAATCCCACCGATGGTATTCCATTTCACTTGCTATATAAACCTCAAAGAAAATATTGAAATTCGTTTTCTTCATTTCACTTCAAACATCGATGCCAATAATGTTTAATAGCAGAATTGAAATTTGAAAGAAAATGGTAGTTGGGACTCTACAATCGGAAAATAATTTGGTGAAGTGAAGAACATTGACGCAAATAGAGGATAAGCAACACGGAATAGTCATCTCCAGGTTTTTCTATCTTCATATCTCTTGTCTTTGAGGTTTTCTTGGGGGTGGGTTTTGAGAAGAGGACCTAGATATGGCTTCCAAAGCTATTCTTCCCCATGGAATAATACCAAGTTTTATTTGTACTCATTTATTGATTTTTAATTATTTTTATTTATTTAGAGTTCCATGTAAATTTACTTGCTATTATTCATAGTTTTATTTTGGGTTTTACTTTGATCTTTTATAGAGGGAAAAAAAGGTTTCTTTAATTATGTCAACTACAATGTTGGTGAGATCAAAAGATTTAAATAGCTTTTGAATTATGAGTATTTGATTCCTTTTTTTTTTTTTAGAATTTTATGAAACCTTTCTCCTGATCAATTCACACACTTATATGGAATTGAATTTTTTTCTTTTTATGTATATGGAGATATCTATCTAATTTTTTTGATTTTGGGTTTTACTTTAATTTTTTCTAGAAAAAAAAGTTTTTTCTAATTATATGACTATGATGTTGGCAAATAGTTTTTGAATTTGTGTGAATCTGATTCCCTTTTTTTTCAAAATTTTATGAAATCTTCCTCCTGAGAATACATCTTGATTTTCCTATTCTCTGCATGATTTCCTATGAACCATCATAATTGCTAGCGCATCCTTTTCTGCAAGTGATGCTATAACATCTTCATTGTTTGATGAGAATAAGCAAAAGAATGTAGCAGCAGAAGGAAAGAACAAATGGCCACCGAAAGATATTGGCTAAAGAAGCTAAGATTTTGTTTGTAGCCAAAATGTGAATTTATTGTCATAAGCTCTAGTGATGAATACAAGGAAAAAAACTATCGCAAGAAGAAAGGCAAAAGTGCAATCCTCACTTATACGGAACATCAAAGAAACCTTTAGCTTCGATCCTCACTCCTAGAAGTAAGGTTTCTTAAATTTCTTTTGTATAAGTTCATTGATTGTCAAGAAGAATTTTTATGTGTATAGATATAAAGTTTCTTTTTTTATTGCCTAATAATCTCGAAAATATATTTCAGGTTGCTTGTGGACTTGCTAATAAATCAAAGGATCCAGTAGAAGACATTGATACTGATGATAATGAGAATGAATAGTCAACAGTTGAATACCTTGATGACATCTACAAGTTATACTACCTCATAGAAGTAATACTCTATGCTTTTTTTTTCTTTCTCTATCTCACTTTCTCTTTGCATCTCTCCCACTCTAGTTTTGATTGGAAATTATGGCATGGGATGAGAGCTAAATACATGATTACATGGGTTCATAAATAGATATAAATGTTAAGATGAGATTAATCCTTATAAACTGGCTAATAACAAGTGTATATAAATTTGAGCTGATGCTAGAAATTATATATCGAATAATGAACATTGTTGATAGGTTCTTTTCCATTAAGCTGTGACTAGGAGGGGACCTCAATTCGTTGGCATCACCTCAATGCTAATAGCCTAACCTACAAATATGAGGAGATATAGGCACCAAAGGCACTTTTTTTCCTTTTTCAAGCATTAATAATTCTTTAGTTTGGATTTTTCCCCTGAAATTTTCCTTCATTTCTCTTATTTACATTATGTCTTACGTCTTAGTGTGCTAAATTATGTTATGTGTTTGAATCATACGAGTTAACTTTGTCTGCAATTGCATATCAGACAATACCTACCTTAGTGAAGAGGTTTTGGTCATGGAGAAATCAATCTTGGGTAAACTTGAATGGTCTTTAACCATTGCCACTGCAATATGTGTTCCTTGTGTTGTATATCAAAGCCTTAAATTCCTTATGATAAGGAGGTATACTTTATTTTATTGGTTTTAAGAAATTTTCTTTTGTGTCCTAGATTGACAAGTTCAACATACACATGTATGAAACCTTATTAAATAAAATTTCTATCAATTAAATGGAGGATATAGTTTTTTTATTTGCTAAATTTAGCCTGATGCATTATTCTACTATCATTTTGTATTGCCCTTCTATAATTGCTGCATATGCTATGTATGCAACATGGTGTAGACTTTATAAAAGTCCTCTTTGGATAGAGACTTTGAAGCCTCACACATGTTACACTAAGGATCAATCAATCAATACTATTGCTATAGAACGAAGTAAAATGGAGACCTTTAATATCCACGTGCTCCATTATAAGGATATTAGTGGCAGGTAGAGACCAATTCTATTGCATACTCACACTTCCTCCATTCTACAATAGATATGGTATTTTGATCCCCTATCAACTGGTTGCAAGCAATATTGAAATCGAACTATTGCCCTCTTTTGGAAGCTATCGTGGTTGCAGAGGCTTTTCATGTAGGAGACATGTCCACTTTCAGCTATTTTCTTTATGCCAAAATTTCTGAATAAACTATACAAGGTGCTTTTTTCCCTAATCTAGCAAAAAATATTATATGCAAAAACAGTAATTCCTCAAATAGCAGCTTTCAAAGGTTTCAGCCATTAATTTTTTTGGTGTGATTCACTTTTGAATTTGTCGTCTTTTTCTCTTTTTCTATGGTTACTTTCCTAACACAAAAATTTGCTATAGTATTGAAAATTTTCAAGTTGCTTTGTATTCTTTTTTCAATTTTAGCTTTGCATACTTAAATTTTTCAATTTTTTTTTCAATTTTCTCACTTTTTTATCAATTATTTGGTTTTGTGCATATTTAAATTTTAGTGGTCTTTTTGGCTTAGTAAAGTCAGATGTTTTTTCCATGTGCTTCTGCTACTAGTAGGTCTTCAATCTATTCATTTGTATCCTTTAATTTTCTGAAACTATTTCATTATCATTACATTTCTTCTTCTTATTTGTTCTCTGAAATAATGTACGTCTAGTGTACTTTCTTCCCTATAGGCTTATTTTGAGACTATATCTTATTATCTTCTATGCATCGGTATGGTTACATAACTTTCCTCACAATTTCTTTTGTTCTTCTTCTTTATTTATTAATTCTTCTTCCTTGGTTGTACCTGATAAAATATCCTCTCATATATCAATTTATTTACTTTATAATAATAATGCTTGAAAGAACCAATATTGCTATGATTAATTTTCTTCTATCAACTGTGTTGTTTCCAAATTGTCTATAGATATAATTTTAAAGTATGAACTATTCTTTATCATTGACTTGATTTCTTTTACTTCAATGTTTTGTTAGTTTAAAACACTATGAACAATCATAATTTACATTGTAATTACCTTCTATGCATCTGAATGGTTGCACTTCAATGATTTCTTTCTTTTCAATGTTTTGTTAGTTTAAAACGGGTCATTTCTCTAAGAACAATCAATTAAATAATTTTATTATATCCTTTCTATTACGTTCTATTTCTTTGGGATTTCATTGTATAAATAATGTTACAATAGAAAATTCTATTTTTTTATTTAAATTAATAAAGTTTGAATGACTAAATTAAAATTTATATAAATGGTGTATGAGCTTTGAGAAAATTCTAATAGATATATATATCAATTATATATTAATAAATTATATACATTAATAAATATATGTCTATCACATATAACTCCTTTTCTAATCTAGTCATATTTGACATCATTAAGTCAACTATTTTGTTAACTTATTAATGCAAATATTTCCAAATCCCCCCTCATTGTTTAAAAGAGAGAGAAAGATTAGCAAATTCCTTTTCCTTGCTTGCACAAATCTAATATTGAATTGATTAGGCTTGTGGCTTGTTGCTTGAATTGCTACTTATATTGTGGCTTTTGAAAAAGTCCAATGTTTTCTTCATAATCAACCATCCAATTTTTGCTACGCAATGGAAGCTTGTATTTTTTTATGCCTTGGCAAAAATACTTTAAATTTTATTTCTGACTAAAATTCTAGAAAGCCCTATTTAAACAAACTAAAGCTTGAATTAGGTGGTCTTATAAATTACAGGTCGTGACGGTGGCACCCAACAAACCCATGAGGGTTATGTGTATTTTATTCTATATTTTTATATAGAAACTTTAGTTCGTTTAAAAATATTTATAATTAAAATAAATATATTATTTTATCATACAGTGTTGGAGATGCAAATATTACTAAATATAAAATAAATATAAAAAAGGATAACAATAAAGCAAATAAAAAGAGTAGTAATGTACTAATAATTGAACTAAATAATTAATCTTTAACTCAATTACAATATTTTTGTAAAATATTGTTATATTTATATTACTTTAATAATATAAAATTTGAATTTGAAGTATAAATAATATATTAATATAGAAAAATAAAATATGGAAAAAAAGAGAAAAAAAATTAGTTAAACTTATTTTGAAACAATAAAAAAAGCTAGAAGAAAGTCGAATGATTAAACACTACGATTTCCGGTGGATCTGAGGTGGCATTTCTTGGAAATTTCCTATGAATTCCACTGCTTTTCATGAATTTTATATGAATTTTTTATTTAATTTCCTTGAAAATCAAGGCTTGAAAAGTCATTTTCTATGAATACATCCCTCGAATTTCCTATGGGATAAAATTTTTAAAATTTTTAAAAAATAATTTTCGTGAAAAAATTTATGAAAACACGATCCCAACTCTTAATAGAAATTAACCGATTTCATATTCTTACACTTTCAAAAATATTTATATACAATTATGATAATATTACTATACTCAATAACAAATCCCATTGCTACATGACAACTAAGATTGTGGTTGCTTCACTAAAATATCAAGGACATTTCTCCTTTGGGCTACTAGTGGGGGCTACTAATGGCCACTGAGAAGCTTGCATAGAAATATCTGTAAAAGATTTAAAATACATAAAAAGAGTGAGACATGTTTTATTAAGCAAATATTATCTTAGATAAACATCCAATTAAATGGATAACATTAATCAATATTCACATTTTACCATTACAAGTTATATATTTATTTACCAAACAAGACAATAAACTAATAAATTACCTTGTATCTTTTAAATCATCCTTATCCTCCTCACAAGCCCAACCTCTCTACCCTACCTAACTCTCCACCCAATTCCTTATCCTATCCCATTATTTAACATGCTTTTAACATACTTGTTATCCTATCCTATTATCTAGCCTTACCCCACTACTTATCCTATTTGTTATCAACAGTTACCCATATACATTATATCATTATCAATACCCAATTTGCTACCCAATTCCTATTTTCCTACTACCTACTACCCAACTATCTATCCTTACTTCCTACTTGCAACACTATCCCACTATCTACCCAATTATTTTACCCTATCTTATCCCACTATCTATCTTACTTGTCATCTCACCATACTAGCTACGTTACCACACTCCCTCTCCTTTTCCATCTACTGTGTTATCCTAGTCCACTATCTACCCTATTCTTTATCTTACCCCACCATCTATCCTGCCTCTTATCTACCTTACTGCAATACCTCACCTTATTGTTAGTACTATACTTGCTACCCTACCCCACTCCCTATGCCATTCTCCTATCAACCTTGCTTGTTATCCTAATCTATCTAACCTACTTGCTATTCTACCTCATTCCCTATTCTACCCATTATCTACCTTATTGCAGTACCTTACCTCATTATCAGTACCATAATTGCTAACTACCCAAATTTCTATCACTCCCTACTTGACCTTACTATCTATATTTTCTACCCTACCTCGTTCCTTGCAACCCTACTCCACTTCTTACCCACAACAACCTATCTAACCCTAGTACCTCACCTTACTATTAGTACCTTTACTTGTTACCCTACCCCTGAACACTTTTTAACGTTACCCAGAGTAAGAAGTAAACAATAGGGTACAAGTAAAGTGTAAGGTAGGGTACCAAGTATGGTAAATAGCAGGGTATGGTAAACAATAAGGAGTAGGCTATGTGTAGGATATGGAATAAGGTTAAGATAAGTAGGGTGAGATAAGGTTAGGTGGCATGTGGAGTAGAAAATAAGGTATGATAGTAGGTAAGGTAGATAGTAGGATCTAATAAGGTAAGATAATATAAGTAAAGAGTAGAGAGAGGTAAGGTAAAAAATGAAATAAAATAAATAGTAGAGTAGAGAGGGGTAATGTAGAGAGTAAAAGGTAAGGATGATAGTGATGTATAATGGGGTAAGGTAACAAGCAATAGATAGCATGGTAGAGAATAAAAAGAGACAAAGTAAGTAGCGAGGTAAGGTAAAAGACTTTCTACCCTAACTTTCTATCCCACCCACTCATAATCCATTCCTTATCTACCATACCTAACTTACTACATTAAGATAGGGTACCAAGTATGGTAGTAGATAGCAGGGTAGGATAGACAGTAATGAGTGGAGTTAAGTGTAGGATATGGAATGAGGTTGAGAAGAGTAGGGTAAGATAAAGTTAGGTAGCATATGAGGTAGAAAATAAGGTAAGACAGTAGGTAGGGTAAATTGTAGGAGCTAGTGAGGTAAGATAATAAAAGTAATAGATAATGGGATAAAGAGTAGAGAAAGGTAGGGTAGAAAATGATATAAGGTTAGGTAGTAGAATAAAGAAGGGTAGTGTAGAAAGTAGAAGGTAGGGATGATAGTGACATCTAATGGGGTAAGATAACAAGCAATAGATAGCATAGTAGAGAATAAAAAGAGACAAAGTAGGTAACGAGGTAATAAGGTAAAGAATTTCTTCCTTAGCTTACTCCCTATCCCATCCACTCATAAACCCATAACTTATCTACCATACCTAACTTAGAACACTAAGGTAAGGTACCAAATATGGTAATAGATAGCAGGGTAAGGTAAACAATAAGAAGCGAGGTATGTGTAGGATATGGAATGAGGTTGAGATGAGTAGGGTAGATAAGATTAGGTGGCATGTAGGGTAGAAAATAAAGATAATAGGTAGAGTAGATAGTAAAGTCTAGTGAGGTAAGATAAGTAATAGATAATTGGGTAAAGAGTATAAAGGGGTAAGATAGAAAATGAGATAGGGTAGGGTAGTAGAGTAGAAAGGGGTAGTGCAAAAAGTAGAATGTAGGGATGATAATGATGTCTAATGGGATAAGATAACAAGCAATAGATAATATGGTAGAGAATAAAAAGAGACAAGGTAGGTAGCAGGTAGGTAAGGACTTTACATTATATAGTAGGGTCTAGTGAGATAAGATAATATAAGTAATAGATAATGGGGTAAAGAATAGAGAGGGGTAGTGCAGAGAGTGTTGTACAATAGCATGTGAGATAGATAACGAGAAAAGGTAAGGAGGGGAAGGGAATAGATGTGAGATAAGGTAAAGATAGGGAATGATAGTGATGTCTAATGGGATAAGTAACAAGTAATAGTATGGTAGAAAATAAAAAGAGACGAGGTAGGTAACAAGGTAAGGACTTTCTACCCTAGCTTACTCTCTATCCCACCCACTCATAAACTCATTCCCTATCTACCATACCTAACTTACTACACTAAAATAGGATAAAATAGTAGATAAGGTAAAAGGTAGGGCAAATAGTAGACTAGTGAGGTAAAAAGTAAAGAACTGAGGTGGGGTACATAATATAGTAAAAAAGGGTAAGGTTTGCCCTACCTTTACTATCAACCCTACCTCTTGTCTTATTTTTTACCTCACACACCCTACCCTACCCTACCCTAAACTCTAAACATACTCAACCTTAAACTTTAAACTTAATTTACCATAATTTACTCCACTCTTACCCGACGCCATTATTTATTTTCTACTCCTTACCTCCTTTCTATCTTAACTTACTCCATACCTTAACTTGTTACCCTACTCACTACTTTTCTTATTATCCTACTTTTTACCTTACCCTACCGTACTTAATACCCAACCCTCTTTACCCAACTTCTCATTACCCTACCTTATGTTATCCATTGAAGGATAAAGTAAGATATAGGATAAAGTAAGGTAAGATTGCATGTGGGATAAATACTGAGGTAAGGTATGGAAGTAGAGCTAATAGTGAGATAGGTAACTAGTTGGGTAGGGTAAGTTAGCCTACTAGGTGCTTGACCTACTTATTGCCCTACCTCACTAAACCCTACTATCTACCCTACTCAGTTATTTGCTATTTTCTATCCCACATACTACCTTCCTTTACTTTACCCCTATGCATACTCAACTTCCTTACCTTACCTATCCTTACTCTACCTCGTGCACATCCACTCACTACCCAACCTTCTTACATTACCCAACTTGCTAAATTTATCCCAAAGGATAGGATAGAGAAGGGTAAGGTAGGAATAAGGTAAGGTTGCATGTAGGTAGATATCAAGGGAAGGTAGTGGGACTAAAGTTGATGGTGAGATAGGATAACTAATACTTCTTACCAACCCTTAGATTTCACTATTTACCCTACTTGCTATCTTACTCCATTATTTATCCTACCTTAACTTGCTACACCACCTCACTACCTTACTTACCTAACCCACTCATTACTCAACTCTCTTACTTACCTAACTCACTTACCCTATCTCTCCCTACACTACTTTATGTTATCTACTTCCTAGTTAGATAGGGTAAGTTAACCTATTGGGTTGTTTGACCTACTTATTACCCATCTCACCGAAATGCTACTATTTACCGTACTTGTTATTCCCTATTTTCTACCTCACATACTACCTTATTTTACCCCTATGCATACTCAACTTGCCTTACCTATCCTTACTCTCTACCTCATGCACACCCACTCACTACCTAACCTTCTTCCTTACCCAACTTATTATCCTATCTTACTACCCTACCCTATCTACTTCCTACCAAAGGATAGAATAGAGAAAGGTAAGGCAGGAAGTCAAGTAAGGGTAAAGGGAGTATGTGAGAGGACAACAAGTATGGTAAATAATAGAATTTAGTTAGGGTGGGGTAATAAGTAGGTGAAACAACTAATAGGCTAACTTACCTTACCCAACTAGAAAGTAAATAATATAAAGTAGGATAGCATGATAAGTAAGGTAGCAAGTTAGGTAGGGAAGAGAGTTGAGTAGTGAATGGATAAAATAAGGTAGTGAGATAGTATAGTAAGTTAGGATAAGATAGGTAATGGAATAAGATAGCAAGTAGGATAGATAATGAAATCTAGGGGTTGGGTACCTCACCTAACCCACTCACTACTTAACCCTCTTCCCTACCCAACTCGCTATCCTATCTCCCTACCCTACTTCATGTTATCTACTTCCTAATTAGGTAGGGTAAGTTAACCTATTGGGTGCTTAGCCTACTTATTACCCACCTCACTAAATGCTACTATCTACCCTACTTGTTATCCCCTATTTTTTACCTTACATACTTTACATTACCGTTGTGCATACTTAACTTCCTACCTTACCTATCCTTACTCTCTACCTAATGCACACCCATTCACTACCTAACCTTCTTCCTTACCCAACTTGTTACCCTATCTTGCTACCCTACCCTACACTATCTACTTCCTACTACAAGATAGAATAGAGAAGGGTAAGGCAGGAATATCAAGGGAATGTATGGGAATAGAGTTGATGGCAAAATAGGATAACTAATACTTCCCACCCAACCCCTAGATTCCACTATTTACCCTATTTGCTATCTTACTCCATTACCTACACCACCCTACCCTACTTTACTACACTATCTTACTACCTTACTTACCTTGCCCATTCACTACTCAACCATCTTCCCTACCCAACTCGCTACTCTACCTATCTCCCTACCCTACTTTATGTTATCTACTTCTTAGTTAGGTTAAGGTAAGTTAGTCTACTAGGTGCTTCACTTATTACCCCACCTCACTAAACCTTACTATCTACCTTACTTGTTATCTCCTATTTTCTACTTCACATACTACCTTTACCCCTTACTCCACTTCCTACCTTAATTATGCATACTTGACATCATACACACCCACTCGCTATCCCTACCCTACACTATCTACTTCCTACCAAAGGATAGAATAGAGAAGGGTAAGGTAGGAATGAGACAAGGTTGCATGTAGGTAGATATCAAGGGAAGGTATGGGAGTAGAGTTGGTGAGATAGGATAACTAGTACTTCCTACCTAACCCCTAGATTTCACTATCTACCCTACTTGCTATCTTACTTCATTGCCTATTCTACCCTAACTTGCTATACTATCTCACTACCCTACTTGCCTTACCCACTCACTACTCAACATGCTTCCCTACCCAACTTACTACTTATCTCAATATCCTCCTTTATGTTATCTACTTCCTACTGTACCCTACTTGCTATCTTACTTCATTACCTATCCCACCCTAACTTGCTACACTATCTCACTATCCTACTTGCCTTGCCCACTCATTACTCAACCTTCTTCCCTACCCAACTTACTACCTTATCTCACTATTATCCACTTCCTACTCTACCCTATCTTACTACCCTATCATACACTATCTACTTCCTATCAAAGGATAGAATAGAGAGGGATAAGATAGGAATGAGGTAAGGTTACATGGAGGTAGATATAAAAGGAAGGTATGGGAGTAGAGTTAATGGTGAGATAGGATAACTAATACTTCCTACCTAACTCCTAGACTCCACTAATCCTACTTGTTATCTTACTACGGTACCTATCCTATCCTATCCTAACTTGCTACACTATCTCAGTACCCTACTTACTTTGCCCACTCACTACTTAACCCTATTCCTTCCCAACTTGCTACCCTATCTCACCATCCTACTTTATATTATCTACTTCCTACTCTACCCTTAAACTCCATTATCTACCCTACATGCTACCTTATTCCATTCCCTACCTCACCTCTTCCCTACCCAACTTGTTACCCTATCTCACTACCTTATCTTATGCTACTACTTTCTACTCTACCCCTAGACTCAATATTTGCCCTATACGCTACCCTACTCCAATCCTTACTTTACCAAACTTGCTATCCTATCTCACTAACTTATATTATATTATATACTTTTACTCTACCCCTAGACTCTATTATCTACCCTACATGCTACCTTACTCCATTCCTTATCCTACCTAACTTGCTACCCTTTATCACTACCCTACCCTATGCTATATACTTGCTACCTTACTCCATTCCCTATCTTACCTAACTTGCTATCCTATATCACTACCCAACCTCTTTCCCTACCTACCCAACTACCTTATCTCACTATTATCTACTTCCTACTCTACCCTATCTTACTACCCTATCATACACTATCTACTTCCTATCAAAGGATAGAATAGAGAGGGATAAGATAAGAATGAGTTAAGGTTACATGGGGTAAGGTTGGAATGAGGTAAGGTTACATGGAGGTAGATATAAAAGGAAGGTATGGGAGTAGAGTTAATGGTGAGATAGGATAACTAATACTTCCTACCTAACTCCTAGACTCCACTAATCCTACTTGTTATCTTACTACGGTACCTATCCTATCCTATCCTAACTTGCTACACTATCTCAGTACCCTACTTACTTTGCCCACTCACTACTTAACCCTATTCCTTCCCAACTTGCTACCCTATCTCACCATCCTACTTTATATTATCTACTTCCTACTCTACCCTTAAACTCCATTATCTACCCTACATGCTACCTTATTCCATTCCCTACCTCACCTCTTCCCTACCCAACTTGTTACCCTATCTCACTGCCTTATCTTATGCTACTACTTTCTACTCTACCCCTAGACTCAATATTTGCCCTACACGCTACCCTACTCCAATCCTTACTTTACCAAACTTGCTATCCTATCTCACTAACTTATATTATATTATATACTTTTACTCTACCCCTAGACTCTATTATCTACCCTACATGCTACCTTACTCCATTCCTTATCCTACCTAACTTGCTACCCTTTATCACTACCCTACCCTATGCTATATACTTGCTACCTTACTCCATTCCCTATCTTACCTAACTTGCTATCCTATATCACTACCCAACCTCTTTCCCTACCTACCCAACCCTCTTCCCTCCCAACTAGCTACCCTACCTCACTACCTTATCTTATGCTTTCTACTTTCTCCTCTACCCTACACATTATCTACTTTTTACTCCATTATCTATCTTACATGCTACATTACTCCATTCTTTGCCCCACTTCTTACCTTAACCTACCCTACTCACCACTTATCCGCTTCCCTAGTCAACTTGCTACCTTATCTCACTACTTCACCTTACACTACCTACTTCCTAACCTATCCAAATTTAAGATTAGAGTTATGGTTTATGAAATGTTAGTATTTTCAAGTTTCAAGGATAAAAGTATTTGAAAGGGTATGTTTTTATAAGTTTATAGTTTAGTATTTAGCTCACTCTTTATCTTACTTTACCCTATCCTATCCCAATTATTACCCTATCCTATCTTTACCACTATCTATCTTACTTTCTAACCAATCCCAACCCTATAACTCCCTATTAGTATAAGGTTTAAGACTTTGCAGATTTAAGATTAGAGTTTATGGTTTATGGACTATTAATGTTTTAGGATTTTAAGGATAAAAGTATTAGGGATGTTTTCATAGGTTTATGGTTCAGTGTTCAGCTCACTCTCTACCCTACTTTACCTCATCTTATCCCTTGTCTTTACCCCATCCTACCGCAGTTATTGCCTTACCCTTACCCTTACCCTTTACCGTACCTTACTAGACTCCACTATCTAGCTTACCCATTACCTAACCCTACTTACCTACTTGCTACCTCAGCCCAATGTTCAGCTCACTCTCTACTCCCCTACTTTACCTCATCTTACCCCTTATCTTTACCCCATCCTACCATAGTTATGGCCTTACCCTTACCCTTACCCTTACCCTCTACCATACCTTACTAGACTCCACTGTCTACCTTACCCACTACCCTACCCCACTAACCTACTTGCTACCTCATTCCTTTCAACCTTACTCCCTACCCTGCTTATTACCCTACTCCACTCTATCCTTACTGCCCTAAACCCCTACCTTAATCACTGCTTTACTCTACTAACTTACCCTACATTACTATACTTATTACTTGTATTACCCGCACTACCATACCCAACTCACCACCCCACTACCCATCTTATTTGAGACCCTAAATCCTGAAGTACCTTACTCTCTGCCATACCTAACTATCTATCTTATTTGTTACCCTATCCTACAGCCACAACTCTTTACTATAAGGTTTAAGGTTTTGGGAATTTAGAATGTGTTTAGGATTAATATTTTAAGGCATGCATTTAAGATTTTGGAGTTTTAAGATTTATGGTTTTGTAAGTTTATGATTAGGATTTGAAGTTTAAGGTTTTAAGGTAAGGTTTAGAATGTTAAAGGGTAGGGTTATGGTTATGGGGGTTTATGATTTTAGGATTTATGATTAATGTTGTAAGGTTAGGATTTTAGGATTTCAATTTTAGGTCTAGGGTTCTGAGTTTAAAGGTGTTTTGGAATATTCACTATTTATTCCACTTACTATCTACTTCTTTACCTTACCCAATAGTACCCTATCCGACAACCATAACTTGCAACCACATTAGCTTATGGTTATAGGGGTTTATGGTTTTAGGATTTATGATTAATGTTGTAAGGTTTAAGGTAAGGATTATTTCAATTTTAGGTCTAGGGTTCCAAGTTTAAAGGTGTTTTAGAACAACAATAACAAAGCTTTATCCCACTAAGTGGGGTCGGTTACATGAATTGCACAAAGCCGTTGGACTCTATCAAAAGCCAAGTATTCGATGATATTATTAAAGGTGTTTTGGAATATTCACTATTTATTCCACTTACTATCTACTTCTTCTTTACCTTACCCAATAGTACCCTATCCGACAACCATAACTTGAAACCACATTAGCTTATGGTTATAGGGGTTTATGGTTTTAGGATTTATGATTAATGTTGTAAGGTTTAAGGTAAGGATTTTAGGATTTCAATTTTAGGTCTAGGGTTCCAAGTTTAAAGGTGTTTTGGAACAACAATAACAAAGCTTTATCCCACTAAGTGGGGTCGGTTACATGAATTGCACGAAGCCATTGGACTCTATCAAAAGCCAAGTATTCGATGATATTATTAACCAAAAAATCTCTTTTTATAACTTCCTTTAATATCCTCTTTGGCCTCCCTCTGCACTTTTTCACAGGGTTAAAGATCATGTGATTAACTTTTCTCACTGGTGCCTCCATAGCCTTCTTTGCACATGGCCAAATTACCTTAACCGATTTTCTGTCATTTTCTCCTCAATAGGTGCCACACCAATAAGCCCTCGTATACAATCATTTCTTATCTTATCATTTCTTGTATGACCACACATCTATCTTAACATTCTCATTTTTGCTACTCCTATTTTTTGCTCTTGTTGTCCCTTTAGAACCCAGCATTCATTACCATAGAGCATAACTGATCGTATAACAGTCCGATAAAACTTTCGTTTGAGTTAGTAGGTACTTTACAGTCACAAATCACTCCAGATGCCTTTTTCCATTTTAACCATCCAGCTTATATCCTGTGTGTGACATCTCTATTAGTTTCCACCTTGCTTTGTAAAAAAAATCTCAAGTACTTAAATTTAGATATTTGCGGTATGATGTGATCTCCAATTCTTATCTTCAAATCATTTCTATCTTGCTTCTTGTTAAACTTGTAATGCATATACTCCGTCTTACTCCTACTCAAGCGAAAACCTTTTGATTCCAACGCCTGACTCCAAAGCTCTAATTTATAATTAATCCTCTTCCCGCGAGTCTTCAATCAAGACTTATATCATCTGCAAATAGCATACATTTAAGGATTGTATGAATATTTCTCCTGTATGTCCCTAATAAGAACATCTAAGAGTAGATTAAAGGTGTTTTGGAATATTCACTATTTACTCCACTTACTATCTACTTCTTCTCTACCTTACCCAATAGTACCCTATCCAACAACCATAACTTGCTATCACATTAACTTAAACCCTAAACCTATGGTAACCTCCCTACTCAAGTACCCTATTATCTATCCTACTTACTACCCTATCCTATAATCATAACTGCCTACTACCATAGATTTTAGGGTTTAGGATTTATGTTTAGGGTATTGAATAGTTTTAGGGTTTCAATTATTTAATATTTAAGGTTGTGTTTTACATGGTTTTAGAGGGTTTATGATTTAGTGTTGAGGTTTAGGTTTCTAAGGTGTTGGAGGTTTAGTACTTTGTATGTTTTCATATGTAGGATTTAGGGTTTGTGTTCTTAGGTTATGGTAATGGTTTTTTAGGTTTAGGGAAGTTTTAGTTGCCCTATCCCACTTTCTACCCTTCTTTGCTAACCCCACTCTACCCTGCTCCCCCATTATTACCACTCTACCCTACCCACTATCTACTCTAAGTGCTATCGTATCCTGCTCTTTCCTCTACTCTACCCTACTTATTACCCCTACCTTACCTCACTCATTATTCTACCCAACATACTCCTTTATCTCATAACTATAACTTCGTATCCCATTGCCCTTAACTCTTGGGTAACTCCTTACCCCACTCTCAAACATACTCCACTACCTACTCTACATGGTCCCCCCCCCCCAAACAATTGGAGAGTTTTGGGGATTTAGCGCTCAGTACCATACACCATTATATGCATTCTACCACCACAGTCATAGGATTTTAGAGAATTAGAATTTTAAGGTTTATGATTTATGATCTATGATTTAAAGTTTTGGATTTTTTAGGGTTTTGAGAAACACCACACTTAGTGTGGCATCGTGCGATCCATTTAGTGGGATAAGGCTTTGTTGTTGTTGTTGTTGTTGTTGAGAAACACCACAGTTGGTTTCTGAACTTAGCACTAAAGTAGGAAATTTACCTACCTTCATGTCCTCAAATCTTAAATACATAAACCATCGAGATTTCTTTTATATATCACGAGCAACTTTAATATGACTCTAATCACAAAAACTCCAAGGCAAACTTTAATAAGACTCTAATCACAAACTCCAAGGCATCAAGATTCAAACAAGGGTTCAATTAAAGGAGATTCTGATTCTACAACATAAGGACAATTTATCAGTCAGATGGAGTTAAGCTACCATACTCCTCATACTAAACTTTTAAATACTCCTCATACTATCTCACAAATACAGATATTTGAGAGCACCAACACATACAGAAGCTACTTGCCTGCCTTATTTAAGCCTGGGCCCAAAAGAAAAGCATGGTACTTCTTGGCAAGCTCAGACAAACTCCAAGGCATCAAGATTCAAACAAGGGTTCAATTAAAGGAGATTCTCATTCTACAACATAAGGACAATTTATCAGTCAGATGGAGTTAAGCTACCATACTCCTCATACTAAACTTTTAAATACTCCTCATACTATCTCACGAATACAGATATTTGAGAGCACCAACACATACAGAAGCTACTTGCCTGCCTTATTTAAGCCTGGGCCCAAAAGAAAAGCATGGTACTTCTTGGCAAGCTCCTTGTTTTTCTTAAGTTTTTTCAGTGCGCTTCCACATCCATGGAATCCAAACCTATTTTTTCTGCCTGCAGTAGATATGATATAAATACACTATAATTTACAAAACCTAAGAACAAATTAGCAGCTCGAGTATAAACCCTTCCTTCTTACATTAAAGATCCATTAGAATAATTCACTACAAGAAAATACATTTTTATCAACAGTCAAGGCCGTCAATAAAACTAACCGACACTTATTTATGCCTGTCAATAGTTGTTGAAACAAGGGGTGTCACAAATAATATATTCTATGGCTAGTGGCCATTGATAAAAACATTTGCCCATTATTAACATTTAGATGACCGTCACAAATAATCAGTAATATTTCCATGAGTACTAACTATAAGTGACAGTCTTTGGCCATCAAAATTTGTGACTTTATGCGGCCATCACTAATAATTTTTTTCTATAGAAATAAAAGATTATAATCATTATCTTATAATTAAAAAAAACCCGAAAATGACTTATGAAAGTATAAGTGTCTTGCACTACAATTTTCCCAAATTGTTTAAATTTCACAAGCTAGTTCAGAAAGTTTAATAACATATAATTAAATAACAATAAAACATTTATCAATGTTTTCTCCATGAAATCCTTAAGTATCTTAAGTTAACATAATGGTAAAAACTACCATTTGGAGCAGTACTGTCTTATTTGACTTGATCCTTGTTAGCCTACAAAAATTCAAAAGTTTATAAATATTGGATGTATTAGTTCCACAGAATAGGAAACTTACCTTGAAAATTTTGCCATTATTTACTTCACAAGTATACCTATTTCAACCTTCTGGAAATTTATAAAGCAAATAGTAGAGTGAATACTAAGGACAAAATACAGATTAATTTCAAATTAACCAGAGATCATATTATCATAAACTAACCAATGCTAATTTTCTATTCATGTCATACCAAATTTAATATTCCACTACATGAGAAATTCATTTCTAATTTTCTATCCAAATTAACTAACAAAGCAAAAAAAAAAAAATTGATCAAAATCTAACTATTTATTATTGAGTGATTTGAATCTTGGTCCCAACACTAGTTTCCCTAATTGCAATGAACATCGGTGCTCTGAGTTCCTCTATAATCCAAACCAAAAAGACCTTAAAACTCATATAATGAGAAAATTAATAATCATACATTATTTTTAAACCAGTTGGCTTTTCCCTAATCAGAATTTTTGCAATAAGAAACTCAAATAATCTTAAACTCATGAATAATTTGAAGATCAAACACAAAGTATTGATAAAATCATTACAAAACGAAAATGCCGGTAAATGGCTCTTCAACGAAACTTCATGGAATGCCCTACTGCAACACAATAATCAAATTTGGTTGTTTTTTATCCAAGTTGAGGAATTGTTTAACCTATCCTTTAAAGATGAAAAATACTAATAAAATTATGTTGGAACCTTCTTCATTCTATTTAAAACATTGGGATGAATCAATAATCTATAAACCTCTTGCTGTAATTTTTCTTCAAGGAATTAAATCATTTTGACAACTATGTTGAATGCATAAATATTGACAATTATGAATAAAAAAGACTCAGAGAAGTAATGAACTCTAAAGCTGAAGCACAAAGTAAGTCAACCAGAATCATATATTTCCTAGGCCCTACAACTTGTGGTGGAAAATATAAATTGAGAATTGAGAAGTTAAAGTAAGAACCAGAGAGAGAGAGAAATTGAAGGCATCCACAGAAGAAACGTGGGCAGCAATAGGGGACAGCAATAATAAAAGCTTTTTTAGTTTTACTAGGAATAATTGAATCACATAGGCACTACAAACAAAAGGGTCTTGCTCAAATTGTCAGAGACTCACACAAGCAGACACTTATTTTAATGCACGGGTCTAACATAGATCCTATTGAGGGGACTCAACACATACTTACGTATATATGGAAAACCACAAATTATTGGTATATATGCATATGCATTCACAATCAGAAGGGTGATAAACAAGAATTCTAAACTAATCTATAAAAGAAAGATGCCATTATTCGCAATCCTCTGTCACATACAGAGAGGTGGCAGAGAGGCCAAGACCCAGGCTAGTCCTAACAAATAACGATTTTATAAGCATGCCAAACAAATTATTTATTGCTGCATTAAAAATTTAAAATTTTTCTCCCTGGAATTAGCCAAATGTATGAGTTTTTATTTGAAAGAGTAAAATTGTCACTTCGTTCTAGAAATAAAACCTCATAAATGCACCAATTATCATTGGTATAGCACACAACTGGAAAGCCCTATGGCATTCTACCCCATCAACGATATCCAGCCACTCAGTAAAACATCCAATCAAGGCACTAAGGCATATACTCACCATCAAACTTAATTTGAAACAAATGAATTAATTTAAATTATTAAGAAAATCCTACAATAAAGAAAAATGAAATTAACCAAGCTCTCAATGTCTACCCTAGAAACCAAGAGGAAATATAATAGTAAGCAAGAGTATGAAATTACCAGTATGTGATAAACTTGGAAATTTCAAGTTCAGACCATGTACAATAAATTTTACCTTGTACATGTTAGGGACAAGCTCTTAGAATTTCCTCATTCATTCACTTAAATGAGTTCTTCTCCCCTGTGAGTAGTTAAGAGAAAAAAAAAATTAAAAACTACAACAGAATATCATACCCATTTTGCAAGGCTACAAGGATGAGTAGCACAGCCACACTTTGCTTTGATTTTAACTCTATTTTGAGTATGAAAACTTCTCATTATAAACAAACAAAAGATCAAAATAAGAAGAAAAGAGATTAAAAGCTCAGAAATATACATTGAAAAAACCAAGATTTTATAGGTATCTTGCGCTGTTTTCATTACATATTGAGATTTTATAAGAGATTTTATTTTGATTAACATAATTAGTGTTGCCTTATAAAAAATTAAGACATTCTAAAACTCTAATAAAACAATAAACAACTATAATAAAATATGCTATTATATCTAAGTCATCTCCAAAACTGCATAAACAGATGTGTAAGTTAAGAAATTCTGCAGGGGGGTTTGAAAACTTGTTATATATCAAGATACTCTTTGTATATGGTCCATAAGTTATTCAAGCTCCTTGATTTATGTCCATTTCAAAATTAGTTGATCAAGCATTTAAATCAGTGTAAGAATAGAACTTGACATATCTAAATTATATAAGATCATACCTTGCTATGTGGTTGTACAAGTCCAGACTCTAAACAATCCATGAAATTTTATTAAACTTATTCTCTACTCCTGCTAGCAAACAAGATCATATGCTAATTAAAAAATGAAATATCAATCAAAAAGATAATCTCAAAAAAGAAGTGCCTATTAAAGACCCATTTAGTATAAAAAATGAATTATCTTACTTAAAGATACTTGACTGCTAGAAATTGGAAATGTTGTAATCCATGAATGCATCTTTCACCTGATCTACATGGAGAAACATAGATTAATAAGTAAATCTCTGTTATCTTAACTACTGTTCAATAATAGAATCATAGATAAACTTGTAATTAAGAGTAGATGAGATCATGCCAACACTTACTAAAGATTGCGTAGATGGATCAGAAATAGAGCCCTTTTTCTTTTCTTCAAGACACAATCGATGCATGATTCAACATCTCTACTAACTAGAGAAGAATTAAATTTATTAGAACACCAAATAACTTGCTATTGGCAAAGCTTGAAGCATAAAAGAGTAAACTAAAAGGGAAGTCCAACAAGAGTTATTGTAAAAACTAATCAAGTTTAATCAATATTTCACATGTCATTGATTAATTCATAAGTCTTCAGCACAATTCAATATAGCAAAAGGCATTTGTTGTTGCTTCCTCTACTTTAAATAATATGGTAAAATATCATAGCATATTAGTTAAATATGACATTGAACATGGAGACATATCTTTCTCTTAACTTCCATTATGCAACCATTTCATTCTTTTGTAATCTATTGTACCAGTAACTACTTGCAATTATAATCTAATTTTTTTTAAAGAAAAATCTTTTCAATGAAATAACTGAAATTTGGATTTTTGGTTTTTTATACATTATAATAATAGTATAATTGAATATCAATTCCATTGTATTCTTATCTATAATATTATGTATTCATCCAAATGAAACTTTTGCTAAGAAAACATTAAATTAAAATTAGCTCACAATTTAGAACCCGCTTTTGAATGCTTGTGTATTAAACCACAAAAATATGTTTATGGGTAACATGACTATACCATGTTGACTTTACAGTTTCAATTTTTTCAATGAAAAACAAAATAAAACTATGAAGGTTGGTTGAATATTAGTGGTAAAAGAAAAATAATTATTAACTATGAGTGTAAAGAAGTTAATCTTGTAGTACATATTTTATAAATATAAAAATAACAGCTTCTGTAGACATTGATAAGTTCTTTCAGATCATTATTATAATATATACACATTACTTATGGTCTTTAAAATGGTATATATGAAATAAATATATAATCACAAATTTGAAAATAGCTTTGTTCGTGAGTAAAACAACAAGTTTAGTGTCACACAAGGAATCAGGTAGAATTTTGCATAGGTGTAGATGTTTAAATGTTAAGTTAAAATTTGCATACGTAGTTCTTCTAGGCAATAAGACAAACAAATTAAATATCCATTGGACCAACACTTAAATTTGAGCAAAAGAGAAAGTATTAACTTAAAATTTGCATAGGCAGTTCTTCTAGGCAATAACACAAACAAATTAAATACCCATTGTACCAAGGAATCAGGTAGAATTTTGCATAGGTATAGATGTTTAAATGTTAAGTTAAAATTTGCATAGGTAGTTCTTCTAGGCAATAACACAAACAAGTTAAATACCCATTGTACCAACACTTAAATTTGAGCAAAAGAGAAAGTATTATGGAAGAAATTACCCAAAAAAAAAAAAAAGTGCCGATGAGAATTGCAGTAAAAAGTTAAAAGTCATGTCAAGACACAGAGAAGGAACATTATCAATACCCTTGAAAATAAAGCTAGAATTGAAAGCTTTTCGGGAGAATCACAAACAAGAATGCTAAATCAGAAGTCTCTTATGACTTAAATAATTCAGGAAAAGAACCACCCGAGCACAAATCGAATGTAAAAGAGTGAAATGCTATATCACAAACCTCTGATGGCCAAATGAATTCAGAAAAGGAATCATCCAAGCACAAATAGAATGTGAAAGAGAGAATCATACCTGATTATTCTCAAGCAAGGAGCCGATGAGAATCAAATAGCAAAAAGTCCAAAGTCAGATGAGAAGCTTGTACATCAACGGTACTGTAAAAACCTTTGAGAAACAAAAAAAGCAATGCCGTAATTGATGAACTCTTCAAAGAAAACAAAATGAGACCTAATCAAGAGGAAGAAACAGTGTTAGAGATTGAATACCCTCAATTGCGATGGTCGGTGAGCGATTGCACCAACAATTATGATGGTTCACAGGAAATCATGCAAAGAACAGGAAAAACTGAGATGTATTCGCAGGAGGAAGGTTTTATAAAATTTTGAAAAAAAATGGAATCAGATTCGCACAAACTCAAAAACTATGTGAATCTTTTGATCTTGCCAACATCGTAGTCGCACAATCAGATAAACCTTTTTTTTCTAGAAAAAATTAAAGTAAGACCCAAAATCAAACTACCAATAATCACAAGTAAATTTAGATGGGTATCTCCATATACATAAAAAGAAAAAAAATTCAATTCAGCAAAAGTGTTTGAATCGATCAGGAGGAAGGTTTCATAAAATTCCGACAAAAAAAAGGACAGGAATCAGATACGCACAAATTCAAAAGCTATTCAAATGCCATTTGAATCTTTTGATCTTGCCAACATCGTAGTCGACATAATCAAAGAAACTTTTTTTTCCTGTAAAAGATCAAAGTGAAACCCAGGATCAAACTATGAATAATCGTAAGTAAATTTACACAGACCTCCATATATATAAAAAAGAATCATTTCTTTATAAGTTTCTGGTATTTTGATTTCCAGTCAGAGAAACAAACAAAACAATAAAACAAAGACCCATATCACAAATGGAATTGAGAGCAAAGATAACGAAGAACCGAAAATCAATAACCGAGCGCAAACAAAACCTAGTATTATTCCGTGGGGAAGAACAGCTCTGGAAGCCACATCTGGGTCCTCTTCTCGTCGAAACCAATCCCCAAGAACACCGCCAAGACAAGAGAATAACGAAGACAGAAAAACCTAGAGATGACTATTCCTCGTCTCTCATCCTCCATTTGCGTCAATGTTCTCCATTTCGCCAAATTGTTTTCCAATCGCAGAGTCCCAACTACCCTTTTCTTTCAAATTTCAATTCTCCTCCTGAACACTGATGGTGTCGACGTACGTTCGAAGTAAAGCGAAGAAAACGAGTTCAATATCTGCTTTGGGGTTTATATAGCAAGAGAAATGGAATATCACCGTGTGAACTGACGCTTCTAAAAATTTGAACGGTCAAGACATTTCTGAATTATGATTGTTGGATTTTTCTGACCCAACGGACATATTCCTTCCTTTCTTTGAAATGAAAGTTTCTTGGAAATAAATTCAATCTAACTGAGCGAGGGAGCGTTACGCACATGCAAACTCTCACGCTATCAGTCTGATCTGTATTAGGCTTAATCTATAAATTTAAAATCTATAATTTATAAAATTAAATAAACTTAGATCTAATTTTTCATCTCATCTTGGTCAAATTAATCAAAATCCATATTTTCTATTTTATATATAAAATAAATTAATTATATAATATGTAAAAATAAAAAATATATAATTAAAAAATTATACATACTCTAAAAAATCTATAACGAAACTCTAATAATGTTTCTCCTATTAATTTTTGTCTACATGATATTACACAATAAATTATACTCATATTCCATAAATATAAAGATAAGAATATAATTATAAATTATTAAGATATTAAAAAATATTCTACATATTTAATATGTTAAATGTAAAATGTTTGGGAGAAGAAAATTTCATCTTTTTTATAAAAAAAATTTTGCATCATTATTATAAGTATCATTTTTTAATAATAAAGTATAGAGATTATACACCATTCTTCCATTTATATAAATAAAAATAAAATTTTCTTACAAAAAGTGTCTTCTGAAGTACAAATAGAATCAAGTTGCTTTCTTAGTTTCCAATCTTAGTTGCTTTCTTTTGGTTGTATGTTCTCACAAATTTGAAAAGAATTTAATGTAATTAAAAATTAAAATATTCATTAATTTATGTATTATTATGTCAAAAAATTTATTAAAATATTTTTATTTTTAATGAAATTATTAATTCTTTAATAATGTTTTATCTTCTTATTTATTAATGATATAAAAATCTATACATTAATATTAAATCAAATTTAAACTATTTTTAAAATAGTTAAAATCTACAATTTGGTGAAATTTATAAAGTGATGCTATTATAAGTAAGTTGTTAGGTGCATTTAATTTTGTCACAAATTTTTATTCACTATATGTGGTAAAGTTATTTTAAATCCTATTATAATATAATAGTAGACAACTAACATTTTATTAGGCAAAATAAGTGTATCTAGTGTTAAGGTAAGAACTTTATCAATCGTAAAATCATAATTAAAATTACAATTAGCATCCATAATTTTATGCTTCATTTAATTACAGTACACACTAGTCACTTGCACAATTAGATAAAGAGAATAACATACAATACAGGCCCACTAAACTAGGCAGGTTAAATAAACTTCATTCAATGGCAACTTTACTCACAAAGGTTGGATCCAAGCATTGTATATGGAGAAAACTCAATTAAGAGAGGTCTCTATCTTTGACGTCTAACCATTAATCTCTCACTTATCAGATAAGTGATACCCTAGTGCAAACCCAAAAAACTCTACTCATAATAATAACAAGAAAATCATACAAACAAAAAATTGTGTTTAAATAAAAAAATAACAAAATCACTACATGCATTGAAAATGGAATTCAAAATTAGGTTCTGAATCTTTTATATATATTGAATTAGGATTTACAAACTTGCCTCATCATTTTATTGATAGTCATTAATTTATATTTAAATTTTAATTTTGAATCTCACTTTTTATCCATATGGCATTATTGACTACAATAATGACAAAAAAAAGTAATTGAGTTTTTAATTCACTACATATTTAATATTATTATTTTATCAATTAATCATTTTTTAAGTTTATATTGTCTTTCACCATTGACTATCTTCCTTTATGAAGGAATTAAAACTTTCTTACATTTTGACATATAATCTCTAGAATGAAATTATAACATAATATTACTAACCTAACTACTTTATGGGTCATAACTCAACTTGATCTATATATATAAAATTGTGTGCTTATGCATATTGAATATTATACAATATATATACTTAAAAAAATTTGTATGAACGATTTTCAATATTTAACTCTTTTTAAAAATTTTAAATTATATTATAAAATTTTATTATCATCATTTAAACTAACCCTTTCACAAGTGCTTTCACATCTACTTAGAGACCTTTTTAATTTAAGAAAATTAAAATTTTTAATTATTACTATTATTAAGTTATTGACTATAAACATAACTTACATCAATAATAACATTTTTATGAGGAATAAAAATGTATAAAATTAAATAAATTATAATTACTACTTGATTATTATTAGAAAGAATAAATTATTTTTCTAACAAATATTTAAATATGCATGAAAATACATAATAAAGTGATAGAAACTAAATTCTGTAAAAAAATACTTTTATTTTTAATTGTTAATAAATATATTTAAATAAGACATAATTCAAACTAAAATTTTATGATAAAATTAAAATATTTGGCTACTAAAAAAAAGAACATAATTATAAATATATTATTTTGAATAATAATATTTAAAAAATAATCTTCCAATTTTTTAAAGATAATAAGAGTTTCCAACAATATTAAATTTTAAAGCTCTCAAATTAACATAACATATTAAAGGGTGATTAAAATTTTGTATCCTTAATTGTATGATTTGATAAAAGAAAATAAGAAATTAATTTTTAAAATAAAAAATTAGATAACAAATTATTTAACAACTCCCATTATTAGTCTTATATATTTAGGAAGAGAGAGAATTAGTAGTAAGTTTTCATGCAAATAAAATAAATGATGACTTATTTACTCTTATATGTTTAAACATGTTTATATAATACTTGGTTTTTTAGAAAAAGGAAAAGGGGATACAAACACACCAATCCCCCTTATAGATAGATTATTTTTGTTCTATTTGAGAAATTTGATATAAAGAATTTTATTATAAATTAACTTAGAATTAACAAATATGATAGTGCAATTGTCCATTCATAATCATATTCACTTTGATTTATTCCAATAGTAATGGCAGGTCTTGCCAAATGATATTTTTTTTAGCTCATAATTTGATTGAATATAAGATTATAGTTACGATTAAAATATTAATTTTTGAATGTCTTCTAACATGTGCCTTTTAGTCTTTTCATTTTCTTTACATGTTTTCTTACGCCTTCTTACCTGCTTCTTTTAAAAAAATTGAAAACTTAAGGCATTATATAAATCGTAAATATTATTGCATTAACTCTAATATCTTTCTAACAAATAAAGACTTAAATTTTTTTATTGAGTATATAGTTACAATTTGAATAAATATCTATCATAATTTTTTTTGAAAAAATAAAATATATAGAAATATTTTATGATGTCACTCTGGTCCATAGATCTGTAACGACTCATGTAATTAATGCATATAAAATATAAATACATATATTATATTATAGATTAAAAAATAAAATAAATCCATTTTTAAAATAATTTTGTTAACAATTAGATTGTTTTAGTCTTATATTGAATTTTATTTGTTCAGTTATTTTTCACATAATAATAACTTAAATAATTACATTACAAAGGTATTAAAAAATAAAAAATAAGAAATGAACTTCATCCAACTTTTTGTGATAAAATCGGACAATTTTGCATATTAGTTTTATATTGAAATAATTTTTAGTGGTTAATTAATTTTATGATATTATAAATATAATTTTTACAAATTATTTTCTTTTTAAAATAATATAAAAATAAAAGTTGGAAACCAAAACCCACCAATTTTGTAGTGGGTAGTTATTAAATTAAAAATAGACAAAAATTTCATGTAAAATATTTTAAAATTACATCCTAACCCCCTTTGTGGTTAAATTGAAAGTGACTTATATTTGGTTCTTTGAGAAAAGAAAAAATGGGATCCAAAATTCTTCAATCCTCTTTATATTAGTATAGATAAAAAAAAAATAAGCAATAAACTTCATGCAATTTTTTGCAATAACTTCAAACGATCTTGCTTATTAGTTTCATAATGAAATAATTTTTTTTAGTAGTTAATTAATTTTATGATGTTGTAAATATATTTTTATAAATTAATTTTATTTTTAAATAATATGAAAATTAAAAGTTAGAAATCAAAACCCTTGAATTTTGCAGTGGTTAGTTATTAAGTTGAAAATGGATATAAAAATTTTATATAAAATTTTTTAAAATCTAAAGGTGATTTAATGATTAATTAATTTTATAATATTTTAACATTTTCATAGTTGTTAGTTATATACTAACCCCCTTGCATTTCAACTTATTTCATTTTTTTGGAAAAAGAAAAAATGAAGTCTAAAATTCTTTAATCCCCTTTATATTAGGAATTAGTGTAGATGATCAATAAAATAAATATTTATGTTTCTTTAGATTAATGGTAATATTATTGTTATTGAGAAGAATATTAATTTGTATAAATATTATTACCATTCAAAACATAGGTATTTATTATTTATAAAGTTATCAATAAAGTGTTTGCATAATAAATAGACTAATTTATAATTTATTATTCTAACTTTGTTTTACATAATAAATATACTAATTTATAATTTATTGACTTGATTAATAAATTATAGTATCTAAAGGTGTTTTATATACTAACTTATTAAAAAATAAATTCTAATTTAATAAATTATGTTAAATAACTTATACCTTATAAAGTCTATCTTTTCAATTTTTTTAAATTTATCTTTATTCTTTTTATTAATTTATGATATTATAAAATATAATTAATTTAATTTTATTACAATTACATCCTTATTTTAAACTATAAATATATAAAAATACACATGTAAATAAATATATAATGTTATAAAATATAATTAATTATATTTTAAATAATCATACTTTTGTTATAAATAATTATAAAATAAAATTTATACAAGTTTATAAAATATAATTAAATAAATATTAGATACTACATTTTTATTATAGTTTTATCTTTAGATAAATATAAATTATTTAAATTTATATATGTATTTTCATTTAATATGTTCTTTTATATCATTTTATAATTTTAACTAGTTCAATAATTAATTAATTTATCAATTATTAGCTAATTTATTAATTATTAACAAACTTATCAATTATTTGTACAATACAAAGTCTTCATCTTAAAGGTAATGAGTTCGAAGTAAAATGAAGTTATTTATTAGAATAAAAAAATTGTTATTATTTTATATTGTGTAGTTATTTTATATTTAAAATAGTAAAAAATTACCATTTAATTCTACTCTTTTTAAAATATATGAGGATCATTTTTTGTACTTTAGGAAAAGGAAAAGTGAACACCAAACTCACCAATTAGCTTCATATAATATAATAGTATATATGATTATTCAAAATTATTAGTATGATATTTATATCTATTTTACAGCATTGTAACAAGTAAATAAATACTATAATTTTAGAAAGAAAAATGATATACTTACATCCAAAATGATGTAAGCTTTGTATAATTTCTAACAAGTGGAATGAGATGCACAATGAAACTAAATTGCAAATAGGTTATGGATGTGTATGATAAAAGTCTTTTAACTTTTGTGATAATATGATATGTTACAATTTCTTTCATATAAATTCAAATTTAATAGGTATATAAAAAGGTATGGTTGTATAAATTAAGATTGTGATATGAAGTATTTTAAAAAATTTACAACTTTTTTAATGAAAAATTATGACTTAATATTAAAAAATTATGAAATGTATAATTTTTTTTAGTATGTGAATTGTTTATTTTTTAATTTTTATTTTTCTTGAGAAAAGAAAGAATAAGAACAATTAGTATTGATTATTTTCCTTGAACATGAACATTATCAAAAGAGTATTTTATCACTGAAAAATATTCAATTTAAACTATAATTACTGTCTAAAATATAAGTTTGTTATCACAACCTTATTAAAGTGCTAATGATCTTAATAGTCTTCCAGCTTATCAGTGAGCATCTTTTTATGTTAAATTTATGACCTTTAGGATGAAACCTAGTACCAAATACATATCTTTTATTAATTCAATGCTTCATAAATTATATTTTACATAAAATATTATTTTGTTAGTCATTTACAATAAAAAAAATAATCTCAAGCTAGGCCCAAAGTAAGACAATATATCAAGAGAAATATTTTAATATGCTTTATGTGAAAATGATGATTTTTATTTCATAAAAATAAAGGTAGATATAAATAAATAAAAAATGTGAATTCTCAAAAATAGAGTTATATATTTGTCATTAATATTGCATATCTCTCTTTAAAAAAGTAAATTTTCAATAAAAATAAAAATGTCTTATCTTCTTTATCTTCTTAAATTGGTTCAATATGCTAAATAATATATATTGTTCTATATCAAAGTTAAGGCAAATGCAAATATTAAAGTCACTTAATGAGCAAGCAAAGTGAAAAAAAAATGCAAACTTTTGTTCTTATTAGAAAGAATTAATATTATGTTAGAATTTTAACTATGGTATTCAACATTCCTTAAAATTTTGGTACCTATCTTTATATTTAGGATTTAATTTCTAATTCTTGCATTGATGATAAAAAAATTAATATTTATTATTATAATCTTTAATAGTATAATAACACTTAATATTATTTTAAATTTCAATACAATATAATATATGTATATGTTAAGTTGCTTATTACTTCTATAATAAATAAATAAATAAATAAAAAGCATTGTATTCTATTCATAAAAGTTATGCCACGGTATATAAAACTTTTCCAATCATACCTCATATTCTATTAAGATGATCAAAAATATTATTTATTCAACCTACAGAATTAATCATTAATAGTAGGTCCTTAAAACATTAATAATATGCTTTAGTAATAAAACTCAATGTAATCAACCATTCAATCCCTTGCTAAAAGAAAAAAAAAGTTCAAATCAAAGAAAATATTGATTATAAACACCATTATCAAACACTTAATTGAAACATATAAATCACAAAGTGTCTAATAATTGAAGAAAATAATTGCTCAAAAAACAAAGCCTTCGAGGTATATAACTATAATTTTGTGCAAGAAGTCTACACTAATCAACAATTTTCTTTTCTCTATTTGGTGCCCTGTGTAGCTTAGATATGACATCTCCAAATAACAAAATATAATAGGAAAAATTGTAACTACCTTTTTTTTTTCTAATTTAGTTTAGTTATATTAGACTAGTCTTTTATATTCGTGTTTTAGATATGCATTCATCTCTTTATCAATTTTTCTAAATATATAAAATGCAATCATAATTAGACTAAAGATTAAAAGACATGTAATTTTCCTAATATAATATCAGAAAAGATGTCATCCTCCAATATAAGCTCAACTTTAATATCCTCAACTACTAGGATTTCTGTGATTGGATCTCAAAACATTATTTATTTACTAACTTAAGAGCTAAGTAAAAAAGTAACTCATAAGGTGAACAATATGTAATTAAAACCTTAGATGACTTGGTTAGATAACTTGAGCTCTCAAGAGACACTAAAAAAATTAGAAGAAATTAAAAAGAAATCCAATGATGGCATATCATTAACATTGTTCCTTGGACTACATTTGGTAAGAGAGTAAAATTGCACTAGATTCTTATGATCTAGTAGATGAGAATTTCTTGTATGCTTCAACTATATCACGTGCATTTAGTCATAACTAATAAATGAATGATATTTGTTAACTTTTATAATTATTAACATTTTAAAAATTGAAAAAATATGTTTTTAATGTGGATGGACCACTAAAAATAATTTTTAATGGTGTAGGGTCAATGTAACTGATATTAATTGCATTCCTCACATTGTTAAGAATATTTAATTATTAAAAATAAACAAATCTTTAACATTCTTTTCTCAAAGAATAAGCTTTTTGTCATTAACAAGAAACATCTTGTTTACAGTGGTAACCACATTGAACATTTATGGTAGAATTTGCATGTTTACTGATGAAGTGGATTGTCAGCTTTTTGATGAAGTGACAAAATCACAACCCAGCAAAGGGCAAAAATATGATTCATAAAGGCATGAATTTTGATGCTTGTTTATCTTACTACAATTTACAGTTTCTACATAACTATATTTTGCATTTATAAACTTTGAGAGATTTCAAAACCTTTTCAATAACCTTACATCAATAGTATTAATTAGCATATACAATTAAGACATTTTTTACCAAGTTTAATATAGCACATAGAGTGAGCAAAATATTCATTCTCACATTGAAACATGAGTGCACTCGAATGCTTATAGCAAATGAAGCAATTAAGTCCCTCACGATCAATAGATACAAAATTAATGAAGTTGATTTTCTAGAACCTATTTTTTCTATCTAATTGTTGTTCTTCATTTGTCCTTAGTTTCTTTCACACTTTTGTCCCACCCTCCTATCTTTGGCATATTCAAAAGATTAACCATTTCCTCTGTAAAACATAAAATTCAAATGAACATGCATAAATATTTATATGAAAAATAGTAATGTAAATTACAATGATTAAGGGGTGCGTTATTTTAAATATATTATTAGTTATATATGATTAGTGTCATCTTGATTTATCAAACCATTAAGTCATCCAACAATTTTGGTAACAATTTTATATGATGTATCCTTATAACCTTGTATTAACTCATTCCATATTATTGGACCAAATACCAACTTTAAGAAATTGAATCTAAAACTAACTAAAATAGTGTTTGGAACTTTATTTCATATATATTATTTGCAATTTTCAAAATAGTTTATAATTCAAGAGCATGAATAGAAAAAATAGTATTTAGTGCTCCTAACATCCTATCAGAGCAACTAATACTATTAAAACTATAAATGTTAGAGTTTGATTTCATCATGCATCACAAAATCCTAACTTCTCATTCCTAAAAGATAAGAATTTGTGAAATGGAAGAATCAAATCTGAATGATGTTTCAACAAAATACCTAGAAACTAAACTATGGTGAAGGACCACATAAAAAGGATTAGTTGTAGAATGAAGGAAATGAGAGAAATCAAATGAATATTCTAAACTAGACGGTTCCTATAAATAAAAATATGCTAAGATAAGATTTTTCAAGTTTGATCTTCAATCAGTTAAATAGCTTGAAGCTATTATGCCATTTGTGAAAAGAAACAAAAATTTGTTACCTTTATGAGTTACCAAATACTATTGAAAAAGCCTTTGCTTGTTGCCTTCTTTAATTAAACCCCTTCTTTGTTAAGAGGTGGCATAATGTCATAATATAAATTGGTTATAGGAAGCAAAACCAGGAAAAGTATGAGTGCATAATAGGGTAAAGGGTTAAAAGAAAGGCTAAAGGTGAAATTATTTTGTATAGAAAAAAAAGAAATATTCTTAATTTGTTTTAACCTAAGAAAGAGAAATATTTTTAATCTTACAATAGCACTGAAATATTAGCTCTATTTTTACTTATATTTTAATAAGTAAATAATTTTAACATTATGGTTATGTGATTTATAAAGTTTAGAAAGTGATTTACTCATTTATTAAAATACAAGTGAAAATAATACTAAAGTTCCTAATATTATAGTAGAATTAAAAATTCTTCCCTAAAAAATTAGGCACATAATAAATTAAATTGAGAGAAAATTTAGGTGAAGTTTCATAGGTGTTTGCTATAACGTTTTCAATTAAAATTTTACATGTATATTACTTTTTAAACTCATCACTAATAATTACATGTTAACAAATATAATTATTTACTAGTTACTTAGAACTTAATATACATGCAACATCTTGATTTGAAACTTTACAATGAATACTTATGCAATTTTATCTAAATTTTTTCTATTAAATTAATAATTAAAGATATTTTAATATCAATTTCAACAATTCACATTAATTTTTTACAATAGCTACTAAATATTGCATACATATTCATGTTTACATGAAATTTTTACTTAATTTCATTTTAATATACTTGTTATTTAGATATCATAATCAATTTTAATTGAAAATTTTAATTCACAATATTTAATTCCTTATCTATAAAGATGATAATTATTATATTTCTTAGCTTTCATAACTAGTACTATTTGTTTTTTATTTTTTTCTCATGCAATAATTATTTATCCATTTCTTTATTTTAATGTTGAAATAAATAAAAAATATTAAAGTGAACTGTTAAACTTTACCTTAATAATGCTAAATACATGCTTTATATATATATATATATATATATATTCCTCAATTTTATCATTTATTTTAGTGTTACAAGTAAAGAGAGAGATAAATAATTATTACAAAAGTAAAAGTAAGAAACTAATTGTATTAATTATAAATTTTGAGGAATGTAATAATCATTACTTTTATAAATAAAGGATTTTGTGTAACTTTTATTCTTTTATTTTAATATACTTATTATTTGAAAGGACGGTAAAATGAAATTTTGATAGTGTATTAAAAGTATGAATATTCAAGAAAATATGCTTTCTAAATTTAATGAAGAACACAATAAAGGTCTTTTCGAATCCTCACATTGCTTATAACTTTTTTTTAGGTAATTGTATAAGTGGTAATCAATTTAATACACACATAAGGTCACGAGTTCAAAACCATAATGTGAGGAGAATAATATCCTTAAAACAATATTTGATGTCACTTGTACCAATAAGGATGCTGGCTACCCACAACTTATTTTAGTAACAAGTCTATAATAAAAATTAATCTTCAAAAATACTATACAAATGAAAAATGAAATTTGAAATTAAATTTCAAATCTTTTATTTATGTTATATTGAAATTTATAAATTTGTATCACCATTATGTATTATTGATTGGTATTCCTTTATTTATATTTAAAACTTAATTTCAGATCTCATTTTCAGTTCATATAGTATTGATGCTTTATCTTTGCTAATTAATATTTTGTAAACATTTGTTATGCTAACTATTTTAATTAAAAAAAGTGATAGTATTAGTAGCATTAAATTTTATAAAAATATGTCTTCATATATATCCTAGGTTGGATTTTAGGATTTTACATGTATATCTTTTTGTGGTTTAATCACTTTTACTAGAAAAAAATAATGTAAAATTTATGAAATTGATATTATCTTTTTGTTTCATCAAAAAATATTTTTCATAAAAAATGTCATTTGTACATATATATTATTACAAAAGTGATATAATACTTGTATTAATGAAATAAAAAAAATAATTTTTCTTTCCTTCAAGATTAGAGATAATTATATTCAAGAAATGCCCAAGACCCCTTAGTGATAGATGGAATCCAATGTCGTTTAAGGGTAAATTTTATTTTCAAAAGTGCCTTTAATCGTTGTTTGCATCAATTTTAAAAGACTTCTTAAAGCAAGTTATCAACATTGTTCCATCTTGTACTAAATTCTAATAAAAACCTAGAAGCTCAAAGCAAACCCCTAAATCCAAATTTTGATCTTGCTTCAAAACCTAACAAATCCCATACCTTATCTTTATTCCTTCTCTTATCTTTTCACCCATTCCTTCTCATTCCTTTGTTGCCACTCACTTTACCTTAGTTTCGATTGAGGATGTTGAAGACGATGAGGTGCTACATTGATAATCATATGCAACCTTTGCTAATAAAGTATTATTTTCATCACTACTAATCATACCTAGCTTCTAATCTATCGAAGACTCGAAGAACATTGAATCATAAGCCATTGCACTCGTTAATCTAAATGCTTCTATCCACATATTAAAAATATCTAAAATATAAATGAAAAGTTGATTTCCTCGAATGCATTAAATAAACTTAATGCTAAGAGAAGAGAGATTGTAGTTTTAAAAATCTTAGAGTGTACCCAAACCTGCCTTGGATGAAGATCTTTAAGAAGAAAATTTATATAACTTTAGCCTCATATTAACTATAATCTCTACTTGACTTAGATTGCAAGAAGAAGATAAGTTTTTTTTTCTTTACTTTTAAGAAAATTTGGCCTTTCTTTCTCATGTGCGAGGCTATTTCATTGATTGCATTTTTTGTTCTTTTTTTTAAATATTAGAAACCTTGCCAGTGTTACCCTTCCTCCTTTGCTTTACTACATGCTTAAAGTGGCTGCAGAGCTTTTATTTCTACCTTTATTCTCTAAAGCGAATGAAGGAAAATCTAAGGCTTTATAAGGGTCAAATTAATAAGAACATCTAAGAAGGGCAAAATGGTTAAAGAATAAGGAAAAAAAATTATCCTACACTTTTGTTAATTTTACTAATGGAATGTCAACTTTAAAGGAGAGGGTGCAACCTTTTTAAATTAGTTATGGGATTTAAGGCATTTCTCAAATAAGGAAGTATTCTATGTAATTAGTTCTAACTCCAAAGAAAAAGGAGCAAGGTAATTGAAAAAAATAATTTTTTAAATAAAGGAAGTTAGTTTTTTAAATTTTTATATTTAATATTAAATAAAAATATTTTATAAAAAATATTTTGAGCTAAAACAAACAAATCTTAAAATATATTTCTACATTGATTTGACTAATAATATTTTACTAAGGATCCAAACTCTTTTAACAAAGACACTTAAGTAAATAAACGAATACGCTAAAAGAAGAATGTGCAATATTTATAACTAAGTATACTTATGTCATTACATATGACACCTGTATTTATACAAATACACTAAAAAAATACAAAAAAAGAAAAATTAACTTTTTATTAACAAAATTATAATTTTTCTAATACAAATCAATAAAATTATAACTTTTTAATACTAATTACTTACAAAATTTGTATAAAATTGTAAATTTTATAAAGATTTGTTAAAATAATATAATTTAAAAAATTAAAATTATAAAATATAAATATTCATAATTCTAAAGGAAAAATAAAAATTTATAAAATCTATATATGAATTATAATTATTCAAATACTATAATTATAAATTACTAATAATATTATCAAAACATTTCAAAACATATTTCATAATTTTCAATTTTGAATTTTTATTCAAGAGGGCTAGTATAATTTTTTTTAGAAGCGCCTAAAAATATAACATGTATATAAATGTGAGCATATATGTAACCTTGTTAACAAGCAATTCTTGTAGTGAAACATTGGGTTTCTTCGGCTACGATTCCACTAAAAGAAGCAATCAAGTATGTTATGATATTGGACTTACCACTCTATACTTTTTCCTTCTTTTGCTCCATTTTTTGCTGCAAGTTGCTTTTCCATTTCTTTGAAAATTGAATTAATGCAGTCTGAGTCAACCCTAATTCCCTTTGACATGGGATATGAATGTAAGAGATTGAAGTTAGAATTTTTTTTTAGGCAGGTGATTAAAATTAAGTGATTTTTTAAATAAATTTTTTAACCAAGAATCATAATTTTATAATATATTAGTTTATCTCATGATTTTTTGGCATATAATTTTATATTATACAATTAATAAATTTTAAATTAGATATATATAATTTAAAATAAATATTTAAAAATATTTTGTAAAATTATGTGAAAAGTATGATATAAACTAATATATTATAATATTATGATTTTTATTTACAATAATTTGAACAAAGTTGCATAGTTTAATAAAATAAGAAATTAAGTCGATGACGAATGTTAATTTTAAATTTTATAAAATTTACAAAAATAATATCCAAATTTCAAAAATTAGAAGAGGTAAAATTTAATCATCATAAAATTGAAAGAATATTCTGTATTTTTTCTCATAATAGATATACACTTGAAATCAAGTTTTTCTCTATGCTACACTTTAATGAATTACTAGAGTCTTTTAATTAAAGCGTACCAAGTTTTTGGTGTTTCTCAATACATCTAATAATGGGCCCTACAAAGTAAAAATTAATGAGTATAATATTCTTCCTATTATACATTAATATGAAAAATAAAAATAATTATTAATATTTTCTCTTTTTCTCTTTTTTTTCTTTAAATCCATGGTTGAGAGAAGAAAAAGAAATTATACATTAATATATTTTCTCTTTTCAATTTGATAATATATTCTTTTTTAATTATTTTACTACATACATTCTCTCTTAATAATTATGACATTTGATTATTGGTTTAATGCATACAATTTAAATTTTATTGTAGTTTAAATGGTTGATTTAATATACTCTTACATGACAAATTACTTTTATGAAAGAATTTTCTCAGTATGGTGTGATATAACGGCACCTAATGTTAATTTATGAATTTTTTTCCCAATATATAGTATGAATCGGGTACTTTATGTGTATTAAATGATTTAACATTTTGTCTATTACCATAAAAGAAATTTTTTTAAGACAAGGTGGGAAAAATAATGATATTGAACCCATGATATATGACTAATCTCAAATAGTAATAATTTAAAATCAAATAATTTATATTTAAAATATAATTATAATTTATTTATTATAGTTTACCAATAATACCTAAATAATTTATTCCATATTTTTATATTATTTATTAATTGTGATATTTTTTTACCTCCTATTATGACAAGTGTCATTTCTATAACTTATTATATATCAATTTGTTATTTTCTCTTAATGAATATTGTGCTGTAGTGAGTCACATTTACATAATTAATCTCTTCTTAATAAATATTATGTCATAGTAAGTCATACTTGCACAATTAGTACAAGTGATTGAATCTCTCATTTATATATAATAATTTATATTAAATCAAAACCTTGATTTGTTTACTTCATTTGTTGCATTTTCATAACCTCTTTAATTTCTTTTCCTAATTTATTGAATTTTTTAATTTTCATACATTTTTTTCTTTAGGATAATCTTCCTAATTTTTCCCTTTATTTATTAAAAGTTTTGTCCACTACCCATAAACAGTTGTGATCATTATTTACAATATATTGAAATGGAGAATTAATTTTTTTAAATTTTGAATTCTATAGTTATTTTTAAATTGAAATGATTTTGAGGGAGATTTACATGAAATCACAGATAATACAAGAAACTTCATCAGTGTTAAATTTTTTATGAATTTTACAAGTAGGATATATAATATGAAATTTAAATTTAAATTTTTTTAATATGATTATTTCATACTTAATATAAATAAAGTATTTATATGAAAATTTCTTAATTATTTACTCCCTCATTTATTTTCATTTGTTATTAAAGTGAATATATAAGAATGAAAGGGGATAATTATTAACCACAGTTTTTAGGAAAATTTTTTAAGTTGCAAATTTTTTTATTTTTTACTAAAAATCAATAATCAATATATAGAGTGATCGATTATTTATTAGAACATTAAGAGTAAAATTAAAAAAAAATAAGCTGGTACCATTTGTTACAATTATTGCAGTGAGGTACCCTAAAGCACACTTTCTTTTATTTAAGTGTAGTCACAAACAATAATTTACTACAATGCCTATATGTCCAAATGATATAATTGAAGTGAGTCTCGGGAAGAACAAAAATACAGAAATAGAAATTGATGAATCGCATTCCATCACTGTCTAATCCTAATGAAGCAACTTGACAAATCGAACGAAAACACCATAGAAATTGTTGGAAAATTATAGCAAATGAACTCATTCGACACTATACTATCAGAAGTCATTGTTTCCAGCCTTTAGCAACTTTCCAAGAGTTCCAAACAATAACTTCCCATGAATTAAAACATAAAAAATAGGTCGTTAATAGGTAAATCCTACATCCTCTTAAATGGTTTACGCATACGGATTATCTTTGCATTAACTAGATAGAAAATGTTACTATTTTAGTGTGTGTTTATATATATAGTATGTTGAATTAAAACCCCAAAAGTTAGAATGATGAACATGTACTCACTATTTTTATTGCATGTTATTGTCGCTAATCCCATATAATAATTGATTGCACAACTAATCGAGAGGTTACCATTGCTAATCTTCATATTGCTATTTATATAACAAACAAAAACATGAAAGGCATACAAGTTCTTTTTTGTTGGCATCTTGTTCATATAGAATTAAATAGAAACATCTTACTCTTCTAATACCAAACAGAAAACATACAATCCAACACTTTTTTATGGATAACGAACTTCAATTTCATTTTCATCACTCTATTTTGCTATTTGGTTTACAAAAAAGAGAAACATGGAAGCATTGCATGTTGAAAATTTGTATGTTTTGTATGTTTTAGCATCATGTTAGTGTTGCACATACTAAATAGCAACACGTAAGAAATTGTGCAATACTAGGTGTTAGCATTGATTAATATGTTATTTTTTATGGATGTTACTGTTTGATCTAAAAATAGTAACATATAATTTCTGGCAGTTTAACTATTAATCATACTTGATTTATCTATTTATTTTATTTTTTTATTAACAGTTACTATTTTCATACTAAACAATAACATATCAGAATAAAAAAATAACATGTTATTATTTTGCATGCAAATAGTAATACATTATTTTCTCAAAGTTTTATTATTTATCATATTTGATATGACCTCTCACCCTCCACAAATTTGCTAGGATGCATTTTTCTCTCTAGAAATTAGGATTGGATATTTTCTGAGTGATTTAGGGTTTGTATGGAAGCTTTGAGTGTGTACCTAATGTGCTGCCCTTAAGCCCCTTTTTATAGAACTTAGGCAAACCACAATCCTAGTCTTACTAGAATAATGCTTTCAAAATTCTAATAACACTTAATAACTCATTTTATCCTTATCCTAGAGATAATGAGGAGAGATAGAACTTATCTATTAATTATCTAATATTAGATAATATTATCTCATAATATATTTATCTAATATATGATAACGTAATTATTTGATATTACTTTAATATCAAATAATATCACATAATATTATATATATATATATATATATTATATGTGAATAACACATTATTATTCTTAATAATAATATATATGCACGAAAATAAGTTCCAATTAATTGGATATTAATATAATTAAAATTCAATTAATTATTATCTTATTCCTACTCCTTTTGTGTGACCCTGTAGGTTCTTACTATGTTGACAATGACTCATTATTGAGTCATAAACAGTGAGCGATATCTAGCAATACATCACTGCCACTCAAGTAGTAAGAATGTCTGTGATTCGACATCCACCTAATACATGATCAACGTTTTGCATCATAACCCTTTTGTAATAATATCCAAATTGAATTAGAGGCATGGAATATGTCATCCTCGTCAATGTTCAATTTATATTTCTTGATACTGAGTAGACTTAAAATAAATGATTAATATCATATATTAATCCTATTGAGCATAGCCATGCATTTCTAAGTCTCACTTAATTAAGGGGCCCTAAGGATATTTCTCTTTTATACAAGAGTAACAAAATCCCATCTACATCATCCACTTCCCTCTACACGATTTATGACACACCCAATCAATGCTCTATTCGTCATCCTGATTAAAGGTGACATAGGACAATATTAAAGTGAGTAATTCCTCATGTAAGAAACCGTAGTGACTTCAGGTCAAAAGTTTATGTGTATTTGTGATCATATGAGAATAACTTATGACACATCTATCCATGCAATATTCTCATAGTGGGTCAGTCCAGTACATTATTCACTAATAATATACTCATGTATTGACTTGATATCACATATCTATGATTCGTAATCATCAGTCATTATACATGCTAGTCTCGATGTATTATTACTATTCTTTTTGTAATAATACTTAACTAGGGGTATTTTAGGAATAGCAAAGCTATTCCAAGGATAATTATTATATTAAGTTATAAATTGTGCATAATAATAATAAAATTATAAAAATAAAATATAATAATTAATTGCTTAAAATAAAACATAATACATTGTGTATTACTTCAATCATCTATATAATTGGTTCCTAGGACACACACCAACACAATTTACTTGCATATAAAGCAAATTGATTGATCTTCAATTTAATAAGAGTCATAAAAGGTTGTTGTAACAAAACCCTTTCTGGCTTCTCCTTAATGCCATAATGACGAAAGAGCTTGATTGCAATATGTGCCAAAAGAGTGATCAAGAAATATAGACAGTAATTATCACCTTTTCCCCAAAGTACAATGAATTTGTAATTGGGGGCAAATGAGCATCACATCTGCATTAGCGAAGCTCATTTTTAGAATAAAAGATAAAGATTGCCCTATCAACACAACACCTGGCAAGAGGTCACATTATGATTTAGACACCAGATAATTCCATGGCCAAGGATGCTTTACAAAATTAATCATATTCAATGCACTCCAACAGGCAGTAGGTGGAACATTAGAATTTGATGTTCAGGAAATTTCATACCTTGTAATATTGATGCTGTTGGTGACCCTATTTGTACCAAATAAAGCTTAAATATTGGCGTGATCCTACCTAAAATATGTCAAGGATATAAATAATATTGTAGAATATTAGTGGTCTAGACACATACAAGAGTAACTAATGAATTCCATTACAAAGGACAATTCACCAAATGTCACTAGCTGTGTCATGCTATTACCAGTAAGTTATCGTTATTAAACTTGTATTGCTTCAGGTCATTTTCTTCAATATTGTCTTAATTTACTTTTATTTATTTAATTGCATGTTTTTGGCAATTTTTTTATTGATATTACTGTTTGATCTCTAAATAATAACATATAACTATTTAGAATGTAAACAGTAGCTTTACATTTTTTTTGTAGTATGGTTATCAGTATGAGTTGATTTATTAATTTATTTTAAGTTTTTAGTTCATGTTGCTGTCTAGAGACTAAATAGCAACATTTATTATTTAGTTTCCAAATAATAATATGTTACTCTTTAGCAATGTTATTAATAATTAGAATACATTTGTCTCATTATTTCAGGTTTTTCGTTATTAATGAGACTTAATTTGAATAATTATTTTAGGTTTCTTAGTTCATGTTACCGTCTAGATACCAAATAGTAACATGTTACTATTTATTCTATAAATAGTAACATATTGTTATTTGGTAGTTTTATTTTTAATGACACTTGTTTCATCTATCTATTTTGAGTTTTTAGTTCATGTTACTGTCTGAATACTAAACAACAATATGTTATTGTTTATTCTGTAGACAGTAACATATTGCTTTTTTAGCAGATTTCTTGTTAATGACATCAAAAGGGCTTTTTTTTACTCTATCTTTAAAATCAACTTCTATTGAAAATAGATCTAATAGTATGTATATTGTATTGTTGATAGTATTTGCTGTGTGAGACAATGGACATGTTTGATGGACATTAAATCCAAAAAGTACCAAGATGCTTCAAATAGGACCTAAAGCTCCTCATACACCAACTGAAGAATAAAATGTCTAATTAGCTTCAGGTAACCTTTGGAAAATATTGTTTCCTTTACCTATTATATTGTTATGGTACCACTTAATCTTTCTCTTTATGTTACTATTTGTCACTAAAACATAAACATGTCAATTAATTACAATAACGAGCAACCACTTTTATACTTCAAGTTGTCAATAAAGAACTGCAACCAATAAATGAAGAAATAAACCTCCTTTACAATCCTCACACATAACACAAGAATTACTACTAATCAAATACTGAGAGTAAACAAAAATGCAGATTACACCCTCCCAATCAGAGGAATGTAAAATTGATGATAACACAAGAATGGCCCAGTTCATAATATAACCCCCAAATAACAAGACTAGATTAGTTCGTAAATATTGCACTATCCCATAAAGAACATCAAGAACAAGACAACAATGAAGTACAACAATTGAAGGATCAATTTCTTAGTATAAACAATAGGATAAATGAACTAACCGATGAATTAAAGTTTCTGATAGAGAAACTTTAGAAGTCAGAGCAACAACTACAACAAAATAAATAATCACAAACATCACATAAGAAAACATACAACTCTAAATGCAACTATCCAACATAACAAAGCAAGCAAAAAATCTCAAAATGATCATTGAGACCTTGGAGAATGCAAATGCCAGTTTTGATAACCAAAATAAATAGCTGAATGCACAGTTCACAGAAATTACTATGCAAGTGGTTGGGTAACAAAAAGAAAACACCACAGAACATGAAGAACAAGATAAGATTAAGCATATTCAAAGGTCAATGATGAGAGATATTAAGACAAAGACAAGAAAAATAAAATGTCACACAAATTATACTTACTCAAGACCACATAAAAAACATACAAAATAACCACACACACTGCAACAAACAACACTTGCTAAGGAGAACATTGAAGAGGGTAAAGAGGCCTTTGTATTCATCATAGAGGAAACAATAGCAGAAATGGCCAAATAGAAATAGACGAAAAAGCCAACCAAAAGCACAAATTAGCCCGTAGCAAAATACTTCCCTCAAGATCTTAGGAAAAAACTAGTCCAAATAAAAAAAAGATATAATGTAAGTCATGTTCTATTTTCTTATTAATTCCTTTAATTAACATAATATTTTTACTTAGTGCCTCAAGGAATTTCTACACCACAACTTCATTTACAGGATTATTGTCTAGATATCTCCTCAATAGAACATGTACATTACATTAGATGAGTTATTGGATATGCTCGCAGAAATGGCAATAACAACAAATGTACGTTGTTCTAAAATTTTACAACATTACTGTTTTATCTTGTTTCTTTTATAGTAATGTTACTATTTTAAATCAAAATAGTAACATGGCATCATTGAACTTTTTCAAGTTCTAAAACATGATGTTATTATTTGAAGTCTAAACAGTAATATATAACTCTTTGTGCAATTGTTTGTCATTATTTTACTGATTTTTTTTTCTTTTTTTCTTTCTTTAACTCTTTTTCGAAGTTTAATTTTTTCTTAATCAATTTATCTTACAAAAATTAATCCTTTAATTTCAGATCATAGATTACCATCCGTTAATGTTTAGCATGGCTAGTATATCCAGCATTAAAAAGATATTTATATTCGACAACATGTGTTGGATAAGATCTTAAATCCATTCCCCAAATGTGATATACAGAAAATACTTTGATATTAACTTGTGTTCAAAATATATTGACAATCTTATGTGGTGAACCCACTTACATTATACAAGGAAATGAGAACAATCGAAATCAATCAAAAGGTGGAGCAAGCAATAGTTATAGAAATTGTTATATTCCTAATAAACTCAACTAATGTCAAGGATTGCACAAGCCCCAATCACTACACACTACTCGTGCTAAACAATGCAGAGTATAAGTGGACTCATTATAACTCAATGAGACTAAAAAAAGAGGGGGCTACAGATCCATACCTTGTTAATGCTAAAATGGTGGTGAGTGATACTTATATTAGGATTAAATACCAATTATTATTCTTGGTTGATGTTATTCTTTAGTCTGGCAAGAGTAACACATTGTTTTTTTGTAGTTTCATTATTAATCATACTTGATTTGTTTATTTATTTTATTTTTTGATTGATGTTATTGTTTCTAGACCAAACAATTGTCACGACTCACTTTTGATCGTGATTGCCGTGGATCCCTGTTACTGGTTTGCACAAGCCTTAATAAATTTTCACTCTTTCTATCTAATAAAGGTTTTCAAATTTTAAGAGGATTTAAAACTTTATTATAAGTTTTTTTTTGTGGAAAAATAAGCAAAGTCTCCCCTTATTTTTAGGACACTTCTCGATATCCATATTACTTAAAATTCAAACCTGCTTTATCCAGATACAACAAAATCATATACATACATCACACAATACAAATCCTAAGACTAATACACAAAACATGACAATTACTAGTTCAACCACAACTTTATTTTAAATGCTAGCCCTAATTTAAGGCAATCTTAACTGTTAAATCTTTAGTTCAAGCGGTCTTTGCTTCTCCATGGATGTAAAAATGCTTAAGTAAGTTTATTTCAACCTAAAAACATTTAAAATACAACAAAGTGAGTTACAAGAACTCAATGAGTATATAACTACCACTAACTTGTAGGTGATCAACTTCGTATATTAAAAAGGAATAACAAACCAATTTCTGAATTCATAAAATATATGGAATCATATTCTATAATAGAAAGTCACATACACATGACTAAAACTTTATTTTGCATAATACAGTCATAGGAGTCTTAACTTCCTATTAGAATTTAAGATCATGCACTACCTATTAAGTTTTGGATCATCATACGGAGTGAAAAATTAAAATTTTGATTCGAATTTTACCTAGGATCCATGTAAAAGGGCATAAATCAATGTTAGGATTTTATCTTTTATGTGCTCGTGTTCTTTCTGAACAAAACTTTGAGAGAGCGAGATGAATCACGAATTAAACACTGGTTAGAAGGTACAACGTCTCTATAGCATCTACACATAGTGAATGATGACTTCTCACTCTTCACGAATCTGCTAGGATACGTCTCTCTCTCACTAAGATTAGGATTAGTGCATTTTGGAGTTATTTTAGGGTTTAATGGCAGTTAATGTATATTTAAGGTATAGCCTTCAAGTTCCTTTTATAGAACTAAGGCATACAACATTCCTAATCCTACTAAGATAATGCTTTTAGAATCCTAAAATCACTTAACAACTATCACTTTATCCTTATCATGGAGAAAGTGAAGAGAGATAGGACTTATTTATTAATTATTTAATATTAGATAATAATATTATCTCGTAATATTAGATATTTATATTATAAGATAATATTATTATCTAATGTTAAAACACATATAATTATCAAATATTATAAAATAATATTATCTTATAATATAATTATCTAATATTACTTTAATACTAAATAATATCACATAATATACTATATATATTACGAGAAAATAAATTATTATTTTAATAATAACTATATGCATGAAAATAAACTCAATTAATTGAATTCTAGTCTAATTAAAGCCTAATTAATTATTGTCTCATTCCTATTCATTTTGTGTGACCCTATAGGTTCTTATTACATTGGTAATAACCCATTTGTAAACTATAGACAATGAGCAGTATTTAGTAATATATCACTGCCACCTAAGTAGTAAAAATATCCATGACTCAATATTTACTTAATGTATGAACAACACTTTGCAATATTGTCCTTTTTGTAACGATATCTTAATCGAATTAGAGGTACGGAATGTGTCATCCTCGTTAATGTTCAATTTATGTTTCTTGATACTGAGCAGACTAACTTAAGCAAATGATCAATATCTTATATTGATCCATTTGAGTATGGCCATGCATTTCTTAATCTTACTTAATCAAAGGGCCCAAGGATATCACTCCTCCTATGTAATAGGAACAAAATTTCATCTACATCATTCACATCCTTTTGCATGATTCATAACCCACCCAATTAATGCCCTATAACACATCCCGATTAAAGGTAATACAGGATGATATCAAAGTGTGTGACTTCTTATGTAAGGAACCGTAGTGACTTCAGATCAAAGGACTACATGCATTGTGATCACATAAGAATAACTAATGACTTATGACAATCCATGTAGTTTTCATCTGTTCACTAATAATGTACTCATGTATCGATTTGATATCACATATCCATGATTCATAATTATCAGTCACTATAAATGTTAGTCTCGATGTATTATTACTATCTCTTTTGTAATATTACTTAATTAGGGGTATTTGAGGAATAGTAAAACTATTTCAGGGATAATTATTATATTAAGTTATAAATTACGCAGAATAATAATAATAAAGAAATAAAAATAAAATATAATAATTGCATTGCCAGAAAATAAAATATAATACATTATGCATTATTATAATCATCTTCATGATTGACTTCTAGGATACACACCAACAATCTCCTACTTAGATTAGAACCAACCACTCATTTATATAATACCAAGTGACATAGTATGATCATTATGCTTTTTTTGCACTAAAGGCTTTGTCAATGGGTCAGCGATATTATCATCAGTTGGTACTTTACATATCTTTACATCTCCTCTATCAATGATTTCACGAATGAGATGGAAGCGCCTAAAGTATATGCTTGGATCACTGGTGAGATCTTGGTTCCTTGGCTTGTGTAATGGCTCCATTGTTATCACAATAGAGATCCACTAGGTTTGCAATGCTTGGAACAATGCCAAGTTCAGTAATAAACTTTTTAATCAAAACAACCTCTTTTGACACATCAGAGGCAGCAATATACTCGGCCTCTATAGTAAAGTCGGCCACTATTTCCTACTTTGAACTCTTCTAGCACACAGTACCACCATTTAGGCTAAATACATAACCTGACTATAATCTAAAGTCATCCTTATCGGATTAAAAACTGGCATCAGTGTAACTTTTTGCAATAAGTTCTTCCTCTCCTCTATATATTAAGAATGAATCCTTTATCCTTTACAAGTATTTAAAGATATTCTTAACAGCAGTCCAGTGATGTTCACCTGGATTAACTCGTAACTGCTCGTCATGCTTAAAGCATACGAGATATCAGGATGAGTACATAACATGGCATACACGATAAATCTAATTGCTGATGCATATGATATCTTATTCATGCGGTTCTTCTTATCTTATGTCGAAGGATACTGAGCTTTAGACAAATTTATGTCATGCGACATAGGCAAAAATCTCCTTTTGAATTCTTGCATGTTAAACCGTTTCAATACTTTATCTATGTATGTACTCTAACTTAGGCCAAGCAATTTTCTTTATCTATCTCTATAGATCTTAATACCTAATATATAGGTAGCTTCACCTAAGTCTTTCATCAAGAAACAATTCCCTAACCAAGTCTTTACTGTCTGTAATGTAGAGATATCATTTTCGATAAGTAGTATGTTATCCACTTATAATACAAGAAAAATAATTGTGCTCTCACTAACCTTTTTGTAAACACAAGATTCATCTTCATTTTTTATGAAACTAAATTCTTTTATTGCCTCATCAAAACAAAGATTCTAACTTCGTGAAACTTACTTTAATCCATAAATGGATCGTTATAGCTTACATACCTTTTCAACATTTTTAGGAGTGATAAAATCCTCGGGCTTTGTCATGTACACATCCTCGAGAAGTTTTCCATTAAGAAAAGCAGTTTTGACATCCATCTGCTAGATTCATAATCATAAAAAGCTGCAATAGCAAGCAAAATCCGGATGGATTTAAGCATGACAACTGGGGAATAGGTCTCATCATAGTTTCATCATAGTTTATACCATGAACTTGCCTATAACCATTTACGACTAATCACCTTTTTAAAAGTTTGCACATTACTATCCATGTCGATTTTCTTCTTGAAAACTTACTTACACCTAATGGGTTTTACCCCTTTAAGTGAATTAACCAAAGTCTATACTTGGTTAGCATATATGGAATCCATCTCAGATCTCATGGCCTCAAGCCACTTCTTAGAGTCTAGAGTCTGGCCCTTTAATAGCTTCTTGGTAGGTTGTGAGCTCATCTTGACCCATGAGCAAAACATCACCATTTTAAGTCACAAGAAATCCATATCTCTCAGGCTCATGGCATATTCTACTAGACTTACGTGGGCCTTATGTTACTTGAGCTAGTTCCTGAGCCACAACATCTTGTGGTCTCTATTCAAGCTCTGTTATAGGTTTAGTATTACTTTGCAAGTCTCACACTTCTTCAATTTCTACTTTCCTCCCACAAATTTTCTTAGAGATAAATTCTCTTTCAAGAAAAATACCAGTTCGTGCGACAAATACTTTGCCTTCACTAGGATTGTGGAAATAGTATCCTTTAGTTTCCTTAGGATACCATACAAAGTAGCACTTATTTGATTTGGGTCCAAGCTTATCAGAACCTTGACATTTTACATAGGCCTTGTAACCCCAAATCTTCATAAAAGACAAGTTGGGACGTTTCCCAATCCATATCTTATATAGAATTTTTTGAACCGTTTTAGAGGGAACATGGTTGAGCGTAAAAGTAGTTGTCTCTAGATAATGCCCCCAAAAGGAAATTAGAAGATCTGTATGACTCGTCATAGATTTTACCATGTTTAACAAGGTACAATTCCTCCTTTTTGAAAAACCATTCTATTGTGGTGTTCCAGGTGGAATGAGTTATGATACTATACCACATTCCTTTAGATAGTCATAAAATTCTTGGCTTAAGTATTCTCTACCTCGATCTGATTGAAGTGTTTTAATACTTTTGTCAAGTTAATTTTACACTTCATTCTTGAATTTTTTGAACTTTTCAAAGGATTCTGATTTATGTTTCATAAAATACACATATCCATATCTACTGAAGTTATCAGTAAATGTAATGAAGTACTGAAAACCTCCTCTAGCAAATGAACTAATAGGCTCACATACATCAGTATGTATGACACTTAATAGATCATTAGTCCTTTCACCATGTCCAATGAATAGAGCTTTAGTCATTTTACCTAATAAACAAGATTTGCATACTTCATGTGATTCAAAATCAAATAAATTTAAGATTCCATCTTTATGGAGCTTGGATATGCGCTTCTCATTTATATGGCCCGAATGACAATGTCAGGGATAGGTTAGATTTAAATCATTTGATTTAAAGCTCTTGGTGTTTATGTTATAGACAGGCATTTCAAGACCAAGAATATAAAGTTCATTGGACATTTGTGCATATAGTAAAACATTTCATTTAAATAAATTGAATAACTTTTATCCTTTATTATAAATGAAAAACTTATCTTGTCTAAACAAGAAATAGAAATAATATTCTTGCTAATAGTAGGCATAAAATAACAATCCTTTAATTCAATTACTAAACCAGAAGGTAAAAATAGATAATATGTTCTTACAACTAGTGCAGCAACTTTTGCTCCATTGTCAACTCGTAGGTCCACTTCGCTTTTAGCCAGAGTCCTACTTCTTTGTATTTCCTGCCTATTTGTACAAATGTAAGAACCACATCCGGTATCTAATACCTAAGATGTAGAAGTAGAAACATTAATTTATATAACATAGATACCTGAAGCAGAAGTCTTACTTCCCTTCTTCTTTCTCACTATTCTAGATAAACTTTGTAGTTTCTCTTCTAATGTCCAGTCTCACTGCAATGGAAGCATTTTCCTTTCTTAGCCATACCCCCTTTTGGTTTTAGTGTAGAAGACTTAGACTTAGGCTTACTCTTGGATTCAGAATCCTTCTTGTTTTTATCCTTGCCTTTGCCCTTGCCCTTGCCTTTACCCTTTTGAACCATCATTATGGTATTGGGTTTAGTCTTTTGCAATTTTGTTTAGTAGTTCTTAACATGCTTAACAATTCTAGTAGTGGTTTATCATTTTAATTCATCTTGTAATTCATGATAAATTGACTATAACTCTCTGATAACGATTACATAATTAAGTCAGTGGCCAATTCTTAGCCTAGTGGAACACCCAATCTCTTAAGATTCTTAACATACTCAATCATTTTGAGTACATGAGGCCCAACAGGGTTTTCCTTCTGCTAATTTGCACTAAAACAATGCTTTTATCACCTCAAACCTCTCATGTCGAGCTTGGCCTTCATAAAGCTTCTTAAGATGCTCAAGCATGTCATAAGCTTCTATGTTCTCATGTTGCTTATGAAGCTTAGAGTTAATGTTAGCTAACATGAGACAACCGACGTCTAATGCATCATCATGATGCTTCTTATAAGTTTCTTTTTGAGCCCGAGGGGCATTAGCTTCAGGTTCTTGAGGAACAGGTTCCTCTAGCACATACATTTTTCGCTTATGTTTGAGGACTGTCCTCAAATTCTTGTACCAGTCCAAGAAGTTTATCCCATTCAGTTTATCCTTCTCAAGGATCGATCGCAGTGATAAGTTATTTGATATATTAGCCATTGGTTATCTACGACAAAAATATGCAAAGTAAGTATTAAGTTTTAATCATTTAATAAGGTCTTTTATTAAATGTACCTCCCATTATTTTATTTAAATTAATAGCCCTCACTATTAATTCAGAAAGTCATATTTGTCTAGGCTTTCTAGTAGGCCAAGATCTATATTTCACTAAACCTTAAGTCAGCTTTGGCTAATCACTTAAAACTTAATTATTTAGGTAGGCAACACTTGCCAATTGTATCATATATGACTCTTGGATAGTTAGGTGAACAACACTTGTTCTAGTCCATCTTATGAACTAAAACCCAACTCTATGCCTCTAAGTCTCAATCCTATTGAGATTTCCTAGTTAAGTCGGACCCAATGTTTAATATTCAGATATCACTATTATCTAGTCACGTCTCACCAAGATAAATGAGGTACTTTATTTTAGCAAACCTACCTTATATCGATCGAGTGCTAAGCTTTGGAAGGTATCATTAATTATTACTGACTTAATATTTTAAATGAGCGATTTAAATTAATTATTATCAGATCTCACCATAATTAGCCTATTTATTCATGCATTATATCTAGCATATCTTATATATCATATAAAGTAAATGAATAAAATAGACTATTGCATATCATATATCAGGTAATGGATAAAACTATTTTATAGTTGGAACATATGCTATCACATAGTAAATACATGCTCATCAATATCATCACATAATAAAGAAATCAAAATGTCATATAGTATGGCCCGAAAATTCTATTCTCTAATGATATTCTAAACTAACTCCTTAACTTCTTCTTGTTCCATAGCTCCTTAACTTCTCCACATTCCAAGCTAATATTGCTCCATTGTGATTACAATTTTACAATAGAAATCTCGAGTTACATTCGGGGAAAGTGAGATGAGAAGAGAATATACATCAAAAAAATAAAGGGAAACATGACACGCAGGTCGTATCTAAAAACCATCCACAAAAACTCCAAGGGCCATACTATGCAATACAATCATGCATCATATGTAATAATTGCTAATAAACAAGATAAGCAAGATAATTGATATATATATTTTCATAACATAAATCATCAAAAATCTTATTTTAGAGTAATGCTTTTATGAACAAAAATGATTTTTGAATGCTACGCAAAGTTAGCACAGCGGTCCCCCTTACGCCCCTCAGGCAAAAAATTGAATACATCTGACATTTAGATTGTAATTTTTTTGTCAACAATTGACACACCCCTTTAGTCAAACAATTTAACAATATTTGACATTCAAATTGTAGTGCTAAAATAGGATTTATATCAAGACACATTAGATAGATATAATCACATCAAATAGATCCAACGCAATTCAAACACATTAAACCATACACACATATATTTCATACATGATTTGAAATTTATTTAAATGAATATAAATAGATCTATATATGAAGACAGATTTGAACTAATCATATTAATTCTATGCAGAATAGATTATATTTTTAAATGCAGAGTATATCACATATGCAAAATAGATTCAAGGATTCATCATATGTGCGAAAACCTAGAATTAAACATTAATCCAAAACATATATATATTTCATATATATATATATATATATATAAAGCAAGCTAGATTGATTGAATTTCACATCTTATTGAACTGGTACCATGAACGTTTCGCATATATCATATATCCATATGATCAGAATCAAAATTCAAATCATATATATCATATATATATCTACGAAATCAGAACTAAACACGAGTTCACATATATCTCATATATATCTGGTTTAAACGGAAATTGATTTGATATTTATTTATCATAAAAACGTTCATCAAAACATGTAACTCTGATTTAAACCGAAATAGAATTGACATGTATTTATCATATAAATATTTATAGAAAGCGGTAAAACACATAATTAGATTTATGGTTTTGCAATCAGCTCTGATACCATTATTAGGTTTTGGATCATTATACATAGCAAAAAATTAAAATTTTGATCCGAATTCTATTTAGGATCCATGCAAAAGGGCATAAATCAATATTAGGGTTTTACCTTTTATGTGTTTGCGTTCTTTCTGAACAAAACCTTAAGAAAGCGAGATGAATCACTAATCAAACATTGGTTAGACAGTACAGCGTCTCTACAGCATCCACACGGAGTGAATGATAACTTCTCATCCTCCATGAATTTGCTAGGATATATTTCTCTCTCACTCGGATTAGGATTAGTGCATTTTAGAGTGATTTTAGGATTTAATGATAGTTAATGTATGTTTAAGATGCTGCCTTTAAGTTCCTTTTATAAAACTAAGGCATACAACATTCCTAATCCTACTAGGATAATGCTTTTAGAATCCTAAAATTACTTAACAACTATCACCTTACCTTATCATGGAGAGAGTGAGGAGAGATAGGACTTATCCATTAATTATCTAATATTAGATAATAATATTATCTCATAATATAAATATCTAATATTAAAAGTGCATATAGTTATCAAATATCAGAAAATAATATTATCTCATAATATAATTATCTAATATCCAATAATATAATTATCTGATATTACTTTAATGTCAAATAATATCACATAATATACTATATATATTATATGAAAATAAATTATTATTTTAATAATAATTATATACACGAAAATAAACTCAATTAATTGAATTCTAGTCTAACTAAAGCCTAATTAATTATTGTCTCATTTTTATTCTTTTTGTATGACCCTATAGGTTCTTACTATATTAATAATAGCCCATTTGTAAATCATAAATAATGAACAATATCTAACAATACATCACTACCACTTAAGTAGTAAAAATGTCTATGATTTAATATTTACTTAATGTGTGAACAACACTTTGCAATATAGTCCCTTTTGTAACTTTTGTAACGATATTCAAATTGAACAAAAGGTATGGAATGCGTCATCCCTGTTGATGTTTAATTTATGTTTCTTGATATTGAGCAAACTAACTTAAGCAAATGATCAATATCTCATATTGATCCATTTGAGCATGACCATGCATTTCGTAATTTCACTCAATCAAAGGGCCTAAGGATATCACTCCTACTATGTAATAGGAATAAAATTCCATCTACATCATTCACATCCCTTTGAATGATTTATGACCCACCCAATCAACGTCCTACAATACATCCTGGTTAAAGGTGATACAGGATGATATCAAAGTGTGTGATTCCTCATGTAAAGAACCGTAGTGACTTCAGGTCAAAAGACTACGTGCATTGTGGTCACATGAGACTAATTAATGACATATGACAATCCATGTAGTTTTTTCATTATTGGCCAGTTCAGTACATCTGTTCACTAATAATGTACTCATGTATCGACTTGATATCATATATCTATGATTTATAATTATCAGTCATTATACCTGTTAGTTTTAATATATTATTACTATCCCTTTTGTAATAATACTTAATTAGAGGCATTTTAGAAATAGTAAAACTATTCCAGGGATAATTATTATATTAAGTTATAAATTATGCAAAATAATAATAAAGAAATGAAAATAAAATATGATAATTGCATTGCCAGAAAATAAAACATAATATATTATACATTATTACAATCATCTTCATGATTAGCTCCTAGAACACACACCAACACTACCTATTCCGGGTAAGCATCACACATAAATAGTCATTAAGGCTCAAATACAAATAGATTATCACAATCACGACATCAATACAAGTTAATTACAAATAGTCACATTATGTTATATATTCAAATACAGTAAAGAGACATATAGTTACTTTATAATATCAAGGTCAATTTTGTACCTCTCTCAACTATTAGCCAAGAATTTCTCGTCTGGTCCTTGAATCAATATCGTATCCATCTTATATAATTCATCAATAAGTTCTATCAGATTTTCATATCATTTCCTTATCACCGATCGTAATATTTGATTTCATCATTCATCACTTTTTAATATCTCAAAAGCTCATTTCATAATACTCACGTATAACTATATTTATACAAAATATAGAATTGATACTAATGATGAGGAAAACATAATTCACAGTACTTAAAATGTCTTTTAATAAGATATTAAGAAATGGTAAGATGAATACTTTAAAAAATGGTAAGATATATACTTACCTAATAGCCTCCACTTATTCTCGAACGTGTCGAAAGATCTATAACCATCTTTTCACATTTCCTCTATTCCCATGACCAATTCGTTGGTAGCGGCTTAATGGAAAGAGCCTGGTCAAGAACAAGTTGCCACAGATAAAATGAAGATAAGAGGAACTAGCTGCGAGCTCGGACTCATCGTTGCCTTTATCCTTTGCAATCAAATTGAATGAGAGAAAGAGGAAGCACTCCATGGCAGTTTGCAAAAAATTCTTGAAACATTAGCATGACAGTTTTCGAGTAGGGCTTCTTCTTCAATGGGGGCAAGATAAGGGAATATGATGAAGAATGTCACCTGTGCTCTACTTCTCTACTTTCCATTTGTTACCGGAAGCTACGACCACTAGACTGTTATGGCACATGAAGGAAGCTATTAACCTAAGCTACCGTGTAGAAGAACTCAACATATGGTTGTTCAATGTGACTTTTACCTACCACCAGTAGCATCTTTAACATGTGAAAAAAGGAAAACAGACAGTAGAGCATGGCCAGCCGAAGAGAAATGTAAGGCAGTGCGAAGGAAAAAGAAAAAATAAAACCAGGAAGAGAGAAAAGATGGAACCTGAGAGAAGGAGAAAACTATGATTCGCCTATTCCACCTAACCAAGTATCACACGGTGGAGCTACTCCAAGCTTTATGGGTTGCTAAGATTCACTAAATAGATAACTGGCAGTAGCAGCAACTATCACAGCTAACAATGGAAGAAAAATAAAGTTAAGCTGGGACTATTGAAATCAACAATAAGAGGAGATAAAGCTAAGCTAGCCATAGAAGCAACCATCAGAGCCGAATAGAGATGGCCCATGGAACAACAGCATCACACAATAATATCCAGCAGCAGCTTAACATGGGGAATCAACGTGGAATAGTAAAGAGGCCTTACTCAAGTGCTATTGATTTGCTTTATGGTAGTCTCCGTTACCATACCGTAAGCCACTCATTTGGAAAGAGGGACACACGAGAAAGGTGGCTGGATAGAGAAGCAGCAACAACCAGCAAAAAAAGAATCCAGGAAGAAGGAAAGGAATGAGGTAGTGTTGTGTGTGTCTAAGAGGAAGCTATTGGAGTTTTTCAGAAAAATTAGGAAGAGAGAAAGAAGTTATTTGTATTCGGATGAAAGGGAGAAAGCACGGGAGAGAGGGAATTCAAGAAGAGATAAGAGAATTGAATGCAGAAATTGAAAGGCGGTGAGAGAGAAAATAGTAGTAGTATGGCGATAGTGCATTCCAGAAGCTACCGAAGTTTTCCTTTTAGAACAAATGGCAGAGTGAGTTGGCAAGAGAGAAAAAGAAGCAGAAAAATATGAGAGAAGGACAGTTGGCAACATGAAACCTAGAGGGCTGTCCGAAAATCCTTAAAAAAAAGATTCTATAAAATAATGAGAGATATGAATTTTGTTCCAATACTTTTCGCACATGTGAGCTCACATTTTTCATAAAATCTCAACCCTTCATCTAAATTAAAATTTGTTTGAGCCATTGAATTTTCATACTTCTCAAATTTTCCATTTCCCAGTAAAATACTTCAATAATATTTCTAGTTAATAAACTCTTAATACTCACATTTCTATAAAATCAAATTTATTTAAAATTTTTAAAATTCCAAACCTTAATGATTCTCAACTTCTTAACTTGTGAGAAAAATCTTATAGAAACATTTAAATAAGTTCCAAATCTATAACCAATAATGGCCATATATAAAAAAATAAATAAATACATAAATAAACTTTAGATATTTTCATAAGTATCATTTCAATATTCCAAAACCTTCAATATGGAAAATAATTTAAAACTAACTATTAACCCAATAAATAAATATTTATCCATAATCATTGAAATTCATAAAATTTAAATTTGGGATATTACAACAATAACATCTCATACTAACAAAAATAACATGTTACTTTTTAGTATGTAGATAGTAACACGTTGTTTATTATGAGAAAACATATCAAGTGTGATATTACTATTTGATATGTTATTTTTTGTTGATGTTATTATTTTATATGAAAATAGTAACATGTTATTTTGTTATAGTTTTATTGTTAATCATAATTCATTTGTCTATTTATTTTTATTTTTTGATTGACGTTACTATTTCCAAGCCAAAAAATAATAACATGTCAGAACAAGAAAATAATATGTTATTATTTGATGTTAGTGTTTCTAAATCAAATAGTAACATTTTATCAATTTTATTATTAATAATGCTTGATTTCTACATTTATTTTTAGTTTACATTTAATGTTATTATTTCTAGACCAGACAGTAATATATTCTTTTTTTTTCATTTAATATCTTATGTAACTTATTAATTTAACAATAGAAGGACTACTATAAAAAAAAATAAGAATGAAATCCTTCATAAGAATGAGATGGATATATGGGATGGATATGGGAGTATAATCAGCAATTGCAGAGCCACCTTTTGATCTCATATTATACAAAAACCACAACAAGAATCTAGATCGTAAGTAACACCTTCTTTACTAATTCAAAAGTGCCATAATTAAGAGGTACCAAACTAACTCATTCCATAAATTTATAATTTCAGGCAAGACTGCAGAATTTTTATGTGCAAACAAATAAAGGACATATACAATAATAAAGAATTTTAAGAAGAATTTATGTTAAAATCTGTGAGAAAATATAAGGCAAAATTAGTGAATAAATTTCTAAAGGATCTTAATCCTTCCAGTTGAAGATTATTTATATATATATATGTAATATTTTCCTTCTAGGTCAAATTCAATTGTATGTAACATTCAATTACATGTAACATCTTAGATTCAATTATATGTAACATTCAATCATAAATGTTAATAAAAATTTAACATAAAAATAATAGAAGACAACACGAATGCTTCCATATTATTGTTTAGTTTTTAAATAGTAACTTCAATAAGACTCAGAATAAAACATATCAATAAGGAGACATTCCAAATGAAAATGCCAACAAAAAAAAAGAAAAAAACATAAGGCCTTCCATGTTATTATTTTGAGACTAGATAGTAACAAGGGATGCCATATTATTATTTAGCTTCCAAATAGTAACACCAATCAAAGGGCCCAAACAAAATTGTTCTTGATTGAAAAATAATTCACCTTGATTATCATCCTTTCTGATAGCTGATAGGATAACCCCTTTAAACCTGGACTTTAAGAAAGTCCCATCAATAAATAAAAGAGGTTTGTAAAATATGAATCCTTCAATGCAAGTAGTCAAGCATGAAATGCAATAAACATCCTTTTGAATCTCCTATTACTGTCATCCACATCCACCATAATGTGGTAACTAGGATTTCATAGCAAATACATATCAATTGATTTGTTTGAAGAAGTTATTAAAATTATCAACTACTATATGCATTGCTTTCTCTTTTGTACACCATGCCTTGCAATAGGGAATTAAGAATCTATAATTGTTTTGAAAATAATTTATAATTTTATTGGCTGTCAATGACAGGAATCCCCTAACTAAATCCACAAGTAATTCAAAAATCAATTTGGAACCCATCCTTCTTGAAGTTCAATTATTTAACACGAGACCATAAGTGTGATAATTCATTAACTTTTTAATATAGAAAAAACTATTTACCTTGGACAATAAAGCAATAATAGCCTATTCACAACTTTCCTCGTGATTCTTTGAGCATATAGCTACCACCTCTATTTTTGTATTCTTAACATATTCAAACGAAAAACCTTTCTTAATTGAATACTTGCACAATGCATTTCTATACTTAACACCACCACCATAGGACCTCTAACTAATGTGGCTGACTGCACCTAATCATGAATCAGACAATAAAATCCTCTTACTATTTGAAGAATAAAAAGTTAAAATTAAAGAAACATCACACTCTGTAACATTAAAAATAGTAACCTGTCTTTCTAAAATAGAAACACCATCACAAAGTGAATGTAATGCAAAACTCGAATCAATATTAATATTCTTATTCAAATATTTCAAGTTAAAAACTCTAACCAAGTCAATCATATTTTTTAGTTTTGATCATTCCTCAGCAAACAAACAGGATGACTAGGAGGAGAATATAATAGGGAAAAATCACCTATAAACATATCCTTAAAATTTACACACATTATTCGAACTAAATCATCTTAATCTATACTAGTTTTAATCTTCAATACTACAATTTCAATCCTACACTTATACATGAGCAACACGCATTATTCCTGTTGACAATGCAATTGGAAAAAAAGAGACAATCAACACAGGCAATGATAATTGAAAAATGGAAGAGATTAATCAAGGCTACATACTGAACAAGGGTCGAGATCCAAAATAAACACATAAAGGTTTAAAACTGGATGTGAAAATAAAAATTCTTGCATGAAAGGGACAAGAATGACACCTAATTAAAAAAAAGGTATTTTGAAAATATAACAGTGATAATTCATAAAATCAGCACCTCTTTGAAATAAAGATCAACGCTAACATCTTTTTAACATCTTTTTGAAAAGAAGTTTATGAAGTGGTACTATAATATAATTCACCAAAAAAATTAATAATTTTAGGTGTGTTTAAATATATTTTTATTTTTATATTTTTAAAAACCATTTTAAAAATTATTTTCTTATTCTAAAAAAATATTTTCAGATTGAAGAAAAATAAAGAATAGAGGATGGTTAGTGTTGTGAATAGGAAAATATTTTTTAATTATAAAAATAATATTTAGAATAAGAAAACAGATTTAGAAAATGCCTAAAATTTATTTCTATATTTTTTATTTTTAAATTACACATTTAGAGAATAATTTTTAAAAATAGATTTTAAAAACTAGTTGTGAAATAGATTATTTTATTTTTCATAGTAAAAAATTGAAAATTATTTTTAGATACAAAAAACAAACAAATCCTTCATTTTTTGTTTTCTATAGATATAGATAAATAATAAAAAATTATATAAAATAACAAATAAAATAGAATGGAAGAGTCATATCTAAGTTAGAATTAATTTTGATAAAATTTTAATTTTGTAAATAATAATATAATTTTTATATCTATAAATATTTAATTTAAAATCAAATAATTTTCAAGAAAAACCTATATTTAATCATATTCAACTATATATATGTTATTATCTCAAGAGAGTAATAAGTAAAGAATGACTAAAAGTATTAATTTGTAATAATGTAAATGATAGTTTAAGCATTGCTATTAATATAATATTTAAGAAATCTTTCAAAATTTATAATTTTATATAAATATAACTTTAACTCTTATTTCTTAAACAACTCCTCTTTTTAAAAAATAGTTGAAAAGATATATTTATGATATGTAGATTAATAGTATTTTTAAATTAATTCACATATAAGATCTCTTAATTAATTAATAAAAACATTTACAACTATGTTAATTCATAACAAAGTGACTAATAATTAGAATATTAGAACTAACATAGTATTAAAGAAGTGTTTCAAAATTTATTAACTATTTAATGTAAATGTAATTTTATATCTTTTTTTTAAATGATACTTAATCATATATTATTGGTAATATAAAATTACCAATTGATATATTCATTGTAATATTAACTTTTGGTTAAGTAAAGTTGCAACCCATAAATCGTAGGAGTTATAATCTAGTATGTATATATACCATGAAGTTCGAGCAGAAACATCAACGATAAGGATATGAGATGCCATCTCTGCCTTCGTTGCATATAATTTTTCACATCAGCAATTTTGGTTGATCGCTAGCACATTAGCTCTACCATGCATTGGCTACCAAAAAAAAAAAGATAAATTAGTTACAAATCATGAAAGTTGAATCATAAGAATTTGTTACAAACTAATTTTAATTACATACAGTTATAAAAAGTTTAAATTAAAAAATTAAGACAATTAGCTAATACAATAGCTTAGTTCATAGAAAAATGAAGCTACAAAGATAAATTGTATTCAAAATAATTTATGTAGAGAAAAATTAAGCACTAACTCCAAATTTCTTTAGCTATCTATTCAACAAAATTAAGCACAAACGTTAGCACTTAACAAATTTCATGTACCATAAATCAGGTATCATATGAGTTATATACAGTATTATGAAAAGAATATAACATTATTAAAACATGTCAATTCTACTTTAGACTAGTAAAATGTATTGAAAAAAAGAGACAACATTCATATTACATCTTGTTCTTATTTTCTTGGTATAGAGGATAATAATCATTATTTTCTTCATTATTTTAAAATGCAATCTCATAATTTGAAATCATATTTCCAATATATAAATTATATATTCTTAATTCAATCAAAATTCAACAAAATACAATAAATTTTAATCAATAAATTCATTGCAATTATAAAAAACTTTGATAATACTAAAGTAAAAGAAAGTGTGAGACTTCAACAACAATATTTAATTTCCTTCCATAACATCCACTTAAAATACAGATAAAACATGATATGCATTCACTTGGATATTGCATTTTATTAATCCAAAGTTACCTAAGTTTATATTAACCCAACTACATGAAACAATGAAAAAGTAATCCCAAAAAATATGTCATCCCTATCATAAGAAACATTAATAACTTTAAAATCTTCTTACCACTAAAGCTAAAATCAGGCATCATCATTCATGGAGATACCTAACCCAATTTGTCAAGAAGCATTAAAAAAATGAGATGGAATCATGAATACCTTGAATGAACTATTTGAAGTGAATCACTATAAAGTCATATAGCTATCTTGATATTCCATCCAAAGAAAATATTTAAACTTTTTCTTTGATGCCTTTGGATTAATATAGCTGATATTCACCCTGTTTCTTTATTGCTCAAAACTATTATTGTTAACAATAAATAAAGCTCCATATTTCTCCTGGAGAATGACCATTTTATCCTTAACATTTAAAAAGATATTGCATAAATTGTTATATTAAAAATGTTTAGGAGAATTCTTAAAATAATAATTGAAGTGAAGATAGAAGTCCTTTGAAAGGATAATAGCATTGCATTCTAGGTGTAGGTAGAAATTGGGTTTATAGATGCATGAGTTATGATACTACTTTTTGTCAATATCTCAACATCTCCTAATAGACCATTCTCATATAAGTTTTTGAAGATAATTGAATCCTCTTGATAGCCTAGTAATGGATAGTAAGAGTTGACAATGTATAATTAGCACATCTTTTCTTTTCAAGTTTGTCATAGCGAGAGGAATAGGTAGTATGGCCATTTTCACACTAAATAGGTCTACTAAGCAAACCAAACCATATTCTGCAGTTAAGAACACCAAGATCCTTTAGAGAAGGTACAAAACCTATGGAGCAATTTCTTTTATCAGTTTTTTGTCATTTTTTTACTTGATTTGTTAGTATGGAAACTTTAAAATTAGAGTTAGCCATTTCTTTAAGACTTCTTAAGTTTCAAAACCATAGCCTTGCATCAAGAATTAGATTTAAATTTTATTTGTCATGAAAGATAGCAATTAGTAGTAACATATATATTGGACAAAAACATTTTTTGTGTCCTTTATAGAGAAGCCTTTTGGAGTAAACAAAATATTTGAGTAAATTACATAAAACCCACTTCAACTATTTATAATGTATACACAAAGCTTTGAACTATTAAAAAAATGTGTAGATAACCTTCTTGAAAAGTCATGTGCTAATTATATAACTAATTTATACTATAAAATAGGCATCCATCCTTCAAGAAAGTAGTAAATTTAAAAGTTAATATTTGCTTAAAACATCCATAAATGATGCGAACTTCAAGAACTAAAATATGGTAGACTTGAACTTTAAAGTTCAAGATATGTTTGAATCATAAAAATATATTTACAATTAGTAATGCAAAAATATCTTATTTCATAAAATTTAATGGTTAAGAGGAATAAGGTGCAGAACTTGTCAAGTTTAAAAGGGTAATCTAGCTAATCCACATAATTCTATAAGAGCATTGCTATTCCTCCCAATATTGTGTGCTAGAGATGGGTTTTGAACTTATAGCAATAATTAGATTAAAATACTTAGTGGGTTCCATATGGATAATTGTGCATATAATCATTTAGTGTCAAAGATTATATGCACATCATGAAATGTTGTAAAGAATTTTGTATAATTTACTATTTATATTTCTTTTCTTAAAATGATAACATAAATGTCTGCTTGAATCATATATTTCAAGCAAAACCTCAATGACATTCATGACTAATAAAATATATTTTGGAAACTCGAATACCTCTAATATATATACATATACATATTTGCAATTTTAAAGGCTTAAAGTTTACACATCAAAGTTCAGTAATATATAAGGAAAAAATGGCATTCATGGATGATGAACCCCATGACACCTTTCCCAAAAAGAAATAAATACCATTGAAAGTAAAAAAATTTTAGTTTAATTTTATCATTCATAGCAAAATCCCAACTTTTTATTTGTATGAAATGAGAAATCATGAAATGGCAGAAGCAAACCTGAAAGGAAGATTAAGCGAGACCTACAAATAGAAAGGGTAATAGGTTTTTGGATTTAGATTCAAAAAGATTGACTAGACTCAATTGGGTGAAACCCAATAAGACCTATTGCCCCTTAATCCTTCTAAATGCAATATATAATTTAAATGTTGGCAATAACCTTAAATGTCATAATATTTATTAATTGTAAGGATTTAATCATTATTTAAAAAAGTTATAGATCTTTATACAAATTTAATATAAAAATTATAATAATATAATATGTGACAATTATACAAATTAATGAAAATTTATTTTTTCTTATTGATAATAATTATACTTGATAATTATGAATAATTATATTTATTTTTTTATTCACATTCATTTTTATTTTAACTTATCTATATTATTCATATTAATTTTAGAGTAAATATGAGTTGTATCATTATTGACTTTATTAAACAAAGGTTGTATTGCATCAACTCATAGATTATTATTTATTAATTTATACTTTTATGCGATGCTTTTAATTAATATTATAGTGGGTTTAATGTAATATTCAAAAAGGATTCAGAATCTATTAAATATTTAATAGATAAATCTAAAATCAAACTATTAAAGAGTGGGTTTAATTTGAATGAGATCCATTAAATAAATATTCATCAATTTAGGTAAGACCCAATGTGCATTGAAACACAACAAATAGCCATGCAAGGAGGAAATGCGTGTAAAATGAAGGAGAGAAGTGAGATTAAATAGATTTTCAAAACCAAACGACTCATGTGATACGAAAAAAATATAATCACAAAGCAAGACATCCACTTCAACAATTGGAACATACTTTTGTATAATACACTCATAGTTATACAAAGAACACCCACACGAATACAATAAATACCCACATCAATTAGAAAAAAATTTGGTAATGGAAAAGTTCAAAAAATAATAAGAACCTATTGAAATCATGTTACCAACTTTAATCTTTGATTAATCGTATTGCATTTGTAAGTAGAAATAAAAAAATTGTTATTTTTTTAAGTTATCCAATGCAATTGAAAAAGTTATGCTTGTTTCGTTCTTCAACCAAAATCCTCCTCCTTCATGACAGATGATAGGAAAAACTTGATACTAATTTTGGATATTCATTGAATAGAGATGAGAAAGACTGAAAGAGTTAGCTGGCAAGGCTATCGCACACAATATATACTGACCATGGGAAGTCAAAGGTGTGATGTGAGTACTTTCTACTTTTCTTTGTGTAATATTTCAGGGATTTCATTTCTTGAAAAGATAAATATTTCATTATTAGAAAATTAACAGGTTATTTTTTTAAATTTTAAAATAAGTAAATTAAAATTAAAAAAATAAATTTTAATATATTAAATATAATCCAATGATAAAAATACTCAATTTTTTTAAAGTGTTGGACTCTTTATTGCATTATCTTTTTTTTAATAGCAAATCATTTAAGCCATTAGATATGCATAAAATCTTGATATCAAATTTAAAATGTCAAGAAAATTAAAATAATCATACAATATCATACATCTGAGATTAGTTATCTTTTTTCAAGTTTTAAAATGAGTAGGTTAAAACTAAAAATATAAATTGTAATGAATTAAATACAATTTAATATTAAAAATACTCAACCTTTTAAAAGATTGAATTATTTATAATATTATTCTTTTTTTAATAATAAAGTGATTAAACCATTAAATATACATAAAACGGTAATATCAAATTCAAAAGGAAGAGAAAAATAAAATTATAATTATCATCATCATACAATATTATACCCAACTTGAATTAAATGTTTTGTACATCATCATCAATAAATTTTCACTTTTACCCCAGCAGAGGAGCCTCTAGTCAGCACTGCTATAATTTCTTTATTATATATGTCAACCCCTTTGATTTACCTGTCTTCGCCAGATGCCTTTCTTCTTCTTTTTCAAATTTGCCATATCCCTTCTATTACTACCTTTTATACTAAATATTAGGCCTATATAATGCATGAATTATGAATTTATTTTTATCCAAATTCAACATTTATTTAGGTAAATAAATTTTAAATTTTTATATCATAAAAAAATATTATGAAAATGTTAGAATTTAATTTGTTGAAATTATTCTCCTATAAAATGCAAAATAGATTTTAGAAGATAAAGTGCAGCATCATAAATTTTGAAGAAAAAATTAAGGGAGTTAAAAGTTATAAATTTAAAAATTATTTTTAATTTTTATTACATATTTAGAAATTAATTTTTAATTTTTACTATTTATTAATTTATGACCCTTTTTATTTTTTTTATCAAGAACTATGATATTATACTTTACCATCTAAAATGCATTAGACATTTTAGAAGAGTTTAATCTTAATTTGTTATATATATATATATATATATATATGTATATTATATAATTATACATTTAGTTCTCTAAATAACAATTTTTAAATATATATCTTACTTTTTACTAAATAAAAACATGCAAAATCAATTAAGTTTTGTCACCATATACACACACATATATATAGAACAATTTTCATAAGTTATCAACAATTTGAATCGATTGTTAAGTGAAGAAAATTTTAAAATTAAAAAGAGGTATAACAGAGAGTAAAAGAAACTTAAACGGAACTCTCATAATTTATCTGATTTCTTACCTATTATTTGTGGATCATATTTGAAGAAGAAATTGAATTAAAAAAGCTTCTTCCAATGTATATAATAAAATAATATATGATATATTTATATATTTTAATGAATTTCTATTTTATACAAAAATTATATATGATGAAAAATAATTATAATTTTAAATGACCTAAGTCATATTTAATTAAAAATTTAAACTTAAAAAATGGTTATTATAAAAATTTGAGTGAGAAATCATATTAAAACTCTATTAAAACTCATTAAAACTTTCATTTATTAATTTGATGTTCATCAATTGAGTATTTGAAAATTTTAAGTATAGTACTCATTCACAATTTATTGAATAACTATATAATATAATCAAATATGATTTATATTTATATTCAAATATAAGAATATTGTAATTATGACATGTTTCATAAAAAAAGAGTGAAAAGAAATATAGGTATACTAATCACTTGTTTTTGTTTTTAAAAGCAAAAATCGTAACAATAATAAATTAAAAGAAAAACACATATTAGTTGTCAAATATAGAGAAAGAAGTTTATCTCAGAGGCCTTTTTTATAATTTTTCTTAGAAAATAAAACTTATATTATTATGAAAAAAAAGCTTCTGAGATAAACTTCTTTCTCTAATATAATCAAATAATGATTATTTTAATTTCAAATATTTTAGTATTAAAATTGAACATGAAATTAACTAATTCAATTTATATTTTTATATTAAAGATTTAACTTAATTAAAATATTTAATAATAAAATAAAATATATCACATTTTATCTATAGATTTTATATAATTTGCATCTAAGCACTAAATAACATAAGTGGACATGAAAAAGAAAATATATAATAGAATATATGAAAAAAGAAATATTTCATGCACTATAAAATATTGATAAAATTTTAATTAATGTATATTTAATTTGAAATATATTATTTGAAAGTTGTCATTAAAAATAGTGATAAATTTTAAATAAATAAATTTGATTTTAATTTTTAAATGTGTTTATTAATAATAAAATATGTAATTAATTCATTCAATTAATATTTTTTTATTAAAATTTCAACTTATTTAAAATATTTTATAATAGAAATAAAATATATTAACTTACATTTATATTATATGGTAATATTAACGTATAAGTTGTGATAAAAAAAGTGCATATATAAAAGGAAAAATATGTGATTTAGTAAATAAAAGGAAACAAACAGTGTTGGAACTATAAAGTCTTAACAAAAGCTTAGTTGGCATGCGTTTAATATGAAATATAACATATAAACATTCATGTCATGTAAATGTTAGCAAAATTTAAAAAAATAAATTTGATTTGAATTTTTTTACATATTTTAATTAAAAGAAGTAGATGTAATTTGTTCATTCAATTAGTATTTTCTACATTGAAATTTTAACTTCTTTGAAATATTTTATATAAAAATTAAAATACATTACATTATGTTTGTATTATTTAGTCATATAATCATCTAAGTCATAAACAATAGAAGTAAACATATAAAATTAAAATATTCAATGAAATAAAAAAAAAATAATGCATGCATCATAGGATTTGGACAAAATCTCAAAGGAATACTTATGTTATTAATTTATTGGGCAGGCCACAAAGAGTTTGTATTAATTTTTTAATTTATTATCTTATTTTTTATATATACTCCCTCTATTTCTTTTTATCTGTTGCATTTTGAAGAATTTTTTTATTCCTTTTTATCTATCACTTTAGAATTTCAATGAAATATTAAATGTTCTTTTTTCAAATTTAACTTTCTTTTTTATTAATAAATGTCTTATTATTCTACAGTATTAACTCAATTATATTTATTTCTTTATATTTTTCTTACTATCTTGAATTTTGTACATAAAAAGTAATATTGTAAAATTTATTAATAATAAATAAATTAAACTATTTTCTTAATATGTTTGAAGTTAATTAATAATAATAAATAAATAGGAACAGAAGGAGTAATAAATTAATTATTAACAAATAGTCAAACTGTTTGGTTGGACTATCGTTAAGTAAATATATGAATTAATTTTTTTATCCTAAATAAAGTGTTGGAATAAAAAGCTTTAAAAAATTAATTTAAACCCCAAGTCCGCTGCGGGCAAAAGCGACAGTTGAAGCAAGTCCGTACAAATATCAAGTCACGCGGGTAGCGCATGTTTTTTTACCCAAGTTTAAAATAGAAGTAAACTCTTTTATAAAATTCTTCTTCTTATTTTTATTTTTATAAGATATTTTATATCAATTTTATTTTCATAAAATATAAATTTATTTAATTTTATTCTTTTTTTATATTCATATAAATGTTAATTTATTTAATTTCATCCATTTAGATATAAATTAGATAAATTAATATTTTATATAAATAAAATTAGTATAAAATATTTATAAAAATTAAAATTAAAATTAAATATAAGAAAAAGGATTTTCTCATGAACGAGGATAAAAATGAAAAATTATCCTATTTCCAATGGGCGAACAGCCTGCAAAGTTTGCGCTTCTGTGACTAGTTTTACATTGCCACGTTTTTAACGCAAACAACAAAAATATAAGGTAGAAATATAAAATACTTTCCTTAATTTTGGATATTTAAATTTTATCCATTTTTACTTTCGAAATTTAAAATTTATTTTCCTAGATTTTATAAAATTTATAATTAATATTTATTGTCAACTTAATTTAACTAGTTTATCAAATTACATTATTTTTTAATAAATTTTTAAACAAAAATCATAATATTATATGAGTTTATTTCACTTCTTTCATGTATAATTTGGAGCTCTGTATATATCTAATTTAATTTTTATTAATTATATAATATAGATATTATTTATAAAAATAATAAAATAAATTAACATATTATAATATTATAATTTTTGTTTGAAAATATTATAAAAATTATGTAATTTGGTAAAATGATAAATTTAATTGATGATAAATGTTAATTATAATTTTCTATAATTTAAGAGAGTAACTTTTAAATTTTTTAAAATAAGAGAAGAAAATCTAATTACCAAAAATTAAAAAAAATATTTTACATTTTTCTAAAAAATAATACACCTAGATTAAATATCCTCTTAGCATAATTTGACACTAATTTCATCAAATTTCATGTAGCTAGAAATAATGTACCCTACTTTATTGGGTTATACAATTTGAAAAAGATTACAATATTAGTAAAATGTGCCTAGGATGAATTGTATGTAGTAAGTAGGTGTAGAAATAAATTAGGTCATTAATAGGCAGTTTATGATTTAATTCATTAAAGATTTAGTTTGACCTACTTATTTAATTAAAAAAAATTAAGGTTATGTCAGTATATTATTTTATTTATTAAATAGACTTAATCGATTTAGTTTTAGATTTGAGTGTTGACCTACTAAACAAGTCATTTTTAATTCATATATTATTTTAATCTATTTCATTTAAATTAATTAATTAATTTAATTATAATAATTATTATTCTTTTATTATTATATCTTTTTTTCAATTCAATTATTGATATTTTAAGTTTTAAAGTTTATGAATGATCAATTTATATTATTGTATGATTTAATCTTTCAGTTTGAAATAAATGTTTTATTATGTTAAATTATTAATATTTCTATAAAAGTGAAGATAAAATTTTGTTCAATACCTATTTATTTAATAAAATTATTTTTTACAAAATTTATTTATAATATATATTTAAATTTATAAATCTATCAATAATTTATTTAGATTGTAATAGTTAGGTCTAAATAAGTGAACAAATTAGGACAAACATCTTAAATTTTATAAACAAGTTAAGTTAAACTAAAATTTGGCTTATAAACAAATTATAAATCAAATTCAAATTAACAAATTTTGAAACAAACATAATTTATTTATGTTAAGGCCTAGTAGTGGATACTTTGAATTAGAAACATAATTTCCTAGAAAATGCTGAAAATCTGAATGAAATTAACGACATCAAAGTTTATTATTAATGGTGAAAATTTTGTGTAAAACAAACAAAAGAAGAAAAAGAGGAATTACAATGAAGAGTCTCTAATTGTCAAATAATTAATGTTATTAATAAGCTATATTTTAATATATTTATGTCACACTATTTTAAAAATTTACAAGTATCACCAAGTATGTAGATCAATTGATACGAGATTATGTTAACTTAACAACTGGTCTTCACTAAGTTCATAAATCAATTAGCACAGAGTTAATTTAACTAAATTTGTGGTCTCGGGTTTAAGTTCCTATGAATATAGCTACATTAAAATTTGGTTGGGAAATATTTGCCAGCCGATGTAATTTTATCTGACTTCAAATTCAAATTAGTTAGCATTTAACTTGGTGTTCGAATACCGAATAATTATTATATAAAAAATTTTTTACAAGATCCAATTGAAAATGTGGATAACGTTGACTTACACATGAAGTTTAGCAATTCTTATTATAACAAAATTTGAAATATGACTAATTTTTAACTAGTGAACACATCATATCTATTTATTATATTAAATGATTAAATAAGAAATTTATAATTTTTGTGACAATAATATATTGCAATTAATAACTTCATTCTGCATCATTTTATTTCTATATTATTTTAATATTATAATTATAAAATAGCATAAAATACTTATTCAATTTTGAACTAAAATATAGTTATAAAATTATCATTTTATTCATATTTCAATTCCCACTGTTATTCCATCCTATTTCAGGTACCCAACATTCTTTCCATCCTTACAATCAATCACGATTGTACTGGAGACCAGTGAGAAGTTCAGAGAAAAGATATTATAATGTGTTAATTTTATTAGAAAGTATTTTTCATAAAAATATTATTTATATGTATTAAAAAAATAATATAGCATTTATATTAATAATTTAAATAAATAATATACAAAAATATGATAATAAAAAATATATTCATTTGAAATGAAAAATTATTTTTTAAATTTTTTATACTTAATACTAAATAAATAAAATTTTATGCAATATTTTAATTTTTATAATTATATTTTATGAAAAACATTTTGTTAAGAAATAAAAAGGCATACATTCTTATTTGTTTTCGCTTTGCCAATGAAAATAACAAATCACTGCTTCCGGTCTCGCAATCTGACTTTTCACACTCTTCTAAATTACGAGTGTCAGCCGTACTTCGTGCGGTATTTATTATTATTTTTATTAACATAAAAATAATAAAAAAATATGTATGAAATAAAAATAATTATAAAAATATTAAAATTTAGACTAAACATCTGATCCTTCATTAATTAAATTTACATCAATTTCATCCTTCAAAAAAGGTAAATATCATTTTAGTCCCTCACCAATAATTTTATGTAATGTTTCAGTCCTTTCATTACAATAAGTACTAAATAATTAACAGTATTAATGGTGTGGCATTGTTACTAATTATTTAAATTATTAATTGATAATGTGGCATTTGAATCAGTCGATCTAAGTAAGCATATGGCATTGTTACTAGCCATATATGCATTATGTAAGATGACGCCAAAGTGCATGGTATTATAATCACCACAACCACAAAAATAAATATGTGGGAGGTTGCTAAATAAATAAATAAAATAAAAGTAGTAAAATTTATATATAGAAGGACAACGGTAATTATTAATTAATTGTTTGAAGATGAGCGTTTTTCATACATAAATATGTGGGAAGGTATTAAATAAATAAAAATAAAACAAAATAAAAGTAGTAATATATATATGTGTATGTATATACATCTATATCGGAGGAGAATGGTAAATCAGTAAGTTGAACGTAAGTTAACATTTTATGAGATGGTACAATTGTTTATGCGCAACACACTTTCATCTAAAACATTCCAATTTCAAAGCTGAAATGGAAGAACTTTAAAATTCTTTCAAAAAAAGGTAAATTAGTAAATATCCAGTTGATTTCCAAATGAGTGATTGTCAACATTTTATTTTCTTCAAAACACATTGTAAATTTTAAAAAGGACATTCAGTAGATGAATAAATATACTGAGAAAATCGAAATAGTTTCAACTATCACTAAAAATAATTAACATATTAAAATATACAAAAATAAAATAAATAAAATTAAATAATAGCAAAACTACATAATTACTAAAATAAGATAAAGTTAGAATTAATCACCTAAACTTTTAAGATTAAGTAAGTAAATTTTCAAAGACACTTATTAAATTGTAGAAGAGGATTTCGCTTGTAAATCTTTTTTTAGTTAGATGATTAGGTGTTACATTATGATATTTTGTGCATGTTTTTAAAAGTATTTTTGTTTGTATTTGTTGGATCATGGATTTAGATTGCACAAAATGGATCCATGACCTAACCCATAACACAATTCATAAAATGCTTATAAATAGACAGAAGAACGAAGTTAAAAGGTAAGTTAACAAAAGAAAATTGCAGCAAAACCATTTAAGAAACTCTCTCTCTTTTTCACACAAAAAGAGGTTTATGCCGTGAATAAAATTATCTTTTTGTGTGATTCTTAATATAACTAGTAAAAATAAATGTTAGATCCTAAATCTTCCATTGTAAACTTCTTATATTCCGGTATATATGAATTCGATTCATATCTTTTCATAAATCCTACAGTGGTATTGGAGCGATTGGTTGTTTATTTTTTTAGTCTCTCCCAAATATGTATATATATACATGTTCGTAACGTTTGTAAAAATGACATCCTTTTTTATTCTTTTTACTGCCATTACTAATTTTTATGGTACTTCATTTGACGTGACATGGTGTGGATTTCCTCTTTTGATATTTCAGAAATATTTATTGATTACATTGTTCTTTGTGTGAACTTGTAATGAAGCAATTTATGGTTCGTAATGAAGGTTCCAAGTGTGCCACTTTTTCTCTTTATGTCTTGTATATATAAGATAGCCTTTGTATTAGAATTTGTTCGTAGCCTAATATTTTTTTAATGTTTGATATACTAATAAGTTATTCTTCCTTCTTACCTAAATAAAAAATGAAAATTTTGTATTTATTGCATGAACATGCAATTTAAAAAAATGGTCAATCACACAGTAATTATACTTATAATCCATTCACACCATTGTGATATTGGATTCCATATACTTATAACTGAATTAACATAACCATGTAGAAAGTTCTAAGGAATTCAGTTTCTTTATTAGGCCAAAATGTTGTTCATTGCAATGACTATTTAGTTTGACCTTAATGCATATATGCATGCTTGATGATGCGACTACTTTCTTAATTCTTCTTCTTAAACTAGAAGGTTAGTTAACACTGGGGACTAATGATTTTTGGGATTCAAATAGTTTTTAGGGATGCCCTCTATGTTAGAAACACACATGATAATATGCCCTAGGTGAATTTCTTCATTTTCTTTTAAATTGTGTGCTATTAAATCTTATGTCTAAGTTGATGTATGAGTCTTTTATTTAGGGCTATCATAAAGCTATTGAGCATACACGGACAAAAAAAACTATTAAAAAACTATCAAAAAATATTTAGTTAAAGAAAAATGGTTGAAAACTATTAAAAAATAGTAAAAAATATTCAATTGAAAAAAAAAGGTTGAAAACTATTTAAAAAAACTATAAAAAAAATGCTATCAAAAGTGGGATTTGAACCCATACCTTAGAAATTGAGTTTGACACCTTAGACAACTCAACCATCCTTTCTATCACATTATAAGTCACCTTAATAATTATGATATACTATACTAGCACAATAGAATTAAAAAATGGCAAAATTCTTTTGTTATATGCAAGGATTTCGAGCCCCATTTGTAGAGGTAATAAGCCTCACCTTCAAACCATTAAGCTAAACTTTCCATGATGTTATAAACCCCCCTAATAATATTGATCTACTATATTGGTTAAGTTTGTTTTATCCTATTTTTTTTCTTTTCACACCTTGAACTATTTTTTTCAGTAATTTTTATGAGAACTTTTTTACACATTATTTACATGATGTACAATTTTTTTGGCAAAAGTTTTGACAGACATTTTTGAAACATAATTTTTTGTGTGCAAATTATTGCTTTAAAGATCTAATTGACTTCTTTTTTTGTATATGTTATAGAAAATTATGGTGAAGCTCAGTATGTATACCAAGAGTCATATGGACTTTAGCATAAGGACAAGAAGTCAATAAATTGATTGCCAAACTAAAAAATCCTCCAAGTTGACTCACAAGTTTACTAAAGAAAATTTTGTATATTTTGTAAATCATATCATTAAATTTCATGAAAAAGTTCAAAACTTGATATGGGCTGATATTTTAAAGATGAATAAGAATTCAAAGAAATTAAAGGCTTTACAAAAAGCCTTACCTATTAATACTAAAAGAAAATATTAGATTCTTTATTAAAAAGAAAAAAAGGGCATAAACAATATAATAATGTTGTTCATAGATTTATATTAGACTATTTAGAGTGTAAAAATCACATATGTAGCATAACTATTTTCGAGTATTGTCAGCTAGATAGGAAATCTAGTACTTAAAATTAAGTTTTCCGCAAAAACTATATGATAAGTTTGTTAGCTCTTTTTTACATAGAATCAAATATTTGAAAATATTGTAATAGTTGTAAATTTTAGGTAGATGTTTGATATTTGATATTTTATATAATTTCTTATCTTTTTTATTTTTTTGTATTATATTATTGAAATATGTTTCAAATTGTGTAATTTTTTTAATTAAAATTGCATATCTATAAATTCTTTTATTCGTATACTTTATTTGATTAATTATTTTAGTATTAGCCTCACATTAGAAATTTAGATGATGATTGTAAACTGTAATGACCTTTTGATTCTAAACCTTACACGTGAATTAGTCCAACATAATTAATTAAAGTAGATATCTATATATATATATATGACTAGACATTAATTACATGCAATTTTATCTATATATAGAACTTCATGTTTCTGTAAACATAATGGCTACTACTCTTAATAACATTGTCACAAACTTAATAAGGGTCAGAAATTAAATGGTGAGAATTACAAAATTTGAATATGAAATTCAATATATGTACTAGAAGAGTAAGAGGTTCTAAAAACACTCAATATTATCTTAAAAGAGATCGAGGCAGGATATCTGGTCCAACATAAGCGAGATATGAAGCTTGGAAAAGAAAAAATTCTCTCGCTTGCATTATGTTGTTAAGCAGCATGGAGAATGATATCATGTGAGAATTCAAGAATTACAACTTAGCTAAGAACATATAATTTGCTCTAAAAAACAAGTTTGGTGGAACATCTGTGACCAAACTAAGATTTCTCATGATCAAATTTGATATTTACAAAAAGAAACCTGAACATTTAATGAAGACCATTTACAAGAAATGTTAAATATAATATGTAAATTAAAAGATGTGGGTCATGTGTTGATCGATAAGTAATAAGTTCAAGTTATAATTTTCTCCTTACCTCATTCCTAGGAGCATATAAAGATGCATTTAACCTATAATAAAAACATCTAAATGATAGATGATGTTGTGTGCCACCTTGAGTTAGAAAAAGAAAGGCTTGAGACTACTAAACCTAATACAAATGTGTATATGGCTTCATCCAACTCAAAAAGAGTTTCTGTGTGAAAGTGCAAACATAAAAATATGTCCTAGGATACAAGAAAGAAAATGGCTTATTTTAATAAGAAATTAACAAATAATTAACATGGGAAATGAAAACTTCTTTCAAGGAGAAGAATATAGCTAAGGTCAAGTGCCTTAATTGTAATAAGAAAGAGCATTTTGCCTGTGATTGCCCTGAACATAAAAAGGTATTAAGCTATACTCAAGTTAGTGGACTTTGTGTAACTAGTTCTATTTTTCTAACAAATTCCTATCCTTTATGGATTATAGATTTAAGGGCAATGGACCATATAGCAAAGGATTGAGACACCTTCGTGAAATTTCGATGAATACCATATGAAGCAAAATAGATACTGTATGAAGCGAAATAGATCTAAATAAGAAATAATACATAATGTATAGTTCAAGAAATAGACACATGCAAGTTAGTCTTGTGAGGTGGCCAAACTCTACTCTTGTATAATGTTTTATATGCATATCAAATTTGCTGAAATTTAATCTTTGTGTTAGTTTTGTTAAAAATCAATTTTAATTTGTATCTTACTGATGACAACATTGAATTATTTTTAGGAATAACTCATATAGGATCTAGTTATATAATAAATGGTTTTATTATCATGGATACTAATAATTATGAATGTAATCTTAGTTATTCCATGTTTACATCATCACATAATTTTGAAATTGATGCAAATGTTCAGCATGCTTGACTTGACCATATTAGTCAACATTAAATGGATAGGCTAGCTAAAGAAGGGTTATTACCTAATTATAACAAAGTAGATCTATCTACTTGTGAGTATTGCTTATTTAGGAAAAGGAACTAGAGTTAAGTTCCTTTTGCAATTAGTCCATTTTAACATGTATGGTTCAATGAATGTGAGAGTTAGGCATGGAGCTTTCTATTTCATCACATTCATATTATCTATTTAATAACATGCAAATTTAAAGCATTGAGTTGCTTCCAAAACTATATGAGCTTAGTTGAAATCAATTAGATAGAAAGATAAAAGCATTATAAATCGATTGTGGTTATAAGTATTTATTTGATTGATTCAAATAACTATATGATGAAAAAAGGGATTCAACATCAGTTGATGAATCTATGCACTCGTTAATAAAATAGTGTTGTAGAGAGATGAAATCGAATATTTTTAGAAATAGCTAAATTTATGATGGCACAAGCAAATTTGCCTACACTTACTAAGGGTGATGCACTTTTAGCTTCCATATTTATCTTTAACTATGTGCCTAGCAAATCAGTTCCCAGTATGCTATATGAGTTATGAATAAAGAGAAAACCTAACTTGAATATTTTATGACCTTAGGGATATACAGTCTATGTTCTTAGATACCTCGCACCTATATGGCAAATTCGGTGCTCAAAGAAAAAAATGCATCTTTATTAGATTAGAACATTCGAAAGGTTATGTGTTCATTAGTGAATATGACAGTGGGAGTCTCATAGAATTTGAATCACAAGATGTTACATTCTTAGAGAATAATTTTCTTAAACAGGGCAATATAATAAATATTAATTAAACTAATTGATTTGTGTGCAAAGCAATATTTATTTATATTGTTTCAACTTAAATACTAATGTCATTAAGTAATAAAAACATAATATGATATATATTTTATATTTATCATAAAAATATTTTAAATAAGCTAAAATTTTAATATAATAAATATTAATTAAACTAATTGATTTTATATTTTATTTTTAATAGTTTTATTTTTTATTTCCCAATCAATCTTTATAAAAATAATTATTTGAAGAATAAGTGTTTTTCCTATTAAATGTTTTTATAATGTGGCCAAGAATACGGTGAAGTGAGTGATGACTATTTTATTAATTATATAAAATAAAAGTCACTACTAATTTTAGAAATTCAAAAATATGGATAAAATAGATCTTTTCATTAGAGAAAATAGTTTAGGAGTTTAATTATGCATGAAAAAGATGTGAATCACCTTATTACACTTATTTGAGAAATAGCTACTATGAAATTAATTACATTATATATATTATGGGCAAAAATACTTTATTAATCCCTTAATAATAAATAAATAAATTATGTAAATTATTTAAATGTTTTAGTAATATATTCACTTGCTACTTTATTAAAAATGAACTGATTGGGCCCTATTACTATAAGATATGAAAAAGAGTGTTAAATTCTTTATAAAAATTATATTTACAAAAATTGACTTATATTACATAAGTAGAGGTGATGTTCCTTTAGGATGAAGATTAAAGTTTACATAGTTTAAAATTTTATTTTTTATTATTTTTAATAAATATATATATTAATCTTAAGAAAATGTATTAAAAAAAGAAAACTTTGAAAATCAACCATTTATATATTCTATTTGTTTTTATTTTTCATTACCTTCATCTTGATTTGTGTGAGACCACTAATAATAACATTAAAAAAAATAAAAATGCTGCTCAAAGGAAAGACCTAATAAGAAATTACAAAATGTAATAAGTTTGTGACAGGTTTTTATCATAGAAAAGAAAGAGAAAGAAAAAAATGGTGATGGGAATAAAAGCATGTAACTAGAATTACTACTATTTTATAGATATTTTTAATCTTTTTTAGGTTTCTCATTCTCATAGAATAGAAGACACCATAAGAATTCAAAAAGGAAAAAAAAGTCTAAGATTGACTTTCTCAAGTATCCAAAATTATCAATTTACATATTCACACATAAGCAAATATATTAAAAATAATGAATTAAAGATGTATATTCTATGATTCTTTTTGAAAGAACTAAAAATTTTAAAATCTTCTAAGGGAACTATTCTTAAATTTAAAAAAAGTAAGTATGAATATTACACATGAAAATTAAACCATTTATGTAACCTTTCATATCGATAAAAGAATTTAGAACTTTTTAATAGTATGATTTAAATTTATATCTAATGGACATAACTCTTTATTTTTTAAAAAAAAATTACAAATATATATGTCATATATCATCAAGCCATGCAAATCATAATTTATCAAAATAAAAAATTAGTTAAATTCTTAAACCAACAAGTCATATAATGAGGCATGCATTCTTATAAATAATTAGTGTCGTGTAGGAATAACTTCTATCACTCATGTAAAATCCAATCAAGGTGCCAAAAACAAAACTATATATAGTAAGAGAGAAATTAAGGTGTATTATTAATATAGTCGTGCATAGGTATAACACAAAATTTTATTATATATTAAGTTTGTTTTTTTTAGAGTTAAATTTGACACTTTCATAAAATAAATCAATAATCAAATTTAATAGTACATTGATATATATCTTTCTTATAGATTACAAGACATGATAAGAATTCGAAAAGAAAGAAAGATGTCCAAGATTAAGTCTCTCAAGTATCCAAAATTATCAATTTATATGTTCATATGCACATAAGCAAATATACTAAAAATAATGAATTAAATATGTATATAATTCTAATGTATTCTATGATTTTTCTTGAAAGAACTAAAAATTTTAGAATCTTTTAAGGGCACTGTTCTTAAATTTGGAAAAAGTAAGCATGAAAGTTACACATGAAGATTGAACCTTCTATCCTCTTATATTGATAAAGGAATTTAGAACTTTTTAATAGTATAATTTATATTTATATCTAATGGAATAACTCTTTATTTTTTTTAAAAAAATACAAATATATATGTTATATATCATCAAGCCATGCAAATCATAATTCATTAACATAAAAAATTAGTCAAATTATTAAACCAATAAGTCGTATGATGAGGCACATACTCTTATAAATAATTATTGTCACACTGGAAGCAACTTCTATCACTTATGTAAAACCCAATCAAAGTGCCAGAAAACAAAATTACATAAAGTAAGAGAGAAATTATGGTATATCATTAATATAGTGATGTATGAGTATAACATAAAATCTTATTAAGTTTACTTTCTTTGAAGGTTAAATTTGACACATTCTACAAAATAAATCAATGATCAAACGTAGTAATGTGTCAATACATATTTACCAATTATATGTAGCTTTAAGAAATAGAAAAAGAGTGCAGAAGTATAGCAGATCCAATTCAAATATTACAATATATATATATATATATAAGGGACATACTAAGTGAAAGAAATGTTTTTGATATAAGAGATGAGATGAGTGAATTTTGGCCATCAAATTTTGCATTAATGGTTAGGATTAAAACATAATTTATAGTCATGTAATTACTTAAAAAAGTTACATAATCATTTAAAAAAAGTTATATAACTTTAAGTTTTAATCTCAGCCTTTCAATCATAAATCTCTTATTCTCATATAAAAATACTTCTCTTATTTGATATGCTCTCTCTATATATAATTATGAAATATAATAAATATTGTTTTCCATTTCCAAGAATAAATCAAATGGAATTGAATATCTATATGCTCAAGCTTAAATTCGTAAAAAATAAATAAGTTTAAACTCGAATTAAACATTATTAAACTTGAATAATTCAAATACAAGCTCAAATGAATTTATACGAATTTGTTTAAGTAATATGTTATTAGGCCTTAATTTTTAATCAAACTTAAAATATTGAAATTTTAGTTTAAGTTTATACAATCTTTCTAGAATAGTTTATTATTTCATCTAAATTTAAGTACATAAAATCCTGTTTTTTAAAATAAATCAAGCACTATATTTTTCATTTCATTTTACTTATTAATATAAATTTTTCTATAATTATCAAATCTATTAAAAATACCAACACAACTATTACATAATACTAATAATTATATTTAGTAAAGTGTAACAGATTTTGCAAAGTTAATTACTTCTTGGTGCAACCTCATCAATGACTTATTTATATAATTGAATTTTTTAAGCATTATATTATTTATATATAGTATAAAAATAAAATTATATATTTTTTATTTTTAAGTTCATTTAGGCTTATGAATAGTTCAAGTCAAATAGTAAAAAATACGAACTTGACTCGTATATTAGTTAAACTTAGTTCATATAGGTTTAATTTATTTAGAGTTAAATTCAAATAAAATTTTTTATAGATCGATATCAAATTGCTTAGAAATAACTTTACTTATTTACATATCTATCCATGAACATGCTATCCTTGTCTAAATTGTACTGCTACTCGTATGATAAATTGATGATATTAACTTTTTCAAACATACACCTCCCTTTGTTATTTTTTTTTAAATCTTGTGTTACATTTAAATCATAAAACAAAAATACAACCATTGGAAACTAAAACTTTATCAAATTAATATAACTTGATAAATAAAAGCAATGAATTCATGAACGAATTCATTTCGGTATAAACACTTTGAAAATTGGCTTACAAGTTGATTGATGATATAACAAAAATTACTAATTTTAATTTAATGTAACAAAATTTTTCACCCAATTTTACTCTTTTAACCTCTCTATTTAACTCATCTAACTTTCTTAAAAAGTGATGATTACGATGTATTAGTTGCACCGATACCTCACTAATTTAAAATTTAAATTATTAAATTTTATTTATTTGCATAGTACTATATAGAATGGATAAAATTCAATAGTCATCAATGCACTAAAGTTTCCTCTTTCAAAATTTACTAATCAATTTTCTTTTCTTATTTATATTAACTATATGATAGAAACTGTTAATATGGAATGAATCAATTTTCCAATTAATTTATTTTGTATTCTTTTAAAATTTTTCATATTTTAAGAATTTTACCTATATTTTATCTATAACTATATGAAGAAAAATGATATTGTTAAGGATTAAATAGTTATGAAATAGACTTGATACCTCTTATGAAACTAATTGGATTAGAAATCTTATTATTTAGCTTATGTATAATTGTGCAATGATGGTGATAGAGTTAATCTTGCTTATGATGAGACATATGCATACGATTTGAGTGTCTATTTATGAAGAGATAAGGATGAATCTAGAAGGATAAGGTTAATCTGTGATGGGATAAAGATTTATTTATTCACTATAATGGATACTATCCTTATGAATAATAATAAAAACAAAATAGTTGCAATTGTAATAATAATATTAAGCAGACAACAATAAAAAGTAATAATTGTGAATATTAAGAAAATAAATAAAATAATAAATGATGGTTTATTTGATAATATTACAAATAATTCAATTTCCCTTCGAGATAATAATTATTTAGTTATTATATCTGGGGCACTTGATTCACTTTATTATTTAAAGCAAATAAAGTTAAGTGCTCATGGGACATTCATTTCTATTACCATTGTGTCTCTTTATTGATTTGTTGCCCTTTCCTTGGCTGAATTAAGCAACTCTTTACTAGTATTTAATTTAAATTATACCTAAAATTAGCAGTGGTTATTTATATTTACGTCACCTTCATGTGGTGTCAAAGGATATTCATAATCCAAAACAACTAAATTTGAATTAACCTAATTAATAATTAAAGGAGGCGACGCATGTCAACTTAATTAATAATCGTTGCAATGTACTACAATGTATAATAGAGGTACAAGATATACGTTAAATAGGATTTTGGTTCATGTGGATAAGCTTAGTTGGTATGCTTAGCAACGTACAAGATATATGTGAAAATATATTCCATTTGTTTTGACATATATCCATAAAAAATTATATAATCTCCATAATTTTAAAATTTTAGAGGTAATTTATAATCACTAATAACATTAAACTTGAATTATAAAAGAGCATGGTAATTAATAAAATAAAAATATAAAAATAAATTGAGTTTAAGGTTTCATATTAATCTTTGATGCTCATAAAGGCTTTAACAAAATAACAAAATAAAGTAAATTAGAATAAAATAAAAATATACTACGATACATAAATATTAATATTCAAAGTAAATAATAAAGAGTTATTATTTACAATGAATCTAATAAAGAATAATTATTCACACTGAATCTAAGTTATCATTATCTATATTCAGTGTGATTTTGTATAAAGTTTAAGATTTTCTTAAAATAAAAAAGATTTGCTCATTATAACGTAATAATTCACAAATTTCATTTTGGTTTATGCAAATCAATTTACTAGGAATTTATTAAAAAAACTTTGCACTCCCTTCTATTACTCTTAAATTAATTCATAGGTGCATTATAATTGTCACTCATTTATCATTGTCTATTATTTCTCTCATTCAATTCAACTCTCAATCTTCTCAAACTTGTAAAATTTGCTAGTGTGATAATTTTTTATTATTATGTCATTTAAACTATCGTTGTCATTATTATCACCACTACTATTATCACAATAACCATTAATGCCATTATTTCCATTACTATCATCATTACTACTATAGCCATAACCACCATTACCATTATTATTACATCGTTAACACTATTTCAACTACTACTATTACCACTTTTATCACCACTACTATGACCACCATTATCATTATCACTACTATTAGCACCACTATTATATTACTATAGCCATCACTGCTATCACCATCTCTATTACAATTACCACTACCATTATGATAATGGTGGTAGTGATAATGAAGGTAATAATAGTATTAGTGGTACCGGTACTGGTACTAATAATAGTAATATTAGTAATGATAATAGGGATAATATTGGTAGTGTAGTAGTGATAGAGGTGGTAAAGATAATAATAATGATGTTAATAATGGCAGTAGAGGTGACAATAATATTAACAATGGTGAAAGAAATGGAAATAGTGGTGTTGATGATAATAGCATTAGTGATGATAGTGATGATATAAGTGATGGATATGATAACTGTGATAAAATGGCAATAATAATAATAATAATAATAATAATAATAATAATAATAATAATAATAATAATAATAATAATAATAATAGTGTTAGTAATGGTGTTAGTGATACTAGTGGTAATTGGCAAGGAATGAGATAGTATTAGTAATAATAACGGAAGTAAGAGAAGTGTTAGTTGTGGGGGTGATAGTGGTGGAGATAATGTTAGTAATAAGAATGTTAATTATTGTAAAAGTAGTAATAGTGTGGATGATAATAATGTTAGTAATAAAGGTAGTAATAATAATAGTGATGATAATAATTGTTGTAATAGTGATAGTGATAGTGGAACAATTAACAATATTAATGAGTTATAGCACATGTATTTGTAAAAATGATAGTGCTGATAACTAAGTTTTGTTGAATTCTTAAATTTATTTTATTAATTGTAAGTTATGTTTTAAAGACATTAAAGATTCAAATATAATTTATGCATCACTTTTAAGATATTTTCATATTACATTTATAATTGATTATATTAATCTTTTGATAAATTAACTTGAAAAATTGTTGGAAAATAAATAATTTGGCTGTAGATTTTTAGAAATTAATTGCATTCTTAAAAAAAACTAGATGATGTAATGAGAAAAACAACTTATAGCTTGACTAAATAAATTCAAACTTAAAATTAGAATTTATATGTTTACTATGTTAGAATTGATTGATATTATATTAAGTGAAAATTTGATTAACTCATTTTGCAATAATTGCCTGACTAAATACATTCTAATGAAATTTGATTGGACAAATATATCTAACATTATCTCTATTTGTTGGAATAATCATTTAATATATAAATATATATAACATCATTTAAAAGTCTAATGTATGAAAATCTTAAAATTATAATTAAAGATAATTTTAAAATTATATAAAATTTTAACATTTTATAATAAAAATTTTAAATCTTTAACTAAATTTAGTGCTTAAAATAAAAAATTGTTCAAATTGGTAGGCAAAAATGAAAATCATGCACTATATTATTATCACATTTCCTATTTTTGTGATTCTTATACCCATTTTGTTTTGCTTCATTTATAGATGTAGCTTCTTCTTTGGTAAAAACTTTATTAGATTCTCTCCTTAATTTTAACATTAAAAGATAATGGGAGTTTGAATTTTGGGATTCTAATGTATACTTTGTTCATTTCCCTCCATAATTTTCATATTAAAAATGGTAGCAAGAAGCTTGAATTTTGGGAATCATATACTTAAAAAAACGTGTATAATTAGTCTTATGAAAGCTTCTTATTCAAATGAATCCAACCAGTACTATTTTTTATTTTTTTCTTTTTTTAATTTTCCAAAACCTTCACCATCTCCTTTTATTCTCTTTTACTTCCATCTTTTGCTTCTCGATTACCATTGTTATTCTCTTACCTTTATCGTTCTTTAACTCCATTGACCTACTTCTCACATCATCATTTCCTTTCTCTCTCTTATTTGAATCTCTTCTCTTCATCTTATCTCTTTTGTTTGCTAGAACCATTTCCTTCAGAACTTTATTGTCATTGTCTTTATTTAAGTTATGGCATGCACCTGTGATCACCTTTTTAAAGAAAAATAGGTGTGAATTTACTTTTGCAACTTCTTTAAGTTTAAACTTAGATTACTAGGAATAATTATTTAATTTGGATTAAGTAGGTTACTAGAATTAGTGAGTAATTTTAGGATTTAATGACTTGTTACATTTGTACATTGTAAAATTGATTTGAAGATGGGATTTTTTTTATCTAAAGTGGTGGGATTTTTTGGAGTTTTGGTTTTCTCCAAACCCTTCCTTATTGTTTGGTCCAAGCAAGCTAGCAAGTATAAGTATAGTGTATACTACAAATTTTATGTTGAGGATATAAAATGCTTTTTTTCATTTCATATAAAATATAATGATTGTATATCTTACTAAAGTATCAAGCTTACTCAATTGTTGTAAATTTTTTATTTCTCTTGTTTATACTTTTGATTTTTTAACTCTACTTTAGAAAGTGAAAGTACATTACAATTAGTATGTTTTTAATGCTTAAGTAGTTACATTAAATTCATTTAAAATAAAGTTGAATGAATCCTTGACAATGTCGAGTCTGTAATAAAGTTCAGTTAAAGTATAAGTACCTATTATGTTATACTCCTTAATAAGTAAAAACCCTAATGTTTCTTGTCAAACTTCACTATCAACATTGAAAACCACTTTAAAAGTTTAATCTTTGTTCCTTATTTTTGAAAATTTCTAATTTACCTCTAACTTGATATTTACCATCTTATTTGTAGTTATCCTTTGGTATGTTTTAAGAAATGCAAAAGGTTATACATTTATTCTGGGTTCACTGTTACTACTTATTTCATTTTGTGTTTTTAAATTATATGAATATTTTTTTATCTTGTATGGAAATGTGTGAGCAGAAAATGTTAGCACTTTTTTATTTGAATAAATAGGATTTTTGTCATGACTTATTTATTTTTAGCCTTTGCTTGGTAAAAGAAATTAAAATCATGTTTTAGTTGGCTTGTTCATAAGGATATATGAATTGCACCATTAGGCCAGGATAAATAATACTTAATTTTACCAATTTTACTTTTTAAAAATATTTTTTATAGCCAATTAAAAAGTTATTACTTCTTTAGTTCTATTCTTTAGATGCCATCTTATTTGAAAGCTCAAATATTATATTATTTCTTCATGGCCTTCTTTTAATGATAATTGATCTATGCTGATTTCAATGGTGTAAGAATTCCATTATCAAGATGGTGTCTACAAAGGTAAAAAAGGTAAGAATTTTATCCATGTACATAATCTAATTACATTAATGTTATCCACCAACATAACCTTACTGCTTGGAATCTATTGCTTATTCTTCAATTACTTTTAATCTATTTCATATTTCATACTTTTGTTAAGAAATAATTCTCTTAAAACTAAGATTCCTCCTTAACTTAAGCAATTTTCTAAAATTTAGCAATTTGACATTTCTTTCAATGAAATTCTTAGAAATATCTCATCTTATTTATTCTCTTTAACTTCCATTTAGTATCTAAACTTAGTTAGAGACCAACTAAGTAGAGCATTAATAGTAAATATAACTTGCAATCTTGCTTTAAGATATTTATATATAAGACTCAATTTTTTGATTAGAAAATTGTCATCTTGTATTAGTTCAAATTATTTAAATCACATTATTTTATATTGTTAGAATTATTTTTCTGTTGGAAATTTGAAGCATTGACACCTATCTTTATGTTACACAATGGAGTTGGCATTGACCATGAAGCTGCTAGACAAAGGTCAAAAGAAAGAGGAATCTAGTGTGAAATTAGGCATAATAATTAGTATTATTATGGGTGTTATGGGAATCAGAGACTTGTTAGTACTGCTTATTCTATTCATCTTTAGAAAATGTAAAGGAAAAATAATAATAATTTTATTACCTTTGTTTATGGATGCCAATGGAGTGGGGTAAAAGCAAATCAACTTTCTCTTACCCTATTGCCCTATTTTCAAAAATGAAATATTTTCTTATTTTATGCCTCATATTTAAGGATAAAATTCCCCATGCCCCATAAAGTAATAGAGCTCCACAAGGACTTGTAGAGAATGATAATAAATAAAAGATGAATTAAAAAAATAAAAATATTAAAATTAAGGGTTAGAAATTATATGTAATTACTAAGTAATATGAAATATTTGTAAATAAGAAAGAAAGGAAAATTTTAGATTCTAATATTGCAAATCATATATATCTAATAGAATGTTATAATCTAAAGTCATATATAATTGATTTAAACAATTTGAAACTAAAAAAAAGTTGATATATAGCCAACAAAATATTTTTACTTTCTACTTTTTTATCTTAAGTAAAATCTTAATGTATTTTCAATTTTTAAATAATTAAGTTATTAATATGACTAAAATAATCATACATATATGTATGTATATGTGTAAAAATATAATAATTTTATAATAGTAGGGCTCTACGGGATAAGGCAAGGTATTATTGTCCTATCATCACCATTTTGTTTAGGGTTGCCTCATGCCTTGCCTTGTAAGGTAGAAAATCATACCATCCCCAAACTTTATCGAAGCAATCCTTGTGAGGCATTGTAAATTTGAGACATTCTATCATCTCTAGTTTTATTGGTGATAAATATTTTGTATGTGCAACTTTGAGACCATATATTAATCCAAGTTAGGCCATATTCATGATTTTTTTTATCCTTATTTCTTGAAAACTTGAATTTCATATGATGCATAGTTCCATTTAGGGTTTAGAGTCCCTTGGAACTAATCTTAAAGGTGGATTTCAAATGTATGGTTTGATTTATAGATTCAAATTTCACAATCACAAAATTCAATTATTGGGATCAAATCACAAGTAATTTCCTCGTGAATTTCCTAAACTAAGTATGAAAGTAGTGCTTTTGACTACCTATATAAGTAAACTAATGAATATACATGCAAGCTTTTTTTAACATCACTTGAAAGCTAAATATTAAGGAGTTTGCCATAAATTTTTATTCCTTTGATCAAGGGTGCATTAATATGGTATAAATTACATTAAACTAGATTAAAAGTATTCAACATTTTTGCTTAACCTTTGTTTTACATCCTCCTTGGAATTTCCATTAATTTTGAATTTCTTTATAATGTTGTTAGTAAAATAAATAATATATTTTAGTATGTAAAATTTTTGAAACAAAAGTTCTATGAGGATGGAATAAATTCTGGTAAAGTGAGTGTGAATGAAACATGGAGAAAAGGGAAGTAATCAATTAAATAAGTTTTGAATAAAAGTTATAAACAAATAGAAAATAAATTTTTTGAGTAGGTTTCAAATGGAAAACTTGAAGTGTTTAGCTGAGAAAAATATGCTAAGAAAAATAAATGAAGATTATAAGTGATTAGAAATGATTATGAGAGTATAGATGAAATTTAAAATAAAAAGATGAAAATATCATTACCCTTATTTAACCCACACTTTAGCCCATTTCCACTATTTTCAATTTTTCCAAAACCCTAACTTCATCTCCATCGCACTTTATTTTCCTTTTTATCTCATTTTCTATTTCAACTTTAATTAATCCATTTGAAGATTCATTTCCATCAAATTCATACACAATCAAGATAAGACTACTCAAGTCTCCATTAATCTTAAGCATTTCTTTCATATTTTCTTTAGGTCTGAGTAAAATGCAAAGATTGATTTAAAAAAAGGAAATGAGAACTGTAACTCCTGAATTTCTTATTTTTAATTATTAGAATCCATCAATCATCAATTATAGCTACTTAATCTCTCCTTCATACTAACTAAGTAAGCAATTTAATTGGATTGGAGTGTTTTTTAATGGTTTAGAATAGATTAAGGTGAGGTTTATTTATGTTTTGAATCTATTAGCAATTATAGTTATTGCTTGCTTATGATTTGATTTTCTTGGTGAAAATAGCTTAAATTATGATGTGCTTGCATTACATGAAGTGAAGATCAAGTGGAATAATGAATAGGTTGGCGAATTAAGATCTATAAGTTGGATGAATTGTAAAAATTCCATCAAAATCTAATAATGAGGTCATAATCAACTATATAATTGATTATAACTACCAAAAGTTGCTCTTTGAAAGTTTATAGTTAGTTTTATAGTCAATTATAACTTCTAAAGTTGCTCTTTAGGCCTTTGTAATTAATTAGTTAATTGACTATAAGTGTTAGGATTTGTCTCTATACACCCATAGTCAAATATATAGTTAACTATTATTTTGTTTTCTTGTACCATGGCATATTTTATAGAAAGACATGATATTTTACTCTTTAAACATTCTGAGATGAACATGAATTGTATTAATTGAAATAATGATGGATGACATGATTAAATAAAATGTATTTATGTCTATGAAGGACATAAGATTGCGTAAATATATTTATGTTTATGTTTATGAAGGAAATGTGTTTATATTTATATATAATTGAATATTTGCATCTTGAATATGGAATGTGATGAATAAGAGTTGAATGCATAATGTGTGACTATGCGGAGAAGTATTGTAGAGTTGTGATGTATAAATAATATTGTAAATAGAAATGTTATGTTATCAATGAAATAATTGAGTTGTGTGATCATGTAAAGAGGCATGGGTAATATTGTACTATTAAATGTGATATATGAATGGAATTGACATATGAGATCTTGTTGAGAATGAAACTATGATTGAATAATTAGAGATGTGAAGGAAATAATGAAACATGAAAGCCATTGTTGGGGGGGATAAGGATAGTTTGGAACAATATGGAAGGATTTATGAAAGAATTTACTTTTAGGGAATAAGGATGGTTTAAAAGGATAAGGTGGACCTATTTGCTCATTTTTCTTTTTCTTTTTTATTAAATATATAGTATGATGATATGACTATGAAGTATGATGATGTAATTAAGCTATAATGATGTGATTACGATATGTGTATGATATGATGATGAGATTATGATGTGTGTGTATGGTATGATATTGGGATTATGATACTAGTGATATTCTTAACCAATGGTGTGTATTTCCATATTGGCACTAACAAGTACTGATGAATATAATTGAAAGTAATTAATTCCAATGAAAATTGTATTGTGCTAGGTGTGACTTTAGCATAAGAGGGTAAATCCAATCAATAAATTCACAATTGCTATTTGTATTTAATTGTGTTAGATTGTTTATTCACCGAGCCTCAAACTTACCTATATATATATATATATATATATATATTCTTTACAGATACTTAAGTTGATTTTCCATCACTACCTTAAAGATAAACTCTCTAGAAAGAAGATAGTATGACTTGGGTAAGATTAAAAAATCATTGTACATATTTTCAAGCCTTCACCTGTATAGGATAAAAAGGAGTAGAAGGATAGCATTTGAATCATTTGAGACTAGTTGTGTTGGCTTATTCATGATTTAGAGGGTTATAAGTAGTTCCAACACCTTTTATATTTGAATCATGTATTATTTAATGAAAATATTCTCTCTTTCTTTCTATTACATGGAAACCTTTCCTAAATTTCCGTGCAAACTTTATTTGTGTTATAGTAGATTGTAAATTAGGTGGTGGAAATTGGGTATTAAGTTCCATGTTGGTCATGAATAGGCTTGAGTCATAATACCTGGTTAAATACCATTTAAACATGACTTAATACATGTAAATAATATTTTTAATATATTTTTAAATCCCCTCAAACATAAATATAATACATAAGAGTATATGTAATGTTTGTCTTGTCTTGTTTAAATTTTGGCATATCACTATTATTGTGCTGCTCAAAAGGCTACCCTTTTAATTTGGTGTTTTTCTCTGCAAGACTAGGACACTTTTATCTAACAATGAGGCTACATGCGCTAGGACTCCCACCATACTACGTTTTCACAATTGAGATTAACTTAACCTCATGTTATACCTTGTAAAGGATAATGTTTTGGTATTTTTGGCTTTATCATAACTTTTTAAGCTTAGTTCAATGTATGGCGAGCATGTTAAAGGTAAATAATGGTTTACAAACACTTGGTTTCGAACTCTATAACATTAAAACATTGAAAGTGTACCTCTTTTATTCATTTTAATTGCAAGGCGAGTCCGCTGCTAATGTGAAGCTCAAGAAGCAAGTCAAATTGGTATGAATTTATGACAATATGTTCATAGTCTGGCATAAAATTGTTATATCTGAAGTAATGATGGCAAGAGAGTGATAAGAGGGGCAACATTCCTGATCTCAGTTTATTTATTTTATTTAAGCCTAAATATTGTTAGTTACTAATAGCATTTTTAATTAAGTACGCTCCTATTGCCTTCACATTTTTGTTACTAATGCTATAATGAATGTTTTAATCCCAAGAAGACAACTTAGAAAACAATTTTTTCTGTGATTAGGAGTTCCTAGCTTACTTATGCTGCTGGCTGTGGTACTAGGTATGTCAATTACTAACAGAGATGATCAAGTTATCGTATAAACTTCATAGCATTCATTGAGATTGCACTTCCTTTTTCTTTAAAAAAATGATTGCTCCTTACCACAGCTGTAGCAATCATGTCCATAAAAAATTTCAACGATTCCTTCAATAGTAATCACCAAAGAGTAAGGGCGGCATAATATGGTATTATCTAGCTGAAACTTCTAGTTGGAATTTTTCGACCGGTAATGTAAATCAATGAACTGCCTTTGGATTACATCATGTTCGAGACTATTTAATTACACTATCATATTCGAGATTATTAAATTTCATGTGTTAATTCACAATTCAAAATTTTCTGATATGGACCTTGATTATTAAGATAGAACCCGTTGTATTTCAAGGGTTCCAGAAAAAGTGCATGATTCTTTTTACGCCAGATAATTGGAACTCTAGTGTCCTTTTTGGTATTCTGAATGTATAATACTAGTTTACAACCCTACCCAGAAAAGGCATTAAAAAGCACGAATTTGGATTATACTTCAATGCTCAGACATCATTGAATAAGTCCTTGTACCTTTTCTACAACAAATGGATCAACATACAGGGATCTTGATGGAGCTATTAGAGTGGGGGATTTTGATCCCTCATTTATTTTATTTTTATTTTAATTAATAATAAAGAAAGATCATGACACTTTCTTTTTAAATTTCTGTAAAAAAAATTGAGTTTCTATTTAAATAATTGCATAATTCTTTTTCAAAAATTATTGCTGCAAAAGAAAGAAAAAGATGAAGATGCTATATGTGTCGTTTTAATTGTAAAGGTTCCAGAGTGCAAAACTTCAAAGAAATGATGAAACTAGAACCATTACTTGCCTTAATCCAAAGAAGCAAGATTATCACATGATAGTCCTAGAATTCCAATTACTCTATCCTCATTTGTCGCGTAAGGCCTCCTCCAACATGAGTTAATAATGAAGGACTTGTATAGTTTACTTACATATAGTCTTGAATTCAAATATTCATATAATTGTTACAAAAAAAGTGTAAAGGCGAGTGAGAAGAAGGATTATATGTATCAAGCCGTTCTCACTTTTTTATAAGATATTTTTTTAAGTATATGTCACTAAAAAGGTCATATCCAATCAATCCTCAGCAACAAAACAACAACCTAAAGACACTTGAAATCCAATCTCGTTTTTTCTTGCTTTGAACCTCATGGAATCAGTTTTTCATCAAAGGAAAAAGTGACGTATAATTATTCCACTTCGACAGATAATTCTTCTTCTTGGACAGAAAACCCACAGTGGCATCGCTTCGTCAGCATCGTCAGCATGAAACTTTCCTCATCGAAGCTCTCATACTCTTATACAAATACGTGCACAGGGTCTTTTTCTGGGACATACAATGGGGCTTCAACATCAATATCACTTATATCATCTGATGACACTTGGAAGTCTGCTTCTTGTTGTTATTACCACGAACCACCGAATTTGACTAAATATCATTCATATGTTAGATATTGGTAGACATTTCCGAATGAAAACTCTGACCATGATAGTAATTTATCCTTTGGTGAGTTACGATAGACGGGGGAAGCTGATACCACCGAGAAAGAACTTGTGCTTCATCCCTTTTCTTCTCAACTGCCCTTCTTTCCTCTTTCTCTGCATATTCCTATGAAAAGGTGAACAGTTAAGGAATATTAACTAAAAGCAAACCATGGAAACCGGAGGCAGCATTAACGAAGTTAAGGAAAAATTAGTACTTTCGAAGAGTGCGAAAAGGAAGTGAGTTTGGTCCATTCAAGAAAGAACTCTTAAGAGGCTAAGGGATGATTTCCACAGTATCAGCAAAATTAAAATTCATGAGAGTACAGCTCTCTCTGTGTAATGAATCCAAGCTAACGCTGTACGATGCAGTAAGGTTTTACCGATTTGAATTCTTCAAGAATATGGAATATAATTTATAAATGACATACTAAAGCATTTCATGACTCAAACTCAGCTAACCTAAAATCATATAGTTTCATTTTCCTTTTTTAAGTAAGGATAGAAATAACTTACATCAAGTGGTGTATCCTTGAACTCGGCATAAACCACAATACCATTAAAAATAGGAATATGAACGACCATTTTTGAACTCAACCAACCATAGCAGGTGCACAATCAATTTCTAGCCTTTTCCCAATGGGAAATGCCCTTGGAAACCTCAAGTGCATAGTCTCTAAAACCAAACGTCTACTTGACTATGATCATTCTGGATGTTATATAGAAAATTAGCTGTTAGTAAGTATGGAGTTTGACAATTGATAGAGATAATGCTCCCAGATTAAAATCATTAACAGTCATCAGTACGAGCAATATATACTAACATGACAGGTTGCCATTATTTGGGGGCAGAATATTGATCAATTACAGTTTTATAGCCAAAGCAGGGAAAGACCCTCTTGACTGATCACTTCTAAAATGTCAATCATGCATGACCTCAGCCGCAGGACAGAGAGGTGTGAATAAAGAACTAGGTAAGCACATAACCATTTGACCTCCTTGGTCTAGTTATATAGTGATATCTTGAGGCATATATGATAACAAAATCCAGGATAATTCCAGTATGCACTATATCTCAAAGTAACAAGAAGAATTCTGGAGATAAGAACTCACCCAGCAGATCTCTCCTGGTTTGTGTGTTCTACTCTCTACTTCCTGGTCTGATTCAATATTTTAGTTGCTTCCTTGATGTTCCAATTTTGTGCTATCAAATGCCTTGAAATGGATGCATCAGAACAAGAAACAATGCCCCTACCAACTTTCTCACCTCATTAATCAGGAATCAATGAAAACATAATCGAATAAGATGCTTCTCTTCTCAAGACATCAGATCAACACTTTTGGGCATTAAATTTCAAACATGGCATTAGTATACTTATCTTTGTTAATTGTTAAGAAAGAATAATTCTTGAAACCATACTCTCACAAGAGGATGGCATATGTATTTATAATAAAATATAGGATTACAAGAGATAGGCCCACGGCCTATACATATCTTAGTAAATAAGAAACTAATAACCTAATCCTTAAATCACTAACACTCCCCCTCAAGTTGGGACATAAATATCAAACATGCCCAACTTGTTACAAATATCATCAACTCGCTTTTCTGGAAGAGCTTTAGTAAACAAATCAGCCAATCGATCCCCAATTCTAATGTGTCTCAAATCAATAATCCCTTCTTAAAGTTTCTCTCTAACAAAATGACAATCAACTTCTATATGTTTTGTACATTCATGAAAAACTGGATTGTAGCAATATGGGTAGCTGCTCGATTATCACACCATAATTGGATAGTTTTATAAGGCTCAATTCCAAGTTAATGAAGAAAATAAGAAATCCATATAAGCTCTAATGTGGCATAGGCCATAATCCGATATTCAGACTCTACATTTGAACGTGATATTACTGCTTGTTTCTTACTTTTCCAAGACACAAGATTTCCACCAACAAAGACACAATACCCAGAAATGGACCTTCTGTCTATAGGACATCCAGCCCAATCTGCATCAGAGAAGCCTTCTATTTTGCAATGATCATGATTTTTATACAAAATTCCACGACCAGGGGCCTTCTTGAGATATTTCAGAATATGCATGATTGCATCCCAATGAAAAGTTCTTGGAGAGTTCATAAATTGACTTACTACATTTACCGGAAAGATAATAGCAGGTCTAGTTATGGTAAGGTAGTTTAATTTACCCACTAGTCGTCTATACTACTCTAGATCTTCTAACAATGATCCATCTTCCAAATTAAGTTTAACATTCGGAATCATAGGAGTATCACAGGGCTTAACCCCAAGCATCCCTGCTTCTTTCAAGAGATCAAGAACATATTTCCTTTGACATAAAAAGATTCCTTTCCTCCCTCAAGTAATTTCAATCCCTAAAAAATATCGGAGTGTTCTCAAGTCTTTAGTTTAAAACTTGGTTTGAAGAAAAAATTTTAATTTTGAAATACCCAATTGATCACTACCAGTGATCACAATGTCATCCACATAAATAGGCAGAAGAATACAACCAAAATCTGATTGTTTATAAAAAACTGAATGATCATGGTCACTTTTTTCCATCTCAAATTCTGTCATCACATCACTAAATCTTCCAAACCAAACTCGAGGAGATTGTTTCAAGCCATACAAGGATTTTTTTAGTCAACAAACTTTTCCATACTCCTCTTGAGCAACAAACTCGGACGGGTGCTCCATATATACCTCTTCATATAAATTACCATGTGAAAAGGCATTTTTAACATCAAGCTGATAAAGGGGCTAACTATGGGATGCAGCAAGAGAGATAATCAATCAAACAGATATAATTTTAGCAACAGGGAAGAAAGTTTCTGAATAATCAATATCATAAGTTTGCGCATATCCTTTAGCTACTAGCCGGGCTTTTAATCGAGCAACAATACCATCAAAATTAACTTTTACAGTATACACCCATTTATACCCAATAGATTATTTGCCTTTTGGTAAAGAGACAATATCCCATGTTTGATTTGTAGCAAGAGCCTACATTTCTTCTTCCATAGCAGCACCCCACCCAGAGTGAGATAATGCTTCCAAATCAGACTTAGGAACAGTAATGAAATCAAGCAAGGCAATAAAGGATTGAGAGGATAAGGGCAAGGAAGTATAGAACACATAATTAGAAATAGAGTAAGGGTGATTAGTGTTACCTCATTGAGTGCAAGTACGTGTACCCTCTCGGTGGGCAATGGGGATATCAAGATCAGATGGCAATGAAGGAGGATCCGATGAGGAAGAAGCCGATAGAAGGGACGAAGCCAATGATTTATCAATAATTGGTACAACTCCAGTATTGTTGGCATTGTCAAGTGGGGAAGGTGCTGCTGCTAGTATCTGCTTTCTGCGTGAGTAAACATTTTTAATAGGAAGGCAAACCCAATTGTTATCTGGAGGAACTAGAAATTTCTAAGGAGCAGAATATTCAAGAAAATGGTCATCAAGAGAATCAGTCTCAATTGAGAAAGATGAAGCCTCAGGGGAGTCAAAAAAGGGAATAAACTTAAAAAATGTGACATCAGACAAAATAATACAACGATGTAGATCAGGAGAACAACATCGATACCCTTTTTGTATACGAGAATAATCAAGGAAAACACACTTCAAAGACTGGGGATCAAGTTTAGATACTAGAGGATGAAGATCTTGAATAAAACAAGTGCATCCAAAAATACATGGAGATAAAGGAAACAAAGATCTAGAAGGAAATAAAATGGAATAAGGTACCTGACCATCAAGAATTGAAAAAGGCATTTGATTAATCAAGAAATAAGCTGTGGAAACTGCATCTGCCCAGAAAATCTTAGGTACTTTCATTTGAAACAATAAAGCACGTGAGACTTCCATCAAGTGTCAATTTTTTCGTTCAGTTATCCCATTTTGCTGTGGAGTAACTACACAAGAAGATTGATGAATGATTCCATGCTGAGACAAATAAGAGACAAATGGAGTTGAAAAATATTCTTTAGCATTGTCACTACGAAAATGACAAATAAATATATTAAATTAATTCAAAATTTCAACATGAAAAGTACGAAAAATCTCAAATAACTCTAAACGATTCTTCATTAAATATAACCAAGTAACTCTTGAATAGTCATCCACAAAGGTAACAAAATACCGAAAATCAGACTTAGAAACTATAGGGCAAGGACCCCAAACATCTGAATGTACTAACTCAAATGCAGATGTAACCCGCTTATTAACTCGAGAAACAAATGACCGACGATGTTGTTTAACAAACAGACATGACTCACAATCCAAACTAGACAAAGAAGTAAAATTAGGAAATAATTTTTGTAAAGTGGACAAGGATGCATGACCCAAGCGACAGTGAAGTTGGTGTGGAGTAATAGTAGCAGCAGTAGTAGCAGCAACAACCGGCCAAGAAACTTTCTCTTCAAGAACATATAGGCCACCAGATTCGTACCCCCTACCAAAAATCTTCTTCATCATAAGATCTTGAAAAACACAATAGTCAGGGAAAAAGAAGACACCACAATTATAGGTACATGTTTTTTAGCTAACTAAAAGTAGATTAAATGAGAAGTTTGAAAGGCATAATACATCAGACAACAATATATCAAGGGTAACATCTACCACACCATAACCAATAACAAATGATTTAGATCCATTGGCTAAAGTAACATAAGAAGAAAAAGTGGGTCAAAAAGAAAATATAATACCTATTTGACTTGTCATATGATCAGTAGCACCGGAATCAATGATCCATCTAGAATTAGTATGAGAAAGGGATGCAGTGGGATTACCTGTTTATGCTAATGTAGCAACGGACTGAGTGAGTGATTGCTGTCGAGATGCTTGGAATTGCAAATACTCAGCATACTCACTCTTTGACAAACTAATAGCACCATTATCATCATTATCTTGTGCTTGATTATTTGTAGTAACATGCGCAAACTGAGTATTTTTCTCAAGTAACTTGGGACAGAACTTCTTCATATGTTCAGGCTTGCAGTAGTAGCAAGAAACAATTCCACCTCCATTAAAATCACTTTGCCCACTAGAATTTTATCCACCAGAATTACCTAGTCCTCTATCTCCTCTTCCCCTGCCACCTCGAGTACCACCACAACTACCAGAACCAACTAAAGCAGAAGACTCATTTATATATGCAAAAGAAGGAGACGAATCACTATATACTTGTTGAATACGATAAAAGATAGATTTCATAGTGAGAGAATTAGAACTAGATAAAATTTGTTGACAGGCAGTACTCAATTTTGAGGGTAATACCATAAGAAAACACATCGCTCCAAATTATTCTCGTTGAGAACACAATGCCTCAACATCAATAGTAATAGGTAAAAAAGAATTCCATTATTCAAAGGTGGGGTAAAGATCAGTATAAATTTGAGATAAGATTTTACCAATTACATCAGGATGAATAAATGACTGAGTCAAATCATAAATTTGGTGTATATTGTCCTTTCTAGAATAAAGTGAGCCAAGAGTGTCCCATAATTCTTTGACTGTTTCACAATGCACAGTATTATCATTAACATCAGGAGTTAAAGTATTACAAATTAACCAAAGCAATTGTCGATCTTCCACAATCCACCTTTCTTTTATATTGTATGTAGGTGGATCTTTGATAAGGTGATCAGTCATACGAACTTCATCAAGATAACATTGAATAGCCCTCTTCCACCCTATATATTGCCAACCTTCTAAATCCAATTTTCGTTTAGTTATTCGACCACCAACCGAAAGCAAATCAAAAACTATTCTTTCACCATTATTATTTCTAAGTGGACTGCGTGCATCAGAATCAAAAATTCCACCAGCCATGAGAGTAAACTTGCAAAAAGAATAAAAAAGAAATATCTAGAAAATCAGAAAAAAACACACCCAAGTTGCTAGATTGCTTGAAGAATCACACAGATGAATGCAGAAGAAGTCGGAGAGTTGTCGGTCAAAATCTAGTCGTCTGAAACTTCCTCACGTGCCGGAAACCCCTCTGCACGTGGTGCTCACGCGCCTTCTAGAAAGCTGCGTGTGTTGATCACACGCCGATCTGCGGTGGTCACCGGTTGCCAATTTGTCCGACCATCAACCCAAATTTTCAGAAATGCCTCAAAGCACCTCCAAACTCGCCAAACAGCAGCTTCACTATTCTGCAACACTGCGCAGTGCGCAGCTTGATCTGGGTTTTTTTTTTTGTTTTGGATCCTCCGTGACTTAGGGTTCAGTCACACATAAAAAAACTGAAGGAAAAGAAGAGAAAAAAAAAAGGGAGGAAGAAAGTAGGATTCTCTGGCTTCTTGTTTTCTCCGTTTCTTTTTTTTTATGTAAAAAATATATCTAAAGAGTGGCTCTGATACCATGTTAAGAAAGAATAATTTTTAAAGCCATACTTTCACAAGAGGCTGGCATATCTATTTATAATAAAATATAGGATTACAAGAGACATGCTCACGGCCCATACATATTTTAGTAAATAAGAAACTAATAACCTAACTCTTAAATCACTAACATTAATAAATTAAGAAAACTAGACATACCTTTGCCTGTTGCTCTTCTGAGGTAAGACTTGTACTCTGATAGCTATTAGAGGCAGATTTCTTCATATTCATACTCATGGCGTTTAGAGAAGAGTCCTTCTGTAAGTCAACAAGAACGACAAAAGTCAGAAACAATACCTTTTCGTGCATCTCCATCTTAAATGGTAACAGCATAACAGCAGGAGGGAGTGACATAGTACCATTCCAATGCCTAATCAGCTGTCTCAAACTCCAATTGCATTATATCAATAATGGTGAGATGAGGACTACACTCCCCTCGTTTATATTGGAGCATCTAGTGACATCGCGATCACCATAGTAACTGCCTCCACTAGTTGTGCCTTCCAACCTTTCGGTCTTCCAATCATGGGATGGTTCACATTCATTGTCATCGGATTCGATGTAATCAGCATCTATATTGCACCTACAAAGGAGATCACAACAAAGTAGAACCAGTTTACTTAAGAAAATATACTAGAAGCTCGTTCACACATAAGTAGGTACTTAATTCATTCCATTAAGAGGCTGTGCTCACTTTAACAGTGTCAAGAGGCAGTTCATGCTGTTCCTAAATTTAGCCCCTCTATGGCATTTATCATGATCAATTTTGGTGCTTACGAGTCATTGTCTCCTCAAGTGTCAAATACTCTTAAATCATTATAAATTAGTACCCGAGTTAAATAATTGGCTAATTAACACAGCTACTGTTTCTAAGAAGTAAATTATAATCTCGTTAGTTTCAATTGAACATTCTTCTGAAGAAAATGTACAAGATATAATGCTTGATTAGTTGTAATCACCTAACTATACCTATTCAAAACCAGATCATTCTAGAAGTTTAAATTTTTAATGGGGTGACCCTTACAACTAAAACCTTGATACTAAGTACAGAACCTATTCATCCCAAAAAGCTCGTTTGTCACATGAAATTCTTCAATCATTGTATTATATCTTCAGCAAATCTATGCATCAATACTGTGTTTGTTGAATATTTTATACAATATATATATATAGAGGAAGAAGACTGTGGTGCTGGCCAGCAAAACAAACTTAGTACTGCAAGGTCAAGGGTTTCTTAACACAACGAGAGAATGGAATGATACTTCAAATTATACACGAGTCACTTCTATAGTTACTCGATGGGTACCTTTGCTTGTAAATCTATTTCAGTAGATACATATGCCCATTATGTGTTGCAAATTTAACAAAATTTCCTCCATAAGAGTGCAGGATTGAGGTCACCAAAACGAAAAACAACATAAGGACGATGTCAAACCAGGTTCAAACAAGCCAGAACCAGTGAAGACTGAGGCAAGCAACTAACAGCTAAAAGATATGACCAAGAAAACAGAAGTAGACAACTCAACTTCAAAAGCAGAAAGGGAATTTGGATCAATTTAGAGGCAATGCAAGATCCTACTAACTAAATTTAACTTTCAAGTATTGCAGTTTTAGTTGTTGATGCTTTATACAATGTGTTTACCAAAAATAGCTAAGCTTTGTATTGTCAAAGTGAGTATGCCGTTGGTCCTATGTGACGGGTAGTCTTTTCAATTCAGAAATATAGCTAAGCTTCTTGTTGGAATAACTAAGCTGCTTGCTCCAGTGCTTTTACTTACAGTAAAACAACAGACAACAACTGTTAATTGATTCCAATACCGTTGCATGTTCCACACAAGTCACAACAACTACTAATTGATTGCAAGACCATTTGATTTTGAGTTGTCCCTTCTTGTGAAAATTCAGGGGGGGGGGGGGAACACAATGGAAATTTGAAACAAGAACTTAGTTTGAGTTAAAATGTTAATATCAGTTCCCAGGTTATCCTAACTTCTAGGTTTACGAAACCCGATAGTTTCAACACCACAAAACTAATATCAAAGGACTTCAACTAACACCTAGCAACAGGTTTATCGCAAAGTACAGCTTTAACACTTAAATCTATTTCTATTCCACAACCATTTGCTTCTTCTACAAAGCAAACTATAAATACAAACTAAATGGAGGAAATTATATAGAGAACATCCGGACTCACAAATTTCGTCCTGCGACTCTAAATTGTGGCAGACCAAGAGCTAACTTCTGAAGCACCGAAGCTCAAACAAGATTGAAGAGGGTGCTTAGAGTTTCAACAGCTTTCCACGCATCTTTGGTTCCCCCACCCCCCCTAAAAAAAATGAAAAGAAAAGAAAATAAGGCGATTGATAAAGTAGAACTCATTTGGTTCAGATACGTTACAAACTTTTAGAAGAGAGCTGACTTGGCTCTTGGCAGCTTCTCTAACCCTTCTACTAACGGGCATTATCTTCAATTCTTGGCAGAGGAACAGTGCAATTTACGTAAGTCCTATAAAATATTGTTTCCCCTGCATCTATTACACATGTCACATCTTCTGGTTAACACGTGTCCAGGGTTCCAAATCCCTTGGAGGCTAAAGTTACTGTACCAATCACCAAATATCGACGGAGATACCTTAGTGAAGTGATTGGCAGCGCCCCTTTCTCCATTTGATTGATTTGTTGAACCAGTGTTGGTCCAGCAATGCATCTACCCATTTTGGTCCAATGATTCACACCAGGTTAATCTCTGATTCCGAGATGAGTGGATCCACCACAAGCTAAAAGCTAGTTTCAGTTTAAGCCATGAACTGAATAGGAGTTCGGACCAGTAAACTGGTTGGTCTGGCCCCATTTTTAAACAGTGTGATATACAAAAGTTGCAAAATAAATATACGCAAGCATATAACCCAACTTTTATAAGGACACAGGTTTTTGCCAAATGCCCGAACTTAGGACAATGAACTTAGGTCATAAGCTTCCTCAAATATTCTTAATATATTTTAGCAACAGCTTTTCAAGCAAGGAGAAACAGAAATCGGCACAATCAAAGTTACAAAGCACAAATCAAATCAAAATCTGTGCATCTAACTAAAGGAATTGCTGACACTTTAGTTAGATGATATATCCTTGCCAAAAAGATTGCTGATTCCCTTTCCAGGATCGCTTTGTTTGACAATGGACTCTCCTACTAAAACCTGCAAAAACAGAAGAATGTAAACATTAAGATGTCCCCTCTATATAACACAGTTCTTAGCTACAAAAATTGGTCACAGTAGATTTATGACTGCATGGTAAAGATTCAAGAATAAGATTATTTGATGAAATGAGCGGAGTGGGAATCCATTGGTAGCGAGAAAAGGGATCATTTGTTTCTTAAACAGTTATTTCAAACAATTAATTTACCTGATTTATGAGTCATAAGACAATTCATGACTTAGGGGTTTTTAAAAAATAACCTAATTGAATTCATGATTTTACCTAAGTCAATAGACATAGACCAATAAAGGATTTTTAGCAACAGATGACATGATTTTGAAGGATTATGTCATCGAGAGGAGCCATTTAGCCTATGAAGCACCAATACTTCACTTCCTTTTCAGTGAAGTACCCATTTAGTATCAGTATCCAATAGGATACTTCCCCCTAGATATTGAAGAAGAATCGAAATCTTGGATTTTTTTTTTATTTTTAATTTCAGAATTTGGTTGCAGCTCCATTTCTCTGAAATTTGGTTCCTTTACTAGGGATCGACCATTCTATTTTAGACTTGGTTTATTTTTTTTTTTAAGATGCAACTTTTTTGTAAAATAAAAATAATGGGTTTTGTAAGAAAGAAAAAGGGACAGCCCGGCGCACAAAGTTCCTACTATGCACGGGGTGCAGGGAGGGTCAAACCACTTTGGGTCCAGTATACACAGCTTTACCTTGCATTTTTGCAAGAGGTTGTTTCCACAACTCAAACCCGTGACTTCCAAGTCACACAGAGACAATTCTGCCGTTGTGCCAAGGCTCTCCCTCCTTTTGTGAGAAAGAAACGAAAATAAAATCCTTTTGTTTAATCTTCAAAATCAATTAGATATAAATATATCACTAAATCAATTCTTTGTTATTCCTAAAATTAAAACATCATCATGCACCTTTGCTATTTTTTTTCCTTTTCAACAAATGTATATTTTAGTTTTTGAATACTAGAGTTCCTATATGAAATTCATATTTGTTGTATGTATCCCAACTCTACCCTAATTCTAATTTTTTTAAAATTACTGCACGTCCACACCCATATGATATCATCATATCTGATACCCATATCATATCTGTTCTTCATAGCAGCTAGCTAATCTTGCTAATTTTTATATTTTATTATCTTCCCTTTCATTTATAGTTAGTATTTCTGAATTCTGAGTTTACTGCTGCAAGTGATTTAGATCACTCAAATAAAACCCATTGGGATTCAGGCTTCTTGCATGACTGACAATTCATATAGATAACACAGATACAAAGGATTTGGGATCACCAACTATGTTTTTGTTATTCAGAAGTAGTTATGCATTTCAATTATCGTTCTGAAGGTGCTCATCAGGTTTTGCAGCAGAAATAGAATTTCCAATACTTACAGCTTTAACACCAGCTTCTTGTACATAGGCGATATCAGCAGAAGTAAAGAGACCAGATTCCCCAACCATCTTAACAAATCAGAAAAATAATGGTGAGATAGCTATTAGTAGGACATTCACATTAAACTGTACATTTTTTTCAGGGAGTACTAAATGGAAGAGGAGAGGCCACATACAATTATGTTTCTCTCATGGATTATTTTGCCACGCTCTCCTTCAAGAAGCTTCTTTGTGTTACCAATATCTACCAGAAATGTTTCTGCAGACCAAGAAAAGAGGCCATAATTTGTCAATCAAGAGTGACAAGAACTAGGTTAAAGATTGGATAAACATATACAAGAACGATGAAAGATAAAGTAAAATTTATAGTTGAAGTGAACATACTTCAGATATGAAATAAACTTCTTAATATCTCAGGGCAAGGTGCATGTACACACAAAGGAGCAGAGTTGGAGAAAAATATTTGGAGGGGCTAAAGTTCAATTTGTAAAGGAACTTTATGAAAAATTTAAATATGAGAGATTATATGTATTTTCTGGGGAAAAAAATGTAAAGTAAATTTTTGTCTTCTGAAAATTCTAGGGACTATTACAAAAAGGGAATTTGGAACATTTCACAAAAAATGGAAATAGAAGTAGAGACAAGCAGAAATACAGTCAAAGTTGAGGTATCATCATACCAGCAATATTGTATCAAACTTTAGATAATTTCAAAAATGAAGTAAGAGAGAATTCAAATATTTTAGTCACTTTTTAGAAACAACATTTTGGGAAGATGCAAGAGAAAAAGCATACCAAGACTACGGTTATTGATGCCAATAAGCTCAATCCCCTCTATTCCAAGAACACGATCAAATTCTCTCTCGTCATGCACCTAGGATTAAATGCCATAAAACATCAAAATATTGGGCACTTCATTTCTCTAGGCTATGTAAGCAAAAGATGAACATGCAGTAGGCCTAGGATATGAGATATCACACCCAAAAAGCATGGCATACACATCATAAGATCTAAGAAAATTAAATCACAGAATAGAGAAACTGGGATACAGCACAGATATCAAACAACATAGTCATCTGGTTGAACCAAATCAATATGCCAAGTAGCTCAATTGATTTAGGTCAGACTTTAAAATAAGCAATTAAGCTTAGTCAAGGAAGGAAAACCTCATAACAACCAGATGTAACTTATAATGCTGGTTTAAATCCTGGTCTCATCCACTCTTTTAGTGAATATCAGGAAAAAATGAAGATTAAATAAAGGATAAACATAAATAGGATATTGAACCTATCATTAAATGATCAAAACAGTCCCTTTACATAAGACCCATTTACCAGAGGAAACAAAATGGCACACAAACCAATCCTAAATATACTAAATTACTGATAACTTTACAAATGGCAGACAATGAGATCAAATGATGTAGTATTTCAGTAAACATTTTCAATTAAAATACAATGGAGAAACTTAGGTTGAACAAAATTCAGCATCATGTCAGTTCTTTCCTTGAAGCGTGAAATTCTTTTACTAAAAACATTCATTGTTCAAAGTTACTTATATCATTTTAGGAACAAGTTCAAACTAAGCATGGGATAAGCACAAAACTTGGCTTTAGAAATAAGACCATGAGTCATCAGATATCAATAAGCTCCAAAACTTTTTATTGATTTAAAACCTTTCACCATATATAAACAGAAGAATTAAAACAAGCATACACCTCACCTCAACAAGTGCAGTCAACCCAAGTTCCTTGCATATCTTAACCATGTATTTGATGTCAAGATCTGGCAAAACAGCAGCAATAAGAAGAACTGCATCTGCACCTTTACTTCGAGCATAGTAGAGCTGCCATGCATCTACAATGAATTCTTTGCATAACAAAGGGCACTGCACATGTTTAGCCATGAGTTGTAAGCATAGGCTACAACTGCCATACCAATCATTAGATAGTATTATAAATTTAATTTCAAATGAGCAATGAAATTCAAAAAGGGAACCTTTACTCCAGCCTTCTTTATTGCCTCAAGATTTTCAAAGCTCCCCTATATTGATATAACCAAGAGCAAGATACAATTAGTTATCACTTATAGCTGCAACATTAGTAACTTCTTGATCAACCATATAATGCCTACCAGCATTCAACCTGTAAGAAGTTTCAGTAAGTTAGTCAAACAATCCAAGTTAGCATGTTTACCTTAAAATACTTTTCATCTGTCAAAACACTCAGACATGCTGCTCCTCCTTTCTCATATGCTCGAGCAATTTCAACCTATTACAAAAAGACCTCTACAATAGCACCATATACAGTTACAAGAATACATAAAGATATTTCCATGTATCATACATTTTTCCAAGAATACCAGGATGTTTATTGAATACTTACATGGAACAAAGAAAAAAGACATCTTCCTGACACAAAAAATTCAGATTAGGTTCTTAACTATGCTTTTGAAGTCATATGACTAATTCCAAAGATATCTTCCCCCTCATCAGGATCAAATATCAATTGCAACAATTCAATAAATGGCTCATTGGGATGGTCCAAGTGGGGATAGCATTTATCTTCTGCATGTCTTTAAAATTATTTTGATATATGAGCAATTAGAAAAGGGTAATATATAATTGGAAGACTCAATTTTATAGGTAAAATTTTCACAATTGTATGGATGGTTATTTTAGTCACATGGATTACAGCAAAAGACAACTGAAAATTTGAAGTAATGAAGTTGAATAGTTTGTCCAGCCAGTAACTACTAAATTTTATATCTCCATGAATTTAGTAGAAACTCGACATTGTTACGATAAGGTTAAGAGAAAAAAAATTCTACCTAAAATGGAAAAAAAGAAAAAGAAAAAAAAAAGTAGAAAACAAGGAGAGCTTACTGGATCAAAATCCTCTCTCAAGACGCCTCTACTTGGTGAAGCCTTCTTCACTTCAGCTATAAGTCCAGGCAGTCCAGTTCTTTCATTTGCTGCCCTTAGAGCATCAATAAAATCCCTGGTTGGAGGGGCATTTTCAAGGGCTTTCTTCAGCATATTGAGAGGCTTTCTCTCTTTCAGCTAAAAATCAGGTAGTTACCATTGTAACAGAAAGTAACATTCATGGAAACAACAAATTCAAAGGAAAATAAAACAAAGAGAAAGTAAAAACTTTTACTTGTGAAACTTCTTCGTCCTTGTTCCATATAATCTCTTCCAAAATGTTTCGGGGCTTATTGCCCTCATTCTGCAGTTGGAACTCGAAGGGTCCTACATAATGCAGAGGGGGTCCCGTTGGCTTTCTTCTCCTTATTCTTATACCTTGGCTGATAGCAACCTCATTTTGAAACATTCCCAGTTCCCATTCCCTTATCTTGAGAACATCTGCCACAGAATCAGTAGATGCGACTACAGCAGCTGAACCATCTTTAGACTCCATCTAAGTAAAAACAGATAAAGCGCGACATAAGCTAAAAGAACTTATAAAAAAACCAGATGACCTTGGACTCTGTTTACATAAAACAGCCACAAAAACCTCATAAGAATAAAGAAAACATCATAAAATCCGTTTCCTTCATTCCGTAAAATTTGCACCATTACACTAAAATGAAATGAATTTTGTTTTTTTATTTCACTGATCTTCTCCATTCCTAGTGAAATTCAACCAACCAAATATCATGAATGAGAAATTTAAACTAGAAAAATTATTATAAATAAATAGATTATGAATACAAGCCACCCAAATGAGTAAACAATGAAATAAAATAAATAAACTCAAAAAGTTAATTAATTTATGAAATTTTACCTGTCCTTTCGCAGAGAAAGTAGAAAATGAGGTGCCCCTGGAAGCATTCACCCGAGCTGGCAGAATCCATCTTCTGGGTCTGGAAGAGAGAGATGGTATGGCCTGAAATGGAGACTTGAGAGATATCAAACCCTCCATTCGAAACAAGCTCAAATGGTAAATCAAAGTATTCAAAGGAGGGATATGTATCAGAAAGAATCACAAAATGGTCTGCTCCACCTCCACCCTCTTACATATGCCCCAGACTCGCAGAGAATCAGAGATCATCCTCTAAAGCTGTGTTAGGGAAAATCAACTTAATAACGTACTGTCCACTTTCCGACTGCTAAAAAGCATTTCTTTTTCGTAGTCTCTCTCGCGAAGAGAGAAGATTGACTACGCCACGTGTGCAAATAAGTTGCCCACGCTTAATTAATCACAAAATAAAACATATTAAATAAAAAAAAAAATAATAATAATAATAATAACTCGCTGATGCTAAATGATCTTGCTGCGGTAGATTGTGATATTAAAATTTGGAAATGTTGTCGTGAATCGTAGGATTGTTAAATTAAAATTATTTAATTATAATTAGTTTTTAATAAATATAATTAAATAATTTTAATTTAATAAATTTTATAATTATTATATAATTTTATATATTGAAACTATAAAATATCGTAGAACTCACCAATCAAATGATATTTTATTTTATTTTTTTTATGAACAAATGGTTAACTATACAATGGCTACAGAAGAATACATGTTAATTGGCAAGCTAAATGAAGCAGTAAGCACAATAAAAAACCAAGTGATATTTTGTTATAACCATGAAGGAGGAGCTGGATAGCCCAAGCTATGAAGAAAGGTCAGTAGTCGAAGAAGAGGAGAAAGTTCCAGAGGCTGAAGCAGAAGAAGGCTCAATGCCTATTATGAGATCTAAGAGACTTAATACCAAGCTCAAATGGATAAATGATTTTGTCAATTTCTGATAAAATAAGAGTCAAGGAATTAGAGGGAAATTAGGAGAATGATGTGGGTATCTGTTTCATTCATAATGCGTATGGCCACCGTATTTTTAGAGAGTTAGTTGTGAGTCAGTAGTATTTGTAATGATGAACACATTGTTAGAAAGGCATGAATGGAATTTTTGGCTTTGGCCTTGGCTTTTCATTTGGAGAGATTTCTTTCTTCCTCTTAGGCTCCTTCAGAATTCTGAGGAGAAGTTCTATCATCTTTGGTGCTTTCATTCTCCAATGGCCACTTCCAAAAACTCTTCCAAAGCTGATGAACAGCTCGAAACTACCTTAAATTTGATCATGGACAAGTTGAATTTCCTTGATACTTATCTTGCCACGGTCAAATCCAACCAACGCACCTTGCTTAAACATCCACCACTAATCCCTTATCAAATATCTCACCACAGATGAAATTAGACATTCCTCGCTTTGATGGTTTTGACGCTCTTGACTAGATCTTTAAGATATCTTAGTTTTTTTATTTCCATAATACTCATGATGATCAGCGATTAAAAATTGCTACCTTTTATATGGATGGCAATGCTTTGTCTTGGTTCAAATAGATGCATTCCAACAATTAGATACTAACTTGGGCCTATTTCTTTGTGCTTTGGAACTGCACTTTGCTCTGTCCAAATATGATGATCTTATAGGTTCCTTGTTTAAATTGCACCAAACTTCTTCTATTCAGCACTATCAATCCCAGTTCGAGGCTCTGGCCAATCGCACCACTGGCTTACCACCATCGTCTTATCAAAGTTGTTTCATTAGAGGTCCTGGCATTCCAACCTGTCTCCATTTCTCAAGTCATTAGTTTAGCTAAATTGTAGGAAGATAAGTTTCTTGATCTTCACTCTTCTTACATCTCTCGTAAAACTAAGTTTCATTCTTCCAAGCCAACTCATGCTTCTGTAATGAACCCTTCTACCTGAAATAAACCACTGCTCCCTACACGCACTATTTTTCCTTCTACCGAAACCCTCTTCCCATCCGTAAGCTTACCTCGAATGAACTCCAAGCCAGAAGAGACAAGGGTCTCTGTTACAATTGTGGCAAAAATTTTAAACCAGGCTATTGTTATCAACGTAAATTTTTCCTTCTTTTTGCTGACCATGAAGACACGGAAGACCCCTAGACAATGCTTACCCAGCATTTGTTATCTTACGCGACAAAAGGGGGCAATTCCGTTAGCCAAGAACTAGAGCCTCTTGCTAGCTAGATTTCCTTCCATGCTCTAATGGGACATTCGATTCCAAGACCTCTACGAGCCAGGGGCTATGTTCGAGGTTCACTAGTTTAGGTGTTAATTGATGGGAGTGCTACCAATAATTTTGTCCATGATACAATTGCTCGTTACTTGAGCCACCAACGTAGCCAGCCTTATGCATTCCATGTTTTAGTGGGTAGTAGTACCGACCTCTTATGCAATCAGGTTTGCAAGGCAGTCCAAATTCATTTGGGAGCCCATCGCTTTACAATTGATTTGTATGTCATCCCACTCTAAGGTGCTAATGTTATTTTGGGCATACAGTAGTTAAAATCACTAGGATCTGTGTTGACGGACATTGACTTTAAAATTTGTCTGAAACAGTTAAATTAGGGAGTTGTTGAAGGCATCTATAGCAGACAAAAAGGAGGCAACCTTTTATCAATTTAGGAGATTGGTTTCAACAAATGCAGTGGTTGAGTTGTATCAGCTACAATTACTTCCTTCACCTGATACAACTCCTTAAACTGACGCTCTACATCTTGCCATTGAACAACTTCTTGCAAAATTTGCCTAACTATTTCAACCACCTAAAGGCTTACCTCTAGCCCGAAGTACTGATCACAAGATTCTGCTCTTAGAAGGGTCCAATCCGGTTAATGTACACCCCTACAGGTATCTACTTTTTCAAAAATATGAGATTGAAAAGTTGATTCAAGAAATGCTTGATTCTGGGATTATTAGACATAGTACCAGCATTTTTTATTCTCCAATTCTTCTAGTTAAAAAAAAAGATGGGTCTTGGCATTTTTATGTTGATTATAGAGCCTTAAATGCTATAACCTATAAGGATAGATTTCCTAACCCAGATGATGTTTATAAGACTGCTTTTCAGATTCATGAAGGCTAATATGAATTCCTAGTCATGCTGTTTGGGTTATATAATGCCCCTTCCACTTTCCAATCTACAATGAACCGAATTTTCAAAGACTATTTATGAAAATTCATCATTATCTTCTTTGATGATATTCTAATCTATAGCAGGAATTTGGAGGATCATGTTATGCATTTAGATTGTGTCTTTGCTTGTTTGCTTAAACATCAGTTTTATTTAAAGAAGTCCAAGTGCTCTTTTGAACAGTATTCTATATACCTTGGTCATATTGTGTCTTTCGCAGGGGTGGGGCCTGACCCTATGAAAATCATAGCCATGGTTTCATGGCCAATACCAACATCCCTCAAACAATTATGTGGTTTCTTAGGATTAACTTGGTTTTACAGGAAATTTGTGAAGAACTATGCAGCCATTGCTGCTCCTCTCACTAACTTATTCAAGAAAGATTGTTTTCATTGGAATGAAGAAGCCACTATAGCCTTTGAAAAGCTTAAGGCTACCATGATTAAATCTCCAGTACTAGTTCTTCCAAATTTTGCTCTAGACTTTGAGCTTGAAATAGATACATCATGTCAAGGAATGAGAGTTGTGTTGATTCAAAATGGACACCCCATCAGTTATTTCAACAAAAAAATTTGTCCTGTATTGGCCTCTTCTTCTACTTATGTCAAGGAATTACATGCCATCATTCAGGTTGTCCATAAATGGAGAACTTATTTATTAGGATGTAAATTCACTATTTATACTTATCAAAGAAGCTTGAAGGAACTAATGACTTAAGTCATTCAAACACCAGAGCAACAGTACTATCTTTCTAAACTTTTAGGGTATTCTTATGACATTGTTTACAAACTTGGTGCTCAAAACAAAGTGGTTGATGGTCTTTCACAACAACATGAACATCATTCTCAACTCCTAGTAATTACGATCCCACACCATGAATTTTTAACCAAGTTGCAACAAGAATAGCACTCAAATTATGAATTTTAGCGACTTTCCCATCAGGTGGAGGTAGGATCAGTAGACAATCATAAATTATAGATTATCGGGGGATTTTTGTTCCATGAGGACAAATTATTTATCCATGCCACTTTGGCTTTGAAAGCTGTGCTATTGGAGGAATTTCATGCCACACCAATAGGGGGTCATGCTGGTATTGCTAAGACTTATGGCAAGCTTAAAGGAAAAAAAAATTTTTGGTGAATATGAAAGAGGAAGTCATGGATTATGTCAAAGGTTGTCAGGTTTGCTAGAAGGTTAAAGATTCTTATCAAAAACCCTATGGCCTTCTCCAACCTATCCCAATACCAACGGGTCTATAGGAAGATATCAATATGGATTTCATTATGGGATTACCGACATTCCAAAATTCTATAGTAATTATAGTGGTAGTAGACTGATTTTCAAAGGGAGTTCATTTTGCCATGCTTCCACAAAATTTTACAACTTCCAAGGTAGCTGAAGTTTTTGCTCAAATAGTGTGTAAGTTGCATGGGATGCCTAGGAGCATTATTTCTGACAGGGACTTTGTATTCTTAAGTAAATTTTGGCAAGAGCTATTTCATTTAAATGGTACAAGGCTACACATGTCTACTGCATACCATCCTTAAAGTCATGGGCAAATTAAGGTTATTAACAAGGTGCTACAACAGTATTTACGTGCCTTTGTTCATACAAAACCAAGGCAATGGGGAAAATACTTACACTAGGCAGAATTCCATTATAATACTTCAGTTCATAGTTCTACTGGAATAACCCCTTTTGAAGTTATGTGTGGGAAACCCCTTCCTTCAATGTCCTAATATGTTAAAGATAGCAGCAAGGTAGAGGCAATGAACTAAGAATTGACTTAAAAAGTTACATAGTAAGTTGTTGAAGGCTCAAAGAGTAATGAAAGAATATGCAGATAACAAAAGAAGACCTTATAATTTCAAAGTGGGAGATTAGGTCTTAATAAAACTTAGGTCATATAGATAAAAATCACTCACAGGGCCTCAGGTGCACAAGTTAGCTTAAAAGTACTATAGCCCTTTTCGGATTACTCAATGCATAAATGAGGTTGCTTTTAAGGTGGAATTACGTAGCACTTTGAAGATACACCCTGTCTTCCATGTCTCCAAATTAAAACCATATCATGCTGCTAATCAAGCACCAATCCCTTCTTTACCTCTGTTTTCCAAAGACAATTAACTTTTGGTGGAACCTGCTGCAATGTTGGATATTCATAATAGTGATGATGCATCTAAGACCCACATTTTGATCCAATAGAAAGGTCTATTTCCTGAAGATGTGACTTGGGAAAGTCTATAACAATTGAAGTTGGAATTTCCTAATTTTGACCTTAAGGACAAGGTCATTATGCAAGAAAGGAGGGATGTTATGACCCTGAAGGAGGAGCTGGATAGCCCAAGCTATGAAGAAAGGTTAGCAGCCAAAGAAGAGGAGGAAGTTCTAGAGCCTGAAGCAGAAGAAGGCCTAATGCTTATTGTAAGATCTAAGAGACTTAAGACCAAGCCCAAATGGATGATGATTTTGTCAATTTCTGATAAAATAAGAGCCAGGGAATTAGAAGGAAATTAGGAGAATGATGTAAGTGTTTATTTCATTCATAGTGCGTATAGCCACCATATTTTTAGGGAGTTAGTTATGAGTCAGCAGTATTTGTAATGATGAACGCATTGTTAGAAAGGCATCAATGGAATTTTTGGCTTTAGCCTTGGCTCTTCATTTGGAGAGATTTCTTTCTTCCTTTTAGGCTCCTTCAGAATTCTGAGGAGAAGTTATATCATATGTTCTTTTATGAATGAATGGCTAGCTATTTACCAAATTTTAGATACAATGGCTATTTACCCACTTAAAAAACACACACACACGCACTAGCTGTTTACCCACCTAAAAAAAAAAAAACACACACACACACACACACAGACATAAAATAGCTAAAATGGATTACATACTTGTTAAGAGCCGAAGCTAAATGAATAAATTTTGGACCGTTGAAATATATTTTATTAAAATTTTTTGATAAAAATAATTTTGAATTTTTAGAGAGTTATATATAAATTTTTACTAAAAAGATAAAGAAAATTTTTACAATTTTGAATGGTTAAAGCCACCGAACATATAACCATGCTTCATCTTTCCTCTTCTTTAATTGTAATTATAAAAGTGATTAAATTATTCTATATATATATATATATATAAAAGAATCAAAAATTAAATTTTAAATATAGTAGAAGGTATAAAATCTTTAAGGATCACTTGATTCAAAGTTTTCTTGCTATGCCTCATTTCATTGTATTTATTACTAAATAATTGCTTTTTATATATATTATTTTATCCGATTCTTCTATATACTCACCCATCAAATAAGAGAATGTTTTCAATTTTATTATGGAGTTCAAATTTTAGCGTCATTGACTATAATTTTTTCCAATAAACTATTTTGACGAGAATTTGAAAATTAATATTAATTTAAAAAATTCAATATTATGATAAAAATTAGAAATAGTTTCATCAAATATCTATTGGATTGATTTTTCTTTCTTTGTTTTATCTTTTGCAGGGAAGTATTCATTTATTACTAAGTTTTTCTGTTAAATTCACTGAATTCATTTTTTATGTATGTATGTATGTATATAATTTACCAAAATAAAATAGATTTGCTGGATTTTGTGAAAACAAAGATGACAGCACGGATAATAAATATTTTCCAAAAGAAGATATGGACTTACTCAATTTACTTTAAATAATATTTATTCGATTAGAATGGATAAAAGAAATCTTAGATTACTATATGAAATTATATTTTCCTAAATAGCCCAAAATCATATTACTTCCTAAGATGGAAGAGAAGGGTCAAATCAGGAGAAAGGGGTAAAATGAGCCTCTTCTTTAAATGAGGAAGAGTGATAATAATAATAATAATAATAATAATAATAATAATAATAATAATAATAATAATAATAATAATTTATTTTTATTTTTTTACCTATTGATATTCCATGTTTTACATTTGTATTAATGTCTTCTTATGTAATAATATATAAAATTTAAAGTTAATATAAAGTAAGTGTAAATTAATTTTATATTATTACTCATTCATATATTATTATATTGATAAAAAATTATTAAAATTTATTCATTATCATTAAAAATTATTAGATAATGTTATTTTTTGTAATTTTTATTTATTAATTTTTCTACTTCGTAGTTAATTATTTATTATTATACCAAACAAAGTCATATCGCGGGTGGAGAATAAGAAAAATTGCACAGAAAGGTTAATTAACTTAATAATTTTATTTTGTTGGAAGGACAATCTAATAATTTATTTTTACAAATAATTGTATATAACATTTGTTATGAATAATAATAATAATTAATTGTGTATGTTCATAGGTTAAGAATTATATTTCTATTATAGTCAATTATTGTGTTTCAATTTTCTTTATGAATCACTATTGTGAAATAGTAATATTTGACTTATTTGTCCTATAAATATAGGTTATATGAATTATATTGTATATAATTAAATAAAATATACTCCTCTTATAATTCTCCTTTATCTCTTTTATATTTTTTTTGGTTATTTCTTTAATGTTAGAACATTTTTATAACACATTATCAGCACGACTTTCTTCCGGATTGAGTTTTTGAATTCATAAAAGAAACATTATTATTCGATCTACTTAGATTTACAAAGTTTGTGAGTATAACTTCTCTCTTTATCAAATTTAAATATGATTAAGTAATTATCTATATTATGTTATATAAATTATTTATTCACTAATCCTTTTTATTTTTCTTTATGCATATTAAGTTTGATGCATAGAATAAGAAAAACTTACATGTAATCACTTTTATTACTTTTGACCATTATTATTTGCATATAAAATTGTAGCATTCCATATAAAATTATTTTTTTATCCATGAGTTGTTGCTTTACATCATGATGAATGATTTTTGCAACTTTATTTTGTAATATTAATTTTATTACTTTCTTATTTAGTTTTACTAATTCAAGCATTTAATTATTTGATAGAAAAGTAAGCTTATCAATTTGACACTATTTATGAATTTCATATGTTTGCTATTGTATACTATTTACTTTTGATTTAGTTTTGTTTTAAAATAATATTTACACTTATGATTTAATGATTTATGTATGTATAAATTATTTTATTTTAATTGATATGTCTTTGTAATACTCCAATAGAGTAAAAAAAATTTAAGAAGAAATTTTGAATAGAAACTACCCTAATAGAAACTCGATAATGTTATTAGGTAACATTTAGGTAAACCATAAAAATAGTTTAAAGATTTATTCACCTAGAATTTTTAAAAGAATTATATTAAGTATTAATATGGGTCAAAATATCAAAAAAAAGCCTAATATTGAGTTTGAAAAAATTATATAGAGGCTTAATATGAAATTAAGGGTTTAGGTAGCTCAAAATCGGCTTAAATAGTTTGAAAATCTAGAAATTAGACCTAAAATTAAAATAAATTATTTTGACTTACTTGAATTGACTTAACCCAAATTTTCTAGGTCCAAATATGATTTTTGGAACTAGAAAATTCAAGCCCAAATAGGGCCCAATCTAATGAAAGAAGCTTATGATATTATAGTGAAAAGGTGAAAAATTCAGGGCATTTGTAAGTAAACATTTCTAAGCATCTTGTTTGGTTGAATTTTAGTTAATTTGAGAAGAAAATCTTCTAATTTTAAGCTAGAAAAACCATGGCCCATGTACTAAAATTATTAGTAAAATTTTATAAAAAAATAAAAAAAGAAAGCTTTGATGGAAGCCTTAAAAATTAGGATTTGATTTAAAGTTTGTTAGGTCTTTTTTCTTATAGACTTTTTTGCTCATTTCCTAGCGAAATCGTGAGCTCTCCAAAGACATTTCATTAGGATTTTCAATTTTCTAGCTTTTCCAAGAGGTTTTATGAAATTTTAGCAAGGTAACCTAAGTTCTTTTCTATCTCTTTCAAGTTTTGATGTCAATTTTATCTCCAAAACTTCTAAAATTTTGGATTATTGTAATGAGATTGTTCTTTTGCTATTTTAAGAATTTTTTGAAAACTAAAAAGTTAAGAAGTTAAGATAAGTGACAATTGTCCTTTATTTTATTGAGTTCTTCCATGAAAGATGAAAATATTTGATGATATTTGCTATTATAAATGCAAACTGAATTATGATGCTAAAAGGTTTGAGTTTGAAATTGTATAAATATTAATATGAGGATCTAGTGGCGGTATTTTAGTGTTAAGATGAGTATGAGATAATTTCTTAAAATTTTCTTTAAGATTTTATTAAGAAAGTTTAATAATATGATTCTATTTCTCTTTAGAATTAAGGGTTAGAAATTGTTTAAATTTTAATTTTTAGTATAATTATAATGTTAGGATAAGTGTTGAAAAAATTAGGAATTTTTGAAAAATTTTAGAGTTATGTGAAATGTATTTGAATGGACTTTGGTTACAATAACTTAAAATAGAATTCTAGATTTTGTATGCTATTATTTAGTGGTGTTTATGTCATAATTTGATTAATAAAAATTAAAGTGATCAATGTTCTTTTATTATTAGTATGTTAATAATCTTAAATAGAAATTTGGTAACAACTAAATTTAATTTAAATCCAAAAAGGCCCTTTTTCCATAGCGACTCTAAAATTGCTCATATTAGGCAATTTTAAGTTTTTGGTTCTGTATAAAGAGTAGTCACATGAAATTTTTGTGAAATAATTGATATTTTCATCAATTAACATGTTAAAGGTGTTATATCAAAATTTGGTAACAATTAGAAGTAGTTCAGATATTGAAAAGGGGCTTTTATTATGATTGCTCTTATGCTATCCTGTTTGAATCTTATCACTTTGTTATTGAGTGAACAATTCCCAAGGATGATTAAATGGTGATAAAATTATTCTTTAGAAGCATTAGATAAAATTTGGGTAAAAATTTTGAATGGATTTACCACCTAAACACCAAACATGGAAACACTTCATGTTACATAGCAAGTTCAATGCTTGATTATTCTTGTTGAGTTAAGAAATAATTAATGATACTTGGACTATAATTAATAGCTATACAAAAGAGTTAAGTTTTATCATTGTATTGAATAAAAAGGATATATGTATCAACTTTAATATAATGTCATGTGATGATGAATTATGAATGTAAATAAGAATGACTAGATTTTATAGCATAATTAATATTTTGACCATGCCCTATGAATTTAAAATGAGTAATTAATGCTATGCCTAGCATCATAGTATTACTTAACATGAATTTAATTTATAAGGGAAGTTATTCATCCTTTGTAAAGAAGGAAATGAGTAATAAGGGTTGGAAGGATAAAGTTGATGGCATAATGCTTAAGGTTGTGAGAGAAAAGGTTGGATCAATGATATAAGGCGAAACCTATACACCAATTATTGTCATTTTTTAGAGTAGTCTTTGTAAAAATTTTATAAGAAAGTTATAATAAATTCAATAGAGTTAAATTAAATTGTTTTTTATTTTATGCTATTATATCCATATGTCTTTGATTTATTATGGTAAAAGCTCCCTAGAAAAGGAGAAAATTAGCCAACACTGAGTATTTTAATACTCATTCTCTTTGTTGTTGATATTTTATTTATAGATTTTGAACATAAGTCACCAAAACTTGATTGATATCTATACAAGAACCATTTTATCTCCTAAAAGAACTTTCTAGGTTATATTCTCTTATAGATTCTAAATGATAGTAATGGAGCCTCTTATTGATTATACTATAGAACTCAAAAAGCTAAATCCTGACTTAAATTTTTTATCATTAATCCTATTTTATCCAACCATTCATAGAAGGATATATTTAGTAGTTTTAGTTTTGTCAATATGTTAGATCCTCTGTCTTCCTCATCCATCAAATCTGATCTTAAGAAAGACCCTGAATGGGAATATGATATATCAAATTAGGAGTTTTTCTACTTACAACATTGTATGTAAATTTTTGTTTTTGTAAAACTTTAGTACTCTTGTATAAATTTGTAAAAATTTAGTACTTTTGTATAAAATTTTTTATGTATATAAATTATATTTTAAATTTTCAATTGCATGTGTAGCTAATTCTACTTTCTATAAATACATATTTTTATCTTTAGTAAAGTTAAATAGCAAAGAGTTAGAAATATTTTAAAGACTTATAAGGATAGATGGTTAGTAAACTAATACTAGTCAGGTATCTTTACACCAATCATGGTATATGAGAGTCAGGGCGTGATAGCCTTTTAATTTAATAAATGTTCATATTATAGCTATTAATGATCAATATTATAGGGAGAATTATTTATTATGGATATTAAATGCTTAGATCCTTTTAAATGTAATGAATCCTAAAAATGTGATTTAATAAAGAAATAAAATGTTAATGTAAAGTTGTGTGAAAATAACAAAGAAGTTTTATATTGCAAGTTTATTATTCATGTTTATCAAGGATGCTAAAATTGCCCAGATTCATCAAGTCTTACTCGACCTAACAAGTATTAAAGCTAATGGATCTAATCTAATTGAATTTATCTTATATTAGTTCGGGTTCAAGTCTAACCTTATTTAATCCAATCTATTTTCGAGCCAAATAGAGACTTAAATTAAGTTTTTCTCCTTCTTTTTCTTGATTATTTGCACAGGCAAAGCTTATAGAATTTTTTAAGATCTCATTCTCAAATCTAGTTCAGAGTATTAATTTCTTCTACTTTACCATCCCTTCTTAAAATATTTATTCCTTTCTCATGTTGAATCTTCACATTTTAGGATGTTTAATTCTTAAACTAATGAAATCTTCATTGATTCAAGTCAAACTGAAGCTTTATCAATTCACTTCTCATCTTCTCACCAAATTTAGGTAAACTTGCACATTATTCAAGGCTATTTTATAATCCCAATGCTCTCAAGAAGCTGAAGAGATCAAGATTACTATAAGCCCTAAATCATTACCATCTCTAAGACTCTTACCCAATAACAGCATTAGCTATTCTAGGTATTCCATTAATTTACTTCATTTTTCCATTATTATTTCTTTGTTCTTTGGATATTATGTCGAAAAATTGTTGAACAATGAAGGTGTTAAATTGTTACTTTTATGTTGTTGATATTAATTTGGTAAGAAAATTTTAATTTTTGATGGCAAAATCCAATATTAGTTCTTGGCATTTGGCCTTTCTTACTCCTTCAATCAACCAACTTGTGTGTCAGGCTTTCCTTAGCATTTTCAACAACTATTTTATGCAATTGCTTTTTTGTTTATTCTATTTGTTTTTTGAGAAAATAAAAATTCTTAGTTCAAGATTTAACACTTAAAACTTTAGTTGACGAACCCCAACTTTAAACCAATGCATTAGTGAGTCATAATTATTGCACTTTGACTTTCTATTTGATTCTTATGAGAAATAAGACAACAATCAACAACACTTAAATGCATTAGATTCTTCTCTAGCCATTATTTTTTTAATTAATCAATTAGAGAACATGTTTAGTGCAAATTCATGCTTAAATGTATTCTTAATTTGCTCTATGCTTGTCTTATATCTTTGTTCTAGTCTTATATCTTTATTGGTTTTAATGTATAGAACTTTACAATAGATAGCTTTTCCTTTTCTATGCAATTAGTAGAAAGTGATATTTAAAAGGATTGAAGGAAAAAAATCTAAAAATATGATTCTATTATTTCCAAAACATGATTACAATTTTGAACTATAAATTTTATTAAGTTTTAGTAATTTTTAACCTTATACTTTTAACAATTTTCCCTTATAATGTCAAAATAGGCAATTTAATCTTAATTATGGTGATGGATTATGTCATGCTATGCTTATAGTCATGCCATTGTAAGGAGACATTTTTGTTTAAAAAAAGATTCAAAAGATAGAGATAGTTTTAAATATGAGATATGTCACCTTGTGGGTCCCACACAAATGAGACTACTTATATCTTTATGTGTGTGAGAGAGAGTATGTTTATCACTTTACTTTTTTTCATATGGTTGTGGTCTTATGGTTCTAGTGCTTAGAATGCAATAAGTGTTTCTTATCTAATAGTAGTTCAGTAGTACTATTGTATGCTATATACCAATTCAGGAATAATCCCTACATCCACATGCTAACCTCATTACATTATGGGTAGTTGTATGTTTTTCGTTATATTTGTTGTCATGTCACTAATATATGTGCAACATTTGGTTGTGAAAGTAACATTCTTCTAAAATTTAGTGCTATAAAGCTGTTACACTCTATAACTTGGATTTTGTTCATTGAATCACCTTGAAAATTTAAAAGGCATGGAAGCTTTGGAATAAAGACAAGGCCTTAGAGTTGATGGATCCATTTCTTAAGAATTAATATATAACTCTTAAGGCCTTATGGTATATTCAAGTTGGTCTTTTATGTGTTTAACAATACCTAGAAAAGGCTAATAATGTTTTCAATGCATTTAATTATAGACAGTGAGAGTATGATGCTACCACAACCTAGAAGATTAGGATTTTACTCAAAGAGATCTTTCTCAAGGATAAATTCATCTTTAGTTAGAATAGTGGATTCCATTTCAAACAACATAATTATTACCTTAATAAAGGATTGCTAATATCTTACCTCTAGTAGGATTAGCACTTAGCTATGTAGTTAAAAAAATTAGTTTTAAAATTCAAAGTTAAGTAGCAAGTATTATAAACCATGCTTATTTGTTAGTTTACTTACTTGTTTAAGGTCACCACTATATATCTTTTCATCATTTAGTACATCAATAAGATGGGTGGCAAGATATTTGTTAAACTTATTTGTTTTGATTGGAGAAAATTAAGTTGAATTGCTATGTGATTCTAAATTGACTTTTTTTTAAATACATTTAAATAAAATCTGTTGTCTTTATTTGCTTTGCTATTGGTTTTGCAGATACACACCACCAGTCACTCCTCACCAATATTAGCATACAGTTAAGCTATTATTGAAATTTGTTTCAATAAACTTGTTTTTAGGTCCATTTAAATAGGCAAAACATATTAAATTATAGTGTTCTCTTTTCAAAAAACAAAGTTTGAGTCCCTTCAGATCCATTTCAAGTTTAGTCCAAGTTTAAACACATTAAGTCCTTTGGATTCAAGCCTATTTTAGTTTTATGCATGGGTTTAATTTGAGTCAACCTAAACCTAATCCATTATCTCCTTTAATCATAATTGCATTTAGTAGGCTTATTATACCAATGGTAACTTCATAAAATTTGCATGCCTATTTTATTTTATACCTCTATATTATTAAGATGCAACTTCATTGTAATAGATTTATGGTTAAATCATTTTTGTTCTCCTTATCTATTTTTATCTTTAATTAGATACTTTACCACTATTATAATTAGTAAGAGGTCAATATGTTTAGATATAAAGTGATATTTCAATAATCTTATACAAATTTGAGTTCTTTATTTTTTCTTATAATGTCTACTTAGAATTCAAGTTGAACTTAGCAAATCTTTTATATTAATCTATGTTTTAAATTTCTTTTCAGAAAACTTACATTATAGATAGACCCAAAATGTTGAAGAAAAAAATCTATAAATTTACAAGTGAGAACTATACTTATTATTGATTTTTGATTTAGTTTGGACAATTTTATTTTATTAAATAATTTGCCCTTTGCCTTTTTTTTTTTTATGTGTTTGGTAACTTGCTATTTACTTTGAGTGTGTCAAAGTCATCATGTATAAAAAAGCTTGAGATTCTTCCTTTTATTATTGAATTTCAAAGACTAAGCATAGATACAATGATTCATATTAAATAAAATTTGTGGTGACAATGACGAAGCGAGTAAATGAAGTAAAATTTTATTTAATATTATTTTTCTTTTCTTTATTAATTACATGATCTATTTTTTTCTTTTATTATGATGTAAATACTTTGCCATTTATTTTTTTGATTGAATAAAATAGCTAGTTTTTGATAAAAAAATAATAATAAAATTCATTTTGCTAGTTTTATTATATTCTACGAAGTGAATGCATTATTAATAAAAGGAAGTTTAAAAGAGGACAAGGTCACAATTACAATTGCATATGTGGAAAAATGCTACATTAATTTATGGAATTATAGTGATTATGAGAATTATACAAATAATTACAAGATTAGTTTTCTCTATTAGAAGTTAGTAAATATAATAAGAGAGACCTATGATATCAAATTTTATGAAAAATTTTGAAAGTATATGCTACTAAAGTCATACAAAATGTCTTAGTTACATACTTGTTACATGTTTGAACATCTTATAGAAATTCACTATGCCATCCTTTAAAAAAAAATAAGGCCAATTTTGTTGATGAAAATAATGCTCTCAACCATAATTTATATGATATAACACATTTCAATGTGTTAAATTTCTTTGTACATCCCAAAGAAAGAATTGATGATTTGATTAATAATGACAATAGCCAATTTCTTCTATTTATTGAATTAATATTAAATATTTGTCCCTCATAAGTAGTGCAATAATGCAAACTATTCTTAACAATGAAAAATATTTTTCTAATTAAATATTAGTGAAAATTGTACCAATATTATATCTAATATTAGATAATACAAAGTTGATATGTATTTTTGTCAATTAAGTCTCGAAAAGAAATTTTCTAATTTTTAGAGACATACAATGAAATAGATACTTTATTGAGATAATAAGATATTGAATATCTTTATATTATAGTAATAGTTTCAAGTGAGAAAAATATATTTTTCTTTATATATATATATATATATATATATATATATATATATATATATATATATATATATATATATAACTAATTAAAATAATGGTAAACTAAAAGTTCATTACCTTAAATATTTTTATTATTTAGCATGATTAGATGGGTCATTCTAGATTAATAATGATGCAAAAAATAATTAAAAATTTATAAAGTTATTCATTAAAGAATTAGAAGATTCTTTAATAAAATTTCATGTGCTACTTATTCTTAAGGTAATTATAAGGCCATTACCAGCTAAGGTTAGAATTGAATTCCTAATATTCTTAGAATGAATATGAGGTGACATATGTTATATATTTATCCATTATATGAATATGTGGACTATATAGATATTTTATTATTTTAGTTAATTCTTTAATAAAATAGTCACATATGTATCTATCATCAATTCGTAACCTAGCATTTATGAGATTACTTGCTTATATAATTTGACTTTAAGCATAATTTCTTAATTACACAATTAAGAAAATATTTCTTGATAGTATTTTAAATTTTAATTCAAAATTTTCATTAATTATTATATATCAATTAGAATAATTATTGAATATCTTGAAGTATATTTATATATAAAATAATTCAATTATAATATCTTTAATTTCTCAAATTATTAGCTATATCTCTATTTAAGAGAACAAGATTCTCTACATTATCTTAACAGATATACAACATTACATGTTGCAAAACTTATACATATGGAGCTAAGAAGTTATAATTCCCTTTTATAATTAGCTTTGGTTAGAAGTTAAAATATTTTATATAAAAATTTTTTGATTATGCAATATATTTCTATTCCACTACAATGCACATAAATGATTTTAAATAGTGAAATAAAATATAAATTCATATTTAAAGTTATATTCCTAAAATTAAAGGGAGAAAATATATAGCTGTAGAAATGATATGACATTTGATAATTTTAAACCTCGTATAAAATGATTTGAATTAGACATTCATAAGATAATTAGTTTATAAAATATAACAAAATTGCTAAATATATTACTAACTATAAAAGACTATATAAATATTATATGTTAATTGCAGATACTCTTATTCAGATCATTGCTTAAGTAGGCAATCCATTTATCAATAATAATTGAGTTTAATACTCGCTTAATGCATGATAGACTTATTAGTTTTAAATAAAAATATCCTCAAAATAAGAAAATAGTAAATAAATAGTCATATTGAGAAATTAAATACTTTTGAAAAATATTTGAGACATATTTAATAACAAACTTTTGGAAAAAGTTTAGATACTTGAAATTTATGAAAATAAATAGATCTCAATTAATTTTGTCTCCAATTGGAAAGATTGAACTAAAAGGAAATAGTTGTTAATAATGTTTACTTTTATATGTAATATAATGCTCAAAATTAAGAAAAAATAATGGTTAGTAATAATCTTTTATAGAATAATGATATAAGATTATTGGCCAAAAAGAAAAAGAAAAGACACAATTCATATTAAAATGTAAACTTTAAATTTACTTGTAAAGTGAAGAAACACCTAGAATATATTAAGCAACGAAACATTCCAAAAGTGTGATATTAAATATATAGTTATACTAAGATAATAAGAAAATTGAAATTGCAACAAGAAAGTATGGTTTATCCACAAGAGTTTTTAATTGTTAGTGAATATGAGAATATTTATTTTTATGTGGTTGATTTAAATTTTGGCAATGTATTAGAACTTAAAATGCATTAAATTAATTTAATATATCCTATTTCATGCATGACAATTAACAGTTATATTTTATGAAAATTCTTGAAAGATTTCATATCCTTAAAGCAAGAAATTTGAATTTTTGAAAAATATATTCAATTAAATTACAAGAATCTTTATATGAATTAAAACAATTTAAATGAATGTGTTGCAATTATCTTAATGAATATTTGTTAAAAGCAATATATAAAAATCTCTTGTATTTTTATCAAGAAATCTAAATATGATTTTAATATAAATATTACATATGTTGATAATTTAAATATTATGGAAACTCATGAAAAGCTTCAAAAAGTAGTAAAGTATTTGAAAATGAAAGTTTGAGATAAAAAGTTTCAAAAATTAAGTTTTCCTTTGGCTTGTAAATCAATCATTTAACTAATGAAACATTTGTTTATCAATTAAAATGGAAAGATTCCAAATATTTTTACATAGGTAAATCATATCCATTAAGTGTCCTAATGATTGTTTAATCACTTATTACTAATAAAGATCTACTTTGAATTTTAAAGAGTAATGAAAAATTTCTTAATCTTAAGGTACTAAATTTGAATGCAATTAATGTGTTAATCTATTTTGTTACTTATAAATATCTTGATACAACTTTTTAGTAAGATATAGTTCTTTTTCAACCAAAAGATATTATAATAAAATTAAACATACACTTTGATATTTTTGTAGAATAATGATATAGGATTATATAAATTTTGAGTCATAACTATTTAGTTATACAAGTGCATAATGTTTGATCTACATAAAGTTTGATCTCATATTACCACATCTATATCATATTTCTTGTTAAAATAAATTATAGTTACAATTTCTTCAACATATAACATGTATATAACAAGTGAAAAATTAATTCCTTTGGACTTTAAAAATGAAATTTCAATAAAAAGTAATGCTATATGTAAGAGCTTAATGGAATTGCTGATAAAAATATTAATTCAAAGATTTTTAATGATATTTTTAACAGAGAGAGAGAGAGAGAGAGTTAAATGTAGGTCTTTTTCCTAATGGAGGTTTTAATGAGGCATATTTTTTACAAGATGGATATCTAAATGGAATGTTATGAATAATGAAAATTAAATATCAATTTTTATAGGTCAAATGTTATATTCCTTTTATGACCAATTGTTAGATTTTAATTTATCTTATAAGTCATTATTATGAAATTATAATGTTTGGCTTATTTATCCAATAAAGATAGGTTGTATGAATCATTTTATATACAACTGAATAAAATATATTTCTCCTTTTATAGTTCTCCTTTATCTCTTTTATATTTTTTTTTGTTATTTCTTTAGGATTGAGTATTTTTATAACAAAATTAGAAATTTTCCAAAATTTAGCGTACCAACTATAGAATCATAGCGAGTTGCCACCCTTGGTCAAAAGTCCTCATGATATGTTGTTGTTAGAATTCACAAATGTTTGCAATTTTCTAAGCTTTATTAAAATTCCAATTCATATAAAAGCAAGTTAATGCTAAAAATAGATAAATAAAAAGGATTGTTCGAAGAAAATACCATATATATTATTAGAAAAAGTATATTATTGGAGAAAATGTAAAATACGTTCTTCAACTTTAGAATGATTGTATTTTACCTTATTAATTTTAAAAACTTACAAATTAGACTTTTAATTATATAAATTTTATAATTAATACCTATGGGCCTTGTTTAGCAATCAATTGATTATATTGGCTATTAGCTAATAGTTGATTATATTAACTATTTTGATCAGCTAATTATTTTAGTTATTTGAATAAAATATTTAGTAAAATCAGCTGTTTATAATTGACTATTTGTATGTAAAATTATATAAAAGGATATAAGTACATTTTATAAGTTATTTAAGTATTCTTTATTTTAATATTTTAAATTTTATATTTAATAAATTTATTTTTTTATGAATAATATATCATTTTAATTTATTATATATTAAATATTTTTAAAATTAAATTAATATAATTTTTATAATTATTAAATTCCATAATTTAAAATAATATAATAAATAAATTCTAAAATTACAAAAGCCATGCCTTTGAATTGACTGGTACTGTAGACAGAAAAATGAAGTAAGCCACCAGATGGAAAAACAAAGTAAGCAACCATTAGTTTTCTAAAAGGATGAATAGTCAATCAGCCAATTTTAGTCAAACCAATCAAAAGCTGGACAAAAAGCTATTTTTCAAACATCTTCATAATCTACTTAATTATCTATTTTATTAAATTATATAATTTTTAAGAAATTTTTAAACAAGTACTATAATATTAATTATAAAAAATAATGTAATAAAATAATATATACTAATAAAGTTTAAATTCTGTCCATTATCGGTGAATAAAAAGATAATATCTTATTAAAAAATTAACATAATAAAGAATTTTTATTGATAGTAAAAGAGTTTTAATAATTTTTTAATAATATAATAATATATGAATGAGTAATAATATAAAATTAGTTTACATTGACAGTTAATCAAATTTAAATCCATACTAATATTGTGACTCTTGTAGTAAAAAATTAATGAAAAAATTATATAATTTAACAAAATAGTTAAATAAATAAATGATAAATGTTAATTATATATTTTTTATATATTAAAAGTTTGAATTATAAATTTTTAAAATTAGTTAAGGTAAGTTGAAGAATATATTTTGCATTTTTCTTCTATTATATATAGTTAATAGTAAGTGATGATTTAGATAGAAAAAAATAAGTGATATAAAATCTATTTTTCAAAACTTATAGAAAATGAAAATTCCAATCGCTTTTCCACAATTGCTTATTTCTTTTAACAAAATGCTTAAATTTAACTAAACAACAATACTTCGTAGCCCAAAAAACTAAACAACAATACTTTATTTTCATATATGATATGATTATTTGTTGTAATAAATATGAGAATTTTTCAAAAGAAAATAGGTCAATTTATAAATTAGATCTTTAAGTAGGAATTTATCAATTGATATTTACTTTATCTTCAATTAATTTCAAGATTTTATATGATAAGTTTTAATGATAATATATGAATGTTAAAATAACATTATAGGTCTTATGTGCTTTTACAAAATTTAATAAACATATTTGCAGAGATTATGATAACCTAAAAAATGGTATATTCCTGCAAATAAGGAGGTAGTGTATAAACTTCATTAAAGCTTATGACACTTAATTGAGATAGAATTGCTTGATAGGAAAATGATTGCTGCAATTTGAAGAAATTGCAATGACAAAGGATTTTCATGATTGGCATCCCATGATTGATCTCATTTGATAATAGGTAAAGCATAAAGATTAATGAAGATGATAGAATTTATATCACAGTGATTGTTAGGTTTAACCTAAGTTCTAATTGTTATCGATTTATAATTGTTTCCTATAGTGAATTAACTTCCTATTCAAGTTAAGATTTTTTTTATTAGAGTAGAATTAAGATTTCTTATTAAGTAAATATTTTTGGGTTATAATATTTGTATTAACTAAGGATTTGAGATATGAAAAAGATTTGGTGTAAGTTATGTGAGAATTCTTATAGAGGTTTGCAAAAGATGTAGGGATAATAGTTAGAAAGTTATGAAATTATGATTGAGAACCTTCACATGCATTATTTTGAACTCTTTGATGATATATTGAATTTTTCTCATATGTAATTTTCCCCTTAGAGTTTGTGATTTTTCACATTAAATTGTTTGAGTGTTTCATTGTGTTATTCTAATTAATTTAATTACTTAATGCTTGTTTGTTTTGGGAAGGGATATTTTTCCAATAACTAGTATCAAAATGGGTTTTGTCTCATAAAAGAGTAGTAATCCAAGAGAAGAAAATTTTGATTCAATTCTATATGCAAGATGAAGATGATAGTGATAGTCATGTGATAATGATGTTTTGTAGATCTTATGATGACTTATGAAAATGGTTACAAGATTTGGTGCTCTTGTAAATGAGGAAGTTATGTATAGGCTCTAATGAAGCTTATGATGTTTGATTAAGGTAAAGCTGCTTGATAGAAAGATAATTGCTACAGTTTGAAGAAATTACAATAATGAAAGACACTCATATTGGTGTCCCATGATTGCACTACTATAGAAATGTCTTATAACATCAATTGTTTAACCCATTCCACATTGATTATTTATTGATCTATATATGAGCGTCATTATATATTCAATATATGCAGCATTGATTTTTAGATTGACATGTTTAGTTCATATATATTATCAAATAATTCAACTAAGGCATCAATTTTTTAGTTTAATCATTAACATTATTATTTATATTAGACATCGATTCATAAATTGCCATTGAAAATAAACTTTTTTCATATCTTATAATCCACATAGTAAGTAGTTTCTATTAAATACCTAACATATAATGTAGGATAGGATAATTATTTTATAAAATAACTAATCTCATTATTTTTTTATTTATCCATCAGAATTCCCCTAAACTTTACTACTCCTATAGTAGTATTCGAACCTAATTATAAGATCTAATAACTTATTATTGTATAAGCTAAAAGACAATAGTAATCAAGCTTTATCTCAATGTTTCTATGGTAAAAAATAATAACCCAAATATAATAAACATTCAATGATAACAATTTCATAGATTTAATTGGGTCTAAATTTATATGTTCTTATTGCAAAAAAATGGAAATAGTATCTTTAAATGCATAGAAGAAAGTTACATTGTTGTTTAATAACACGATCATTGATAAAAATTCTTGTGAATCCTTTATGACAAAAGAAGGCTATAGGCATGTGAAAATTAATATTGTAGGTGGAATATTAATACAATATACTTTTATTGAAAAGAAATTGATTACTTGACCTATATCATTAAACTTTGGTAGTATTATGTGTTATTTACATAATACTCCTATCATTTTGATCCTTTATATAGAAATATCTATTAATTTACTTTTGTAAGTAAGAAATTTGCTAATTTTTCTCCAATTTTTCATTGAGAAACCTACACCACTCAAAACCTTAAATAATGAAATAAAAAACATAAAATCCAAATATATCAACACTACACAATAAATAGACATTTTTCATTAGATTTAGAGAAAAATAAAGCGTTTAAATAGACCTTAATATTAAGAAGAAGATGCTAATAAGAGCAAACAAATAGTTGAACTTGAACTAAAGTAATCTCTCTATAAGGTATTATAAATTTCATAACAAAGTTGTTCTTGCTCTCCAATCTATAATTTGGTGCCAAGATAGGCTTCCTTGAATTTGAACTCCTCCTTTCATTTTTGCAAAATTTGAAGAAACAAAAACGATATTGTTCAAATATTCCACATTAGTTATACACTAAAACTAATGTTGTTTACTTATTTTTTTATCAAATTATTGCTTTTACTACTTAATTTTGAGTAAAACATAATACGTCAAGTATTTATATAAACTCAATGTCATATATTATCAACATTAGATATTAATAAACAATTAGCATGGTCTTTAGGTTTTTTTTAAAAAATTACTTTTGTTATTTCCTGAAAACCAAAAACCAAATTTATTAAATAAATAGTAAGGTAGACACACTTGATGTTATAAAAGAGAACCCCCTTTTACACAATATTAAATCATGTAACAATACTTATAAACAACTTTAATAATATATACAAAATAATATATGCATTTACAAGTAATTGCACTTAGTCTTATAAGCATAAGCATGTATACATTTTCATTTATAATTGAACTTAATAAATTATACATTTAGCAACCTCTTCAAGCTAATAATTCTCTCTCTCTCTCTCTCTCTCACACACACACACACACTCAATACATATGTAACTCATTCCTTTTACAAAACTTCTATATCTTCTTTATTATAGGATGTTATGTTTCTTTGGAAGATTTGCATGTTTACATATAAAACTCAATAAATTTTTAATTTTGATTGACTTCAACAACCATTAAAATATCCATTTTTTAGTGGATATGATTAAACAATTTCAATATAACAATTATTGAAATTATTACATCACTTCAATTTTTAAAATCCTTGGACACTATAAATTTTACTTCATTTTGTTTATAAAATTCATTCTTAGAAGATTCATGGTTGTCATAAAATTTAATTTTGATAATTTTTGTTTATTGATAAATAATTATATATTAAGTAAAAACAGCAAGAAACAAAAATCCTTTTTTGGGAATTAAAATATAATTTATTAAGAATTTTTATAAATTTTTTTTATCTTTTTAGGATTAAATATGAATTTTTTAAAAATATACAAAAATCATAAAAGATGTCTCTAGCAATCTTTGATTAGCCACCTAAAACATAAAGAGGCTTTACCTTTGGTTAGAGGATAATTTAATAAACTTCTTTCTTAAAGTCATTACTTTAATGATGCTATGTTGTGACATCCCAACATACTTTACAACATTTCTCTTTGTAATGTCTTGACTTGGAATCAACTTTAAAGCTCAAAATGCTACATGCATTTTCTCAATTAGTCAACAGTTTCTACTACTAAAAAATGTCTTAGAATAAACATATACAAAACTAAAAGAAAACCAAATTCAAAAGACTAATAATATGAAGGCACTCTCCTAGTCATATTGGTATCAAGATATTTATGCATAAGAAGTTACAAATGTTTGCAATTTTTCAATTTTTTTAAATAATGATAAGAATGATAATCTACTTAACTCATATGCATAATATATTTGAACCTTGGATGCAAGGTGGAGTAAAGCCTTTAGATGACATTTGGTACAAGTAACCATATATTCTTAAAAATATTACTATTCTTAAGAATATAATTCTCAAGAATGTGACATTATCATATTTAGTTCATTTAAGAATATTTTTATAAATGTTATAATATTATGTTTTAATTAATTTATATATTTTAAAAATATTTTTAGAATTCCAAAAAAAGTCCTTATCAAAAATTGAAAGATCAACAACCATGAGTAGTTATAGGAGGATAGTATTGATGGCAGATGGTGATCGGCAACAAGTGGTAGCTAATGATAACTATTGATGGTGTTTATTAGTCATGCGTGGTTATTGACAAATGTCACTAGTAATGGGTAAATGTGAAAATGATCACCTATAATAAATAGTAGTGGATAATAGTCATTAATGATTAGTTATTATTAATAGAGGTCATCAGTAATGAATAGTAACAATGATGTCATCTATAATTGATGGTAGGTGTTGGCAAGCAATGGCCAGTGGTAATTATTAGCAGTGGATGGTAGCCATTAATTATTGGTGGTGATAACAATAGTCATTAACAAGAGGTGATAACTAACAATGGGTGGTAGTAGGTAATAACCAATGACATTGAGTGGTGACTGATAGTAGTGAAATGTGGTTTAATAATGGTAAGATCCTAATGAAAATAGTGGCTAAAAGAGTATATTTATATTACTAAAATATTCTTATATTATAAAAATATAAGATACTTCCCCTCCTCATAAGAATATTTTAGGAGAATATTGTGTTTAAATATTTCTAGAAATATTTTTTTTCTAAAACTTAAACTAAACATAAGAATTCTATAATCTTAAGACTGTGGAAAAAATCTTGTGAACTAAATGCTACCTTAAGCTAATATTGGGTGTCATTTTATTATTAAGATGCTGGTTGTAATTTTTTTATTTTTTTAGGTACATTGATATTACGACCCTTATAATCATAATTAACAAGAAACCTATTGATTGGTTCTATTGACCTTGCCCTTTTTTAGACAAACATTAACATGACAAGAATGCCTTTATTCTTGAAAAAATTGTAAGGCAACATGCTTCAAAAGACAATGTTTCCTTTGTTTTATGAACACTGACTAGGTTATTTACTAGTAAATGTAAACTTATGGCCTGAAGGGGGCAGAGACTTAACTTCCTATATATATAAAACCAAACTCGTCATGACGTAGTCATTTACACATCACGATGACTTTTAAAGGCTTCCAACTATCAAACTCCTATAAGGTTTGTGCCTTGGACATCCAAAGAGATAATTTGCCTTTAAAGTGTAGAAAGTAAACACAGAGTTAAACAACTTAATGAGCATATATCCACTACATGTCTAAGAATGGAAATAGTTGAGAAATTATTTAAGAAAATTACATCGAATGGACATTAAGTAATTTTGTCACCAAACATCATACTTGGCTATCTTAGTTACACATATTTGATAAATTTCTTTGTACCTCTATAATGATTATGTTAAATTTTCAAGAAAGATCATTTATCACATCCATAAAAATTAATATATTCTTTAAATCAATACCTACACGGGGCATACAAACATTTAATGTTTATGATACTACCTTAGCTATTTCATTCATAATATTAACATAAGCTAAGAAATAACTAGAAAAAAATATCAAACAAATAAATAGAGAATAATAAATGCAATTTAACCACTTTATGTCTCCTAGTATTTATCAATCATAATCTCAACTTTATCCTTCCTAGTAATTATTAGTCACAATCCTAACCTTGTCCCTCCTAGTACCTCATCCGATACCAATCAATCATAATAGTACAATTTGGATTTGGTATAATTATTTCATCATTTCATAAATTCAACATCTCCCCCTTGAAAGTTTATGTCAACACACTCATGCCTAGTAGTATTATACATACCATATTTGGATTTGGTATAATTGTTTCATCATTTCATAAATTCAACATTTCCCCCTTGAAAGTTTATGTTAATACACTCATGCCCAGTAGCATTATACATACCATATTATCTTTCCACAATTAATCAATCAACATATACTAAGTACAAAATTAACAACATAATTAATCAATCAATAATTATTTGATTCTTATGAATTTTCTCACAATAGGTCCTATCACTATGCTATGCACTTAGCACATAGCCTTTGAAGAATACTATTAATACATCATAAGGAAAGATAAATCTTAAGCATAGAAAAGATCTTGTCAAGGAATTCATAGTAGTATAGAATATCATATTAATCACTATTTCAGTACTCTAGATATCAGTAAGAAGAATTAAGGATTTTAATCACTATAAAAAATTACATAAGTCCTACAATCTACCCATAATCACCAATACATATATTTTTAATCCAAATTTTTTTTTCTATAATCCATCTACGATTCTTACTTTCATTTTTGCATTTAGGGGACCCTGAGTTTCGTTAGTAGTAGAGTCTAAAGGGGAAGTAGGGATAGTAATTTAAATTTCTTATATTTACTTTATGAACTTTTTATTAATTTTTGAGTATGAAAGAAATTTTGAAAAAATTGATAACACTTAACCAGTAACATGAGTTCATAAAGAGGCACAAATCGTAGTTAGACTATGTGGATAGGCATTTGAGTTATCTTTGTCACTCGTACTCTCATGTGAATCATAAGTTAGGGCTAAAAAATCTAGAATGATTAAGTTATATTGTGATTCTAATATTTAGTTCATATTGTAAGTACAATATATTCTTAAGATCATCTTCATGGAACCTGAAAGTGATTTGATATTGGCCCTTATAAAAGTGTCGTATATTTTTTAATGTCTTTTTTACAATCATTCTTTTCTTGTTTTTCATCCAATCTTTCTTTGTCAAAATCTTCTTTCAAATTTAAAAATAAATCAACTTTAACTTCAATTTTCAAAGAAAAAAAAATCAAAATTTAGAATATAAATAAAAAAAATAGATGATTGGAAAATATCAAATATCTAAAGCAAAGAAATTTGCTTTATCTAAAATCATTCATTTTTCAGTAAGTTTGATTATATAATTAAGACTATTAAAAGGGTTAAATAATGCTATCCTTCTTTGTCTTAGAGATGGAAGAGATAATAATTTAAAAACTTCCTTTTGGAAGTATTAGAAATTAGTCTATTACAAGGGCCAATTTATTTCAATTATTTTTCAAATCTTGATATAATTCTTAAAATAGACTAATTTTCAGAAGCTCTTCTTAAACTTCATGTCAAACTATATAGATACACCATGGAAGATCAACAAATTCCTGTGATAATCATCTATAGAATCCTTTACAAATTAAATAACTCTTCACAATCATTATGCATCAAACCACCCACTAAGAAAGGAGAAATTATCTTCTTTCTTATAGATTGTACCAAGGTTAATCTATCTGTTCTCATAGAATCAAAATAGGATGGTATAGATTGGCTTAAGAGTTAAGGTTTCAAAAGTGTTGTTAAGTCAAAAGAAATGCCAATAAGATATATATAAGGATAGAAACCATGCAAGATGATTTTGCCTTAATCTCCTTTTCAAATTGCAAGAAACCAAAAATTGAAGAAGTTGAGGTATCTTCCAAACAAGTAAATCCTAGAAATATGGTTATATGAGCAAGAAGATCTTTCTTAGTAAGGATCAAGCTCAGGAGAAATTTCAGGCTTGAACTTTCTAGGTGATCAATTTCATCTACTCAATCAAAAATCAATATTGACTTGAGAGGTGTTGAAAATATTTCAAAGGTCCAAAGACCAATATATTGATCAAACCATTTAAATAAAAGATGAGAAGGATGGTGAAATGATAAGAAACAATAGTGATCATAAAGGATCTATTGAATTTATCAATTCACCCACAACCTCACAACTTTGCCCTAACGACCTTAAACTAATATAAATTGTGAAAAATAATTTCATATTGATAAGGATTCTTTAAGAAGAAAATTTTATTCTAAAAAATTTACTCTCAAAGAACCTGATTTTTAAATAAATTCAAAGAGGAATCTAGGATAGATATTCAAAAAAGACATTATAATTTTATAAACTTAATTTGAACAAATATCTCTTTCTTTGAATGGAATGCCTCAAATGCACCAATTGCAAGAAGACATATGAAAGACATATGAAGAAGCAACAAATTTCTTAAAAGTAAACTCGAGTATTGAAATTGAAACTTCACAAGGTTAAAGCCATTTTTATAGGGAATTACCTTAGTGTATGTGTTGCAACAACAAGCATCATGGGTTGTGTAGAAAAAGCAATATAATGTGTTATTAATATAAGTAAATAGGCCATAAAGCAAGGGAAACCTTGAGAAACCCCTCAAGCATTAGGGCCAACTTCATTGCTCCTTAATAGCCCACCTATGAGTCACTTTTTTCCTTTAGTGGGAAAAGAAGCCATTCTAGGGCAAGGCAATAATAGAGCAAGTTATAAGAAGAATGTGGGTGGCAATCATGCAAGAGTTTTTAGCTTGACCCTATAAGAAGTTTAAGCATTCAATGTAGTGGTAACAAGTATTCTTAATATTAACAATCTTTTTGCTAGGCCATTATTTGATCCAAGTACTACCCATTCTTTTATTCTAAAAAGATTTGCCCTTTATTGAAAAACCCTTATAATGTTTTAAAATCACCCTTAATGGTAACGACTCCTATTGATAAGATTATTGTAGCTACTCATGTGGTTAAAGAATGTCTAATGGTTGCTTGTAAATATGTTATGTTGGCAAATTTAATTTTGCTAGACATGGTAAATTATGATATGTTTTTAGGGATGAATTGGTTGTTTGAATACCATGTGTGTATGAATTGTTTTGACAAAATTATGACATTTCCTATAGAGGGATCTCTACCAATTGTATTTCAAAGAGAAAGATTCATTGAAGTCACTAGTTTGATCTCTAACATTAAAGTTCAAAGTCTTATTAGAAACGGTATACTACATATTTAGCCATGGTTAGAGATTTAAACTAACCAACCATGAATATGGATAAGGTTCTAGTTTCCAAAAGAGCTACTCAGATTACCATTAGATCAAAAGATTGAGTACAACATTAACTTACTACCTAACATTGAATACTTCCCTATTAAATAGTGCTAGATGAAGTGAAGGAAATAAAGATGTAATTACAGGAATTGTTGGATAAGGGATTCACTCGACTTAGTTCGTCTTCTTAGGAAACCTTTGTGCTATTTGTGATTCGAAAAAAAAAAGATGGATCTATTCACTGCTACATAGACTAGTACTAATTAAATAAACAACAAAATAAGTATCATTTACCTTAAATTGATGACTTGTTCGACCAGTTACAAGGTGCAAAATACTTTTCCTAAATAGATTTGCAATTTGACACCACCAATATTTAAAGATCTAAAATCAAGTATTAACTTCTATAAATATTATATATAAGCTTGCTTGATTATGTATGGAGGTTTGAGATAATAGGAACTTGATAAAACTTACGTACTTAGTAGCATAATAAAAAATACATTAGTTTAATAAATTCGAACAATTGCAATATGGGAACATGTAAAGTATTTGTTGTAAGGTATAATTATGGTTATGGCTTGAAGCCATTTAATTTAGTTTAATATGATTTATATTATATATAATGTAGAATTTAATTACATTTGTAATGCCATACTAGTTAAGGCATTTGTTTACACCTAAATAAATTATTTGATTATGACTTGATGTTGAAAAAAAAAAGGGAAGATGAAAAAGATTCATGACTTATTTATTGCACTGAATTTTTGTATTTATTTGTGAAGAGATAAAAATGATACTTGAAAGGGTATCTTAGTTTTGGTATTCCATTATGAAGATCTACCATGACAAATGTAAGTATATGTTCTTGATACAATGGTAAAGTTGATAAGCAAGTTTGAATTTCTTTTATACCCTTAACTTTTTTCCTCTTATGTAAAGATATGGGTATTTCCTCTTTTGAAGATGAGACATAAGTTAGATTACTCTAGAACTTTAATAGTAAAGCTAAGTAAATTGTGCATTTACATTATAACTCACAAGAATGACTCCTCAATGAATTTAAGAAAAAAAATTCATTATTTTCTTTTCTTTACTTTTTAAAGGAATTATTTCCCTTAGGTTTACATGTACTCTTTGAATTGGTTAAAGGTAGGACTACCTTAGGAAATTGTAGTATAATGACAAGTGTTAAGATTATTAGATTAGGTGTCCACTTCTCTTGTACAGTAACAAATTAAAGTCACCCATGGATGTAAATTGTAGCATAATAAATTAGCATTACATTCATATCCAAATCAAATAACGACATTTCTTTAAAAAAATAAAATATAATGTTGTATGTAAAGTATTACATTAAACACATGTAAGTAAGGCCAGTGAATTATTACTCATAACAATTCCTTCCACTAGTCATGTATCTTGGATTGGGTTGTGAGAAATAATAAAACATTTAAACTTTTATCTTTCAATTTCCTTTATGCCTAAATTAAGACCCTATCAAATTAAATTTTAAAATTTTCAAAAAGGACAAAGCATTTTAATGAAACAAGGAGGCTTTAAAAATATTTATTTGTTAGGGAAAATTTTTAGTATTACATTAATTCAAAAAACTCAATACTACTCCTACATTAATTTTAAGAAGGGTATTAATTTATTGATTATCAAAATTAAATTAAATTAAATTTTTATTTCCTAAAATACATTAAAATATGTCTTGCAATTAAATTTTATAAGAAAATTAACATACTTATTAAAATGTATATAAAGTTAGCACTAAATTTTTAAGGGTAATATAACAATAGAAAATTTTTCCCTTTATTAATGGTCATTTTTTCTCCATGAACGAACTCTTGGTTTCTTGTAAAACAGGGCGATTAATGCAAGACAAGCTATGCTTAAATCCAATCAAGTTTGCTTGCATAAATATGTAAAAAATATGGTAAAAAGTTACCATGTCCACAAAAAGCCAACGAATACCCATAGGTGGAGCGCATTATTTTTTTTACTATTAAAAATAATTATATCATTAAACACATACACATACATATAAAGATAAAAAATTAAACCTTAAATGTTAAAAAAAATCCCTCTAAGAGATATTAGATTAAATTAAGTTAAAAAAATTTATTTTTTTTTTGTAAATCATAATTGAACAATTAAATTTTTTTATATGATGAATTAGTTAAGTAAAATTAAAAAAAACTACATTAACCAATTGAACAGTAGATTAAATTGAAAAAGCTCCCAAATGCATAAAAAAATTATCAAAAATCATAATTAAAATAATTAACTCACAAAAAATACAAGCTTCAATTTAAAGAGCTCAAACCACTCCACACCCGCAAGCTGCCCGTATTGCCCACAAACTTTTATCTATTTTATATGTTTAGTTTCTTGTTAACAATTTTTGGTTGGCTTCTTTTTTTCAGATGGGTTCCACTCACGGTGAATATGCTCACTGTTGCACTCGTCAGTATGGATCTGCCCTCTTAACAAAATCATTCAAAAATCTAATATTTATGCGCATTTTTACTGAAAATCTATTGATCCGCATGGCTCACTGTGTGATTGGCAACAAAACTTCTTCACCAAAATTCAGTTGTAAGACTACAGAAAAGAGAAAACAGTGGATCGCTACAGGTTGAAATTATGAAAGAAGGAAGAGTTCTGGGAACAAATCTCAAAAATAATGTAAAATAAAAAGAGCCTAAGAGGTTGAATCAGATGCCCTCCAACACTTGCAATTATAAGATAAGGCCTTTAAATGATTGTGACTCATGACTTGCATTTGTACCGTACAATTTCCCAAAACAGTAAAAAGCCCAATTCGTTACATATGTGCTACGACAACTACTCTATAACGGAAGATAGAGGGTATCGAAATCAGAGTTTCGATCACACAATATGTCAAAGTTCTACAGGGGGAAAAATAGATGTTCCGGTCCTCAAGACGAAAGAAAAACAATACTGTGATCCATAGAAGTAGTGGAGATCTCTCTGCCTCATTTTACATTACAATTTGCATTCCTGGGTGACACTAATTTTCCTTATCCTGCCAGATATATAACCAACACTAATTAAGATGTATCTCATCATCCACTTAAGTACAGGTAGATTTCACAATTTACTGAAGGCCCGCAGTTTATAATCACTATAATGCAAGATGACGTCATCTAAGTTCAATGCAGAACAGCATACATCATATTATTATTAAGTCACCATTTACTGTCCAAATTCAATCAATTTAAACATTTAACTGTGAAGATACTAGTATAGACAACACTGAAGGTCTTATCAACAACCAGCATCATGATTGAAAACCCAGATAAAGCAGCAATGCCAATTAACTGACAATACAAATTAGACAACATCTAGAGAAAAACTTTGTTATACTCAATGCACTTTTAAGTTTTGTGACTAAGCCACCAACCAGGAGGAATACGCCACCTTTGATTTTACATCAATAATTATCTCGACTATATTAATGATATTCTTCTCCGGCTTGGTTTGGTGTACACAATTTAAATGGTGCCACGCACAACCAAGTCTTTCTCCCAAAACCTGTTAGCTTTTAGCTAGGAATATTTAAGTACCAAATTTTGCTTCCTTAAGTCTAAATAAAGTCATTAACCAAGTTCCTAAGAACATAGGAAATCAGCACTCAGGCTTCAAGGAGATTAGCTATTCTGTTCGGAATGCTCAATCATAATTTTGCATCAGTAAAGTAGTCGTGGTAGTTAATTGAGCTCCTAGGTAGCAGAATTTCGTTTGGGCTTTTCGGAATCTCAGATATGCATATTTTAATCGGGAATATGCTAGATTTAACCTCTAGGAAGAAATTTCAGCTGAGGAACCAGTGAATTTATTAAGTGCAAACATTAAACTAAAAAACAAATATAAATGTAAGTTAGGGTTCACCTGAATCAAACACAATCCCAACTGGACCGATTGGTGTTTCTTAATTCTTGAAGCAGAAACCAATGATTCATTAAATTGAGCAAATAAGGCTTTATTCCCATACTATTAACTCCCTAAACCAAAATTTTCAATTTCATATAGCCAACTAGTCAATCAACAAACAAGCAAGTCAGGGAGTAAAAGTAGCAAAGAAGCAACATAAATCCCAACTTTCCAATTGGGCATAAAACATCTTAGATTCATATATCAACATAACTTGAAACACACACATAACATCTAAGAAAAAACAGAAGCAGCATACATCTAATCGGAGGATGAACTTTACCTAACCAGATCCAACAATGATATTGTTGATTGGAATGAAGATCAGCTTCACGAAGAAACCCACAAATCCCATCACTACGAAACCAATTGCAGTACGTACAGCAACCTTCGAAAATTCTAGAACAGAACAGATCCACAAAATTTAACGCCCTTAAGATTTACAATAAAAGAACTGAGTAATCAAGAAATGAAAGAAAAGAAAAACACAGGTTTTGGATTGAATTCTCACCTTTCCTATCAGGTTTATGACATCGCTTTACGAGTCTGACGCTGTCCTTAGCGAATTCTCTGAGCGGATCGAAGACCGAGTCGATTGCCTCCATTTTCTCTCTCTTCTTTGCTGAAATCTAGCCCTAAAGAAATCAGCGAAGGATTTGGAAATTGGATATTTTGCTTCAAATTGTTCTCCTTTTTGATTTTATAGACTAGACTGGATAAATCAAATTGCACCAGAAGCCAAAACTAGTTGTTAGTCAGATTGACACGAGCATTTCGCCAATAGCATGATGCCACGGTAGATATGTGGGACCACTTTGAACTCTGTCATAGCTTATGAGGTACAGTTGACTGCATAAAACGGTGAGTTTTTGGATAAAAACTATTTAAACCAATTATTATATCAGATGAAAATTCAACCTTTAGAAGCTTTTTCAAAATATGTAATTTCAAGAAAATTCATATAAAAGGTTTTCGAAAATTACATTAAAAAACATATTTTTACTCTCTATTATTTTTTAATGACGTGTTAATTTTTTTTATTGATGGAATGAAAATTTAATATTTAATTAAATTTAAATCTAAATATAACAGTTGAAACTTTTCATAATTCTGCTTAATATATAACATTACATAACTAACTTTGACTGTTTTAACATTATAACTAATTTTCATAATATTTATAAATTTTATAGTCGTTACAATATTTTTGCATTAGTTTTTTTTTTTTAAAGTTATAGGTGTTGCCAAATTTAGGTAGATGTACTTGTGGCAATCGCTTTTTCAATTTACATTAAACATTTTAAAACCGATCATAGGGACGGTGCTGCGTCAAAGGGCCTAATTCACTAGCTCCATCCTTCGCTAGCCATAGTCGCCCGGTCATATGTGGATTAACTCTCTAGCCATCATTTTTTTTTTTTTTGGGGGGGGGGGGGTGTTCTTATTTATTCACTTGAATTGGATTGAAAAAAACCAAGAAAATCAGTACTTCAAAACGTTCATAATGGAATTAAACGAATTTTTTTTGGTAAATTCTATTTGATTATGATAAATATTGATAATTCATATTTGATCCACAGTTAGCTCTTGGACCAATTTTTATCAAATCTTTGGCCTGTTATTAGTCCAAGACGTGTGTGTTAACTGATTTTACTAAAAGGGCCCAACTGAAAACTCACAATAACTAATGGCTCATAGTATGATTTCTCATATAAATACTAATCAAGTAAAGAAATATCCTTTTAAATCCTTTCTACTCCTTACTTTTTGGTAAGTATCGTTCCCATATCGACTTGATCTTCAAAGGGTTAAAAGAGGTCAAATCACCACTATTTAACTTTATTATATGTGACAAGCGGCGTTCTTAATAGTTTGGTTGTTATGATCAATCAAACACTAACAACTTTAATAATATCAAACTAAAAAATTAAATAAATAAATAAATAAATTTAAATTTTAAAATAATAATTTAATGAATTTTGATAATAAAATTAAAATGAATAAAATAATGAGAGAATTTATAAAATAATTCTAATTGGGAGATATTATAAATAGGTAAAAGGTAAAAAGTGTTTACAAAGATGTGAGATTAATTTTTTATTATACATGGTGCAGTCCAGTAAAATTATTAAGTAAAGTATCTATATCCAAAAAATTATTTTAGCTGTGCAAATCTTGCCCTTATACTTTAAATAATCTGTTTCAATTTGTAATTCTATTTTTATGATTTTTTTTTTCCAAAGTTCTAATTTCTTTCCCTATCATCACTAATTTCAAATTTTCATTTTCGTAAATCTGACGTGAATAAAATTTGCAAATTTATATAGTTATATATTGATATGATAATAAAGAAATGTTCATTTTGATAACAAATTGTTGTAATCTCAATAAAATTTTGAAATGAATATAATGAAATGAAATTAACTATAATAGGAAATCAAATAGACATAATTGACATTAGGAAGTCAAATTAACCATAGTAGGAAGTATACATAATTAGCAGTAATTTCTAAGTAGACCTCCCATGATAGTTCCAACTTTCAATATACTATTGTCATCATCGGACTGGGGAAACCTCTCCTCCTTACCATTTTTTTATTTAAAAAAATACACATAATTGACATTAAATATTTTGATGTTTTGAGCAATTTTGTAATTCAAAATTCTACCTTTTTTATTACATTATCACGATTAAATTACACAATTTGAAAAAACTAGCGAATTGAACAATTGCAAAGAAATAACTCCATAGATAGAAAATCAATTGCAAACAAAACAAATTTTAGAACCTAATTGAAAAAAGGAAGAATAAAATTATAATTTAATAAACAAACATAAAGTGTGTATGAATAATATTTCATGTTTAAAAGGTTATAATGACCAATAATTAGTGGTAACAAATTAAGTTATAAGAAATTTATGTAAACTATATTTAGGATACTCAGATACTTAATATATCCTAATTAAAGCATAAAATTAATTCAGAAATGTAGAAGTCTACCTCTAGCCATTGCCACGTTTGAATTGCGTATCGAAAGTTCTGTAATCTCCTCTTGGATTGCACCGAACAGTCACTTAGAATTCCACACTTAGGTACTTCCAGGTTCTGGTTTGTGCTTCTTTGATGGTGTAATTATGTTTCAGAAAAATATTGAAAAAATTAATCGAACCCGGGGACTCCTGTATGGTTTTTATACCAGCATAAACTTAACTTCTCCCATCAAAGAAGCTGAGATTTCGGTGGTTTGTTGAAGTAGAAAACTGCTTCCTGGTTTCACGAACCACGTTCAGCCATTTGAACGTTGGTTTTGTTACCAACGGAAAAAAAGATTTGTTACATTCTCCCACTTGGTCCGTAAAACCTAATATATACAAAAGTAGAGAAAAACTCAATGAACGGATCATAGTGGTAGGTCTTCTATCTATGAGTATTACCTCCCATGTATCATGATACATTTTGCTTTCTCAACCCACCATAACTTAATGAATAAGTCTTATGCTTATTCTGGGTCCTCTTAATGCTATTTTTCTCTAAACATAAATGTATACTCTGAAATGAAAAAAATAACTTAAACTGAATAAGAGCTTTATTACAAATATATGTATATATACATCAAAGACTTAAGACGATATCAAGTCCCATCCTTAATACATGATCCTTAAATACTGACGGTGGCATGCCTTTTGTTAAAGGATCTGCTATCATCAACTCAGTGCTAATGTGTACAATGGTAACTTTATTTTCCTTGACACGTTCCCGAATGGCTAAGTACTTGATGTCGATGTGTTTACTTCGACTTCCACTTTTGTCATTCTTAGCCAGAAAAACTGCAGCTGAGTTGTCACAATAAATTCTTAATGGCCTAGAAATTGAATCTACAACTCTAAGCCCAGAAATAAAGCTCTTTAGCCATACACCATGTGAAGTTGCCTCAAAACAAGATACGAACTCAACTTCTGTGGTAGAAGTAGCAACTAAGGTTTGCTTTGCGCTCCTCCAAGACACGGCTCCACCAGCAAACATAAAAATGTATCCTGATGTTGACTTCCATGAATCAACGCATCCGGCAAAATCCGAGTCTGAGTAGCCAACTACTTCAAGATTTTCAGTTCGTTTGTACATTAGCATATAATGTTTGGTACCTTTGAGATACCTCATCACTTTCTTTGCAACTCTCCAATGATCCATTCCTGGATTACTTTGATATCTCCCTAACATTCCAACTACAAATGCAATGTCAGGTTTTGTACAAACCTGAGCATACATAAGGCTTCCAACAGCTGAAGCATACGGAATGTTTCGCATTTGTTCCCTTTCTAGATCGTTCTTCGGGCACTGATTCAAATTGAACCTGTCACCCTTCACAATAGGTGCTACACTTAGTGAACAGTCTTTCATTCAAAATCTCTCTAAGACCTTATTGATATAGGTTTCTTATGATAAACCTAAAATACCTTGAGTTCTATCCCTATGGATCTTAATACCAATTACATAAGATGCCTCACCTATATCCTTCATATCAAAATTCTTAGAGAGAAACTGTTTCACCTCATACAGCAACCCCTTATCATTGGTTGCAAGTAGTATATCATCCACATACAGCACAAGGAAATAGATTTTACTCCCACTGACCTTGTGGTATATACACTGATCCATGACGTTTTCCACAAATCCGAATGAGGAAATAACATCATGAAACTTAAGATACCATTGGCGAGAGGCCTGTTTCAATCCATATATGGATTTCTTAAGCTTGCATACTAAATACTCATCAGCACTAGAGGAGAATCCTTCAGGTTATTTCATATATACCTCTTCCTTTAGATCCCCATTGAGGAATGCCGTTTCACATCCATCTGATGCAGTTCCAGGTCAAATTAGGCAACCAATGCCATTATTACACGGAGGGAATCTTTCTTAGACACAGGAGAAAATGTCTCTGTGTAATCAATTCCTTCCTTCTGAGTGAATCCCTTAGCCACGAGTCTTGCCTTATATCTTTCGATGTTGCCTAATGAGTCCTTTTTCATCTTATAGACCCATTTACATCCTATGGCCTTTGAATCACTAGGCAACTCGATAAGATCCCAAACTCCATTAGGCGCCATGGAATCCATCTCTTCATTCATAGCATTGTACCATAATTCGGATTCTCTGCAGTTAATAGCTTGTGAAAACGTCTCAAGGTCATTTTCAGCTCCTATATTGTAGTCAGACTCTTGTAGATGCACACCATAATCACTAGGAATTGCTGACCTCCTTTCCCTAGTTGATCTTCTTAATGTTGGGTTAGCATCTTCTTGGGAAGCATGCTCCTCAATTGATTGTTCAACAGTTTTTGGTAATTGTTCAACAACTGGATCAACTTGGTTATGGCCAAGTGGTTGTAGATTCTCAATGATTGGCTGTTCAATACCCAATGGTACTTGAGGGGCATGGATTACAACCAATCTATCACTTGATGTGGAAGCTTGAGAACCAAAATGATCAAGCTCAGTGTTTCGATGCTGAATTTGATCACTCCCACTAATCAAGTCATTTTCAAGAAATTTTGCATTTCTTGATTCCACAATCCTAGTGCTATGAGATGGATAATAGAATCTATATCCTTTGGACTTTTCAGCATACCCAATGAAGTAGCCACTTATAGTCTTAGGATCCAGCTTCTTTTCTTGTGGATTATAAACCCTAACCTCAGACGGACATCCCCAAACGCGCATATGCCTTAAACTTGGTTTCCAACCTTTAAATAACTCAAATGGTGTCTTTTCAACAGCCTTAGTTGGAACCCGGTTAAGGATATACACTGTTGTCTTAAGGCCTTCAATCCATAAGGACTTAGGAAGCTTAGAGCTGCTAAGCATGCTCCTTACCATGTCCAATAGTATTCGATTTCTTCTTTCAGCTACACCATTTTGGTCCGGAGACCCAGGCATGGTGTATTGGGCAACAATCCTATATTCTTGAAGAAATCTAGCAAATGGACCTAATGCTTGTCCATCTTTAGTGTATCTACCATAATACTCATGACCTCTATCTGATCTCACTATCTTAATTTGTTTATCACATTGTTTCTCTACTTCTGCTTTAAACACCTTAAAGGCATCAAGTGCCTCATTCTTATTATTCAACAGATAAAGATACATGTATCATGAGTAATCGTCAATAAAGGTGATAAGGTATTTTGGACTACTAGAGTCCAAATCTGGACTACAAATGTCTATATGTATGATTTCTAAAATGGTAGTACTCCTCTTGGCACCTTTCTTAGTTTTATTAGTCTGTTTTCCCTTTATGCAGTCTATACAAGTTTCAAAGTCAGTAAAATCTAGCGTACTAAGTATTCCATCTTTTACTAACCTTTTAACCCTCTCTATTGAGATATGACCTAGTTTACGGTGCCACAACATAAAGGAATCTTCATTAGTAACACATCTCTTAATACCTATGCTACTAGAAGTATGCATTGAATCATTAGGTATACTGTCTTGTAATTGAATTCGGAAAAGACCATTAGAAATTGTACCATTGCTAACAAGATTAGATTTATAAAATAACTTAAACATATTATTTGAAAATTTAAAAGAATATCCAAAAGGTAAAAGTTTCGAAATAGAAATTAAGTTTTTAGAGAAACTTGGTACATAAAAAGTCCTTTCCAATATCAAACTAAAGCCAGTATTTAAAACTAGTCTGCAAGTTCCTATAGTTTCAACTAGTGAGCCCATCTTGTTGCCTGAATAGATGTACTGCTCACTGCCCACTGGCTTCCTTTGGTTTAAAAAGCCCTGCAAGATATTAGAGATATGGATTGTAGAACCAGAATCAATCCACCATGTGTTACTACTAACATATACCATATTAGATTCATAACAAAAGTGTGAGATTGAGATACCTTTCTTTTCAAGCCAGCTCTTAAATTTGTTGCAGTTCTTCTTTATGTGTCCTTTCTTCTTGCAGAAGAAACACTTGGACTCTTTCTTTATACTGCCTTGAATGGGTGCATTTCCCTTTCCTTTTGAGTTGGCTTACTTGTTGTTCTTCCCTTGTGTTGCCAAATGTGCGCTTTCTCCCATTTCTACAATAAGCCTCCCTTCTTCTTGTACACACATGGACAGAAGTTCATTGATTGTTCATTTCTCCTTATGTGTGTTGTAGGAAATCTTGAAAGGTCCATACTGAGGCGGCAGAGAGTTTAGGATATAGTGCACAAGGAAAAACTCAGACATCTCGACCTCAAGCATTTTTAATTGAGCTGCAATGTTCCTCATCTGCATGATATGCTTTCACACACTCATTATGTCAGTAAGTTTCATTGATGATAACCTTGTCATCAGGGTGCTTGCCAAAGCCTTGTTTGAAGTTTCAAATTGTTCATCAATGGCCTTGAGCAAACTTCGAACGTTCTGATGCTCTCCAATAGACCCACAAACGCTAGCAAATATCTTAGTTTTGATATACATCATACTAAGGCGATTTGATCGCTCCCAACGCTCATAAAGTGCTATTTCAGCTGCACTACTACTATCAGTGGGTTTAGGAGGTTCATCCTTTCTTATTGCATCATCCACGTCCATCCACCCCAGTTGAAGAAGAATTTTCTCCTTCCATATCTTATAATTATCACCATTCAATTTGGGAACTAGGAAATCAGAGATATTCAAAAGTTGAAAAGCTGTATAAAATTACATGCTATGTTAATAATTTGAGGTAATTAAAAAATATTTCATATGACATGTCTTACCAATGCAAAACATATCTATCAAACATAATCCTAGTAACAAACAAAACTGTCTGTGGGTTTAGTTTTATTTAATTAGGTTTATGTACAAAATTGATGAAACTAGCAAATTATATCCCTTATCTTAATTCCTGTGGGTAGATTAAGGTAAAGAAAAATTTATTATCTCACCCTAATTAATCATATTAAATATAATAATATTCCTGTGGGATAATGATTATCATATTAAATATGATCAATTACAATTAATGACAATTTTCTTAATGTGATCCTAAATTTAAATCTAATGCTTTATGTATAATTTTAGAATAATCAAAGGTGTTGTGGCTAAACTTCAACTAAACTAAAATTATACAAATCACATAATATTTTAAAATATACTTAAACAAAATGCACAAATAGGCATTTCTCTATGAAAATTTAAAAATATTAATTAATCACTTGAATAAATGTGACAAATTAATTTTCTCCATAAAAACATATATTGCCTCCAAATAATCATGCAATTAATTAATCAGCAAATGAAGTAAATAATTAATTAATTAATCAACTAAGCTAAATGTGATTAATTAATTAATAGTAAATTCTCCTAAATTTTAATCTAAATATGTCAAAAGAATGCCTAAAATAATGTTTAAATATTAGGCATAAAAAAGTTTGACACTAGTTTTATTGTTATGATTTAATAATATTCAAAAGCTAAAAACACAGGAAAAATAAAACGCTACTTAAAACCCTTATATATTAGTCTGTGTATGCTTATAGCAAGAAAAGTCAATGGCTTCAGTGGTCAGCATGTCTGCATGCTAGCTAAAGGGCAGCAGTTCGACCCCCTGCAATCGTAAAATGGAGTTTTCATTTTAAATAGAGGCTTGAAAACGGGCCTGTCTGAAAACGGCCCAACAAAGCCCAAAATCACTTAAACAAAACGACGCCATTTCACTAAGTGAAATGGTACGTTTCAATGCAGTAGAGTTAGAAGTTGTCTTCAACCTCCAGCTGGGTCAACCCGACCCGGTTAGAACCCGAAATAGTACCCGCCAAAAACCAGAACATGTTTTATGTATTCTTTAACAGATTTTCAAAATTTCAGAGCCTAAATCCTCTAGAATTTTATGGGCTATCCAATCCTAGTCTTAAAACATGATAAAAACAACATGTATATAGGATTGAAATTAAACAATATGCTCTGTTTTCTACCGCACATAAGCAAGGCAGAGGCAATTTTTTTAAGGCTCTGATACCAAATGTAAACTATATCTAGGATACTCAGATACTTAATATATCCTAGTTAAAGCATAAAATTAATTCAGAAATGCGGAAGCCTACCTCCAGTCATTGCCACGTTTGAATTGCGTACCGAAAGTTCTGTAATCTCCTCTTGGATTGCACCGAACAATCATTTAGAATTTCACACTCGAGTACTTTCAGGTTCTGGTTTGTGCTTCTTTGATGGTGTAATTATGTTTCAGAAAAACATTAAAAAAATTAACCGAACCGGGGACCCCTGTATGGTTTTTATACCAGCATAAACTCAACTTCTCCCATCAAAGAAGTTGAGATTTCAGTGGTTTGTTAAAGTAAAAAACTGCTTCCTGGTTTCACGAATCACGTTCAGCCATTTGAACGTTGGTTTTGTTACCAACGGAAAGCCAACGGGAAAAAAGATTTGTTACAATTTAAACTTCACCTAATTTAATACTTAAATGTACTATTATTAGGAACGGCGTTTCTATCATAAATAGGTCAAATAATGTAGGAATATTTGGATCTTTTAGTTTATAACTTCAAAATTGAAGAGAACATGTTATATTGTTTCTTTTAGTTTAATATATTCTTTTTAATTTATTTAGCATTAAAACATCTGTAACTTTTTTTACGTTAAACTGGATACCAAAAACTGGTATGAGCTAAACCAACTGCTAAAAGCCAATGATTTGAACCTAAATATATTTTGTCTCATAATTAATATTTCCTAATTGTTGGGCGTTAATATTTATTGTTATAATCAGTGAGTGGCCCAAAAGGACTAGTATTACAATTTGTTCAAAAAAAAAAGATTTTTAGAGAAATAGTATATGAGTTTTACACAAAATTTGTCTAAAATATTTAATTTCATATTTTATTCAAAAATTTAAATTTAATTTACTATTAGAATAAATCAATTTTACATTATTATATACTTTTATATTATCATATCATTAAAAAATTATTATCACTCTCGAATTATTGATAAAAATTATTAATTATTATTATTTTTTAATAACATGTTATTTTTATAATATGTAAAATATTTCATACATCAAATTTAATCTCTTTACCCAAACAAATAGACCATAAGTTATATTTACAGGATATATAGGCTTTATTTGACAATTAGCTGATAGTTGTAACGATTAGTTGATTCAATTAGCTGTTAGTTAATTGCTAATTATGTTAACTGATTTAACTAATTGATTGCATTGACTGTTTGAATAAGAGTGTTTGATAAAATCAGCTGTTTATGATTAGTTATTTGTGTGTAAAATAACATATAAGGGTATTAATATATTTTATGAATTATTTAAGTATTTTTTTAATATTTTGGATCCTATATGTTATTTAGTAGATTAATTTTTCTTGTAAATAATATAGCATTATAAATTATTATATATTAAATATTTCTTTAAAATTAAATTAATATAATTTTTATAGTAAATAAATTTACCAATAAAAAAATTAATAACTATAATTATTTAATTTTTATGTAAAAATAAATATTATAATTTTCCATATGTTGATAGTGAAAGAAATAAAAAAATTGATAATTATTAATATACTTTTCCTTACGTACCAGAAATATCCAAAAAAAAAAATACTTTTCCCCACATAAACACACACAGAACACTTCCACGCATGCAAGACAAATGCTCTTCTCTGCGTACGCCTGTTGATGCTTTTCGAGGATAAATCGATCGTTTAATAAAAAGCTAACCAGTAGCTAAATGAAAACACTGCACTGGCCAGCGTTTGAAAAAATGGCGTTTCACAGTGGATCAGCTCTTCCAAGTCAACAAGTTAAATTTTGTTCCAACCAGCCTAAAGTTATCCCAATCACCATTTACCAAACAAGCTCATAACTTTCGAGCTGTTATTATTGTTATTGATGTGCATCATAGTTCCTGTGCAAAACACATACCCTAAACAAGGAATTCTTTTATGGGGAAAAAGTAAGTAATTCCCAACTTTTTATGAACTGCCCTATTCTGAAAAAATGTTCTTCGTGAAGGTAAGAGGTTATTGTATTTGGTTAGGTCATTCTAAGATACTTCATTTTAAATTCAGAACATCACATTAATCTTTTCGGCGTCTTAATTTGGTATCCACAAAATGAGATTTATTAGAAATTCGATTGCTTAATTCCTTGAAATAACTAACAAAGGGTTTAAAATAAAGATATTAATAGTTAAAGATCTCAAATTTATCTTGTTGAATCAATTTAGTATTGTATTTAGAAAAGGTAGAATCGAGAGAAAGTAGGGAACATGGATGGTTATGATATAACCTCTTCCTTATTTTTTAAATTTTAAACAAGGAGGGAAAGAAAATAAAAGAGAAAAGAAATAGAAAATTACAGTTAACCTTCCAAAATCATCTATCATTCAACATTTTTTTTAATTCATGCAATTTAAAAAATTCTGAAAGATTAGATTTTTAATTTATTATTTTAATTTTCTATATTATTTTAATTTACGTCCTTAACTTATTATTTTTAACACTGATTAATAAATTAATTATTTAAGAGAAGTAAAATTATAAAAAAAAATATTATAATTAGCCATTTTGATTTTGTCCACCGTTACCCGTTCTTATATAATTTTCAACATCCAAAATGGTTAGGAAATGAAAAATTATAATTTAACTTTTTTTTTTCATTCTCCCCGTTATTTTCCATTTCTTTTCTTCTCATCGCAGGTCTCAAACATACTACGAGAGATTAATTTGAAATACTTTCCTTTTGCTATCTTCCATAGGTCATTAGGCGCGAGGGAACACTTTTAACTCGATGTTCGTTGCTGTGCCCGATGTGAGACCCTTTCAGTTCTTTTTTTTTTTTGGTAAATGAGACCCTTTCAGTTCTTTTTTTTTTTTGGTAAATGAGACCCTTTCAGTTTAACGCAAAGTTTCCTCTCGTCTGGAAAAAAATAATAATAATAATTTGCTGGGAAGTAAAGAAATGATCAAGATAGAGAGGCCACGTTGCCAAAGTCGATGAATATTTACAGGCATCACCATATGTGGTTGTTCAGACAGTCAGACATCAGACATTGCATCTGATAGCATTGCATGATTGCCGCTCGCTAAAACGATAAGTTTCTCATCTATGCATGCCTCTTGCCATCCGTAACACCTCTTAAATCTTTTGGTATACCGACTTGATCTTGAACCTTCACCATATTATCCAAATTCTTTCCCCTTAATTTTTTTTATAAAAGATAAATAAATTAATTAATAATTAATAACTTATAATTAATAATTTATAAGTTAATTAATTATTTAAAATTATAAAATAATATAAAAATATATTAATAGAAATAAATATATAATTAAAATAAATTATATTTATTATATTAATAAAATTAATATATTCAAAAATAAAATATAATATTTAATATATAATTAATGATATTTTATAAATTTATATATTTATTTATTTACATATATATTTTTATATATTTATAATTTAAAATCAGGATATAATTATGTTAGATTTATATTATGAAGGTATAGATTGTAAATTAATAAAATAAATAGAGATGAATTTGAAAAAAATTTAAAGAGTTAATAACTTATAAGTTATTTAAGATAACTCAAAATTTTTTTAATAAACAAATTAAGATATTATAGGTAATATAAAATACTTCTAAAAATTAATTTATAATTTATTAAACAAGTTAATAAATTATAAATTTATTTATTTTATAAAACAGAGCACTCGTAGCTTATCTTATTTTAATTCTGATTTTGTTACCTTCATTCTTAATGTTGAAGACAGACAAAAGGATTTTGCGATTTTTGAGATTTTTGCCAAGAATTTCAGGTCCACCCCATGTAAAACTAGTGTCTGTCTCTTTCCAACAATTATAACGTAATCAAAACTAAAACGGGAGATCCAAATTCACGCCTTGCAGTGGAAACTCGTTAAGATCTTACGCGATGCAAAATATTTTTTATAAAATATTATTATAAAATGGTAAGATAAGGAAAAATATTTTATTTATTTAATATTATATAAAGAGATTTTAAAAAATAATTTCTTTCATTTTAAAAATAATTTATTTTTATTTATTATTAAACTTTTGTATATCATTTTTAATCATTAATTAATAAAATAATTAGATATTCAAATTTTACTTTAATACCATGAATTTTGTAGCAAAAACTTGGTTTATTTTTTAACTTAGATGATGATTTATGTGCACTTTGATTCCTTTGTGCTCCCAACCTACAAACTAATATTTTTCAATCAATGTAAAAGAGTTATTAAAGTTCTTCATAAAAATTTCATGATTCAAATTTTAAGATTTTTTTATAATAATTCTAAAAGATTAACACGATAATTGAAGAAACATTTTAATTGTTTTTCCTTTGGTAGATAATATTTTCTCTTTGAAAAATGGTAATTGTATTATCTCCAATATGTTTTGCTTTCCTTAAAAAATAAAAAAGCAAAGAGATAATTCACTCAAGTTATTTTATGTGAAATAATTATCTTCAAAATAAATTTGAATATGATATAACTATAAATCAAAATAAAAATAACCACTATCATAAATTCACATAGAATTTAATTGTCACATTTATATGATTAATTAATTAAATACATTAAATAATTATTGGATAAATTTTCTCATATAATATGCTCATATGAATGTACCATATGTCATGTATCATCTCCTACTCATATGTGTAAGTATGCATGCTCTACTTAAAAATATTTGAGTAATCCTTTCAATCATACGTACAATAAATTGTACAACTACACAAGAAATATATTAGTAAGTAAATGACATACTAAATCACTATTTAAGTAGTATAACATTACTCAAGTCTCACTATACCTCAAATTATTTACTTACATCATTTTTTGTTTTTTTTGCAAACTTTGATCCTTCTCAAGTATAAAACCATGTAGAAAACCAATTTATATCCTATGTGCTCCTAGTTACATCAACTATACAAATTTATATAACCGTCCGAGCAATAAGCCACAAACCTATAAGTGTAAGATTAAATGATTTTTTTTAACATGTTCATATTAATTCATTAAGTCTAAGCTACTTTTCTAAATATATTCCACTAGACCACATGATTGACAACTCTTAGAAAACAAACTAAAGTAACGACATCTAACCTTAAATTTATGACATAACTCTAAGTTTCAAAATATACAAATATAAAATACTCACGAGTCCTATAAGGCTCACACAATAATAAAATAGGAACCCATTTAATCATTCCCTTATATAGGTTGATTTACACGATGGAATTTTCAATTAGGACTCGTCATACTCGAAAGTTTGAAACACTAGGTTTTAAATTTGGCTTCATCCATTAATATTAATACAAGTGGCATATCAATATTATATTAATATATATACAAATAATATTTTTTTATAAAAAAAACATTCTGATAAAATAGAATATTGATTCCTGCAAACAAAGGCTTACAAGTCAAAATTACCCAAAATTGAAAGAAAAGGGCTTACAAGCCAGATAATACTAAATTTGTCATTTTTTCTATTACCAAGACAGCTGGTAAATTAAACTGACATTTAGCTACAAAATAATTACTTTTCATTGTTTTCAATCACAACTCATGTTAAACTCATCCAGCTCAAAGGTCCTGTGGAGTTTTGGATGTTACACTTGTAACGTCAGTGCTTGATCACCTTTCTTATTTGATTTTCTATGCTGCTGTAGGTGTACTGCTTCAAGCACCTTAGAAACCAAGCCTGTAGACCAAATTACAGTTATTAGTCATTTACCGTGTTTGATAGAAATCAAAATAAGTGTTCAAGAAGCAACACGGGTGATGTATTTAAGTTTCACCAGCTCAACACCTGCAAATCGTCCATTTTTTACCCTTTTCTCTCAATTTATTCCTCCATTTTCAGTCACACCAAAAGTACTGCAGAGAATTTCACAAATTTACTGATAGTGGAAGCCAGTCAAACAGCACAGCACACTAATATGATTGTTCACATTTAAAATTCAAAGGAGCAAAAGGGATAATTTTCCCATCAGTGAACTCATATTCTTCAATTCTTTCTTTCTTTCTGTCTGTATCTTCTTTCTAATTCTCATAACATGCAGAATACTATTACATCACTAAAATATGAAAGGAAAACTCTTTCTTGACCACAGCCGAGCACTCACTATGTTGCATACGAGTACACCATATAAGAATTTAACTGAAGTTCATGATTAAGGGTGAGATCATAGACCCACAAGATAAAATTTCGCACCCACAAATGGCTTCATTGGAAAAGATTCCTGAATCCATCAAAGATTTTTAAAGCTCTTAATTCACCAGCCCTCATGTCCCTAAGTCTCCTCCTCAGTATCTGCAATTTGTATAATTATAAAGCAAACAAGCAACAATATTACTGATAATATGCTATTTAATAATTATAGGGCAAATACCAAATACCATTTCTATTAATTGATAATGCCAAAAGGAAATAGTAAAATGTAAAGTTCATTCAGAAAGCGTAGTGTTGCCTTTTGGAGTTATTTGTCTCTTGCAATTCTACATTTTCTGGGTTCATGTGAAAATTAAAACAAATAAAAAATAAAAAATTGCTGGACAGCATTCAAATGCTTATTATATTATATGTTTGTTGACATAAATCCTATATTCATCCCTTAAGGCTCTCTCCAGTTGTCTGATGACCAATCACAATAGGCCACAATATTATGTGTATGAAATTAATACTTTCAAAGTTTATTTGAGAATTGAACAAATGGCATTTGAAGATCAAATGAGATGTGTGCCTAGCTTAAGTAAAGCATATCTACAAAGATAGAATGTATGAGTAGGTTTACACATACTCAACAACCAGGGAAGTTGTGGTTTGATAAACACTAAAAAGGAATCTTAGGTGCATTCTCTTGTACTACAAAATTAGCAAAGTGAGCTGAAGTAGATATAAATATGCTTTATATTCTTACGTATTGGGCACGGAATAATATTCTTCTCTCACTACTACACAAGTCCACAGCTAGCTGTTTGAGAAACAGTCGTCTGTTGAGCTGTTTCGGAGATGTCACATCCAAATCCAGTGAGCCACTTACCTGCCAGAAATGCTTATAGCAACTATGAATAACAATGTTGAAATCAAGAGAAGACCAGGATCAACTCATTAGAGGTTGACAAATCAATTAGTTAACTTCCATAGCATCTGATACCGTAAAAAAATCTGAAGTAGAAGTTTTTATTAAAATACTTCCTTGCCTGTAAGAACTTGTTGTACTTTGATAAGCTGGATTCACAGCTGTCTAGTATGAACTGCAATGCTTGCTCCTCTATTTCAGGGTACCTCAAATCCTTCTTGGTGGTTGTTTTATTTGATGCTGCTGCAGCCATCTGAAAAAAGAACCTCTCAGATGGGTCAAATGACACCAGGTACTTTTCAAATATATGGTTAGAGTCAGACCTCTTCAAATTTCCCTCTCATGCTAGGAGGGCTAACAACCAAATAGGCATACGCCATTAATTCCAATGGCCATCCAGTAACTTGTATTGGGAAACACTGGGATCTGATAAAAATTTAAACAAATAGTATGATGTAAGCACAGAACTGTACACGAGACACAAAAACACACCATCTCTTTGGAGGTTCCAAAACATCATGAATAAGATAAATAACAACAGATCATGATGTCTATATTCTGACATAGCAGTTAGTTGATAACACTTATGACAAAAATAAATGACTCAAAAATAATGTAAAATTTATAGTATGCAATACCTTACCAGCTAAACAGATGCCAACATAGAAATTCAAGATACTTTGAAAGTTTGGAACAAACAAATTTTGGAAATGCATCCTAGAGTCTTGGCATAAAGTAAATATTGATTAGTTTGATAATTATTACAGATATATTCTTCATATAAAAATTCGTTGCTATAAATGACGTAAGAAAATGTATCCTTATATTTGATGCATTCATGAATCATTTCTACTCACGCTGACAACCCTTGTTTTTTTAAGATTTCCAACTTCTCGCCGTAACATTTGTCAGATTTCTTTAGTGACAGTGGCAACTCAACTGAATCACTGGGATTGGTGCCTTCTTTTGGAACAAAACCATAAGATAGCAGAAGCTCTCCATTAGATTTCCTGCCATATGAAATGAACACCTACAAAATGTGATGCAAGCAATTTAGCACAATGTCTTTGAATTCTTATCTAAAAGTATTATGAGCTGAGTGCTCGGTAAAGATCACTATCAAACACAGCCTTGATGGATTAAATTATTAATACAGGGTTTGCTTTAAGTTACCAGTTCAAATTGTAGGGACCTAGCCTATTTTTTACCTATAGCTTCGACCTTGTACATTTTGGCAGGGCAACTGGAACATAAACTTTACATAGTTGGGCACTGATTTCATTTTAGATAAATACAATTGGAGGTTCTCAAATCAGTGCAAACAAATTCCAATTTATGAATGGCAAGAAAATTCATATTTATGTTTTACCTGCTCACCTGGTAGATAAGGCCGATCAGTTGTGAAGACTATCCCCTTGGATGACTTATCATAATCCAAAAATGTTTCCACCTAGACTAAATAGAGTTAAATTTGATCAACCAAAATAAAAAAAATGCATATATAGTTTGGAAGAGGCCAAATCATACATCACAACTATGGTTCAGCATATCTGCCCATGGAACTAATGCAACTTTTCCATCCATTGAAGGTAACCTAACCTGCATAGTAAAAATATGATGAAAAACAACCTTAGTCTTTCTGCACCAAACAGAAGCAAGCAAGCCTTAGAGAAGTTGAGTGATGGGATATGTTACTGGTGTCAAATTGAAATGAACAAAGAAAAACTAGACACGATAGTTAACTGGCTATGGCCAATATTTGCATAGACAACAAAGTTATTTAATTCTCCTTCATGAACTTTTGAATTTGTTTATTACTGACTTCGTTAGCTTTACTCTGTGAAAATGAGCTGTGCTATAACTTTATATTACATCACAAGCTTTCAAAGGGATACAACGATGACAAAAAGATGAACTTATAGAAATTTGGATAAAGCTGTGGACCAGAAAACTGAATACCAAACGACCACTTGTCCCATCTACTAATCTGACTCACCAAGCGAGAGAAAAGAATGCCAAATGACCATTTGAAGGTCTCTATGTTGAAGACCTGTAAATAGTCAAATAACAGAATCAGATATAAACACTTTAACTAATCCTTGGAAAATAAGAGACTGAATATTTCTAACCAAGCATGGAAAGAATAGAGTTAAAAGTTGCACTTATATAAAGAGGATAGAATGAATGCTAGAAACCGCTCATTTTTGAAAAAATCATAGACCACCATGGTTCAACAAACGCCTGTGTGTCCTATGTAAGAGAATTACCTCTTCGGGGAATAGATTTGGGTGTTTGGAAAATATTCTGAGCCTCAAATCATTGTATCTGCAAAATCCATGAAAGTTTGTAAATTATTAGCAAGAACTTATCATCTTTATAGACAGGAGAAATTAATTGGTTCATACGTTCCAATAACATTATTAATCCTTTCAATTGCTCTCTCCCTACTCTGTGAAGCTTCCAAATAGCGATCTAGCTCTGCTTGTGACCTGAAAGGTGGGGGAAATTTTCCAAGAAAAGACCCACTTCATCATTTACTGAAAGAAAAGAAAAAGGCACAAAGGAAAAAAAAAAGTCGGTTAATGTATATCATCTTTGGAAAAACCAAGTAAACTCTTAATTACCAGTAAAGAAGTGAGTAGGGTTGCCTAGGTAAAGCTGATATATAACTGCTCCATCTTGAAGACTTCATGAGACTGGCTTCACTAATGAGGTAAGTTGCAATCAATGGCCAATCTGGTACTGAATTCCTTTTCAATATTTTACCAGCTTCTGGAATGCTCCACTCCTAGGAACCAAAATACAGACACATTTACCCAAAGAGAAGCATAATTACCTGATTCAGACGCACAAACTCATCCAAGAAACCATATATGCTTTATTGAGGACTAAAAGAAGCAGCACTTCCTACATCAGTGAACAACAACTATTGATAGACCTTTGAACAGCAACCAATTCAAATCATAAGTGATTCTTCTTTTCATAAAATGAAGCTCAGATTTATACATACCCAGCTAAATCTTTTGCCATTGCTATTATCCTACATGTGCGTATATCATATAATGGCAAAAATTATTAGGTGGTGTTATTGTTTTATGCATAGCAATTTTGACGACAAGCTGTCACCAGGTTCAACAAAGCCAATTTTAATCCCCCATATATTTTTCCTGAATTTTTTTTCTTTTTTAAATTTCTTTGTCATTTCCACTTCTCTCCTCAATTTTGATATAGATTGAAGCTAAAGAGGAAGTAATTCTTACAGAATCTGCAGTGATGACGAGGGAGGGAGGCACAAAGAGCAACTTCTCTCCCTTCCTTATATTCTTCAAAGCAACAAGCCCTCTCTCTCCAACATCTACTTTCTCGATGGCCATCTTCTGGGGCGGAAGGCCTGATTGAGACAACCAAATCTGCAAAGCCGAAGCATTTTCTAGGGAATCAATCTCACAACCCCACGGTATAGTCTCTATCACCGCACTTTTGGTGGCATCCCCTGCAGAAACTAAACAATGAATCTGGAGCTTGCGTGAAATAGCTAGATAATGGTGACGATGACGATGACTCGATTGGCTTTTCTGAACTGGAACTAAACTCGGAATGAGCGTATTATACAGGATTCTTGAAGCGTCAGCCATAGCTGTTAACAGAGAACCTTATCTGCCGAAGGAGATTGAAAGTACCAAAGGTGATGGTTTCAGCCGTTGTAAAATATGCTAAAATATTTTTCCTATTTGATGCGGACAACATTTTAAAACCGGGTCAGATCGTTTAAGCCATTAAAGTGATTGAGTCAAAATCACAACATCCATAAGGTACAAATTATAATTATAATTCACCTAAATTGAAGATTATTTATATAAATAAATTTTATTAATAAAAAATCATAAAAATATTGAAATATAATTCATTGCATTATATTTATTATATAATCATATATATTTAAATTTATAAATATAGATGCTTAATAAATTAAGTTGGTTAATTTATGGATCGATTTGTGTGAATTGACTCTTTTAATTGATTTAATTGCATCATTTGCGAATCTCCATATTGACCTAATTTTGCCTGCATTGGCTCACCAGTAAACGGGTTAGTTTGGGGATCATTTTTTTTTAATTCTAATCATTTAAACAATAAAAAAATTAAAAACATTTTAAAATACAAATATTCTTTTAATAAATAAGCTTGTATATACTCTATCTCTAAAAAGCTAAGCATATGGATTAGTCCATAAAAAATTTGGGAAAATCTAACATTAAAATGCACTTCAAAAGAGGATTAATAGTGAGTATAGACTTGAAAGAGGTATTAGTATAAAGAAGTGGATTTGAAATGATCAAAACATTGAGACAACCTAAGTGGTGAGTCCAAAAGAGACCAAAGCACACTGAAGGCATACAAGACATTGTGAGGCTTTCAATGAATAAGATCTCACAGAGGTTTGGAGCCATCTAAAACTCATCTAACTTAAGATGAAAGTCACTTTACCTGAAAAAAGTAGAAACTGCTCTCCATCCTACTGAAAAAATCTTTATAGGTGATTTAGTCAGATTAAAATGAGGGTCCTATTTATGTTATATAGGAGCATTGGGCATATTATGTCTAAACCTTCTCATTGTGGACCTTTTATGTGAAATGAGTAAGAGAGTCATAATGATCCTTATCCTTTTGCTTCGATAACCTTAACTTCTTCTAGTCCTACTAAATCACCTATATTGATCCCTATCTATTACCATGAATATCCTACTAGATTATTTGATATCCTTTATCAATTATCTTCCCATTGTAATTATTTTATTATTATTCATATCAATTACAGTAAATCCTATGATATAATTATCCTTAATCTAAGCTGATGGATTATGACTTGTGACTTAAGTTAGAACCTCCCCATGCATATAAAAACCATGCATGTACCCATCCTAAAAGACAAATACACATGAACCAACACATAAAAAGTCCTAATCAAGAATCATTACAAAAAGACTCCTTTTGCCTTGCTAAAATGCTTCACAAAAAGTACTCATTTTTTCCTTAAACCATTCTTAAGGATTCTATTATCGTACCATATTTCCAACCTTAGAAGAGAATTAACATTTAGTGACTCTACTAGGAAGCATATACGAAGAATGAGTCCAAATAATCAAATGGCTTTTGATACTAGAGATGGCAACAATATTATCTTTTCCAATAACCTTCTAAGGAATATTATCTTAGGGATACCTCCAAATTTCATTGCTACAGGATATGTGCTTGTGATTCACAGTCAATCAAGAACCTTATAACACTAACCTGCTTGTTCTAGACCCTATTTCTAACCATAATTGTGGTTGGTCAAGGAACAAGTGCTACAACGATGATGGTAAACTCAAATTTACAACCCTATGTAACAACATCAACCATAACTACCATGATCATTGTTCAACCTTTATATTGGATGATCTTGTGAATAGCCAACAATAAATGGGTGTAGTATTACCCAATATTATGCAGATCTTGCATTCACTTTTTCAAATAGGAATGATCCCACTTTAATCTTCAACTAATTTAGCATCACTTATATCATAGTTAGTCATTTGTCAACCCTTGACTTAGACTACCAATGCCATAATTCATCAATAAAATCCTAATATTCTAATTCATTCTAGTAGACTACAAACTATCCTACCAGGTGGAATCCAAACCACTTCATTAGCTTTTAGATGTCAGCTTAGTCCTTGGTGATAGAAGAAGATTTGCATCACCTCTTGGAAAGTGCTAAGCAAAAAGCCATTGCTAAGGTAGACTTTTGACCTCCATTCCTTTAAGAATTGCCTATTAAACTATATCCACTAAGATATCAACCACTATTGTTTAGAAAGTTCAATGGAAAGGGCAATGCTGAAGAACATGTCCACTAGTTCATTAATGACTTTAGCTTACAAGGTAATCATCTTAACCTTTCTCTTTTTGAATTTTCTGAATCCTTTTTTGGTAGGGCATATAATTAGTACACTAAGTTGTAGCCTGGCTTGATCTTAACATGGAATGACATAGTGGTGAGATTCTATACTAAGATCTTTATCACCTAGGCCAATATTCATTTTATGGATTTAGGGAAAATTAAATAAATGAAAGGAGAAAATGTTATTTCTTTTGCTAAGTGGTATAAAAATCACGCTTGGGATAATAAGAGGAAATCTCCATATTTGCATTGGTACAAGGTTATATAATTAATATGGAAGATCCAACCATTCCATATTTGCATTACGAAGACATCTACACCTTTTAAAAGCTTAAAATATGAACTAAGCAAGTATTTGCCTCATTGTGCTAATAGATGCATCATTCTAGAATGTTAAAAAAATGAATGTTGAAATAGCTACTTTAAAACTACCCTCAAAGAAGTCTACATACAACCTCAACTTTTTACTCAAAAAAAGGTACAATGAGATGCTATTATTAGCTAACTATGAACCTTAAAATTCAAAATTGAAGCCTTTTACACATAAGGGAAAACCTTCACTACCTTTCCCTTATCCATTGGAAAAAGTCCTTACTCTCCTTACTATATGGATAGAAAATGGTCTCATTTAGTTACTTTAGCCAAGAGATGACTTCATAAAAATATAGAAGAAAGCACCTCACTTTTATTACTACCATCAGTCCTCACAGCACCATGGAACGTTATACTCTTTGGAAAATCTTTACTAGAAAGTTAAGAATGAATAACTTTAAACTAAAACCATAGACACCTACCTTTTCTGAAATCATGATGTAAATGTTTTCTCTTCCATTAATAACCCTAAATAGGACTACTTGAAGATGATTATCTTGAAATACCAATCACCCAAGTAACTAATGTGGCCATAGCCAAAGCATTGGTCAAATCGTTAAACTTTTAAAACTTCTCTAACTTGATTGAATTTGATAAAGAAGGAAAATACCAAGTATTACTTTGTATTGTAGAAATCTCTTAAAAGAAAAATAGAAACTATTGTGCAATGAGCAGTAACATGCAAAATTCAACCATCATCTTCATGGAATCTGATAAATAAGTATTGTATGTTAGTCATAATAGGCTTTTGTACCTCGAAGCAACCATTGAAGGCAAAAATATATGCTGAGTTTTGGTTGATAACAAGTTCATGGTCAATATCATCCTTTTAGCTTTATTAAAAGCCATCACTGCCCTTAAAAAAATAGTTCTAATGGTCCCTTATGATACTTAATACATTTGAAGGGTCCCCTATTAAAATAATAGGGCATTTGCAAGTTAATTTAGAGGTTGGTCCCATCAAAACTTTTAATAGATGTTGTGTCATTAAGGGATCATCAAGTTATCATATATTGTTGGGGCAGCTATGGCTACATGCTCATAATTATGTCCTTTCTACTATTCACTAATGTACTAAAGTTAACTTCCAAAGAAAGGATATTGAACTTTTTGTTGCTAAAACACCATTTTATAAAGATAAAACTCATTACACCAAGGTCATTCATTTTGATGAATTAGCATAAAAAGGTGCCAATGCCATCAAATCATCATTAAGCATGTCAGTTGTGAAATAGTCAAAAGACAAGGGACATATAAGAGATATGTCAAAGAAAAATGATAAATAAGAGTAGGAAAATTTAACCTAACTAAAACAAGAAAGTCCATAACCTCTAGTAAAAAAAACTAAATTAGATATAGGAGATATCCAATTATCGATTGTCTTGCACTTTACAAATATGGAAGTAAGATAGTTTACCATTTTTTATAGGGTAAGGATTCTAGGGGAGATTCCTAAAAGAAAAAGAATATGATGATAGTTCCTAGACCCTGATATCTTAGAAAGACAAGAACCTACATTGCTAGTAGAAGTAAAGGAAGCACTAACCATTTTGCAAGATTATTGTGAACTATCCCTAAGGCACATGACTAGCATAAGGAGTCACTATAAGCAACAACCTACTAGTTTTTCCTATAATGTATCTAATGCAATGATTTATATACAAGTATCTTATACTTTTAAAGAGTGTGCAAATTCATAAAATTCAATTACAATTTATGTTGAAATTATTGTGCAAGTTTATTCTAACCATCCTAATGCTTACTTTAGCATCAAAGTGACTAAAAGGCCCACTTTCATCCCATCTAACGATAGCTGAGCACTTAAGGGAAAAATTCTTAATAAAGATAAATATAGAAAAGAAAAGACTAAATTTTTTAAAACTTAACAAGTAAACATTCATTAATAAGGAATTATTAAATTTGAAATTGGTTCCTAAATATGAAAATTCAATCTCAGGTTTAAGAAGAAAACTTTAAACTTATTCCTAGAATAATTGATCATATTTATATACCTTTGCCAAAGAAGGGAAAGGAATTCATAGCAATTCAAACTATTTATTAGAAAATATGACACATGTACCCATATTCTTGGATCATAACTAAGAATTCTCTAAGTAATTACCACATCAAGGGTGTATGAAAAAGTAAATCATATTTTTATTATAATTCATTGATAACTTTATGTAAAATTACAAACAATTTCCTATGCATCACATAAATTTCATTAGTAATACCACATTAATTAACATCATTCGCACTCATCAATACCATCATTATTCAAATATACATAATTATCCATACCATAATTTCATTATATCATACTCATAATAACTAGATAAAGGAAATAAATAAATCTCTTTATGACTCATAAGTTAACCTTATACCGTGTATAAGCCTATCCTTATTCTCTAGGATCTACTTTATACCCTTCACAAGCCATTATTAGATCAAGTGTCCGAGTAAATCACATCTTTATTATCACAATTTCCATATTAGAATGCATGTCCTTTTGATATTGGATCTCATAAGTACATTACATTCCATTCTTTTTATAGCACAATATCTTAAACATCAATCATAATTTAGATTCCACAACAAAATCATGCCTCTTTTGCATGGCCTTAAATGCAAGCTCATTAATAACTATTTGATAATTATAGGTGCATGTATGAATGGATGTACCAATACATGCACAAGGAATATACATTCAATTATTATTATATCACTTAACATCATCATTTAACCTTTAAATACTTGTGTAATACAATATCATATCACCTTATGTTGGTAATTAATAGCAACTAATAAGAAAAAGGTTTTAATGGTCAATTATTAGTGGCCTAACAATCAATTATTCACTCGTGAAGAGAAGGTCTTTCTAGTAGGTAAATGATTGATTGTGCCATTGGAATTTCCTCTATACAGATTTCTAAAGCAACAATTGACCATTTGGACAAAACAGTTGATCGTTCTCTTAAAAATTTGCAAACTACCTAGTGTAATTTACTATTCATCTACAATTAATTTCTTCCATGCACATTTATTTCTTAACTAATCCATACCAAACTCATAACACCTCATTTAAGTTATTTCCATCATTAACTTAAAGCAATCATTACTTACAAGTAAGTTTCAACGATATTAACATTAAAACCTATAATATAACTTAACTAAACAAAAACCCATCAAACTTTCAAAATGGAGCGAGATAGTTCGCACTTATGGTAGAAAAGATTTAAAAATGTTAGATTTATTGTTCTTTAGCCCTAATCAACTAAAATCACAAATATTTCATATTAAGGTTTACTTTTCCCTATTTTTAGTTACATATTCAAATCTCCCTCAAATTCAAAGAAATCTATGAAAAATCTTATTATTATGAAAGTCTTATCATGTTTGTGTAAAGATCCTAGCAAGAAATTGTTCCTCAATTGCTTAATGGAAGAAGATCCTACAAAAAAGGTGAGAGATGGAAGGAAATGAAGAGAGTGGTAGATGAGGAAGTTTAGTTAAGGAAAAATGATGAATAATGTCTTTCTAAGGCTAAGGCTTATGTTTTATAAGTGTAGAGGCATTTTCATCATTTACCTAAAAACTCCTTCCTACTCATATATTAATTTCTAATAACTTATAACCAATAATTCTTTCATCTAATACAATTAATCTTAACTAATTCTTTTAAGTTTCTCATTTCAAGCTCACTTAGTGAATATATTTTCACTTACTTAAAAGTTTTATTCAAGGTTCATTAAATTAAGAGATCTTCTTTTCCTTATTTATTTCACTTCTTAACTTTTCTTTAAGCTTTTATTTCACTTCATATATTTTTTTTAACATAATAGATCTTAAAATTCATAATTTCTAAGAAAGATATAACAATGTGCCAAAGCCAATGAATGAAGCACTTGAAGCTATTTATCTTAGTGATAATGTTAGAGACATACCTACATTCCTTAGAGCTAATATGAACTTTATTGAAAAAGAATAGCTAGTTGCATTATTAAAAGAATTTTGCGACACATTTGTTAAATTATCATGAAATGTTAGGCTTGAACACTAACCCAATTTCTTATTACCTAACTTTAAACCCAATAATGAAACCTATGAAGCAACAACCAAGATAGTTTTACCTTAACGTAAAGGCTCAAATGAAAACATAAGTGGAAAAAGTCCTTAAGATTAACTTTATGAGACACATGAAATGATGTGCAAGACTTTGTTTATATTATTTTCTCCTATTTTATGCCTTTTAGTGTGTTACATATGCTTAATTTTATAGAATTAGCCTTGTTATGTAATTTAAGGTTATTTTTACAATGATTTGAAATTATTTGGTTAATGTGGACTTTTACATTATTTTAGGTTTTTGGTTATATCTTGAGTTTTGGATATCGAATTTGGCTAATTTTTATATTATTAGAAAATCAAAGCTCATTTTGAACATTTTGAATGTTTAATTTAGCTAAAAAGTTAAAGCTTTATTTTTGTCCTAATTGAGCCAGTTTCAGTTTTTAGGTTATATTTGAAGCTTTAAAGATCAATTAAGGTAAAACTAATGCTAAAGTTTCCTAAGACCTAATCTTACAACTTTTGTATCTTGAACTCAATTAAGTTATGTAGTTTTAGTGACCTTGTATTAGGTAAAAGTAAGACTTATGAATTTCACTATTGTAACTTTTTTAGTATGTTATTTTGTAAAATAAGTTTTAGGCTTCTAAAATTATTAAGGCTCTATTTTTTATAAACTCAAAAGGCATTTGATTTACATTTATTAGATTTTAAAGGTTAGCAAGTTAGATATAGGGTTGTGCCTCCAAAGTTAAGAATAATTTTTACTCCTAAACAATTAAGTGAAGATAGCTCTTCTCTCTTTTTCAATTTTCTTCTTCTTTAATCATGAAAGGCTAAATTTTTAGTTGATTTAAGGATTTTAAGGCTCATCTTTATTTGGAATATGAGATATTAAGTTGTAATGTTGACTTCTTCTAATTGTGGTTGTTTTAAATTTGAATCAAACCCCGTAATTTGGTTCTATGTCCATTTTATTCCGTAATCTATCTATATTTTATTTGCATTTTGTGTGCATTTTTTTAATCTTTATTTCACTTTTGTTTGCATTTCTTCTTTTTATTTTTAATACATAAAAGGTTTAAATAATTTGGTAATCATAGTTAGTAAATTATTAAGGAAGGATATATTAAGTAAATCACTAGGGTTCGACCTAGTTTGTTACCCTTTCTAGTAAAAATCTTTGTCAAACTAGTAATATATAATTTTAGTAAGTTGTAATGCACATTCCCCCCACATAGTTGTCAAATATTGTCCTTATTAAGAAGAGGAAGAATTAAATTTGAGTATGTATGGATTTTTTAAGATCTTAATAAAGGCTATTCGAAGGATAATTTTCCCTTATCCCATATTGATGCTTTAGTTGACTCCTCAATAGCTTATGAAAGGTTCTTTTTTATAGATTATTTTAGTGGTTATAACTAAGTTTGAATAAACTTGTTAGATGCTATGAAAAACTACTTTTAAAACTCTTATAGGTAATTTTTACTATACTATGATGCCTTTCAACCTAAGAAACACTAGAATAACCTACCAAAAGGCCATGATTGCCATATTCCATGATATACAACATGACTTTGTTAAAGATTATGTGGATGATTTAGTGATTAACTTTAAAAAGAAGAAATACCATTTTAATCATCTCAATTGATTCGTTGAAAAGTGTATAAAATATTAACTCAAACTTAATCCAAAGAAATGCACTTTTGGGATACCTTTAGGAAAATTCCTAAGATACAAAATGCATAAAGGAGACATTGAGGTGGATGAAAGTAAGATCAAAGTAATAAAAAAGATGCTAAAGCTAGTAAATCTGAAAGAATTTAGATAATTCATAAGGAAGATATCTTATATCAGGAGATTCATTGCAAGAAGAACTAATTCATCCACTTAAGCCTCTCCTAAATGCTTTTAAAGGAGTACACCAAATTTGACTAGAAAAAAGAATACTAAGAAGCATTTAAGAAAATATTACAAGTCATTGATTCCACTGATAGCATGGCCACCCTTAAAGCATTGTATCCTTTTCATTTTTTATCTTCAAAAAAAAAAATCCATTAGCATGCTTTTAGCTTAGGAAATAGAAGGGCTTGAAAACCTTATTTACTATCTTAACCATCTACTCAAGGGGCCTAAAGAATGGTACTCCTTTTTAAAGAAACATTACCTTGCCCTTTATATATATATATATATATATATATATATATATATATATATATATATATATATATATATATATATATATATATATATAACTTAGATATTTTACCATTACTTTCTAGCCTATCAAGTTCAATTATTAACACGACTTGATCCCATTAAATTTCTTTTACAATAGCCAACATGGATAAAGAAGATAACTAAATAAATGTTGATGATAGGTGAATTTAATATCTAACTAATCAATCTTAAAGCATCGAAAGCTAAGCTTTAATTGAACTATTAGCTTAGTTCTTAACAGTAAACTATAAGCCCATCTTAAAAGAAGTTCCTGGGGGTTTGCCTAAAATAGTAAATATGGTTTGTGACCAAATGATCACCTTGTGTGAACTACCCAACATAAGAGTTGTATTTTATAGATGATTATCCCAACCATAGGAGTTGTATTTAATAAATGACTATCCCCTTTGTCAAAAGGAGCTAAAGTCACTTTGAAAGATCATGCTAATGGAATTTATGTCATGTCTTATAAGCTAGACTTCCCTTATACCAATAATGAAGCAAAGTATAAGGCCCTTATGGGCTTCATGAAGGCTTAAGAATTAAGGGTAGAAGACTTAATAGTAAAAAGAAACTTTAAACTAATCATTAATTAAGTGATAAAACAATATGGTATTAAAGAACCATCTTAGCAAAATATAGAGATATAACACAAGCTTTAATAGAAAATTTTTTTAAAATAATCTTTTTGCACACTTAACTAAGAGAAAATAAACAAGTAGATGTATTGGCCATATTAAGAGCAAAGGTGGCAATTAAAAATAGTGGAATTATCATTAAATTATGTTAGTAGCCTTACACTATCCTTAACTCACAAAGTCCACTTGAAATTCAAAATGACTTGAGAAGTCCTATCTTGAGGGAGTTGAACAATTTAAAAACTATTCTAATGAAACCTCTGAAAGACTATTAATTGATGAATGATACCCTTATTAGTGTGGTCCTAGAAAGATTGTAATGAAGTGCATTATAGAAGAATAAAGAAAAATGATAATTTTAAAATTCTATAATGATAGTTGAAATTAAGAAAGAATCACCCCTTTATAGAAAGATACAATGCTCGAGGTACTTTTAACTTACTATCAAAGTATATTATATTGCCTTCTAGGCCTTTTGTACATAATATATTGCTTGATAATTTAATGTAGGAGTTATCACAAAAAGGGATTAAAGAAAATGATACTTATAATACCTTTGACAAGGAACTCTTCCTTTTAACTTGGAAAAAACTAGCAAGATAAAAAATGAAGCAACAAGGTATTTATGAAAGATGGGATCCTATACAAAAAAAAGGGTGAATAATGAAAGAGGTATATGAAAGAGATTGCAGAGAACACCAAAATGTAAGAAAGTTTTGCCATAAGTTCCTCTACCTATGTTATTATTTGCCCATCATAGAGCAAAATGCTTTAACTTATGTATGTTAATGTAAGCCCTGATAAATAAATGGGAACTTGATCCATGCCCTCCTTATCAAACTTCATGCACTAGGCATTCTCTGGTTTTTTGATACATGTGCATTTGATCTCATTAATCCTATAAGGCTAACATTATGTGATAAAACCTAAATCCTAATTGCAATAAAACTCTTCATGAAATAAGTGGAGGTTGTGGCTCTAAGATTAGCATAAGGTGAAGTGATAGTAAATCGCATCAAAGAGGAAATCATATAAAGATTTAAAAGACAATAATACCTCATTCATTAACAAAACTATTAGAACTTTAACAAGGAAGTACAAGATTATTTATAATAGATTAAGTGTTTACTATCTAGAAGGGAATAGATAGGTTGAGGCAACAAATAAAACCCTTACTAAAATGGTTAATGACAACCATAAAAAATGAGCAGATAAAAAATAACAAGCTTTATGCACCTATAGGATAGTTGAAAAAAAACCAACTTAAGCAACACCATTTTCCTTGATTTATAGGATATAGACAATAGTACTAGTAGAATTAGTAGTACAAAGCCCGTAATTGGCTTTAAGAACAAAAGAACAAGATTCTCAATAACTTTGGGTGCAAATGGTGGAAGAAAAGAGGTAAAGAGCATGACAGGCACATGTTACATATGTCAAAAGGATTACTAAAGCTTATCAAAAGATAGTAAAACCTGAGAGCTTTTATATAGGAAACCAAATCTTAAGAGTTATAAATCATATTCCGAAAAGATTGCATGCTTCAAAGTTTACATTAAGATGAGAAAGCCTTTATATGGTTAGTTATGTAAGTTCTAGTGGATATTGAGTTTTACTTAATTTTTGAAATAGCTTAAAAAGTTTCTTTATTAATTTAAGTATGTAAAGTGTTATTATCTCCAAAATTCTCTTATAAGAGAGGTCATTGAAACTCATGTTTAAATATATTTTTATTTTTGGTATAAAAGTACAATTATAAAATTAATAGGTTTAAGCAAATTAAATATGTACATATATATTCATTAAAAAAATTAGTCTTTAGCAAGAAGGAATTTCTTTTCAGCACTCTTCCTAACATCCTTCTTTATCAAAGCCTTTTTAGTTAAAGTTTTCAGGGTTGAAGCCACTGGGGTTAAGTTGATTTATTATGCTATGGTTTCAATATTGTAACAAGCATTAAAGTGATTAAAAGGAAGATTTTGATCCTATGTGTAGACTTAGTCTAATATAACTTTAAACTTGGCCTTAAAATCTACCCTAGCATCAACATAGGCCTGGGTAGCCTTATACACAAAGAGTTGAGCCTTATCACCAGTTTTTAGCTTTTTATCCACCAAAGTATGGTAATCTTCCTCCTTTTTCAATAACTATTCACAAAGCACTTAACTTTACCTTTTCTAGCTCTAAACGACTCTTTGCATCTCAAAAAGAATATGGTACTTTTTTAAGGTTTTCTCAGTTTTACTTATCATAAAGTCTTTCCAACAAATAAGGTGCCTCTACTCCTCTTGCCAATGCAATTCTTGTTCATAAAGCATGTTAAAATGCAGCTTCTTATACTATTTAATGCATCTTGTGCTTTGTAAAATCCATCCTTAATGTGGCTAATTTATTAAGAACCCTGTCAAGTAAAAGCTTTTACTTTCCTAACTTTTCATCAAAAACATTTTTAGAATGTCTCAAATTAAACATAAGTTTATAGGTTTTTTTAATCTATGTCTCTTTATCAGCAATCAGTTCTTACAACTTTTCGCATTGACTAAAGTCAAGATCTTTATACCTATTCTAGCGAAGCTTCATCCCTCATTAGATTATCTAGAATGATGACCATAGAGGAGCTACCTACTTTGAAATTTATCAGGGTTACCAAAGTAGTACCGCTATTGACTTTCTCATTAAAGGAGATTATAATTGTCTCCTATTATTTTCCATTTCTTTTCTTAGAGCAACTTAGGGATCCAAAGAATTGCTTTCATAAATGATAATTCCTTTAGCCTTTTTTTAGCTCAGGAATGGATTTACACAACATCTAACATGGAGTATTTGTTGGTGTGTGTCCTAGGAGCCAATCATAGAGATGATTGTAATAAATGCATAATATATTATATTTTATTTCAGGCAATTTAAATTATTATATTTTATTTCATATTCTATCATTCTGTGCAATTTATAACTTAATATAATAATTATCCCCGAAATAGTTTTACTATTCTTAAAATGCTCTTAATCAAGTATTATTGCGAAAAGAATAGTAATAATATATCGAGACAAGCATGTATAGTAATTGATGATTATGAATCATGGATATATGATATCAACTTAATACATGAGTACATTATTAATGAACAAATATACTAGACTGGCTCACAATGAAAAAACTATATGGATTATCATGTATCATTAGTTATTCTCATGTGACCACTATGCACGTAGTTCTTTAACCTGAAGTCACTATTATTCCCTACATGAGGAGTCACACATTTTGATGTCATCCTATATCACCTTTAATCGGGATGTGTTACAGGATGTTGATTGGGTGTATCATGAATCATGCAGAGGGATGTGAGTGATATAAATGAGAATTTTGTTCCTATTACACAATAGGATTGATATCGTTGGACCCTTTGATTAAGTGAGATTAAGAAATCAATGGTTATGCTTAAATGGATCAATATGAGATATTGATCATTTGCTTAAGTTAGTCTACTCGATATCAAGAAACATAAATTGAACATAAATGAGAATGACGCATTTCATGCCTCTAGTTCAATTTGGATGTCATTACAAAAGAGACTATGTTGCAAAGTATTCTTCACACATTAAGTAGATATTAAGTCACATACAATTTTTACTACTTGAGTGATAGTGATATATTACTAGATGCCGTTCACTGTTTATGGTCTACAACTGGGCCATTACCAATGTAATAAAAATCTATAAGGTCACATAAAAGAAGTAGGAATGAGATAATAATTAATTAAGCTTTAGTTGGACTAAAATCCAATTAATTAGACTTATTTTTTATGCATATATATTTTATTAAGATAATAACATATTTTTTCACGTAATATATATAATATATTATGTGATATTATTTGATATTAAAGTAATATAAGATAATTACATTATTAGATATTAGATAATTATATTATGAGATAATGCTATTATCTAATATTAGATAATTAATAAATAAATCCTATCTTTCCTCACTTTCTCTATGATAAGGATAAGGTGATAGTTGTTAAGTGTGATTAGGATTCTTTTGAAGCATTATCCTAGTAGGACTAGGATTGTGATATGCCTTAGTTCTATAAAAGGGACTTGAAGGTAGCATTTTCAAAAATGCATATAAGCTTCCATCAAACCCTAAATCACTCAAAAAATACCCAATCCAAATCCTAGTGAAAGAAACGTATCCTAGCAGAATTGTAGAGAGTGAGAAGTCGTTGTTCACTCCGTATGGATACTGTAGAGACGCTGTACCTTCCGGCCGGTGTTTGATTCATCCGCTCTCTCAAGTTTTTAGTTCAGAAAGGAACACGATCACACTAAAGGTAAAACCTTAACCATTGATTATGCTCTTTTGTATCGATCCTAGGTAGAATTTGGATCAAAATTTTAAATTCTACTGCATAGAGATGATCTAAAACCTAACAGTATTTTGATCCAATATTTTTGGATTCATGAAGAGATTTGTCATCATACAAGGATGCATAATACATTTCTCTAAAGGCTTTTTAGCTAGAAGATTTAGGTAAAGCATTGTCAAACTATTAAAGGAACTAAAAGCCATCATAAATAAGACTGATAAAGGAAGTAAAAAGGCAAAAGCTTAATAAGATTAAGAAAGTCTTAAAATGTGATATATGAAAATTCTGAGTGTTGACATAAGCTTATATAATAATGGAGAAGAAGTTTAAATAACTTAACATTATGAATGGCATTAATAGGAATGAGAGAATTAGAAGTCACAACAATATGAGAAAACATATAAAAAGAGAAGTGTTATAGTCATATTCATTTAAAAAAATGTGGAAAAGGGGCTAAGGCCTAGTATATTACAAAAATATAAATGTCATTTATCCACAAATATTATATAGGTAAGGCTACACTAAAAATTTAGTGTTATTACATATTATCATGCCTTACTTAACATAATCCTATGATTAGGTTATTTCTACCTTGAATCATCAAGAGGATAACTCAATGATTCCCTAGTCACTAAACTCTACCAGTGTAATGTTGGGTCTCTATTGTCTCCATAATAATAAACCCAAAAGAAGTTGTGGTTGTCCTAGCATACTTATTGTTTGGTTAGATTTTAGTTAACATTAACACATTAATACAATATTATTGCAACAAAGTGGCGATCCAAAATTGAAACATAGGGTATAACACCCTTTTGATGTTGAAAACCCTAATATTAAATGTGAGGAGCTTAGTAAACAACCCAACATGCCCTAGTATTGAATTTAGCCTTAAATGAAAGTGCCTTCATGCCTTCAATTCCATATAGTCAACTAAAGAAAAGCATTTAACTCCTTATGTTGCAAAAGGTAAAGATAAGGTCAATGGGTTAGCCTTAATTTATTGAGTCTAAGGTTGCATATGATCCCACCACAAATCCATAGCATTTATATAGGTCACATGAATAGGATCTTAATATATGTGAATCTTCTTCAGAGATGGGAGATAGAAAGGAATGTTCAATAAAGCTATGAATGAGCATCCAAAACATAGCAAATAATGGGGACATTGATTTCTAGTAGTTTATCCTTAAAAAAAGGAACATAAACATTTTAAGCATAATAGTAATTCACCAAAGATCTCTAAGATTATCTATGAGCTATTTCACTTCAACTATAGGATTCTATGCTATAAACTCCATTAATTTAAGCCCAAATAATCTAAAATGAAGACTTTCATAAAAACTCCATACATCTATAAAGTTCTTGATTGGATCATTTTCTATAATTCCTTCATTAGAAGTTATATCAAAAAGCTATTTTGACTCTCCATTATTGCTTAAACTACTTGAGTATGCTATTGCTAAAATAAAAGGTACTTAAAAACTTAACAAAGATAATTAAAGAGACTTATTGTTAAGAAAGATAGAAATACAAGAAAGTAGAATTAGCAAAGGTAGTTACTAAGAAGAATGAGTGAGGATCACCATGAAAGAAGGTAATAATTTATAAGCTAAGCTATAAGGTAAACATTCCTTGCTTCGAGACTTAATTAGCATAGTAACTATAAAAAATTAGTGGAGTGGTTAAAAAGCCACATGTCATTAAAAACAATAGATACCCTTAAGTGATATAAATACTAAAGAAGATACAAGCAAAGCACAAAAGTATCCGTATCATTACAAAAGGGTAAGAAAGGTCTTCCATTATCATTATAAATTTTTAACTCAATCTCTAAGCTAACCATATAGCGAGAAACCCCTTGCAACATTGATTAAGTTGATCATGGTAGTCTTACAAAGAGTAAAATTATAGTGTTGTTTATGCATACTCCTATTCATAAAATTGGAAGCATGTTCCACCACCTTAATAATGACATCCCCTTTTAGAAAGTTAGATAAAGTGAAAGCTTCTTGTTTAAGATCTTCAAGCTCCTCAATAGTGCATGATGTTATTGTCTTTTCCTTCTAAACTTTCAAGGAATAGGTAAGCTTAGTATAGCTAATAACACAAAACCATGGTTTCCTACCACTGTCAGGAAAAAGAAGCTATGAATACTATAATAAAGTCTCCTTTAAAATGTTCAAATCCTTATCTAAGATAAAACAAAGATTGATAGCTTTCATTTACTTTATTAATTCATCCAAACATAATTATTGGAGATCATTATCTCTTAGAGGAATGTTGAATGCTCTATTATTTACTTCAATAACATTCTTATAAGTGAAGGAATGTCTATAATTATAGGAATTACCAGAGAATAAGGAATCTCTCTAATCTAAATAGTAGGAACTAGGTTGGGAGTAGCTATAAGACTCCAATCTAAAGATCGCTCTCTTATATTACAATAATAAAGGGAAAAACAAGGCCACTCGGGGAAGGATTTAAGGTTATAAAAAGGTTAAGGCACTAGCAAACACTTCAGCATCCTTTTAAAGAAGTAGTTCCCTTAAATTTTAATTAACTACTGTAGGCTCTTTATCTTAAATGGCAACCATAGTTGACTTAATAGTGTTGATCCTAGTAACTTAAGTTACAAAGGTTGCTTGATTAGAAGAGGAAGCAATGGCTTGTGACTAAGCTTATAGTGTTATAAGTCCTTGCTCAATTTCTTAACTTTTAAAGAAAACTTAACAAATTTAATACTTATTTCAATAAAAATAACAAAAGATAGCATATATAAAGTTAAAAAGCATAAATACATGAAATTACAAAGCACTTCTTTAAAAACCCCTACATTATTATTTGCAACAACACTTTTGCTTAAAGACTCACCTTGAACAATAGGTGAAATAATAGTCTAATCATTCATTATTAAAGTAGTAGTTTCTTCCTTTATCTCTTGACCTTGAAAAAAAAATTATAACGCAAGATTAGTACCTTAAAAGCCAAAATAACAATATTCCAAAAATGCACAAAAATATATGGTTACCTAAAGAATGAAATCTTTCTTTAAGAACCACTCATTTATTTCCTAAACTTGAATTAGAAGTTGGCATGACCATAGAAGCTTCTTAGGATGTAAAGGCAACTATATTGTCTTCTAAAAGATTTTCCTCCATAATAGGATCCTTTATAGTGATAAATTACAATTTTTTTAAATATAAGGCCTTTAAGATTAGTGCCACTATCAACATACTCTAAATCTTCTAGATTTTCAATGGAATTTACCTTAAGTCAAGAATGATCGTTAATGGATAAATGAAAAGGAAAGAAATATAAAATAAAATAAAAATGAACACCAACCTTTATATAGATTTACTATTAGAACCACCTTAGTTGCATCAGCTCCTAGCATAAAACTAAATGATAAGGTAAAAAAAATAAAAAATAAGAACCACCTCAATATCTATCTTGAGTCTAAAATAACTTTCTTTAATATTTTATGCTCTTAGGAAACCTCGAGGTCTAAATGTAAAGCATCAAGATCAAATTCTAAGATAACTTTATCCTTCTCTAAGAACTAAAGGATTTCAAAGCAAGATAAAAGAAAATAACTAAGAAAAAGAAAGCTTACTATACATACCTTTGCTTGAATAAATTCACTCAAAGGTAATTTATCATCATCAACCGTGAACTTAAGATGTTTAAAAGCATGAGCTTCTAGAGAAAACTTAATGGCTTGCTTAACCTTCCCCTTAGAAAAGACTATAACTTTAGTGGTAAAAGAAACCTCCCCTATTAACATGCTATTCTTGGGAATAAGCCCTAGAAACATTGAGTAAAGTGGACCTATCTTTAAAATACCTCAAAAATAATAGGAGCAAGGGGCTTTAATGGAAAAACTAACATAGCATGGCATTGTTATTTATGAACTGCAACCTATGTAATTATGGGAAAGCCATTATAAGTTATTATTAGAAATTCCATGATCTTTAGAAATTTGATCACAATTATTTTCTTAAAACCCTTTAAAATGTCATAAAATCATGAATATTTCAAAAGTGCAACCATCATTATGCCCTTACAAGGTTAATCATAACCAAACTCAAGAGCCACCATGTCAGGCTGATCCTATGCTAAGAAAAATGCTCTTTAACTAGAATAGAAGCTATTAATTAGAAAAAACCTTAACAAGATAGCATGAGTCAAAATTGATAACTACTAATCATAATTCCCCTCAGCCTAGGTCAACTGAACTCATTTATCCATCATATTAAAGCCTTTGCTGGAATTTTAATTCTTTCCACCCTTATAATTATAAATGTTAACTCTAACAAAATTTTTGTAAGATTTATAAGGCCAAAAGTGACATTCCTCCATATTATCCATTAAAGTATTAAGTGTAAACTTCTTATTGGACAATCCCTAATGCCATACTCAAGAAAGCCTTTCCTAGTTTGGAATGGACCTTAGAGAAAGGCATATTTCAAGAAGTTCTTATAAAGGAAGAGTTGTAAAAAGTTAGCATCATTAAAGTAGTTTGTAATACATTGCCTATTAGACTTCTTAAACTAACCTTGAAGCTGATCCAAGAAAAGCTAAAGCCTTACCAGATAAGCAAGACTTAAAACTAATTATGTCCTTGGAGCAATGTGAGGACCTAGTAGAAATATAGCAGTGTTAAGCTCTTTAGAGATGAACTCATATAAATAAAATGACTCAATTAATAAGCCACAAATTCTAGAAAAAATAAATCATTATCCCTATTGTCATCAGTACTAGCCTTAGCAATAAATCACCTTTTGCTATCTTCCCTAATTTTTTTCCTCTAAAGCACTATAAGAATATTTTAACCACTTGGTGAAAGTGGACTTGTCACCTAAAGACATAGCTCTTTTCACTACTACTTGGTCCTTTTTAAGATATTCCACAATGTCACTTTGACCTAATTTCCTTCACAAATGAAAGGTTTGTGCTACATGATGCCTAGAAGTACTAAAGGATAAAATATTAACCTCACCAAATAAAGGTAGCTTGTATAAAGCATATACATATTTGAGTGTCAAGGTAAACTTTCCTTAACTAATCATAAAAGTGTGTGTATCACTTACCTATCCTTTTTAATTTAAATCTTTAGGGCTCTTTTTCACCATTAAATATAAAGAAATGTGAAGAGCATCAATTATCCTTACTTGTATCAATTATTCATGATAACTAAGGTTTACTGACACTTTATTTGCCTATACATTGAACCCATCAGTAGGTTATGATTTTGAAATATACCTTATTATGCTAAAGAAATAATCTTTCTTAGCTAGATGTATCAACATTAATAAACCTTTAGGGAAAGGAACTCCTTCTTCCAAAATCTCATCCACATGATAAAGAGTAAGCGTTGGCAAATTAGTTATAAGACCTAACTCAGTATTCAAAAAATTTAAAGGAAGCTCATCAAAATTCTTTCTTATCAGCTTTGATTTAATCAACTAAACTTTTACCCCTCAAATTTGCTTTAAGAGCCCAGGGTACATTTTCAAAATCAACAATTATGGAAACCAATGCCCTATCATTGCCATTAACAATGACTACTTTAGATGAAGAACTTTTATTGCTAGCTTTTCTGGGAGCCATAATAATTGGAAATGAAATCATAAATGAAAAGGCAAAAAGGGTTCTCTTGAAACAAAGTGCAAAAGCCAAACTAGCTTCAAAAAGTCCACATTTTGAAATAAAGAAAAAGTAAAAACACACTTAATTTAAATAAAATGGGTCAAACTTAGTCAAAAGACTACATTTCCCTCTAGAAAGAAATTGTAAGAGAGAGTAAAAGTTTTAAGGCTGTGCTATGACGAACTAAGGTATGCCATAGGAAAAGATAAAAGTTTATAAATGTCACCTTACCCATATAAAATAAAATCCCTCAAAGTGTGAAAATCACTACATTAAGCAAATTATACAATAGCCATTGCTCTCAAAGGAGCCACAATGGAAGGGGCCTAATATAGATACTTTATCTCTAAAAGGTTAAAAATATGGATCAGCCCATAAAAACTTAGCAAAAGCCTAACACTAAAGTGCACTTGAAAAAAAGGACAAAAAAATGAGCTAAAGCTTGAAAGAAACCTAATTTATATTAACCTAAAGAGATAAGTTTAAAATAACCTAAATATTAGAGGTAGCCTAAGCAGTAAGTCTTAAAAATACTAAAGCACATATGGGTACCTAAGACATAATATAGGTTTGAATAAATAGGATTCCCCAGTGGCCTATCAGTATTTAATAGTTATACAACCTAGGCTAAGAACTACTTTAGGTGTAGAAAATGGAAATTGATCGTCACCCTTTGGGAATGTCTTTAAGGATGGCTTGGTTAAAATAGAATAAGGGCCTTATCCATGGTATATAGGAGCATTAGGCATATTATGCCTAAAACTCCTCACTGTAGACCTTTTGTGTGAAGTAAGCAAGATAACTATAGTGATCCTTACCCCTCTACCTTAATAAACCTAACCTATCCTAGTCGGTATTTGTTATGAGTACAATTTGCATATATATCACTTTCTTCATCATTTAGTAATGTTAACTAATAACTTTATATATGTATCATTGCACTTGATTAACACTAGTTTTTTTTTAAATAACTAGAATATAGATCCTTTTGAGAGGTAGTTACTTTCACCTGAGGAACCAAGAAGGTCCTATAATGTTAAGGGCATTACCATAATGTAGGCTAGAGGTGATAAGTTATATATTCAGTTCAATACCAAGGAGTAGACAAGCGGAAGAAATAAAGCAATATAGAGCAATTATGTTAGATTGGTAGAATGGTCCAAAATATTAATATGTTATGTAGATTAAAGGCATGTCCCTCTGGTATTAAAGGATAATTTTTAGTAGGAAATCTTGTCATGTATACTTGATTTGGATAGCATTATGTTCTAGATATATGAAACTATATTTTAGAGAATAATTACATATAACTCATTTATGTGTATTTTTTTCTTGTAGAATACTTTTGATCTTCCTAAAACCCAAAAAATGCACAAATGTCATAATTCAATCTTGGTACCATTACTAGCATAAAGACATCTGATTAGTATTAATTTACTAACCAGTTGTCTTTACAAGTCTTTAAAACACTTCCAACTCTATACTACTTAACTTTACTACAGATAAAAATAGGCATTTATAGAAAATTAAATTAGTTGCATGTGCAGTTAAAAATCTAAAATACAATTTACATAAATTAAAAGATTTATACAAGAGTCCCAAACTCTACAAAAATACTAAAGTTAACATACAAATGCTAAAAGTAGACAAATTCCTAACTTAATCCATACTATTTCTAATCTAGGCTTTCGTTAAGATCAAATTCTATAGATAAAGAAGATGGAGAGGTTAGCATATTGATCAAATTAGAACTATTTATTATATCCTCCTAAGAATGATTAGGTAAAACATGATTTACAATAAAAGGATTTAACTTAAAATTTAGTTGTCTAAGTTTTATAGAATAATCAATGCAAGGTCCCAATATGGTTATATGGAATCTATACTAGAATATAACAAGAAAGATTTTTGAAAGTGTTAAGAAAGTTCTTGTAAAGATATCAATTATTCCTCAGTGATCCATACTCAAAATCTATAAATAAAAAATTAACAACAAAGAGTATGAGTATTAAAATACTCAGTGATTAGTTACTTTCTCGTTTTCATTATAATAGATAAAAACATATGTATATACCAATATACAAAAAATAATAATTCAATTTAACTCCATTGTAGTGTTTACAAAAATTATTCTAAAAAATAGTAATAATTAGCATATAGATTACTCTTTATATCTTTAGTCTAACCTTATCCCCTGCCAACTTTATCCCTTAAACCCTTACCACTCCTCTCCTTCTCTACAAAAGATCAATGGCTAATAACTTTTCCTATGAATCATGTAGAGGATGAACATTCATACTCACAATGAGCAATAAAAGGATGTCATGAGCAAACATAGGCATCAATCATGTATTTTATTATCGCATATCATAAGTATGATCAAAATACCAATTATGCCATAAACTTTAACAAAATTGCCAATTTTTATACATTTAATTTCTTTAATCATATAATATTATATTCAATGTTGATACATATAACCATTCCATCCGTAATAATAGAAACACATAACTCATATAAATAGCCATCAACATGATTCCTCTATCATCAACTATTTTATATGTTCAAATTTCTTTCAACATTTCTCAAAAGATTTTCAAATAATCACATTATCATTTACCTTGTATGTGTCACAATTTGGTGTCCTTTATTACTTCCAAATTAATTTAAAACTTTGCCAAAATTTATCTTATTATTTTCAACATAATATTACACATTAATCATTAACTAACTTACATTATTTATTCCCATGGATACTATTTACATAAAACCTAAATGAAAAATTTAACAAGATACTATAAAGGAAAGTTGAAATAAGGACCCATTTTCAACATTCAAACCAATTATAATCATTACCAAATTTTTACATAATGTCCCTCATATTAGATATTAGAAAACCTCAATTATTTTACAAAATTTTCATGATGGTATTGTTCACATAGAGTCAATATTATAGAATTGTCAAAACTAGACAAATTTGAAGCTATTATGATAAAAGACCTTTTTTAGCATCCAAATCAACTCTAATTATCACCAAAATTTGATATAACATCTTTGGCATGTTAAATAATGAAAACATCAATTATTTTATAAAATTTTTCACGTGCTTATCGTTTATATAGAACTAAAAACTCAAAAATTTCAATTATGGGTAGTTTTGGAGTTACTATGGAAAAAGGGTTCTCCAAGCATCCAATGTAAATCCAATTACTACCAAATTCCTATACAAGGTCACTAACACATTAATGATCCTAAAACATTAATTGAATTAATTTTTCTCAATCAAATTAGGGCACAAACAGCACCAAATAACATCATATAAAATCTAGTATTTTGTTTTAAGTCATTGCAACCAATGTCCATTCAATTGCACTTTTCATAACTTTATAGTTTTTCAAAAATTCCCTAATTTTCCCTTACTTATCCTAACACTATTTGTAACATGACTATACTAAAAATTGAAATTTAAATAGCTCTTAATCCTTATTTCCAAAGAGAAACAAAATATACCATTAAACCTTTTTTAATAGAATTTTGTTTTTACACTTTTCTATGGCCATTTTCTAAGGAAAAACCTAATAAATTATCTCTTACACATTTCAACATTAAAATGCCAATGTTATATCTTTATATCAATATTTATATAATATCAAAATTGAATCATATAGCACCATATCTCAATTTCTCTTTCATCATGGCTAAAATCATTATTTTTTTTGTCATATTTCATGAGAAACGTCAATAGAATAAGGGATAGTTGCCACTCACCTCAATTTATTTACTTTTTAATTTTTAAAATTTATTTAAAACAAAAAAATAGAAGCTTCACAAAAATAAATTAAATTTTAGAAATTTAGGAAAGGAGATGATCATGAAAACTTGAAAAAGATGAAAAAAGCCAAGAATACCTTACTAGAATTTAATAAAACTAATTGTAGAGCTTCTTGAATCTTAATGAAAAGTTTAAAGCCCAAGTGAAGAAGGCTAGAGAACTCATGGTTAAATGAAGAAAATGAGCAAAATTTGTGCCAAAAAAATGGCTAAAAGCTTTTTATAAAAAAAAAACTCTAATTTTAAAGCTTTCATTATAAGCTTCCTATTTTTAATTTCTTAAAAAAATTTAGCTAATAATTTAGCACATTAGGCATGGTTTTTAGGTTGGAAAATTAGTAGATTCTTCTCTCAAAACTATAAAAATTAGCAAATAAATTGCAAAGAAGAGTTTGCAAACAAAAAGCCTTAATTTTTTCAATTTTCCACTAAAATTCTATAAGCTTTTCTTGGAAGATTTAGCCTTACTTTGGGCTTGAATTTTTTAGTCCTAAACATCATGTTTAGGCCAAAAAATGTTTAGCTAAGTCAATCCTAATGAACCAAAATGGTTTATTTCAATTTCGGCCTAATCTCTAAATTTTTTAGTTACTCAAGCTGATTTTAGGCTACCAAGGCCTTTAATTTTCTATTAAGCCTTCATATAATTTTTCCAAGCTTAATGTTAGAATTTTAATTATATTTTAACCTATAGTACAGCTTAATATAAATTCTACAAAAATTTAGCTAGATGAACCTTCATACTACCTTTACAGTTCACCTGAACTTTATTGGAGTTCTATTAGGGTGATTTCTATTCTAATTTCCATTTTAAATTTTCTTTTTCTATTAGGGTATTATAATAGAAAGGTACTATTTAAAAGACTTCAAGATAAGGTTAAGTTAGGAATATGTCAATCTTGAGACCAAGATTAAAGTAAACCTACTTTAGGTACTTCATCGACTAGGAATTATAAAGAAATTCTGAGAACAAAAGGATACTAACCATTTTAAGGTAAAATCTGTACATTCTAGCTATTAGTTTTGCTTAATGTCTTATTTGTATATTATTTGTACTCATAAAATGATATGTTATTTTGTTAATAAAAGTTAAGTAAGATGAACTAAAAGAGGAGAAGGAGAAACATATATCTATATAAGGTTTCCTAAGTAGGCTACCAAAAGCTATAATAGGAGTTAGTGGAAGAGAAGCTTGCTTTAGCTAAGGGTGATGACACTAATAATGCACTTTTCATTTCTCTTGTAGAGTTATGAAAGTGAGCTAAAGTAAACATGCAAGGGCAATACAAGAACTGAAAGAATCAAACTATTGCGAAAAGGATTGAAAGTGTTTAGAATCAAATTAAAATGTATTATTTAGTTTTGAAGCTTTTATTTCATGAAAATTGAGTTTAAATATCTATTTTTTTGTTTAGGTTAATAAGACACTTTCATATAATAGACTTCGCAGTATAAGTTTCAGTTAACTAGGAAGAAAGACAATATGACCACAATGCTAGGATTTGAGGTGCATCCCAATGTTATTTATAGTATTAGATATGGAATTAACTTGAAAGACTACTTTAATACACTAAAGTTCCATCTAATAGGATCTTCACACTCCCACTTGAAGAACCTAAGATCAAGCATCACTTAAAAATAAAAGCTCAATTCAATACAAACTAGATGGAAATGATACAACGGATGTATAAGTAACATATACAAATGTAGTAGCTGCATCGTGTTTTAATGGATTAAATTGCTTTCTAACTTCCATAGTGTCTGCCCAACTAGCCCCTATGGCCACTGCTTATATGATGAAGCTACCCCCTTTGACCATTACCTAGTTTTCCCCTAAGACTACTAATAGTATGAGGTGTTGATCTCTCTTATGAATAGTGTGTTAGATTGTCATGACCCATCTTAGAGCACGTCACTTGTATAAGGAGTCATTTTATAAAATAATCTACTAGCCTTTTCTAAATGCATCTAAGTTCATTTATCATATGCCATTATGCTTTTAAAAAGAGGAAAATGCAATCTTTTGAGAAGTTGTTATGGAATCTATGCAATGTTTTCCTTTATACATAATTATTCACCTATCTCTAAGACATACTTACCACTAAAGATCTTATGTAGGCCTACGTCTAATCTATCTAACAATAGTTAGGTACTTAGAAGGATGCAATCTCTAGAGGAAAAAAAATATAAAGGAAAAAGAAAAGTAAGCTACCATAAAACTTAATGAGTAAACATTAGTTAATAAGAAGTTATTATAATCGAAATAAATAATAATATTAACATTTAGGACTTTTATCTAAGGAAACAATCACATTTCCTTACCTTTACTAAGGAAAGGGAATTTCAATGAACCACTTGTATAATGGGGAGTTTAATACAAGTATGTGCAATTTTAGATTCCAAATAAGGCCTTTTAACATATTATCACAATTCAACCTCACAAAATAATCAACCTTACACTCAACTACATTTATCAAATACTCATATAATGATATTAATTATAATTTTTCACTAATAACATATTCAGTTGTAATTATTTGCCTTCATTTGTGTTATCTAATTACACATATTCATTCACACCACATTAGTATTATATAATACATAAGGTAAACAAATTAAAAAAGTAATTTAAATCTTTTTATGAATCCTAATAAACCTTATAACCCTACAAGCCATTATTGAGGTCAGGTGTTCAAAAATCACATTTTCTCCCATTGTATTTCTTATTTCACATTTCATATTTCACTTCTTCCTATACTATAACTCGAGCCATAATCATCATCTTCTTTATAAGAATGCCATGCCTCAATTCATGACCATATATCTCATTTCATTTCATAAATAACATAATAAGCTTAATTATATCTTATATCATATTTCATAACATATCTAAGTCTCATTTCAAGGTCACTATCATCCATTTATCTCAAAATTATCATATAATAGTTCATCCTATTTTGACTTTTTGTAGGATAAGATAAAATGAAGTAGACTAGGTATAATAGGCTATACACTTAATTGTGGAAACCCTGAAAGTAACTTTGAGGATCATAGTTGACTATATAATCAAGTATCAAGGTTCAAAGATAATTTCAAATGCCTTTGGTCAACTATAAATGTCCAAAAAGCAATTTTAAATGCTAATGGTTAACTATATAGTTAACTACTAACATTTAAGAAGTAATTCTTGGCCTTATAGTCGACCATGCTTACCCAGATTGCATATTTTAGGGCAAAGCCAACAACTACCTTGGATTCTACCCTTTCATAAAAAATAACACTATTTATCTGCCTAAAAATAAGTATATAATGCTAACTAAATTAACTTCAAAAATCATAAATACAAGTTAACACCATATCATTAAATCTACATCCATCATTAAATCAAATAAAAACTACTAATCAATATAATATTTCAAGTATTTATGCTTATATTTAAGAAAAAACCTAAAATATGTAATTTAATGCTTAAATATCTTAAAATCTAATAAATAGAGCTAAAATATTTACTTACCTAATATAGAAAAGATGCTAAGAGTTTAGATTAAATTCCATTGACCCTAATCACACCCAAATCAAGAATTTCTTAAGTTAGGGTTCAAATCTTTTATAGAAACCAAAATACCCTAGTTCTCATCCATGTTTGGAGAAATTGGGATGCGAAATATAATAATGATGAAGTTTTTACCTTGATTGGGGAAGAAATTTAAGATGAATTATTAAAGAAAAAAAAGTTAATGAGGTTGAGAGAAATAGAGAGAGTTTATGAGACGAGTTTGAGAAATTTTGGAAAATGGTTGGGGTTAGCTAGTTTTTAGCCTAAAATTGAGTAATAGTAATAGAGGCATTTTTTAAATTTTCTCCATATTTCTATATGAGGAAGATTTTATCTGCATTATTTTATTTTATTTTATATCTTTTAGTGTGCTATATTTGTTAAATTTTACAAAATTGACCTTCTTTTGTAATTTTTCATTAATTTTTACAATAATATAAATTTATTGGGTTAATATTGGATTTTGATACTATTTCTATTTTTCAACTATATCTTGATCTTTGGATGTCATATTAGAGTAATTTTTATAGCATTAAAAAGTGTAAAGCAAGATCTACAATATTAATGTTTAGTCAAAGCCTAGTTTAGATTTATTTAGCCAAGAATCTAAAGCCTTGTTTTTGCCCTAGTTAAGCCAACTTTAGTTGTTGGCTTATATCCGGAACTATAGAAGTCCAATTAATGTGAAACTAGTGCCCAAATCTTCATAAGACCTATCTTTACAACTTTTATATTTATGATTTACCTATATTATATTGTTTTAGTAGTCTTATAATGGTTGGGAGTTAAATGTGTAGGAATTTACTATTATAACTCTTAAAGTTAATTACTTTGTAAAAATAGGTTCTGGCTTCTAAAAATCAGGAAGGCCCTATTTTTGTAATCCAAAAAGACATAGAACTCAAGTCCAATAAGATTTTAGGTTAATTAAGTCAAGTATAAAAGTGAGAACACAAATTAGAAATTAGACTTTACACTTTAGATAGAATTTAGCAACATAGCTTTCTTTCGTTTCCTTTAGCTTTTGTTCTCTAGTCATGGAAGGCTAAATTTGGAGTTAATTCAAGGATGTTGAGACTTTTCTCTAATGGATTATATGATCATAATTTATAATGTTAACTATCTTTAATTAATTTTCCTCTTTTCCTAATTACTTATGCTAATTTCTTTAAATTACGAGTGTTGGATGTTGATTTGATATAATTAATCTTTATCCTTGTGATTTCTAATTTTTTTATATTTTAATGTTGAATTATGGTTAGTTAATCATGATTTTACATATAAAGGTAGTGGGTTGAGGAATTAATTTGGAGGTTTCTAATTTAATTTCTTAATTCAATTGAATTCTATCTTTAAATTAATTTCAATCTAGCTTAAGGATTATACCAATTACTTAATTCGACTAATGTTAATTGATTAAATCCTAGATGGTAATCTAGTATAGTATTTATGATTTATTGCAAGGGTGTTGAATAATTCAAGGTTAAAATATTAATTACAAAATTTAAATATCAATTGATTTATGATTAATCTAAACTAGAGCTCTCAATTCTCTGAATTGGTTGTTTCATTACATTGAATTCTTCCTCACTGTTTATTTTATGTTTTACTTTGTTTAATACATTTATATTAATTTTGAATTATTAAACCTTTCTAATTCTATGTTTTGCATATAACATTATGCATAATACAACATTTTACATTCTATTAGCATATTATTTCATTTTATTTGCATAGCCTATTTTGTATCTATTTCTCCTTTTTTTCTATTTCTAATGCACAATAAATTAAACAATTATGTAAACATTGCTAGTAAGTCAATTTAGAGGAGATAATTCAAGGGATCACAGGAGTATGACATAGTTTGACATTTTATACTATATTATTTTCAGCAAAATAGCATAATCTAATTTTGGTATCTTATGACGTGCACAATCATGGCTTAAAACCTTAAGCTTTTTTATTTTATTTACTTTTCCTTATCCATTTCTCCAAATATACCTAACATTTCTTTCATATTTATTCATCAAAGTTTCTCTTTTATTTGATTGAATTTCACATTTTAAATAAGAGCATATGAGTTATTTTAATTATTCTCATCACTAAATAAAATCCTAAATTACTCTATTTTAAAGAAGGCATAACAATACTTAGCCTAATTAAAAGAATTCATCTTTGAATTCTTAAGATGTCACTTAGTTAGTATAATTTTAAAATTTCTTAACTTTAGAACTCCTATGGAGACATAATAACATTACAATCTCAGCCTTTAAAGGAGACACTTTATTAACTTAATAAGTTCATACATTAATTTGGTGCATACTTATTAAATTCCTAAGCATTTTCATAATTTTACTCACTTCCTTAATTTATATTGAAGCATGATATCATTTCATTCTAGCATTCACATCAAAACACATCATTAACTTAAAGAGTTTATTTATCAAGTTTATGTTTAAACACTAAGTCTTGAGGCCCATTCTTGATTCACTTGCTTCTAAATATCAAGTTACTTTCTCTTAATTTCCTTTTAGTAAAAAACTTTAGGGTTTCTATTTAATTAATACATTTACTATCTCTCTTCTAAACTACATTTTCTCATACACCTATTCTTGTGTTCTCATTATAAAGCTATGGGTTTGACTTATATGCATTATATGACCACCCTTGCTAATCATTCAAAAAAGGATCAAGTTGTATTCTATTTAGCATAAACATATTTACTATGTCCTTATATGAGCCTTGCATAGGTTTACCCTTATGTTACCATAATCTTCATTATGCAAATTTTCAACTTTATACAATATTATTCATTTTCAAGTCTACACCATAAACAAATGAGAAATTTGTAAAAATTCCTAATTAAGGAAACCACTTATCTTCCACAAGTATAAAACTTCTTGTTTTAATGATTGTAGAATATATTATTACTCATTTATTTAGCTTCCCTTAATTTAACCATATAAGCAATATAATCATCACACTCCTCATTCCCCCTTAGAAGTCAGCAATTATTCCCTTAGTACTATATTTTTGTAAAAGTATTTTTAGTTTATCTTTACTAAACTTACACTAGTTTAATAAATAAGTCTCCTAATTAATAGTTTTAACTTTACATTTAGCATACTAAAGGTTACAATTATTTGAAATTAAAATGATTTAAGGTTTATTAGCATACTAAAATGTAGATTCTTTTCTTCCCACTACCTTTGATCTTGTACTTTAGAACAAATTCATACTACAAACATAAAAGGTCATGCACTAGTGTAATCATGAAATCTTCATACTAAAGAACACAAACACCTCATAAAAATGAAGGGTAACTTATAGATCAAATATCTTATTATCAAGGTTATTTGCCTGCTAGACCTTTAGCTGTTTAGAATAAATTGAATCATTATTCAAGAGTTAACATATAACTATTTGACATAATCTTACCACTTCATATCATCTCTTATACAAATAGAACTTCCCACAATAATATATTTAGCTTAGAATTGGTAGCAGTAACATTCATAATTTTAATTACATTAATACTAACATCAACCTTTATAATGATACCTATAATAGTGTTAACAATGGAAATAATAGTATTACTTATATTGATGATGATGATGATAACAATAATAATATTAGTAATATTAGTAACATAGTATGGTAACATCGGCTTAAGCAAGCAAACAAATTGATGGATTAATTAACTTGTGGATGACACATATTCTAAACTATAATACATAGAAGACTAATTAAAATTGTAACATCATACAAAAGTTAAAACTTTTTCTTTAAAAGATTTTAACTTTAAACAAGTTCTCTAAAGATTACTATCTCCACCACCCAATTGCCTTTTAAATTTCTTAATTCCTCTTTTACATAAGTTACTACTGTGAATCACTCAATTACTCAGCCCAGAACCAATTCCAGTATTATTAAAAGAATTAAGCCTTCAGAGGTTAGATGTTATTAAAGTACTAACCTATATTATTGCTATACAATTTTTATTTCAAACTTAGTTATAATGATAGGTGATTTACATACATTTTTCTTGTTGCACATCCTAAACTTTTCTTTTAAGGGACACTCCACTAGGTGTCAATTGCCTTCAACATTCCCTAATACAAGTTTTAATCAAACAAAGGGTTTTTAAGTCAATCTTATTAATTTTATGGTTATAGGAACTTAATGTTTAAAGGTAATTATAAAAATACATTAGTGCCTAGTCGACCTACTAAATTAAACTAAAATGATTTCCAAATTCTTAATAATTTAATTTTTAATGCCTTAATAGCCCTACTCCATTTTGTACATACCGAATTCTTTATTAATTATGCTTGACCATTGCCCATTGGACCTTAACATTTAAGCCATGGATTCTTGCTTTTTATCTTTTTACAAACAATTTTGCCACATAACCTTTTTAATTCTCTAAGTGCACTAACTTTGCATGCAAATTCATACACCCTACCTTGAAGTACTTTACACATAATTCATACATCCTACCTTGAAGTACTAAAGATTTATTCTTTTTACATCATCTATCTACTATCCATTTTATTATGTAGGCTTTCTCTAGATTTACTCCTTACACCTACACCATTCTTTAGTGACTCTTAAGCATATTCCCTAATTACTTTCTAGTAAAATTTTCATTTATAATTTCCTAAACATATCATTTATTAATCTTATAAAGACATTGGTTCTTCATGTTTCAATCTTTGCATTCCCTTTACTAGATGTCCTTTCTCTTGACCATACAATGAGTTAATTCCTTTTGTATAGTTGTTATCTCATTCATGTTGTACTTCCAACTTTTAACCTTTGCTCCTAGTATTGTACCATGAAAACCATTCAATTTTTAAGTTATTATATCCTAAGGTCGTGACTACCCAACTTTCACAAAGCAAGGTCTCACGTCTTCATCAAATTAGAAACTTGTAAGCTATCATAATCAAATGATCGCACTAATACCTAGATTTGAATTCATTAATTCAATGATTGACTTTTAGGTTCTAGACCCCTATGAACTTAATATTACTCTTATGTACCTTTCATTCAGCTTTCGTTTTGATAAAAGTCCTAAACTATGCAAAAATTTAAACTCATAGCTTTATATATTTTTAAGCATACACTTTTGGCTACATGTTACCTTGTACAATAGGGGTCACACATTTAATGCTAATTTAATTGCATATCTAATTAGGCAATCAAATTCCATTTTGCAATAGCAAAAACTTACTAATCTAACACTAATACTAATAAATTTCCAATTTAATCATCTATTGTACCTATCTAGAAGATGTGTTTTTTTAGAACTATATAATTGGTTAGATTATGCCACCTTGGCGTCCTCATATTTCTTACAAAAACTCTTAAAAGTTAGCATTGTCATTCTTATTTACATATTGCAATTCCTCCAATGTTCTTACATCACCATTAGATAGATAAATTGTTAATCTTACACTTATAGTCTTCAATATTAACCTTTTAGGAAGATTCTAGGTTATATTTCTTACTCTTAACATCATCTTAGGATCAAACATTTAAAATGTATGGAAAGTACACCACAACAATTAGCTCATTCCAATACTCATTTATAAAATTTAAGGGATTTTAAGCTATTTTTCCCCATATGCTAATATGGTTCTAAAGGATTTAATCTATGCTTTGACATGCAATTATGAGTTTTTTCACTTATATTATTTTCTTTGGTGCCTAGTCATTTCTTGTTAACTTAAGAATAAAATGTATGAAGACTTAGTTATTAAGATACCAGGTATTACTACTCTATATGGCTTGAAGGCAACTTTTCTTACACTAACCATATTTATAGAAATAATCTAAAAATCTACTTATTAATTGACTCACCAAACTCTTTACTTTAATTTTCAACTTAAACCATATTCCAAGTCATCATTTCAACACTTTATATCATAAAAAATTCAAGTGTTACACTAGTACCGTGTGACAAAGGTCATTAAGATATTATATATACATAATTATATGTTTGATCAAATATATTCACTAATTATCAAGTAGTCCATCCATTGTTTCACTTCAATTATGTTTATAACTTGAATCAAGAATCTTCATTTATTAAGGCATTACAATAGCTTTAAATAAAATGGTACTCACACAAGCAGTCCTCAACTACTTGCAGTCCAGTGTAACTTATGGAGATTTTAGCAAATAAAGGTCATTGGCAAGTCCACCATATCCTTGTTTGATAATTACTAGTCTACTATTAAGAACTCAAACTTCCACACCACTTACTTGGATAGTTAGAAACATCTATATTCTGATTTCTAACATCATGAACCTATTTAGGCCTTTGATTATGCTCTAATACCACCTTTATCATAACCCATGCCAAGGCACATGACTAGCATAAGGCATTGTTTCAAATGACAACTTACTAATTTTTCCTAAATGTATCTAAGTTCATTTATCATATGCCATGTGCTTTTAAAAAATAAGATAATACAATTTTTTGAAAACTTGTTATGGAATCTTTATAAACTATCCATAAGACATATCCTAGGTACCTATAGGGACAAAGTCCCTAAGGAAAAGAAAATAAAAAATAAGAGAAGAAAAGAGCAGTAAGTTTCCATGAAATTCAATGAGTAAACACTAGTCAATAAAGAGTTATTATAAATAAGATGAACAATAGTATCAATATTTAAGACCTTTATCCAAAGAAATAGTTACATTCTCCTGCTTTTGCCAAGGAAAGGAAATTTCAATGAAATACATGTTTAATGAACAATCTAATGCAAGCACGTATATTTTTAAACTCCAAACGAGGCCATTCTAGGCATTATCATAATTCAACCTCACAAAACAATTAACCTTACGCTTAACATTCATTAAATACTTATATAATGACATTAAAGTAATTTTCCATTAATAACATATTCACTCATTTATGCCATTATCCAAATGCATACATTCATCCATACCATATTAGCAATGTACAATATAGAAGGTAAATAAATTAAAAAAAGTAATGTAAATCACCTTATGATTCCTAATTAACCTTATACCCTTACAAGGCCATCTTTATGCCTTTTGATTAACTTTATACCTTTGCAAGCCATTATTGAGATCGAGCCTTTAATAATCACATAATCTCCATCGCATTTCTCATATAACATTTCACATTTCATTTCTTTCTCATACTATAACTAAAGCCATAATAATTATCTTTTTCATAAGAAAACCATGCTTTAATGCATGGCCTTTTAGCTTATTTCATTTCATAAATAACATAACAAATTCAATCACATCTCATAACACATTCAAGTCTCATTATAACGTCACTATCATGCATGTATCTCAAAATTATCACATACTATCTTTTCTTGATGCTTAAGAACAATTCATCCTACTTTAACCCCTTATAAAAAATGATATAATGACGGATTAAGTATAATCAACCATATACTCAACTATAGGAACCTTAAGAGTAACTCTAGGGACTATAGTTGACTACAAGTGTCCTAAAAGCAATCTTAAATGCCTATAATCAACTCAACTGCATAGTCAATTACTAGCATCTAAGAAGCAAATCTTAGCCTTATAGTTGACTATCACTATAAGAAAATCACTTTTTGTCCATATACTTTTTCTTATGCTTAAATATAACTATAGATGATTAAAATAAATTATGTCATTTAGTCAACTACTATCAATAAATTTATCTAAATGTATCATTTTATTTGCTATGGTGATATGACTGTTAAAAAGTATCTCGATAAAATGCTGACATTTTTAAGCACTCAAATGTGAATATATTACTTAATGAATGCATGTAAAGGTAAATAATGTTCATCTCCAAGAAGGCTTAAATTGCCAATAAAGATAAGATTGAATGACAATCATGAAGAACCATCTAATGAATGCATATCTATAATGTTGAAACCAAATCTTAAGCAATTAAATATATAATGAGTGATAAATAACCTTCATGATAAACTTCTATGTGTATTATATTTAGGTATGATTGCTTAGGTAAAACCTACCTCAGTGAAGCAAGTGAATAACTTGAAAAATAAAAGATGCAACATATAAATGGTTATACATCCTTAAGTTTGTATGTCCATGTCCTTGTGTATATGATTAGTTCTATTAATGAGATCAATACAATAATAGGAATAATAATATAAGATTCAATGGAAAAAAAACCTATGAATGGATGAAGATATGAAGTTAAATACTAAAATAAGGATATGTGCTTTTTTGTTGACTAAATATTGTATTTGTATGTGATAAACCAAGGTAATACTAGGTATAGACAATTTGAGGAAGAATTACCCTAAAGGGAGGAGAATTTTTGACACCTTAAATTTGTTTTAAAGTTCCTTAGTTAACTTATTAAATTTGTTTTAAAGTTCCTTAGTTAATTTATTAACCATTAAATTAGTTCAAAGCAATGAACTTATTCTTTTGAAAATTTTAGTTTTGACTTTTAAATGATTTTTTATGAATAACTCAAAAATTAGAGGTTTATTTTTCATGTAACTTGTTTCATATGAAATTAAACTCAAAGATCTTTATGTAGATTAGGCATTAACCTAAAATAGATAAAATATGAAAGAGTTATGATATTTATAAGTTAAGTTTAAAAAAATTAATTTTTTTTATAATTGTATAATTTTGAGCTTTGTCCATTGTTTTTTTCTATATCTCAAAATTTATATAAGATATGAATATGAAATGAGTGCCATATGAAAGTATACTTAAATAATTTTCCATTGATTAGTGATTTGCCTAAAGTGAATATAAAATGAAAAGTTATAACTTCCTGAATTTAGACAAAACTTATTATTTTCCAATAATTGATTATTAAAGGGAAAATAGACGACTTATAGCCTATGGAAGTGATAAACTCACATAATTTTGGCATAACAATCGACTATTAGCCCCAATAGTTAACTATTGCATGCTAAACTAGTTCAAACCAGTATTTTAAATATCTAGTGGATGTCTATACACTTAAATCTCCTTATTAAACCTCAAAATCTAGCCTTACTCTCTTAATCTTTTTAAGGATTCTTAAGCGTATTGCTTCTAAATCTTTCTCCAACCTTTCATTTATCTTGATAACCTCTAGAATATAGTTGCACTATAAACTTAAAGCATAAATTGGAAGAAAGGTTTAGTTTAACTCTACTTCCTTTTGTCTACCTTTTTTTATTGAAAAGATTTCTTAGATTTCCCTTTTAGAATTTGAATTCTTCGTATTTTTTGTTTTTATTTTCATTTCATTTGCTTATATTAACTTTTCTAAGGCTTAAACTGCTGAATCCCTAGTCTAACTTAAGAATTCCTCACACTTTTAGATAAACCCTTTTTGTTCATGCCCTTATAATAGCTCTCTTTATTAGTTGTGGTTTGAATAATAGTTAATTAGTTTGTATATTCTCTTGGATTGTTTGATTAAGGGATTTAACACTCAAAAGCTTGGTTGTATGATCTTAGTTGAAAAGAACACTTTCTTTCAAGGTGAGTGAGAATTTTTACTCCTTATTAAGAATCTATTTTGTTGAAAATGACATATAATATATATGATTGGTTTGAAATTTGCCTCAAATTTACATATGCTTAAGAATAAATTTCAAATATATTTATTTTAATGAAATCCAATTATTTTTTCTATGATTATGAGAATTTATGATTTATGATTGAACTTTTACACAAGGAACTTAATAATAAAATGATTATGCCTTGATGATAAAAGGCTAGAGATGTCTAGTGATGAGAAAAAGTACATATTTATGCTATGCAAATGATTTATTAATGTTTTTCTTAGGATTCTAAGTAATTTGATTAAGGGAATAATTAGGTCCACCTTGTAGAGTCTATATGTATGATTAAGAAAGTAAGGAAGGTTAAGTATGAATAATGGTTTGCTAACTTATTAACCATGAAATGAAAATTATGCTTGAGAAAGCATAAGAAATTATTAAAATATGATTGAGAAGTCACACATTTGGTATTCTTAATTATAATTGCTAGAATTCAAATAATAAGAATTATATTTTCCTTTAAATTCGTACATGATAAAAGATTAAAAGATGATGGAAAATTTTCTAACTCAAATGTTAAAAATGATTTTTTTATATATAGGTGTATGTATATACACATGCTTATATGGCCTTATGTTCTTTCACCCCATATTTAATAGGAAATTAAAATCTCTACTCGTCGAATTTTATACTTACCCTATGTTGTCTCCCTTCTTTTAGATTTAATTGCAAATTTTGTCTTCAACTTTCTATCTCATGAATTCTTAGGATATGCATTGGCATGTGGACATCAAGCTTTATAGTTATATGAGTGTATCAAGCTAGTCATGCATGATCAGTTTAGGTTGCATTGCATTAAGAAATGTCTTGAAAATTTTATTAATACTATAAAGAATGGATTTATGAATTTCCACTTGATAAATAACATGAGTGTTTTCAATAAAAATATATTATTATTTCATTATAAAATATCTTTTGAGATTTACATGCATTACATGAAAAGGATTCTTGGCAAATTAGACAAGATACTCTAAACCAATCATATTCCCATTTTTGGGGTTGTCACAATTGGTATGATGATAAAAGGATCATACAAAATTTGAAAATAATTAGTTTGGTTTTGAACTTAATATTTGTTTAAGGAAGAGCTTAGTAGCTAAAATCAATTTTCAAAAGAAAAAAAGAGTTTAATTTAGCTACATAACTGAACTATTTGAGAAAATAAAGATTACAATGAAGGTATAAACTTTCACCCACACTTAACTAGGGATGATAATGGAGCTAGGCAACGACAAATTGGTAGTATATTACCTTGCCTCATAGCCATGGTAATCTGCCTCGTCCCTGCCCTGTCTCCAATTATGGGGCAAGTTATAGCTCTATCTTTGTGATTTGTAAGACACTAGTAATCCATGAAAAAATTTGAAAAAATAAAAAATTGAAAAAAGTTTAAAATTTACAAATTTTAAATGCACACATAATTAACATTTAATATTCAACTTAATGTAATAATATTATTCTAAAATCACACATAATTTATCTAACTAATTTTAAGTTTAAAATAAAATGCTTAAGATAAATATTAGTTAAAAGAAAATAATTAATATAAATATTTTTAATTATGAAATTACCAAAAAAATAAGTTTATAATAATATATATTCAAGTACAATATAAAGAATAAAAATAATTTATAATTTTAGGGCAAATCGGGGCATTACAAGGTAGTATTGCCTTACCTTGCATAATTGCTTTAGGTAAAAAATTTGCCCCATACCTTACCTTGTAAGGCAAAAATTTATACCAAATTTGCATCTCGTAGGGTAAGCCTAAAATTCTATTTTTTTACTATCTCTACACTTAACTAGCATCACCTAATAAAGATGGAAAATAAAGGTGACATAAGTAGACTCATTGAACTAAAGCTAGAGGAGCAAAGTAAACTTATGTGGTATCAATTTAAGGTGATGACATAGAAATCAAAAAAGAAAATATGGATGATGGATAATAAAGCTAAAGTTAAGTTGGTGGAGTGGGTCAATGACTTGACGTCATTCTTTGGAACTAAACAATTATGGTTTTTAAGGAAAAAAGAGGATAATGAAAAATTAGGAAAATAAATAACTTAGATCATAACTTAGTTATATGCTTTTGGCAAAGCCCTACTACACGATGGCAAAGATGAACGAGAAGTGAAATGCTAGGATGGTTTGAATTAAATAAAAGGAGGCATGAATAAGAAGGGGGAAAAAAGAGTGAGACAAAGAATTATAGAAAAATCTAGAAGATGAGAAAGCTTAATGGAAATAAAAGGAATGTAAATAAAATAAAGGAAATATTTTTATTAATAAGAGAAGTGAGTAACTTATGTAAGTATTGATCAAGTCATATTTGCCACCCACATACCCTAACTATAATAATTATTTTTTAATACTAAATGATATTAGTTAAGAGCTTAACATTGCTTCTAAATGAAATGTCACAACCAAAATTTAAAGGTATCATAGATAATTTGTTATACATTCATTAATCATCTCTATTCTACTTAAGTTTAGTGTAACAATTTAGAGTATGATATGTGTATTTAATTTACAACAAATATATAAAAAATATTTAATTTACATAAATTATACACCACAAATAAAAATAATTATAGTTTTCCCCCTTTTATTAGTACTAAAGTTTAATTGGTACATAATAAATAATTAGTGTAATAAAATAGACGTATAGTTAAAATAATAAACTCTAAAACCTAATTATATACAATTTCAACAACATTTTATAGAATTCAAGAAATGAATTTTATATGAATTTTATCATAAATTAATTATAGTAACTAAAATTATAATTACAATATGTATACACTAATAAATCAAAACTTACTTGATGAAGCAGGCACTATTAATAGTCATAATCTAAATTTGATCATAAAATTGTACAAAAATATTTTTAATTAAGAGTTGGAATGACTAATATTTTTAGAATGATAATTAAAACATTAATTAACATATTTTTAAAATTGTACTTTATTTAAGGCCCTTTAAGTAATTGGTGAAATAGAAACAAAGCCTTAACTATACTATAATTAAATTTAGAATCTAATAAAACATTGTCACCTATTAAAAAAACTTAAAATTTATTTATTTTCTTTTTTTTAATGTTACTACCATAATAAGTTAAAATTTTAGAAACAAGTATTACATAATTATTGTTAGCAAAAAAAAGTATTACATAATTATACTTTTGTAATAAAATACATTTTAGAAACTTTAAAAATATAAACTCTAAATATCTATGAATAATAAAATTTAATTAATGAAAATTTACAAGTTATTCAAAAAGAATTTAGATCTTACAAAGATTGAGGATTGGTAACAAGGATAAGAACATGATTGATAAGTTGAACATGGTCACAATAATCATAGAGCTTAGAATAGTAGGATCAAAGAAGAGAATATCAAGCTATGAATTAAAAAAAAGAGGAACAAATTATGGTTTCTTGAATTAGAATGACTAGAAAGAAATGAGCCTATGGTAGAATATGTAAAAGATTGAGTAATTAGGGAGGTTAAATAACAATGATAGTTTAGGATTCAAAGGAATGATTAATGTTGTAAATAACATGTTGTTTAGTAAAAGAATATAACAAAATGGTTGCATGTATTTTGCATTATGATAACTTAATTACGTATGAATGACTAAAGTATGTGTAAAAACATGATTTCATGAATGAAACTCGAATGGAACACAATCTATGTATTAGGTGAGAATAAATTAAATCTATGCTAGAATTTGAACATAAGTAGTAAGATGGAATGTATACATGTACACAAACTATCATAGCAGTATGATACCTATGTGATTACATAACTAAAAATGTGATGTATCTTATTGATAAGAAACAAATATGTATATATGTATATAAACTTGTAAAGTAAGTTCAACGCAACTAAATGTAACTAGAAAGTTATAGATTAAAATTGATAAACTATGAAATAGATGGATAGTAGAGTTAGTGGACACTAGAGGTTATACCATATCTATGCTAGTCATAAACATTGAAATTTGGGTCACGATACAAGTGATTGGACACAAAAAGAGCACATATTAACAAGTTCTAAGGGCTAGGAAGAATTTCAAATTCACAAATCAATAGTCACTAGTAGAAATTTCATGAAATGTTCTTCATTATACCAAATAGGTAGGTTATAAGCAATAAAATATATTAACAAGTATCGATATTTTAATTGCTAACTTCAATTTGCAATTTAAATATTTCAATAAAATAAGAAACAAATTCAAACATATAACAACTAGACATTCAAGCATATAATTTTTGAAGGTCATCTTTGAAAGTGACTTTTAGTTGCTCTCTCTTAATCTTGAAAGTAGCAGTGACTAATCTAGATTTTAGTGTCCATAGATTTAATAGCAACTTAATCTTTTCAGGAATTTCAAATTTGTTTAACTTTGCAACTTTTGCTACTTAAGGAAAGAATAGTTGTTAATCATACATCACATTTGTACACATTTCTAATTCAATGGTAAACATTCAAATTTGGGCATTCAAATTTCATTAATGACATATAAACTTTTTTGTTCTTTACAAATGATATATTTAAACAAATTTGAGTAATATATAATTTAGTTTTTCAAAAATGTCATTCTATCAAGTTTATTGTTAATTATCACTTTGAATCAAAATAATGTTTTATTTAACAAATGACCTATCAAGTAAAAGGATAAACATTTTTTCAACATATATAATAGTTTATACATGTGTGAAAATATATTCAAGTTATTAAAAAAATACAATTTGGATATATATATATTATTTTAAAAATTTGTTTTCAAATACTATTTTTTATTTTTTTAAAAAACTATTATCAAATTTAAGGAAAACAAGGGATGGATAATGATTAATAGAATAAATAAGAAAATATTTTATTTAATTACAAAAATATTATCAAGAATAAAAAAAGTTAAGAAAATGTTTAAAAATTATTATACATTTGGGGTTATAATTTTTTAAATTGATTATTAAAAAATTTACCAAAAAGAGACTTTCATTTTAAAAATAGAAAAATATAAAATTATTTAGTAAATAAATAAGTATTAAAGAATTAAAATAGTCAACAATACAATAAAAGAAGCAAATAGTTTAACTTAAAAAAACTATAAACTTTAAGAAAAAATGGATGTGGAAATATCACTATATCATCAAGATTAGAAAAATATGTATGTTAAGATTGTTTATTATAACCTTCATAAACACTAACAATAATTTTTTTTCATACATTAAACCCTTATCCTATACAAATATTTAGATCCAAAACACTTTTTTGGCAAATAATCATAATCTTGCTCTAAGACAAAGCTGTAATTTAAATAGAAAGATAACTCATACTAGGGAACAATAAAAATCTCGGAGTTAAAAGCTAATATAAGTAAGAATATATCTTGTTAATATTTCTACGATATATTTTTGAAACTTATAGCTAACTCATTAAACAATTTAGTATCACTATATTGACACTATGCATGGATGGCATGTTGTAATAAGCTATATGTATTAACTTAAAAGAAGAATCACAGTGTACATAAGACTTGTAAAGAACATTGATGAATTTCTTCTTAGTTAATAATTATTTTGTTCTTATTAAACATCAATAACCTTTTCTTGCACTACTCATTATTCATAATTTTTGATGTACTTCATAGAAGACTATAAGTAGCCAAAGTCATGAGGATAAAAAAATAAAATATATTCATTTCAAGGATTGTATGGTGGTAGGCATAGATCAATATACAAGTGATAACTTTGTTTTATTTCAATTAAACTATTGCCCTTTGATCTTCTACATTCAATATTCTATCATCTTAATTTACTTGACTTTCTTTGAACAATTACAAGGATTTTAAGGACTTTTTAAAAATATTTTTTATTTAATTTGGATCCATTGATAGTATAAATGTATTTTACGCTATCATTACATTGTCATGTTATAAAAAAGTATTAAAATCTTTATACTTACTCTTAATTATTTTTACTTTTTGATGATATATCATATTCATTTTTCTTAATGTATTATTAAAGCTTTAGCACTAACAAAGAATTAACTTTAAATTTAATTCTTTACCCTATTTTTAAGGCAAATGAAGGAAAGTAAGGAAAAAAATTCATACACATGTCAAGATTTTGTGCATTAACAAGAGATTTTACAAGAATTCATAATTGGTCTACGAGCATAAGTAACTAAAGGTATTGCATATTCTAATAAGTCAACAATGATTAATCTAGATAATTTGAATATTTAATAAAAATTTTAACATAGTCATCTGCATGTGCCGACCTTAGAAAGATATTATTGAACCTCACTAATAGTTTTAGGTTTGTCGCATAATTTAAGGAAATCATTGAATGTAATGCCAGCTTGTTTAGCCTATTTCTTTAAGTTTTGATAAGAAGGAACCACTAGAGCTACACAATAATTGTGAAAAGGATCTACATGTACCATAGTATTCTCTATATATGTACAAGATAATAATGTCGCTTCTACCTACATATAAAACAAAACAAAAACTTAAGGAAAGCTTAAAAGAATTTCAATATTACTCACATGTCTATATTTTATCAATAAAGGTGAGGTTTAGGTCACCTTTCTAAGAGAAACATACTCTCCATATTGAAGTTTAATAGTATCCTTCTTTCTATCTATGATCTCATGTTCAAAATTTATATTACAATTTCTTAATGAATAAAAGAAATATTTTATAACATGGACTAAAAAAATTAAAGTCTTCTTGATAAATAATTTCCCTAACAACACTACATGGAATAAGACCTCTTATAAATTTTGTAATTCACTAATGTCATATATGCTTAAAGCTTCTTTCATCGATGCTATTTTCCAAAAAGAACCACATTAAATTTTTATAAATTCATAACACGTCTAAATAGTATAAAGATACATGCATGTATTCAACTTAATAAATGATAATAAAATCAAAAACTTTATATATAGATAAAAGGGTAAGTTTCCCCAAGTTGTTATACTTAAACAAGCACAAAATAATATCATAGTTTGACTTCATTCATGTAATTCAAACTAATACTAACATGAAACCTAATGGACAAAGAAAAAACTATTGGCATCGAAATAACTATAATAATTATAATTACTTTTGAAAAAAATGTCATTAAAAAATGAATTTAATACAATGCTAGTTCTTATTTAAAAAGATTGCTATAGATAAATATATGGTAGCCATATGATAGTAATGTAATAATTGTCTCCATTTGCTATTGTCTAAGGAAATTTACAATGACTTAATTCATGAACACATGCATAAATCCACCCTTTTACAAGCTATAACTAAATGCTAAGTATTTATGTTGACATAAGGAACATATTATAGAAATGACAAAAGTAGGCATGTGAACATAAACAAAAAATGGTATAATAAGTATTTTTTCCAACTTGGAATCACATGATGGTAAAATCACTAGTTCTAACTTCCAAATTTTATGTAATATGATGATGGCAACTATTACCCCATACATATATTGATAAAATGCTATGAGTCACTAGATAGAGGAGTTCCACCATAATACATAAATTGAATATAACCTCCAATTGGAGTACGAATGCTTTTGAAAATAATAACATCCCACAACTTTGTCTCAAGTTCTTAAGCTCCTAGCCACCTTCCTTTAATAGTAGCTAGTCGACAATTATATATAAAATGGAAAAGGCACTTTGCCAATCTTGCCTTCTTCTTAACCTAAAGTACATAATAACAAAGTTTTAAGAAGAGTTATAATAATAAAACCTAAATTTTATATCTTTAAATATGAAGGAAATAATTTAGTTTTGATTAATATGTTTAAGGAAAGTAAATATCATCAAACTCATTAATAATTTTTTTAAAACTCCATCTCAAATATGATTAAGAATGCTGGTATTGTTGTTAAAAGAGTAGGCTTTAACATTGAAGCATCAACCTTAGTTCCTTTCTTAATTTTATTAGAAGTGTCTGTTAAAGTTAAAAGAGAGCCATAACCAATTATGCCACTTGCAACTAGCATAACAAACTAGACAAACACAATAATTTATGAATGAGCAATATTAATAGAATTAGATAATAAAATAATGATAAGAAGTTACCTTTACAGCCATTTCAAAAACATAAGCAAGGGATAAGTATGCCAAGTACGCATCATTCATACATAAGTTTGGTATCATTGTCCTGAAAGTTGTTGTAATGGCTATAATGTTGCCATAAGTAATCATGACTCCCTATAGGTAATATAAAGTTAATACTCTTATTAGATTAAAGGGAACATATAATGGAGGAAATTAGAATCCTTATGATATTCCACATGCAAATACAGGTAAAAAAAATTCAATCCCCTAATTTTAATGAAATTACATAGATTTATTATTAATTTTTAAAACCTATAATTTATCTATTAGACAAACTATGTAAATATTTTCTATTTAGATACTATTTGTTATATTTAATCTACTAATTTTAAAATTTGATTTGCAAAAAGAAAATTATATTATCCATTAATTTGTTTTCCCATTCTACATTTCTTACTCTCTTTATCTCACTATTTTCTATTTCTATGACATACATCTCCACCATTCATAATAAAGCATCTAGCCATCCGTTGAAAACTAATCTCCTTCTTCCACTATTAGTTACCAATAAAGGTGCTAATAGCACAAACCACTTTAATTTCTTCACATTTGTGCCATTTTCTCTATTTATATTTGCCAAAGGTTTTTCATTTCACACATGATATTTAAATATTGTAAAGCATATAATTTATCCTTTCTTTTCTAACAATATCTTTTTTCCTATTTTGCAAATTCCAAATGCAAAAAGTATAAAACATAATTAGAAAGTTTAAAAATTTCAATGGCAAAGCCAATTGGATCATCCTAAAGTTTGACAAATTTTAGAAAATGCAATAATTTCACAATTAAAAATATCACCTATAATATTACAAAACTTGTTGGAACTTTAAAAATGTGAGCTTTTATTACAAATGCTTAAGGCTATTTAGTGTTGAATGGGAGAATCTACTTGGTTTATTTGGAAATGCAAATTTTTATTTTTAGAATTTTGGTTGGATATCATGAATATCTATGAAGAGAAAATGAAACTTAAGGATATTTTAGGCATTTTAAGATCAATATTTGTTGCCTTATAGTAAATTTCACAATTTTATTAGGTCGATACTTGAGCTTGTTAATATTTCAAAGGTTCAAGTAAGACTCATAACATAATTTTTTTGGTCATTATATAGTATATTTATCATATGACAAACTATTTTTATTTGATTAAACAATTACAATAATTATTTAAGAGATAATTATTTACTTAACTCATTAAGTGAGTGGGTTAAGGCATCCTTACCTAAAGAAGCATAAATTGTAATAACTATTATATTTTGTCAAAAACAAACTAGATTAAACAAAAGTTTCACTAAATTTTATGAATAAAAAATACCTTAGGGGAAGGAATAACATAATGATGTCAAAATATATAGAAAACTTAAAGGGCAATGAGCCACTTTACTCGAGTATCCAAGAAAAATGACAACATAACTATCTACATTATGACCTATTTTAAGAAGCCTAGATGCAAAGTTACAAATACAAGCAAATATCTCTCTATAAGCTTGCCACTCAAAATCTCTTAAGTGGAGCTTTTCAAATTTTCTACCATCACTACTAGTAATAAATTCTTTTCTAATTAGCTTTCTAGTTTTAAGAAATTGATTTTGAAAGTATTTCTTACAAGATATCTCAAATAAATAAGCCATTATTGTGCCATCTTTCCAAGGAACTTCTACCAACTTTGCGTTTTGTGCATTTTGCATAGCAAACCTACCTCAACACTAATTTCTATTAGAACCCCCTCTTACTTTTCCATTTTTCTTTCTCACGAATAAAATAGAAAGCAAGATAGGTATAAGAGTGCCTATAATAATAGCAGCCACAATCTTATATTCTCTATGATTTTTCCAATTTGATACATCACTATTAATTAGATTTTTCAACCATAAGGAATTTAAAAAGCTTCCCCTTGCATCCCCCATTTATAAGCCTTTTATTGAAATCTTTGCCAAATCCTAAAAATATTGCCTAAATTAAAAAACAAACATAAATAATTATATAGCATAGCTTAATAAGTTAAAGTATAAATATTTGTAACTGATGATATTTATATACAAGAAAAACTAATAAGCCAATTGATACCAAATGTAAGATAGGCACTTTGAAACTATAGTTAGTGTTGCAATCACAATCCATTAAGAAATTAGCCACAACTTAAGATAATGACATAACTTTTTGAATGAAATAAGAAGCAATATAAAATTTATCTTCCTATGGTCTTGTTTAATTTGCATACAATCTACTAAGGGTGTTACATGAACAAATGTGTAATGCATGTTCCTATTAAGATCAAATTAACTTATGATTTAGACTTTAATTATTTTTAAAAGAAATAATACTTTCCTTTTTTTACAATTGAAGTTATTATCATGTAAACTCTTAAGAAAAGAAAACTATAACTTTTCAAATGGACTACAACATTCACATGCATATTTCTTTTATCAAACAAAAGTTTGAGCATAAAAAATCACATAAGAGTATTATTATCAACAAAGGATATTTAGTTAGAGTTTAAAGAAACATTTCAATTAGGTACTTAGTGAGACAATATGCTAATGAAAATAATAATCATATTGTAGAATAATATACAACAATAATTACTACAATAATAATTGAAATCTAGCTTTAGTCACAAATTAATGTTATATTAGCAAATGAAATTCTACAAGAACGAATCATGTTATGGTTCTTTTTTTAACTACTTTAATAATAGCATAACAAACAAAAAGAAAATGAAAACAATATTAGAAGAGAAACAAAGGAAAGTTTGGTCTTTACACATTTTATATTAAATGGAAGCAAAATTTTAATTAGATTGTATAATTCATTTCTTCCAAATGAACAACTAAATGAAAAATGAAAATCAATACAAGATTAATAGAAATCATAATTTGAGATGGAATAAAATAGGAGAAGAAATTTTCTATTGTGTAATCGAAAAGAAGAAAACCTAAGAGATTAAATTAAGAATTTAAGGGTCAAATTAATGTTAAATGTATGATTCATAAAGGAAGAAAAAAGTAACACCACCCTAATAGCAAATCAAACAAAAATAGCAAAAAGTAAAATTAAATGGTTCATCCATGAATACAACAAGGTCAATATTATTCCCAAACATAATAGAAAATAAATACAAATAACAAACACATAGGCTAATGTCTCATAAATAAAAGATAATATGCCTTACCTGATATTAATTTTGCTAAAAATAAGTCACAAATAAAATCTAAAATCAATTAGTATATTGATCATCTATATAACAAAGATTTCACAATCAAAAGAAAATGAATAAAGATGAAAATATGACCAAATAATGAATAAAAGACAATATTTATAATGACAAAATTACATATTAATGAACAAAAACAAGTCCCAAATTGTTTTGTCTCTCCCTTTTTCACTTTTGAGTGGTACAAAGAAGAAATGCTTGAAAATAGAAATAAGTAGTAGAAGAAAAAGGAATAATGATGCAAGATTTTGCCAACCTGGTGATTTAATGACCTCTAAAATTTAATTTTTCATGAAATAATAATCAATAAGCAATTTAATTTTCTTCACAAGTGTCATTAATATTTCACCTTATAAAATAATGGATAAGTGTCAAATAATTAACACACAATTGAAATAGAATTGGTTATATGGTAAAAGAAAGCATTTGATGTTACTCTTAAGATAAGTGATACTATTTTCTTAACCAAATACAAATTACATTTGTATAATTTATTTTTTTAAAAATAATAATATTAATTTTCCTTTTATTTATTAAATTTTCCTTAATCAAGTTCTCTATAAAGAAAAACCTTATAATCAAGTTTTTTAGGAGTAGCTAATCCACTAGACTTGTATACACAAAAACCTAGGATCAAGCCTTTGGTGCAAAGGAAATGCAAAGCCTTTCAAAAAATATCAAGTACTACTTGAATTAAATGTTTGCCACATATAATAAATGATTTCTTATAGCAAAAATGATGTATATGTGACCAAATTAGCATTTGAACATTGACATATCAACAAATGAATGGCTACATTAGTAGTACGGATTTAATAAGTAAGCTAATAGAACAATTTAATGAGGTGCAATAAAATAATTCAACAATTAAATTAATTAATGCTCAAATCTTTTAAAAGACTAATAATTGGTATAATTAAAAAATTTTGAAACAAAATGTGTGTTTAATTACTTTGCTTTCTTTAAAAAATATACCTAAGTTGTTTCATAAAATAAAATTAAATATGATTTTTTATTTTCTATCTATAAATCTTGTAAATTTTATTATAATAATTTTGTAAAAACTTTTAAAGAATTGTTATAAGTTTTATCAACTTAATTACAAAAATTTTACATATTTGATTCATGAAAACCCATAAAAATTACAATATTTAAAAAAAATGATCTTATTTTAAATATATGTTGAAAAATATTTTCAAAAATTTTACAAGATTGCTAAGTGTGTGTGTGTGTGTATGACTTGGATTCCACCTATGCTTTTAAGGCTCAAAAAGTTGTAACTAACTCTTACTCTCAGTGCCCACCATGACATACTAAATGATTTTTCATTCTTTTTAGAGAGAATATAATGCCCTAACTTGAAAGTTATATGGAATGTGTAGGTGCCATATTAGAATTAGAAACCATAAGACTAAATTGTTTTGATGAAGATTGGGATACTAAACAACATAGAATGATTTGACAAATATAAGGAACTTCACTTCTTTTAATTATAACATAAGGACTTTCAAAGGATAAATTATTTTGATTATTTCAAAACCACAGAAACAAGCCTTCAATTCTACATGCAATACTCCTATTCTATGTAATCAATGAGATGTAGTTAGTTTCCTTAGCATCTAATTACCAAACTAAAGACTTGTCATGCATATTTGTCTACTAATTTTAACATGTCTCAAAATATATGTAGTACTTTGATTTAATAGTTGTACTATTGGAAATTAGACATCTTAAGATTTTAAATAGGTGAATTGCAAATATCTAACTTATTGTTTTAGAGTTATAGCCATATGATGTTTTAGTGCTAGATAAAGTTGTTGCTTAGTTGGTTGAACACAATATAAGATCATGATTTTAGGCATGATGGATGCTAGTTTTTAGCCTTTCTTCTATCCAAGAGTAATGGCAATATTATGATAAAGTTTAGGTAAGTATTTCCTTTTAATTTCTTCTTCTAAAGTTTTTTAGTCAATTTAGATTAATAAATAAAGCATCTTTTTCCCTTTTCTCTAGGATTTCAAGGGGATTTTCAAGTGGTATATGGAAGAAGAGGTTTGAAAGTTTTTATGACATTCGTTGGAAACCCAACTAATTAGGTGATCAATACAAATAATTAGAGAGTCAATAGAATCATTGTGGGCTAATTAGAATAGAAATAGCCTAATGAAATTTTTGTTAGAATCTTAATGCTAGATATCATCACAAAGGTCCATTTATAAACTAACTTTTGTGTAAAAGCTCAATGGACCCCAAAAGACTAAGAATTAGGTAAAGCCTAATCCAATTGTGAATTTTTATCCACTTGGATAAGAATGCATGGTTAGGCCATTTAAAAAGAGCCTTAAAATCATAGTCCATTCCTTGTACAAGAAAAATTGTCATTTTAACTCAATTTAAGGGCAAAATGATCCAATTTCATTGAAAAGGTCAAAAACTAAATACTAATAGGAGTCTTCTCCATTCAAATAAGTAATCCAAGGTTAGTTAAGAATTATCATGTTGTAATTTTGACCCAGTGACTACTTAACTTAGTCATTTAACTAGTAAAACTTGCACACTAGTAGATATTAGAATCTAATTTCTAGAAAGTTCTAAATTCCATATACTAATTAGAAAGAAGGGCTTTTGGGGAGGCATTGCTTTTTTTTTTTTTTGCTAGGAAATCTTTCCCATTTAACACTATGGCAACATTTCTTTTTTTTATTTATACTATTTAATTATTATCTATAAATACAATTCAAATGCTATTGAGTATTATAAAGTTAATATAGTATAATTTTATATAAAAATATTTTAATTAATTTAAAATTTTTATTTAATTAAATTAATTTATTCTACTATATATTTTATATTTAATACTTATTGCTTTATAACACTTATCTATATTTTTTATATTAAATTCTAAGTACTATATATAAAATTAAATACATATTAATTGATATTTTGTAAAAACTTTATACTGTATATACTATTTCTTATACTTTTTTCCACTTATATTATTCATAACTCAAATAATATTAAGTAATATAAATTTATCAAAAAATTATTTTTATATGGTAAAAAAGTTAAAACTTTTCATTAATTGAGTTAATATATATATATATATACTAACTCATCACCTGTGCATTGCACGAATGAACATCTATTTTAATAATATAATAACCTAATTATATATTAATACTTATATAAAGGAATAGATGAAAATTTGATTAATGTATAGCTAATAACTTTAAAAAAAAAGTGATTTCTTCACTAATTTTGCTGAACATTTAAATTCTAAGTACCATATATAAAATTAAATACATATTAATCGATATTTTGTAAAAACTTGATACCATATATATTATTTCTCATACTTTTTTTCACTTATATTATTTATAACTCAAATACTATTAAGTAATATAAATTTATCGCAATATAATTTTTATATGGTAAAAATATTTTAAATAGGTTAAAGATTTTCATTAATTGAGTTAATTTACTATAATATATATATATATATATATATATATATATATATATATATATATATATATATATATATATATATATATATATATATACATACTAGCTCATCACCTATGCATTGCATGAAAGAGAATATATTTTAATAATATAATATTATAATTATATATTAATATTTATATAGAGGAATAGATGAAAATTTGATAATATATAGCTCATAACTTTAAGAAAAAACTCATTTCTTCTCTAATTTTGCTCAACATTTAAGTAAGTAATTGATTTTGAATTTTAATATCATATTATTTAGATATTATTTTTAATATAATAATTATTATTAATATTAATATTTAATAACATAATTTACAATAAAAATAATTTTTTTAATGATAATCTATTTTTTATTTATCACATTACAATATAAGATAAAATTTTGAAAGTAATAATTTCATATTAAGAATAAATATTATTTTAATAATATAATATTATAATTATATGTTAATTATCTATAAAAATAATTAGATAAAAATTAATTAGTATAAAGTCAATGAGTTTGAAAATATTATTTATCTAGTTTTAAAATATTTAAAACAGAAGGTATCTAATAAAAAAATTTTAAAAACATTAAAGGAAAAAAGTCATCTCCCTATCATTTTGCTTAACATAAACAATTGACTTTAAATTTATTTTGCCAAAAAAAATTAATTCTAAATTCAAATATTACATTAATTAGATATTATTTTTTAAAATAATTATTATCATCAATATTAATATTTAATAACATGATTTATGATAAGAATAAATTTTTTAATGGTAATATACTTTTTATTTATCATGTTATAGTATAAAACAAACTTTTAAAAATAATAAATTAAAATTTACAAACTATGATATACATGTTAACTAAAATTTAATATTTTGATATTAAATATTTTATTTTATTAATTTACATAGAAGAGAGAAATAACTTATGGTTTAAAATTACTAATAACTAATTCATATTTAATATTTTCTAAAAATTGCATTATATTAAAATTTCTTTACCAGAATATAATAAAAAATTTAAAATAATAAATAAATAAAAAGTGTGTAGTGGATAACAAACCTTTAAAATAAAAATTAATTTATCCCTTAGTGGAAATTTAAAAAATTATGTTAAGGATGCAAAGAATAAAAAACTGTGAGAGAAATAATATAATTATTTAGAAACATAATAATAAAAAGAAATAATTAATTAGATTATGAAATAAGAAATAAATCTATAATTATCATAATAAGAATTGACCAAATGAAAATGAATTATTAAGGTATTTAGTGATAAATGTCATTCGATAAATGAGTGTAAGTGGAATAGTTCATTTATTTATACAAATAAAAGGTAATTTTATCAAATGAAAATAAAGAAAAAATGTATTATAAATGAAAGTTTACAAATTTTAAATTAGATATAAAATAATACAAAGAGAAGGATAAAAAAAATTCTAATCAAGTTAAATGAAGATAAAAAATAAAAAAATTAAATAAAATTAGATGAAGATAGAAATAAAATGATTTCCAAATTTCAAAATAGAAAATATTACATTTGTTAATCTTAATGTTTTCATATAGAGATAAAGTAATAAAAAATGACCCATATATATATATATATATATATACATATATTGTCAAGTACAAATTTCAAAGTAAAAAATATCATATTTGTTAATCTCAATATTTTCATACAACTCTAAGTTAATAAGAAATGACCAATACATGTATATTATCAACTGTAAATTTATAAATTTTATAATTAATAGTTCATATGTTCACATAGTAGTTTCCCTTATTCCATAATTTTCTTAAATGAAATAATGAAAAAATATATCTAGTAAAATAAAATATATAAACTATATAAAAAATGTATGTTTTTGCAATTTTACACATAAAAAATCTATCAAACTAATGAGAATCGATTAAGTTACAAATTTTTTCTTAAAAACAAAAATCTAATGAAATTAAAAAACTCATAAACAATTATCAAACTCTAATAACAATAATATAAAAAAAGAAATCATAAAAAGAAATTTATATGATAAGAATGTTAGATCGAATAATTACAAAAGGTCGAAAGTAATGAAAAAAAATACTTACAAATATGTAGAATGAAGATGAAAACTCTCAGCTTGAACAAAATGATTGCTTTGAAGTGATTAAAGAGGAAGAGAGAAAATGAATAGAACTTAAATATAATTTAAGAAGCTTTTTGTGAGAATAAAATAATTTTTATGAAAATAAAATAATTAGATAATTGTAACCTTATAAATATTAAAGATGAAAATAAAAACTCTCATCTCAAATAAAATAATGATTTTAAAGTGACTAAGGTTAGAGAGAAAAATAAAATATAAATATAATTTGAGAAAAATTTTATAAGAACAAAATAAATAAGCAATTATAAATTCTAGTTATAGATAAAGATTCAAATTTAAAGTTTTATTGGAAATTGATTTAATATTGAAAGGATGAATAAAAGGAGCAACCAATACTTTTATATTTATTACTTATTATTGATGACTGATAAATGTAATGAAATTATTTTTTTATTTCATAATTTATCTTTCAAATGGAGAAAAAATGAAAAATTAACTTTTCATAAAAAAAATGACAAATTAACATATGGTGAATTATAAGAATAATACTTATCATAATTGGATGTAAAAAACATTACAGCTAATATACAATATATATATATATATATATATATATATATATATATATATATATTATTTTATAATTTATCTTTCAAATTGAGAAAAAATAAAAAAATTAACCTTTCATAAAAACAAGACAAATTAACATACGGTGAATTATAAGAATAATACTTATCATAATAGAAGGTAATAAATATCATAACTAATATATAATATATATAGATATATAGATTATTTTTAACTCGAACTATTTATTAGTTTAGATATTATTTTTTTCTTTTTTTTACTCTGTATCATTTTTTATTTTTATGCAAATTTATTTTAATTATAATTCATATATTAATATTATTAAATAGCGTAAATATGATATTATATATTTTATAATTTTTAAATTTTTTTAAAAATTAAAATAAATTAAAATTCTAGTATAGAAATTATTAATTGATTCAACTAATTGAATATTATATTTTTCAATAAAAATATTTGAATATTAAAATAAAATATATTTATCTAAATTTTGTCAACATTTTTTATATCAATTTTGAAGTGTTACATGTCAAAATAAATTAGGAAGATTTTAAAGCTTAAACACCAATATTTCTAAGTATTATAAATATATCATATTAATTATTTTTTATTATAAGAATATCTTAAATAAATTAAAATTTTCATTTAAATTAACTAATTTAGTGTGTATTCTATTTTTTATTGCTTTATGCCTCATATATTATTTCTCTGTTTTTTATTTATTTTGCTACATATTTTTCTCTTTTTTTTCATGCATAATCCTATTTTTTATAATTTAAACATAAATATCACTAACTAATATAAATAAAATATGATATATTTTATTTTAAAATTATTTAAATATTTTAAATAAATTAAAACTTTAATATAAAAATAATTGACATAATTAATTTCATTTGTTATTTAAAAATAATATTTAAAAATTAAATTAAATAAAATTTATTTAAATTTTATTAATTGTTTCTTGATAATAATTTTTAAGCATTATATTTTAAATTAAAAACACATCAATCGAGATTTTTGAAGGGTTTACAACCCATATATTGTTTTTCTTTAATTCAACTACTTTATTATATGTTTTTCTTCTTCTTTTCCTGTCCACTCCTATTTTTTAAAATACAAATGCAATACATTGGATATTATAGATATAATATAATTTATTATTTTATTTGAAAATTATTTTTAATAACTCAAATGTTTTATTTAATTTAATTTATTTTCTGCATATTTCATTTTTTTATCTTTTTACTTTACAACTTGGGCATTATTTCTTCATATATTACTTTGTTACATACTATTCCTTTTTTTATTTCTCTTCCTTTTATCTATTGTATTGTATAATATATTTAACTTGAAGTAATTTGTGCAGAAATTTTTTTCATAATAGAATAATATGTAATAATTTTTATTTTGAGAAAAATTAATTTAGTAAAATATATAATCTAAACCTTAATAAATATAATTGAATAAAATTAGTTAGGTATTAAGATGAAAGTTTTTATATTTGCTTTGCTAAATGTGTACTAAACTTTACGCTATTAGCGAATAAGTTATTCATATTTTTTAGTAAAAGATCTTTTTAAATCAAATTCAACTTTAAATATAATTTTTAAATATTTTTATTATTAAAAATTTTTATGTAAGTTAAAAATTTAAAATAAATATATAAAATGAATGAGTTAATTAGATTCTCTATTTTTAACAAAAATATATGTAAAATTAAAATGTAAATTGATTTATTTAAAATTTTTAATATTTTCTTGATATCATGCGTTGTCTTTCTTTATTTGTTGGAAAAATGATTAAATCAAATTATTTTTTAAATATTATTTATAATTATTTTTATTTTAAATGAGTTAAAACTATCTTATTATTATTTTTTTATCAATAAGATAGGTGAATTCACCAATGCAAAAGTGGTAAGAAATTATAAAATAAATTAATAAAAATTATTAAAATAATTTATACAATCTGTTACTTTTGGATTTAAGTTTTTTATTTGGATGTAAAATTTGAAAAAATATATATTCAAGTACATTGATATAAAAATAATAAAATATGGTACTACTATAACCAATCAAATAATATTATGTGTGTTTAAATTAATTTAATTTTTATATATTAAAAATTATTTATAATTTTTGTGAGTACGAAAATATTATGTTATGAGAAAATGAATGTAATTAAAAATTTTGATAAAAAGCAAAAAAAATTATGAGTTTCCTTACAACAAAGTATTACATGAGTAAGTGGTTGCATAAAATTTATTTATATATTTTAGTTTAATTAATTTTATAAATTAAATAAAATTAAAAAGGTAGATAGTAAAATTTTAAATATATAAAACAAACCAATAACTATGATACATTTCAAACAAAATTTATAAATTATGCAATGTATAGCTAAAAATGAAATTGCATGCAAAATTTTCCTCATACAAGACATAAAAAGTGAATGCAATTTTGGTCTAACTGTACTAACTTTATTCATTAATATGAAAATAGAGTAATATTAAGAATTTGTTATTTATTTTATAATAAGAAATATTAGAACTATGTCCAAAAAACTTAGTTAATATTGAGTTAAAAAATAAGTGGCACTATTTATTACATGCCAAAATTATATTTTTATCAATAATAATATTATTATTAAACATTCACTCTTCATTCTATTCCTACATTATTCTTATATATCAAATATAGTTATGGAAAGAATTTTTTTCTTCTATTCTCTTTCTTTTTTCTTATTTCATCATATTAAATGTGATATAAATATTTTTTTCTTTTATCATTATTTTTTTACTATTATATAATTATATAAGCTACATATAATAAAAATTTAAACAATAAAAATTTGCAAAATTTATATGTTTTAAATTTCACTTTTTCATAAATTAAATAATATATTTTAATATATAAATAAATTATTATATTTTTTTCAAAAATTTATTATCTTTTATTAAATGCTAGCTTGTGTAATGTTTGCTAATTCATAAGAAGAAAAGAATAGTGAAGAAAATGAATTTTGGAAAGAAAATGTCTAGAATTAAAGATTTTAAACCCCCAAGGTATTTCTCAAATTCAAAAAATATACAAGGTTTAAAGAAACTAGTCCAAGTATTTATGTGAATTAAACAAATTGTCCAATTCTAAAGGTAATTCTAAAATGACAAGAATTTTTGTATTCTTTTACGAATGGGTTTTGAATTTAAAAAAAATGAAAATATATATTATTTTTTAAGAAGATAATATGATTTTAATTTCAATTCAAATAATTTTTTTAGATTTTCAAATTTTTTCCAAACTTCCAAAATCTTTCAATTTAATCCTTTCAAAAAGTTGCTTTTATGCAAAATCAAAGTGTTTACAACCTAATGCACATGTGAAGCGTCAAATAACATGTAAAAAAGGCCATTTTGGTCCCATTTGGACCAATGGCCATGCACCTTCCCTTTTTTTCATGTAGAGAATTGTACACAAAATTTTCAGGCAAAGGACATCCTATGTGCATGCTATCACAAGTACCTCGTTACTTGCCTAATTTTCTTTAAAGACATACCTAATAATCCAATGATGCATTCAGCCACTACAAGAAGCAAAAGACTAGCCATATCTTTCTCTCTAAAGACTTTGAAGTCTTCATTAAAGTAACCTTTCAAAGAGGTTTTTTGCAAAATACACAAATTTGTTTTGATTAACCAACCACTAGTCCACTTTCACCTTTTTAAACCTTTCACAAAGCTAACTTAAACTCACACTGCACTTCAAATTTCCCCCTTTCTCTCATGCCATTCCCCTTCTCCAAAAGAGGAAACCTTATTTTGTTTCCACATTAGTAACTTTCTAGCACCTAAAGATTTAGGGCTAGTAAACTGCCTTAGGAAAATACCAAAATCACTCTTTTTACACAAAGTAGCTCATAATTTTTCATCATCCACCAGCACCCAAGGTTTTTTCTTTATACTTTCATCTTATTTCTATTCCACATTTTAAAAAAATTCAAGGTAAAAAAAAAAAAGTTCCAACCATTTTTCTTCAAAATCATGCTTTGCTAAAAGAAAATGTTATTTTATGAAATTTTTAGGTTTCTAGTAACAAGCAAGCACCTCAAAATAAGTTATTACTTACCCCTTTCTTTCAAAACCATTTTCAGTTAAGTGTAGAGAAAACTTATTTCGTTCGAAAAAGAGGTCATGGACATTTATGGCTTTCTATGGAAATTATATTACTAAATCCATAGAAATTCCATACTTCACAAAGTTTTATTGAAAGGTTTTCAAACTAATGTTTAAGAAAAATTTTCACAAGCATAATTGCTTATAGGTCTTTTCAATCAACTCAAATTCTTAATAGTCTTCCTTTCATAGGCCATATTCATAATAGTCATTTTCTAAGAAAAGAATTTTTCAAAAGCAAATTCCTATCAACCATTACCATGTTTTTAACTTTGTTATGCAAAGAAATCATCCTAAGTTGCATGTGCTTTAGAAAACAAGAAGTTTTTGTAAAAGAAAGATGAGTAAGGCTTGTGAAGATGTCTAAATAATGTCTTTATATTGGTCATAATTGGCAAAAATAAATGGGTCATTACAATTTTATCATTATGTGATAATTGACTGAATTTTAAAGCAATGTTTGAACTCTAACACAAGTTTTTAGCTTTGATTAGTTAATTTTAGCTTTGTTTAAGATTAAGATGAAAATTACTAATTTAAAGATTACTTATAATCTTTGTAATGAAAATTTTTTTTTCAAATTATTTAGGTATCATGCACTAATTTTTCAAACCATGATAAACTTAGTCCAACAAGGTGGTATGAACTATGAAATTGTTAACATCATGCATCTCAAAACCATTTTCATGAGACTCTAAAAATAGGAAAACTAAGATTTCATAATAATAGAAAAGCATTTGTGTGAACCTTTGTAAATTTTCATATATAGTAAATCTTGTACTACTTTCATAGGAAAACTTGTGTTCATGACTTTTATAAACCTTATGCATTATATTTTCCTAGTTGGTAACTATAAGAATTAAAATTAAAACTTATATAGAATTTAGGACACCATGAAAATAGAATTAATACGGAGTTAAGAGAGGACAACATGTAAGAATTAAGAATTAAAACTTATATTTCCCTATATCTAATGTAAGTGTGAAAATTAAGAGAGGCCAAGAGATAGAAATACAATTCTCTCTCATACACAGTTTTCTTCTAGTTTTAAGGATCAAAGGGTATATTTCAAGATTTAAGCCATCAAGCTATGAATTCTATCCTTAATTTGATTGTATAAAGTTTATAATAAATTAGTGAAAACTTATGAGTTTTCAAGATCTTGTGCATTATAAATAATTGATAAATTGTGTCATCAAGATTATATAGAAATTAAGAAAAACTTACATGTGATATTAAAGCCAGGTTTAGGAACTTATAATTTTCTATTAAGGAACCCTAATTTTAAAAAACTTCATAGAATTTATATGATTTAGGAAATAATTACTATTTTTCATACATTTTATCACTTTACTAAATGATTACAAATAAATTATCTCTTATGAATTATTGCACAATTGCATTTGCTTGGATATCACGAGAATTAGCCATATATATATGAATATGCATTTTATCTCTTATACATAGTTTAGTCACATGATTAAATGTAAGGCATAATAGGTCATTTAAGTTTAAATATAAATGTTGATTTCATAACTTAGTTGCATAATGGGTTAACATATGAATATTAATGGATATAAGGATATTATATTATAATATTAAGTAATGGCAATTAAATTTCACATTGTTAAATTTTATGATGTTGTTGTTCATTTATTTATTTTGATATTTATATTATAAATAATATGTTATTCACCACAGTGGCCAAATTAGAAAGTTATAATAGATATCAAATTAAATAAAAATTCAATTACCCATGATTATGCGATGCTATAAAAGATGTAACGATTGTTGTTTATGGATATATTGAAGTTCATTGATTATAAAATATTTAAGGATCATCCAAAGGTTAATTAATCATTTTATAATTATGAACATGATTATGGTTAATTAATGTACTTAGTTAGATATGTTTAGTATATCCAAAAATAACAAATATGTCTAATTGGAGTAACATAATTGCCAATTATGTGAAATTGAAATTTAGCATTAATTATGTTTTATAGTTGTATATTGGTGTATCACCCAAAGGAGAACATTAATATGCATTTGATTGTTTAATAAATTATTTTGAATCTATGTATACGTTAATTATGACTTAAAGCATTAATGTTGTACATTATTTCCTGAAGCATGTCTTCCAAATTTACTTCATATGCATGTTTCATTTGTCCTAATCTTTAATAAGTTAAATTTTCCTTATTGGAGTGAATAAATCCAATTTCACCTTGTGTACTGGATTTTGATTTAGCACTCCAAGTTAATAGACTTACTACTATTACTGATGGTAGTAGCAATGAATTGAAAGCCTATTATAAGAATTAGGAAAGGTTAAATAGACTAAGCCTGATATTTATGTGGATAAGCATAGCAAATAATATTAACTCTTTCTAAAACTAAAAGTGCTAAAGAATTTATGAAATTTATTGAAGAGCACTTCCAAGCTACTAATAAATGTCTTGTTAGGACATTAATAGTTACCTTAACCACAGTGAAATTTAATGTTTTACATACCATGCATGAACATGTCATTAAGATGACAAGTATAGTAATAAGACTAAAGTCCTTGGGAATGAATGTGGATGAAAATTTCCTTGTATAGTTCATTATTAACTCATTATCATCTGAGTTGGCCTTTTCCAAACAACCTATAACATCATGAAAGACAAATGGAATATGCAAGAATTGCGTAATATGTAAGTTTAAGAGGAAATGAGGGTTAAGAATCTAGGAAATCATTCTATCCATTATATGAACTATTAAGAAATTAGAAAGAGATACGAAAAGAAACATGGTAAGAAAAAGGAATCACTGAAGTTAAATAAGTCTTCCTCTTAAATCCATAAAGAGGAATAGAGGAATAACAAATGTCATTTCTATAAGAAAAATGAACATCATTTAGATTTATTGGAAACCTTTTATGTACCTAGTATTTCTAGGAATTTAATTTTGTTGTCTAAACTTAATATTATTGGATATTCTATTAGTTTTGGTAATGAATGTTTAAGTTTATTTAAGCATAAATATATCTTATTAGTTTTGGTATTCTTTATGATGGATTATACAATTTGAATCTTGATAGTTTTTATGCTGAAATGCTTTTGACCTTACATCATAATGTTGGTAATAACCATAGTTTAGTAAATGAACATTCTACTAAGTTGTGGCAATAAGCATTTGGGTCATATTTCTGAAAAAATACTAGAAAGATTAGTTAAGAATAAAATCCTTCTAGATTTAGATTTTATTAACTTAAATATTTATGTGAATTGTATAAAAGGAAGACAAACAAAACATATAAAGAAAGGAGCCATAAGAAGCACATACCTTCTTGAAATTATACACCCCATATATGTGGACCTTTTAATATTAATTCTTTCAATAATGAAAAGTACTTCATCACCTTTATTGATGATTATTCATGTTATAGATATCTTTATCTATTGCATAAGAAATCTCAAGTAGTGAATGCCTTAGAAATATACATAAATAAAGTTAAAAGGGAATTGGATAGAAAAGTAAAGTTTATCCGATTGGATAGAGGTGGTGAATACTATAGAAGATATGATGAAATTAGACAACACCTAAGTCCATTTGCTAAATTTTTTGAGAAATGTGGCATATCTGCACAATATACAATGCCAGGTACACCATAACAAAATGGTGTATTAGAAAGATGTAATAGAACATTAATGCATATGGTTAAGAGCATAATAAGTAACTTATCTTTACTTATTTCATTATGGATGTATATATTAAAAATTTCTATGCATTTATTAAATAAAGTTCCTAGTAAAATAGTTTTAAAGACACTTGTTGAACTATGACACCTACATGTCTAAGGGGTAAGCAGAAGTACGAGTATATAATTCATAAGAAAAGAAACTAGATGCAAGAACAATTAGTAGATATTTCATTTATTATCCAGAAAAATCTTAGGGATATTTATTTTACTATCTTAACCATAGCACAAGAATTATTGAAATTGGAAATGCCAAGTTCATTGAGAATGGTGAAATTAATGGGAGTAAAGTTCCATGAAATGTGGAAAATAAGAAAATAAAAATGTAATTTCCATTAGCTTGCAATTCTTCTAAAATAGTTGTTCCTCAAATTATTGAACCACAAAACAATGAAGAACAATAACAAATTACTAATCCTATAACTTATAATGAACTTATTGTAGAAGAACCATAACAGATAACATTAAGAAGATCTTAAAGGGAAAGAAGACTAGCTATCTCAGATGATTATATGGTTTATCAATAAGGATTAGAAGTTAACTTAGGAATTAATAATGATCCAATTTTATTTTCATAGGCCATTAATAATGATAATACTAATAAATGGTTGGATGTCATGAAAGAATAGTTAAAATCTATGGAACATAATAAAGTATAAGGCTCGTAAAATTGCCTGAAGGCTGTAAAAAAGTTAGATGTAAATGGGTCTTTAAGACCAAATATGACTCTTATAATAGTTTAAGTGTTATAATGCCAAACTCATTGCTGAAGATTTTACTCAAGAGAATGACATTAACTATAATGAGACTTTTTCAATAGTCTCTAAGAAAATTTCTTTCAGAATTATCAATGCACTGGTAGCTCATTATAATCTACAACTACATCAAATGGATGTGAAAAAAGCATTTCTTGATAGGGATTTAGTGGAAGAAGTTTATATGAATTAACCAATAAGGTTTTTAATTGAAGGAAAAGAACATATGGGTACGAACTTAAACAAGCTTCCAAGCAATGGTACCTCAAATTCAATAATATTATTGTTACCTTTAGATTTGAAGAAGACACTGTTGACCGGTGCATATATCCAGAGGTTAATGGAAGTAAGTTTATATATTTCTAACTCTATATGTTGATGATATCTTACTTGAAGCTAATGACCTTAGTTCAATAAATAAGAGTAAGAATTTTCTCTCTAATAACTTTGAAATAAAAGACATAGGAGAGGCAAATTATATGATCGAAATAGAAATATTTCAAGATAGATAATAAAGATTGTTAGGTTTATCTTAAAAAACATATATCAATAAAGTTTTAAAGAGATTTAAGATGGAAAACTATTTAGCATTTTCCATTCTAATTCATAAAGGAAATAAGTTTAATCTTAAATAATGCCCAAAGAATGACTTGAAATGGAAACAGGTGGAAGATGTTCCTTATGCATTTATGGTTGGGAGTTTAATTTATGCTTAAACATGTACTAGACTAGACATTATCTTTGTAGTTGGAATGTTGGGCAAGTGCCAAATTAATCCAAGATGGAATCACTGGAAAGTTACAAAAAAAGTTCCTAGATACTTACAAGGAATTAAAGATCTTATGTTTACTTATAGAAGATTTGATCACCTTAAGGTGATTGATATTAAAATTTAGGCTTTACTGGCTATATGGATATAAGAAAGTTTACTTTTGGTTATTTGTATCTTTTGGTTGGAATATCCATCCTATGGAACAGTGTAAAGTAGTCAGTAATTGTTATATCCACCATGGAAGTTGAACTTGTGGCATGCTTTGAGGCCATAGTTTATGCAAAGTGGTTGCAAAACTTTATTAAAATTTATTATGATAATTCTACAATGATTTTCTTCTCTAAAAATGACATGTACTCTAAAAGTGCTAAACATATGGAATTAAAATATTTTAACCTTAAAGAAGAAATTTAAAAATATACAATGTCAATCGAGCATATTAGCATCAATTTTATAATAGTTGATCCTTTGATAAAAAGGTTATCGCCCAAAATATTTAATGATCATATTATAAATATGGGCATCATTACTAATAAGGATTATTGAATATTATTTGAATTTATATTAGTATATATTTTAACACTGTGAGCTCTTTAATGAATATGTTTTTGATGATCCTGTTAATTAAATATTGTATACATGGTTGAATCATAATAACAAGTTCTGTTTTTGCTAAAGACATAATGTTAGACCAATTATATACTTTTCACTTATAGTTCATAATAAGAGAAAAGGATCAAATAGTAGTACATGGAAAGGAATATATTTAATAAATGGTATACAATCACCATGACTCGTGTTAATTCTTACTTTTATATATGACGAATGATATAACAAATGTATAGAAAATTACCCATATCTATGTGCATGATATTGATTTATTTATTTTACCATAAAGTAAGCCAATATCAAATGCACCAAATAGGATAATGTAAGGCTTAAATGACATAAGTGATATTAATAAGTGGTTATTATAGTTAAATAAATAAATATTAAATAGGTTAATTTCTTATTGGTAAGTTTAAGATATGCTTTCCTAAAGTAATAAACTATTTGATGGGAGTAGTTATAGGAGTTATCAAATAATAAAAGGTCATTTGATAAATAAAAGATTTATCTATAATGTTATTTGATAAATAAATAAAGAATTTATCTTAAAAGTTATCTAATAGATAAATAAAAGATTTATTTGAAAAATTAGTCCTTATCTCTGTTTATAAAAGATTTTATGCTCTCTTTTTCTCCATTACTAATGTAAGCATGAAAATTAAGAAAGGCTAAGAGATAGAAACATAATTTCTCTCACACATAATTCTCTTCTAGTTTTAAGGATCAAAGGGTATATTTCAAGATTTAGGCTATCAAGCTATGAATCAAGGTATGAAGTTTATCCTTAATTTAATAGTATGAAATTTATAATGAGTATGTAAAAACTTATAAGTTTTCAAAATCCTATGCATTATAGATAATTAATGAATTCTATTATCAAGATTAAATAAAAAATAAGAAAAACTTACAGTAACTGCATTATTATCAACATAAGACCTTTCATGATTATATATATTATTAACTACTTAAATATGAGTTATTAATGCAAAAATGTAATAGTAAAATAGCATCAAAAGTGCGATATGACAAAATATGCTATTTTTCAAGTTAGTCCTCGATTATTTCTTTATAAAAAATTCAATAATAAAATAAAGAAATCTTCCAATAACAATAAATTTAATTATATCAAAATCCCAAAATAGTATCAATTAAGAGATAAATGTCAAACATAAGAATTAACACCTGAAGCTGAGTCCTAATCCTTATAAATCTGTTAGCTAGAATGTCTTTAAGTTTTAAAATAATATCAACAAAGTGATAAATATATAACTCAAGAACTAATGATTGACATCAAATCTTAATCTGAATAAATCTATTATTAAAATACCTCAAAGTTTAAAAATAGTATCCACTAAGAAACAAAGATATATATCAAGAATTAATTAATAAATAACAAATATTAGTCCTAATAAGATATTATATAAAATAACATATTAGACCTGATACCTAGCCTCTACCAAGGAAATTTTCATTATTTCAATATGGTTTGCATAAAAATCATATGTACAAGTTCAAGAGCTAATGACTGGCACTAAGTATTAGTCTTTATAACAATAATAATTGATACATTTCATAATATTAAGATACATGTAATACCTATATCTTAATAGGCTTTTAAACATCCTATAAATAAAAGAACTTTGGTTTACGAGAAAAAAATGTTTAAATTCCACATATATATTTTAGTGGTGTATAAAATTATGATTTCTCAAATCATCTTAATATAATATAAATAAAACAAATCAATAATTAAAAGAAATCAATTATATGATTAACTTTAGTATCTTAAACAAGTAGTTTGCATGACTATCAAAATTGAATATTAAAATTGATACCAAATTAATGTAACAAGAGAGATTTTCAAAATATAATTATAGAGATCACTTGAACAAAGTATTAACAAAAGTTTTAAATTTAAGTCAAATTATTTAGAAAATTCTTATGGTAGCAATATACATTATTAACTAAAAACGCATCTTATGAAAAAAATTTAGAAAAAAATGGATTAACAATGTATATGCTAAGAACTTTATAAGTTATTTTATATTGTGCTCAAAGAAATACATAATAACTTGTATGTTAAATTCATTACTATTAGCAAAATGTGCTTGATAAAGATTATTTTAAATTCAAATATTATGTATATAAAAGAAGATTCAATGAAAGTTCCATCTCTTTATCATACATATTTTCTAACAAACAAATGTATGTAATAAGATATAAGTTATTACAAATTAAACCATATAAACAAATTTTAATATTTAAAAGCGCTCTTACAAAGTAAAGTGATTTTAAATATCATTAAACAATCTTTAATCAAAATAAGTTCTTGAACATATATATCATATTTTGTACTATGAATAAAATTTCATAACATTACATTGAACTCCTACTAATGTGAATATTCGGTGTAATTCTAAAAAAAATTGTATATTATTTTAAAATATAATTATTTACACTAATTAATTAATAATTTATTTATTAAATATAATTTTTTTTAAAGAAAGTTATATATGATTTCATCCTAAAGAAGGAAAGGAAAAAAATTATATTTGATAGCTAATGTGCCATAATACTATAAACAATATAAAATTCAATTTATCATCATGTAATTAAAGTTACACAATAGTGTATGTTATTCTCAAAATTAATTTATCTAACAATTCTTTAAAATATAAGAGAGCTAAATTTAGTTGCACAAATCATCTAACAGTACATAAGAAACAAAAGAAAGATTTCTTATACATTAACAAATTTTATATAAGAGTTCCCAATATATAATTATAAATTCTTCTTTGTGCAAATTGTATAGCATGTATTAAGTTCCTTTTTGATATATTAATTTAATTACATTCTTTGGGCAAATAGACTTTTTAAACTAGTTTACACTTATAACCAAATTAAAATAATATGTTTTAATTGTACTTTGAAAGAAAATAATTAATTAAAGAGGTAGTGTTTTTGTCATAAAAATAAAAGAAATAATATTATAAGTAAGAATATAACTTTTAGTTTATGAACATAGAAATAATGCATAATACTATAGTCTTCCTTTTGAACAAAAATTGTAGCATGTAAAAGATCCTTCCAATCATAAAGCCAACCAAGAGAATACTTCAGAATTAAAAATATGTCTATATCCCTTTTAGGCAGATATATTTTTAAAATCAAAGCAACTTTAGAAATTTATATGCTTTGTAAAATATTTCAAATTAAAATATGCAATAATTTTCTTTGGGCAAGCAATTACTTACAATAATTATAAATTAGTCCTATATAATATAACTTAAAGACTTTATGATCTATGTGAATAATCTCACTTTAGTGATAATTATCTACAGTGAACTATAAATTTTTTAAAAGATTTGGGGTATATAAAAATTATCTAGAACAATAATTTTTTAATCATAAATAACATATGATTGATTATAAAAAAATAAATGATTAGAAAATAAAAATATTATTACATCCAAGTTGCCTTAATTTAAATCCTTTTCACACATAAACACATTCTAAATCTATGTAAATAAATAAATAATGAGGCTTAAAATATAGATTTATTTTAAAAATTAAATCTTTCATTAAATCAAGATCAATACGAGGATAAATTTATGATCCCAACCAAATCCCTTTAAGATGTTTCTTTTAGAAACATAAATTAATTTTTAATAAAATATTTAAAATAATATTAACATAATTCAATATATACCTTACTTAGTCCATGTATGACCCATGATAAAATAAAAATGTTTAGAAACATAAACACCATGTGTGAAAATGATGTAAAAAAATTCACGAATATCATGCGTTCAATATATATATTTATAACAAAAGAGATTATTTAAAAAAATAATTAAAATGAAATATATTACTTTTGGGTAAAATAATCATGATTAAGAGTATAGAAATATCACTATATTTTTTCATTTAGGTAAAGAATGTAATACATAAAAAATCTCCTAAAATTGAATCCAATTAGGATAATACATTATTATTACAAATTTTATCTCCTTTTGATAGATAAAATATACAATAATAAAATAAATTTAGAAATAAAATTGCTTTACTAAACTAATTTCCAATTATAACATATAGTAGCCTTTTTAGCTAAGTCATTATATGAAATAATTAAAAATTACTTTGTTAAGCTTATTTTTAATTATAACACATACTTACCTTCTTTGGATAGGTAAATATGTGAAATAATTAAAAATTAATCTCGTAAGTATTTATTAATAATTCAAAGACTTATGAATCAATATGAAATAATTTTATTTTGTTAATAATTATCCAAATTAATCTATAAATTTCCTAAAAAAATTAGGATATTACAATTAAGCTTAAAAATACAAATTAAATTATTGAACATAATAATAATATAATCAATCCATTAAGGATACTAAATAATATACACCAATATTGATCATCAACATCATATTGTATTACAACAAAATCTCAAAACTTAATTTTTTTTACCTTAATAATAGAAAATATTACTTGATTATCAATGCTGCATTACTAAAATTATTTTAAATAAGGATTTTTACAAAATGTTATTATCTTATCATGTTTATAATGAAATTGAAACCAATACTCTATCAAACTAACTAATGACAAATCATTAACAAACAAGATACTTAAATTATAATATTTTCTTTACTCTATATTCCATATAATAATTATTTTAGCATTAAATCTTAAAAGTAATAAAAAATATTTTGTATAATATTATAAAAAAATAATGCAATATAGTAGTTTGTGAGCATATAGATAATAAAAATATTTAAAAGTTTTCTCCTCTTTGAGTAAAAAATATAATATGTAAAGAACATTTTATCATTGAAGCTAACCACTATAATATTTTAATATTAGGAACTTATCCTTTTTGGACCGATAAATTTTCAATAATAAAATTTGTCAAAAGATGCTTCAATAAGTCAATTTCTAATTAAAACACATAGTTACCTCCTTTTATGTAGGTAATTGTATTAAATAATTAGAAATTAATTCTGCAAATAGTAATAATTCAAAGACTTTATAAATTAATATGAATAATTTCATTTTAGTAATAGTTATTTAAAATCAATCCAAAAGTCTTCTAAATAAAAAAAGGGATAATGCCTAGAATTATCATTCAGACAACTTTTAAAATTAATAACAAGCAAAATATGATCATTCCATAATGAGATACTTTACAAATTGCATCTATAATGATCATACGAGCCCTAAATTGCATTAAAATTTATAATTTTAAGCTTCATTTGATGAAAAATATGCAAATAATTATTTTGAATGATTTAAATATATATATTATAAGTTATGTATATATATTATACATTATAAGTTATACACTATAAAATTTGAATTTCACATATCTTAACTAGCTAAGAAGCCTTTTGTATTACTTACAAAGCAGACAAATTTATAGCTAATATTAGAAACAATGAATTAATTAAAAAAAAGAGAAAGATAAGAGTAATTTTGATATATTACCTTCTATTTTCATCCAATTTTTTACCATTTAAGCATAAATTAAGCTTTTCTAATACATTTTTAGTGAGGTTTGGATGGGGAGTTCATTTAAAAGATGGCTAGACTTAAGTACCATAACTCACCTTAATAAAAAAATGACAAAATTTGATCCAAAGATGCAATTTTCAATGGCAAGTAATGCATTGAAATAAAAATATATCAAATATATATATATATATATTAAAAATTAATTCATCTAATTTATTCCAAATTATTAATGAATAAATTATGCATAAAAAATTTCATAAAAATCATAAATTAAAATAAAGTAATTATGATAAAATAAATATGATAATTGATAAACCTAGTACACACCAGATCTATATTTATCATTGAATAATTTTGAAAATTTTTTCCAAACAATCTAATGAAACCAAACAAACTTATAGAATTATATGATTAGGATCCATTTATCACTCAATCAATTTTGAATTAATAATAATAGTAGTAGTAGTAGTAATAATAATAATAATAATAATATCAAATTATTATAATTTTACAATCATGAAATTATCCAAAATAACTATGAAAAAATTAATCATATAGAAAATGTATAAAATAATTAAATCAAAATAGAAGATAATTTCAAATAATTTAATAAAATTAATCAAATCAAAACAAATGATAAAATAAATATATAAAATAAGAGTTACTTATATCAAATTAAGTAGACTTAATTTAATTTAATTTTAAATTAAATACATTAAATATATAATTAATTCAAAATAGTAATAATTATTATTTATTTTAGAATATATGATGATACTATTATTTTAATCATATGAGCATATAATGTTTGACATGAAAAAGAATTATATAACCCATAAGGTTTTCTTCATCCTCTTTAAAATTTATTTCTACCACTATCTAATTATGAAAATTAAATTTAAGTAAAACAAAGAATATTAAATCATTATCTTATATATACATTATATGTTAACATTTAAATTTAATTTATTCTTGCATATATGTAATAACTAAAATCCTATTTGCTAGATATATTCGAAGGGCAAAATTTCTTGTTTTTATTAAAATAAAAATTATGAATAAAAAATCCTTGATCACGATCAATTTAATATTTACAAATAATTCAAAATTGAAAATAGATAGTATTATTGTTGGATATTTTCTATACATGACGACATACAATTAAATCCTAAATTTATACAAGGAAGCTTTAATATGATATATAAAAATTAAAATTAAAATTAAAACTTGTATAGAATTTAGGACACCATGAAAATAAAATTAATACGAAAGCATACTTGTATCGTCAATTTAATTTTTCTGAACAAGATAGAATACCACATGCATAGATTTTCCTCTCCTTCTTTCAAAGTATGCAGCTCTTAATAGGACAAGCCAATAATTAAATTAGTTTAGGAATGGAGAGGAAACCTAACCAATATAGATAAGACCCTATTAGGCTCTCTTATTATAAGCTAAGAACGGTATAGGCCTATACTTTAGTTACTAAAATTATTAATCCAAAATTAGATATCTATAAGCCCAAGTAATAGATAACTTTAATAAGTTGGGCTTTAGAAAAGAAATTTTTTTAGATTATTGTTTAGTTAATTTTATCAAAAATAAAATACTTACAATTAATGGTAGCCTACATAAAAATTCTAACAATAACTACCCACTAAATCAGACATAATGTAAACCATATATTTGGCATTCATGTAAACATGGAAGTAGTTCATTGCATTGTTAAAGATATTTAACACATAAAATTTAAAACTATTAATAACAAGAATGAACAAAACCTTAACTTAATGAGTAAGGTCCAAGCCCAATCTTGGCTAGAAAACTCTTTTAGGATTTACACTTTATATATACATACTAATGTTGAATTTGTCTTAAAGGTTGTTTAATGGAATCCTTATTTCTATAGAATATAATGATAAGGTGACCAAAGTAGAGGTATAGAGAGACACTAACTGTCAAGTTAGGAAAAGTTATATAAAAAGTAATAATTTGAGTAATAGAATATTATTATTATTTTATTATTAGGCCCCTTGAGTATATGAACAAGGCTTAACTAAGTAATTACTAGTAGTAGTTAACTAATGATTAAAATAGTAATATTTTAATTATATAGATAATCTAACAATCAATAATTTTGATGATCTATAAATCTAACTAGATAGCTAATCTGATAGAAGATCAGATCATCTAATTGGATGAAGTTATAATTGATAAAGGTCGATTAAATAGATGGTTTGAATATTTAAGCCATTTTGATAGTTAATTATTTAATTACTTTAATCATATTGATAAGATATTAATGATTAATTCCTTTATTGTATGAGATAGGTGATATGCAAAATATTTTCATATTTATTGTCTCCTATGTTTATTTAGATATAAATATGCTTAATTAAATAAATTTTACTTTATTTTATGATTGGGTCTTGGATTTCAAATAAAATTTAATTATTTGATTAATGCTAGGACTTTGACAATATTTCAAATTTTTTATCATAACTTAAGTTTTACAGGTCTACTTGGAATGATTTTTATATATTTGGAAAGTTAAGAAAAATCTATACAAATGTTAGGGGTATAAAACGGACTAAAGTTTACAAATCGATTTGAGAACTCTATGGGTTTTAATGGGTTTAGACTACTTAAAAATTACTTCTTTTCTTATGAGTAATACGAACTAGTCCAGGTGGACCAAAATTCACATGAATTTGGTGGATACAGACTAGTCCATGGGCTTGTAGTTAAAGCCTACAAGCTGGTCTATAGACTTAATGATATGGACTCCTTAACATTTAGTCTATTTTTTTCACGAGTAATATGAACCAAACCTAAATAGATTAGGCTTAAATGGACCTATCTATATCCAATCCAATCCGCTCATTTTACACTCCTAACAAATGCCATGATAGAGGCAAGACTTAATTTGGTCATTAGAAGGTTTGAATTTTAGCCTAGTAGTTAATATAGTATTGTTATCCCAACTGACCCAATTTTAATTTTTAAACTACATTTAGAGATTTATAGGTTAAAATGGTGTAAACCTAAAGTTATATGTTAGCTAATGTCCAATCCAATAGCTTTCATGCTTATAGATTAGTGAAATAACTTAGTTTTAAAAATGAAAAGTGAGTTGGAAGTTGAGTTACAAGATTTTACTACACTTAATTATATTAGTATATAAGGTTATAAAATTTTACTAAGCAAGGCTTGAATCATTATAACTTTAAAAGTTATCCCATCTTAGCCTAAATAAGGTTTTTTTAGAGATTATGTATTAAGGAAAATAAACTTCCAAAGGGTAGATATACATTTAGATAGCATTTTCTCTTCTCTTTGATTTACTTTGAACAAGTCATGGGTGGCTAGTTTTTTATAATTAGTTCAAAGGATTGAAGCTAAAATTCAGTTTGATTTTATAACTTTAGTTCTTAATTTAATGTACTCTTGATTTAACTATATTTTTGTAACATCTGAACCAAAGTTTGAGATTAAATTATTTTTTTTATACTTATATCCAATTCTATTATGTTTTTCTATAAACTAAATTCTTATAGAATGATTTGTTGCGATAGCTAAGTATTTTTTGCCTATGAGCATTCATTTTTTCTATATTGATAGGTAATTAAAAACATTAAATAACAATAGAGTAAGTTATAAAAACTTAGTGAGTGAAATTTCATACAAATTATTCTAAAATCCTATTCATTTACTATCTTTCCTTTAAGTTTTTCATGTGTTGTTCTTTAAGCCATTATTATTATTATGCATTACAAATAACATTTCCTTATTTAGCATATATTCATGTAAATATGTACAATTTTGCATTGCATCAATACTATATGATTTAAACTTTCTGTTAATATACATGTCTTACAATTTTACACACTTATTTCCATATTATCCATAGTTTTATTATGAAAATCGACACATGTACTAACAAATAAGGAATTTGCATCAAATAATCATTATTAAATTTCACGTGATAAACATACCCTTTTTGAGTGCAACAATATTCACATCTCGATTATGAGTCATATGCACACTTTATCATAAAAAGTCATATCTATATATTAACAATATATCATGCACATACCTAAATATAATCATTTTCATATCTTAAATATAAATCATGTACATATTCCATTTTATATAACCATGAACAATATATATAAATGTAGTAATGTAAATGATTTAAAATAAACAAATAATTATTCATAAGACACTTGTGAAATACCTAGTGAATAATAATTTTTCCTTATATCTTTTATCTAACTTTATTTGTCCCACTCCACCTTATTTCTATAGGTCTAGCCTTATCTATTCTACCGTTGATTTATATAGTACACATTCCCTTCTCTTATAGGGTATCTCATATAATACATAAGCATATATTGGCTCATGTCTCCTTTCATCTTACCATGTCATGTTGCTTTCATTTCAAATTTCATATGGCCTTTTTTGGATTTGCATTTTCCATTGTATTTCAAATGCTCACAATTTTCACATTTGTCATATATTTAATAATAGGTATCACAAGTGGTTAATATTTCACAACATTTATGTATAATCCACAACAAATATTGTAAAAAAGCCTAAATACAATAATTTCACATGTAATTCACAATAATTATTATGAATGGCCAAATTTCACAATTTTATACCTATTTTAGAAAATACACATCATAAATGCCATACATTTCACATAATTTCATTCAAGTCATAAAATTCACAATTTTTGCATCTATCACATGAATTGTATTTTGTGTTAAATCCACATAACTCATAATAAGCGTGTTACACCTATATATATAGCATACTCATAATGATTCTTGTAACTTATATTTGTGAATTATTCATATTCAAGTCATACTTATAACATATACGAGTTTCACGCCCACAGTTGACGATTGCAACTTGTAAAAAAGTTATACTTATAACATATACGAGTTTCACATCCACAGTTGATGATTGCAACTTGTAAAAAGGGGGGTTACATCCTTAAATTAAGAGCAATTTACAATTAAATTCAATAAATATACCTTTAGCACTAAACCTTATCATTAATAGGTTTATCATTAGTACTATATCATTATCAGTACCAATCATTAGTGTGATTATCTTTATTAAAACCATAGGGTGTTTGGAATATTATCACTTTACTACTCTTATCCAATTAAGTTTATTTCCATTTGGACTAAATTCAATAATAATCTTGCATTGTTTATATGATTAGTCATTATTTTCCACATTCACAATTATTCTAGATATATCATTTATAATCACAAATTGAAATTCACAAAGTTACACCCATACTCACAAAGTGTATTCATGTGTCTATTTCACTTCCACCCTTTATATACAATACTTTCCAAACTTAGGTCCAGAACCACTAAAACTCAAAAATTTCCTTTTGTAATTATTTATCAAAGTAATTTACAACTCCTTTATTTTAATCACACTTATTATTATATAGCATAAATATCTTTCCTAAACAAAACTAAAGGTGCTAAAAAATTTTTTTGCTAAACATTCTCTTTTTTTTCACTTTTAATTATTATATTATCCACACATTTAAACATGCTTATTATTTTAAAATATGCCAATTTTAGATGATATATGTATGTTTGTTTTTTCCAAACCTTGTGTGCATGAAGACATCTATTTGTAACCAATCCACCAAGTTTTAATAAATAAAAACCTAAATACTTTCTTTTCTTATTATGACCAAAATAAAGTTTATGAAACACATCCTAATTTTTTTTAAATCCTTTTTTCTTAAATCAATGTTCTAATTATAATTTTCCTTTAAACCATTCTAATATTTTATTTATTCAACTTTTAGAAGCTTTTCTAGTCAATTTTCTTCAAATGGCCGAACCATAGCCCTTAGGATACATGTATATTTTCAGAACTTCAATTTTTATAAATAATATTCTCATTAAACAGTCATACCTCTATATAAATATCAATATTTATATATTAATAATTATCTTTCACATGCTTTCTTCATTTAGCTTTTGAAACTCCATATTTTTGGGTGATTTAACTTGCATTCTCCTTCTTCATCCTTTCATGTGTCTCTTTGATATAATATTTTTTATAATTATATGTGTATATTATTTTCTTACAATTATGCATGTGTGTAAGTATATATGTATATTTTTTTCTTACACATGACTTTCATTTTCTATACTTATTTATCTCATTCAACTACTACATATATACTAAGAATAAGGTTTTATAGCCTTTCCTTTTAAGTTTTTTTTCAAAGAGTTAATCCATAAAGCCCTTTTTTCCTAAATTTTTCTTTAGTGTTTAATTTATAATAGGCTCTCATATGTTTGTCCTCCTTACACATATACCAAATTAAATATTTTAAAATTAAGAATCCATATTTTCTTATACTTACCCCTAAGTTAATGGCCGAAACTTAGGGGTATGCTTAAGGGTTTATTTCATTTTATTTTTGTTCATATGCATCCTTTACAAAATAAAATTATGTAAACACCATACAGACTTAAAGGAATAAGCTTATATCTTTTCTCACATTTTCCTTAAGTGATTGAAGCACACACATTTGCAACATTTGCACTTTTCTTTTTCTTATTTCATGCAACATGTATTATTATAAAAACAAGTACATATAACTCCTTAAGACTAAACCCTTTTTAGGTTCTAATCTAAATGATCACTTAAAAGTAAATACTTTCATTCCCATTTTTGTAAATATTAGCCATGCATGTTCATCTAAGCCAAGTATTTACAAAAATCAAATTTCCTTTATCCTTTTTCAAAGGGTAACAAAAACACTAGGAGTATTTTCTAGGTGTTTCTTGTTCTTTCTTTTAACAAAACTCACTTTGATTCATCCATAAGCAAGTTGGGCATTATTCATGTAGCCATATCTATCTTTTTATTGAAATTTTTTTGTTTGCATGTCTTTACTTTAGGATTTTGCATTCAAATTCTAAAATATTCACAAAAAGCTTTTCACATATTTTTTAATGGATAATTTATCCATTATAAAATGAGAGTGTAAGAAAAATACTTACATAGTCAATGGTAGGATTGGATAGATGTTCATCCTTAGGTTCATCTATAAACCAAACATGCAAGGTTAAAAAGAAATCTCTAACAAAACTTAAAAAAAAAACTAAAAGATATGAACTTTTTACTTGATAATTTGCTTCTCTTTTTCTAATTTCAAAAGAGGCTTTATATTTTGTTATGGACATCCCTTATCCATTAGTTTTGGATGGTGGTCTCCTAGTGGTAATGAGAAGGAGATTAAAATCTTAATGAGTGTGGGAGAAAAAAGGATTTATCCTTATAGGAAAGATAAGGAAGAATGAGAGAAATCTTGGGTGATTGGGGAGAAGATGTGATTGTGCATTTTGAAAAATAGAAGGCTTAATGTTTTCTTCCAATTTCATATGACTAAACACTTACTAAGTAAACTTTCTTCGACCTTTTCTACTCACCCACTATTCATTCATTTACAATCACTTATCATCTGACCTTTTCTACTCACCCACTATTCATTCATTTACAATCACTTATCACCTTCTCATTGGTCCTTAGATGATAATATGGGAAGAGTTTTTAAATTGATTTAAAATGCCCTTAGCATGCATTGGCCAAGTAGACTCTAGGATAATAATAGTTTAGCTTTCCAAGATTACACTTAATTTAATAGGAATTTAAGTTCCATTTATGGAGCAAAAAGGGTCCACTTGACCACCTCCATTTCTAGGGTTGAATGGTTCCTCCCTTTAGCCTTTCTCCATTTAATTTTTATACCATTTTCACCTTTTTTTAGCATTTAGGCTCTATACTATCCTAAAGTGTTTAAAGATCTTCACTTGGCTTATTGGTGATCAAATTAACATATTTTCAATAACACACTCAAATTCACTTGAACCATGATCTAAATATATATTCTTATACATTTTTTAACTAAATTAAGTTACTTCCTTATGGTATTTCCATTTACTTCCAAAATGCTCCCCTTTTTAATCCATATCACATAGTCCCTTGGGAAAATTTACACATCTCTTTGTATACCCATTGTATAAAATTTTTGTATAAGGTAACCTTAGTGCTCCCTAAACATTAGCCCTAACCTTGCATCAATTGGGTGCTTCTTAGAAAAATTTATGAAAAAATTACTAAGGATTAATTAATGTCGTGACTCCTAGATTTACCTTTATCTTAAAAAAATTGTAACAATAATTGGCTAGGTATTAAATCACAAAATTTACATGGACCAAATCTCAAGATGTCTTTTTTTCAATTCTTTTGATCACTTGTTAATTGAACATTTCTACACCAAATTATAGTTAAAATACCACTAGGTGCATAGAATTCCTGTAAAAATATGCTTACCTTTGAATTTTTTGAATAATTTATTTAATTTTTATTTCATGATTCAGTTAATGATTCAAATGCATCATTTATATTTAAGCATATTCTATATTATTTAGACTTTAGTCCTCTTACTTTGAGGTCCATCCCTAATAATTTTCCTATATAATTCCTTTATTTTCTATTCTCTACTTAAATAGTTTCTACTTTTAAGCTTTCAAAGTCTTAGTAGTCAATTCTTATGAAATTTGTCTTAACAAAATCTTTCCATTTTCTCTCATTTTAACTTAATCTAAGTATTCACACTATCTTTGTATTTCTACCTACATAATCTTCTATACTTAAAGCTTTAACTTCTATTTCTATAATAATCCTTTCCCTAATTATTCACTAATTTATCCATAACTACTTTAAATAGATTTTAAGGTGTTACACTTTTATTTCTTTGTGTTATCCATAATTATTGTTTACTTAGATAATTAGCTAATATGTACCATAAGCTAATTATCTTCTATAATTTAATGCTATACAATTGATTGTGATAACTAATGATATGTAAAATTATTATGATTGGTTGTAATCAATAGTAATTAGGTGTTTATAATATTTACATGTAAAGTTATGGAACTTTTAGGTGAAATAGACATTGAATTGGTAATTTTTACATGCAAGATTGTTAATTTAGTCTTAGTTATTAGTGAACTTAATATTATTACATGTTGGTTAAGGATTGACATAAATATTGGAATTATGTGGTGAAATTTTTAATGAAATTTAGGGGCAAAACTTGGTAGTCCTAAGTTTTTTAGCTTTTTATGCAATATGCCTAGTTTTTAAAACACTTCAACATTTTTTACTCCATCATTTTCATGGGCTTTTGAATTTTTTAAGTATTTTTACTAATTTTTTATTAATTTTCTCATTACATTTCTTTTTTGTTTTTACTTAGTTATTGTTCTTTTTTATGTAAAACTAGGCCTTCTCAAATTCTTGTAGTGAATTATGATCTTAAAATGAAGAGAGCTTTTCATAAATAAAGAAGAAAGCATTGATTAGATTTCAAAACTATGGTTGTTAATGATTGAACTTTAAAATAGACTACTCCTAATTTAAATTACCAACCATCATGTTTAGATTACCCCAATTTAAATGTTAATTTTGAGCTTAAATCTAGTTTAAACCATTTGCTCCCTAAATTTCAAGGTGTTATAAGGAAAGATCTAAATAAGTATTTAAAAGAGTTCTATGTAATGTGGTCAAGCCTGAAGCCTCTAAGTGTGTCAAAGAAGGAGATAAAATTAAGAGCCTTACCATTCTCCTTGGAAGACTCAGTAAAGGATTAGCTTTATTATTTACTTTCTAGCTTAGTGGTTACGTGGCATGAGATGAAAAGATTATTTTTGAAGTAATACTCTCCTACTTCTCATATTGTCAACATTTAAAAATAGATTTATGGAATCCAATAGTTTAATGGAGAATTTCTTTATGAATATTAGGAAAGATTTTAAAAATTATTTGCAAATTGCATTTATCATCAAGTACCTAACTAACTTTTGCTTCAATACTTTTATAAAGGATTAATGGCTATGGATAAAAGCATGGTTAATGCAACAAGTGACAGATCTCCAATTGACAAAACATTAAAAGTTACAATAAACTTAATTGCAAATATGGCAAGAAATTCCTAATAATTTGGCTATAGAAAGGAACTTATACAAATACCAATCAATGAAATGGTCATATCTAGTATAAGGAAATAACTAGTAAATTTAACCTCTTTGGTTCAGAAATTGGCTATGAATTAAAAACAATGGAAAAAGTGTGTGGCATTCCTTTTAATTAGAGACATCTGATTAATATGCATCTAAATTTGCAAGAGGATGATTTAGTTTAGCAAGCCTTTGTAATAGGGGATTTTAAGGGCAACGTGAGAACAAAAATAATCCTTATTTTTAATCCTATAATCTTAGAAAAAGAGACAACTTGAATTTTAAATATGAAAAATACTTGTGGCAAGATTAGAACCTTATTACACAAAACAGATTCCAACCTCTAACGTTACTTAAACCCCCAGTGAATTCAATTCCTAAACTAGATACATCATTAAAGGACATTGTTAAGAACTTGGCTACAAATACTATATAGTTTTAGCATAATACAATACAATTTTAGTAGAATGTCTTATAGTTTTAACAAGAAACCAAAGCAAGCATAACAAACTAGAGCTACAAGTGAGTTAGCTTGCTATTTTAGTAAGTAAATCAAAAGCATGGTGTTTTAACAATAAACTTTTATCACAAATAGTCATCAATCCTAAATAAAATGTCATTGCAATAGTTTTAGGAGGTGGCAAGGAGCTTGAAATTTCATCAAAACAAAATGTAGATAACAAAAAACCAGGTTAACAATTAGCTAGTAATTCTAACCTTTCTAGTAAAGGGAAAATATCACATTAAATACTATTCCTTCTACCATTGTTTCTATTCCACTCCCTCTCTTAAGAAAAATTTTAAATTCAAAGAAGATTGATGAAAAAAATGAGATTATAGATACCTTTATAAAAGTAGAAGTGAATATACCATTGTTGGATGTCATAAAAAAAATTCCAATATATGCAAAGTTTCTTACTGAGCTATGTACCACAAAGAAGAGGTTGAAAGGCAATAAGAAAATTAGTGTTAGGGAAAATGTTTCTATTGTTATCTAACTAAAATTACCCTAAAAATTTAAAAATCCTAGTATTTTCACTAAATTAACCATTGAATAGATTATTGCTGACATCAAAGGCATTACCCACTTTATGTGAATGTGAAAAATTTTGTTAGAAGATAGAGTAAAACTAGCCAAAGAATCACAAATAAGATTAAATCCTTTCATAATAGATGTGGAAAAAAAGAACTTATGAAACTTTTGGAAGGTTAGAATCATATAACCTATATTAAATAGTAAAATTAGTGAATCCACTTCAAGTTATTCCTAAGAAATATAGTGTTACAATTGTTAAAAATTAGAATAATAAGCTTATCCCAAATAGAATTCAAAATAAATGATGAGTTTGTATATATTATCATAAGTTGAATTCTTTAACTAAAAAAGATCTTTTTCACCAATCATTTATTATCAAATATCATAGCATTTAGCTGGAACATCCCATGAGTATTTTTAGATACCCATACTAGACATTTTTAGAATTGGTTTCATTAGAAGATTAAGAAAAGAAAATCTTCACTTACTTATTAAGCAAATTTGCATATAGAAGGATAACTTTTGAGCTTTGCAATGCACTTAGCAACTTTCAAAGGTGAATGGTAAGTGTATTTTTTTATCTTTTAAAGAAATACATTGAATTTTTCATAGATGATTTTACTATTTATTATGATTTTGTTAATGTATGTCTAGATAATTTGACTAGTGTGCTTAAAAGATACATTGAAGCTAACCTTACTATAAATTATGAAAAATGACATTTTGTAGTAGAATAAGGCATGATTTTAAAGCATATTGCATCTAGTAATGGCATTAAAGTTAATAAGGCTAAAGTTAATTTGATTTCTAGCTTACCCTACCTCATAAATATATTGGAAGTTTATTCTTTTCTTAGTTATGTAAGTTTTTTTATAGGTTTGTTAGAGATTTCTCTAAAATAGCTTTACCTTTATCCCGATTGTTGCTAGAAGATGCACCATTTGATTTCAACTAGTAATGCAAGGAATAAAGATGCACTATTTGATTTCAACTAGTAATGCAAGGAATAATAGAAAGATGCTTTAACCATAATTCTTATTTCTATCCTTCTGATTGGAACTTGCCCTTTAAGCAAGTAATTATGTCGCAAGAGCAATCTTAGGCCAAAAAATTAGCAAGAAAGCTCATGTCATCTATTATGCATCAAGAATACTAGATTCAATTCAATATAGCTATTTAACCATTAAAAAATTCATTTGACCATTATTTTTACTTTTGATAAATTTATATCTTATTTACCTAAGTTTAAGATTATTATTTTTTCTAATTATATAGCTTTAAAGCACTTATTATCAAAGAAAAAGGCAAAACCTTGGTTATCAAATAGATTCTCCTCCTATAAAAGTTTTATTTTGAGATAAAAGATAATAAAAGAGTTAAGAATTTAGTGGCACCGTTTGAGCTAGTTGATAAAAAAGGAAAATCCTTTGCCTTTGAAGGAGTGCTTCTCATATGAGTAATTTTTCAAGTTGCTAAGTAAGGTTATTTGCTATGCTAATTTAGTAAATTATTTAATTGAAAGGACTTTCCTTGTTGATATAATTAAAGCCAAGAAAGATAAACTTATGAGTGAGTTTAAATATTATGTTTAGGATGATTCTTATTTATGAAAATTCTATATTGATCAAGTGATTCCTAATTATGAATTTAACTTTATTTTTGCTTTTTATCATGATTATCTTGTGAAGGTCATCTTGATAAAAAAAGAACTACAAAAAAAGTGTTAAATTAAGGTTTTTACTAGCATACCTTTTCCATGATTCATATATATTTTGTAAAAGTTGTAAACAATGTTAACAAATTAGAGGTTTAACTTACTAAAATGAAATGTTTCAAACTATTTACTTTTTTATGAGATTTTTTATGTATAGGGTTTTGATTTTACATGTCTTTTTCCTTTATCCTTTGGTTTTATTTAAATTTTACTTGATGTTAATTATATTTTGAAATGAATGGAAGCAAAAGCTATCAGGATTAATGATTCAAAAGTTATTACAAATTTTATCATGTCTAACATTTATAGTAAGTTTGGAATACATTTAACACTAATTAGTGATTAGGGCACATATTTTACAACTAATTAGCTAAAGAAATATAGGATTTTCCACAATACATCCATACTATACCATCCTCAAACAAATGGGCAAAATGAAGTTTTTTATTAAAGAAATTGAATCCATCTTGGAGAAAACTATGAAACTAAATATGAAAGATTAAAGTCTTAAACATAATATTATGCACTTTAGGCTTATAGGATTATATACAAAACACCTATTAGGATGTCCTTATGCAAGTTAGTCTTTAGTAAAAACATATTGTCTCCCTATTGAGCTAAAGCATAGAGCATCTAAGGTAGTGAAGTGTTGCAACATGGATTTAAATGAAGTGAGTAAAAAAGGAAAGTTGCAATTAGTAGAATTAAAAGAGCTTAAACTTGAGGCTTATGAGAATTTTCACATTTATATAGAAAAAAACTAAGGTTTTCCTTAATAAGATGATTGCTAAGAATGAGTTTGTGGTTAGCCAAAAAGTTCTCTGCTACTGATTAAGACTTAAGCTAATGGTTAGTAAGCTTTGATATCATTAGAATGGACCTTATGTTGTTACTAATATGTTTCCTTATAGTGCAGTGGAGATTCAAAGTTTAGGAACAAGCAAAATGATTAAGGTTAATAGGCATAGGCTTAAACCATTTCATGAACAACAATATCCAACCAAAGATATTAAAGAAAGGCATTTTTTGGGAGGCAACCTAAGTATGGTTAACTAATTATTTCAGATTTGTATTCTTTCCCTTTTCTTTTTACTTGTCTATTACTTTTTTATATTCATGCACTTTATATTAAGGATAATGCAAGATTAAGAGTAAAGGAAGACTTTTAGAATTTTCTTTTTTCCTTTTCAAGTTTTTTAGTTTAAGAAATTATTTTTTAAATTATTTTTGAGTTATCTTTATGTTTTTTAATTATTGAAAGTTTTGCAATTGCCATAAGTAGGAATCAATAAGAGTTTGATAATTTTATGATATGATTGAATGAATTGTCTTACTTTTTAAAATTAATTTGTATAGTGATAGACTTTAGATTAGTAGATTAAAATCAATATATATATATATATATATATATATATATATAGCCTTATAAGCTTTTGAGGCCTTTATATTGAGAATTCATGCTATTCTCTTTCCTTCTTGTATAATTTTCATTCATGATTTTTCTCTAGAATTTACTTTAATTTTTTTTAGATTATATTTATACATGCATGTACAAAAATAATTAAGGCATTCTTTGAATGAGCTAGTTGCTAAATAGTTAACCTTGGAAATTTATCTTTGATAAGCTCTTTTGAGTTTAATTACCTTTTCTTTATTTTTAGCTTATTAATATGCTTTCCAATAAAAACTAGTGTCTTTATCTAATTTTAAGGATTGGTAAGGAAATTTTTATAAGGTAGACTCTTGTATAAGTGTGAGGGTGTGTGAGTTTTATGCAAGAGAAATATGTATAAAATCATTAACTTTAATTTTAAGGTTTAATTACTAAAAAGAAGAAAAAAAATAAAATTATCATTAAAAAAAGAAAATGAAAGAATAAGGTAAAAAGAATTGAGAAATAAAGAAAAAAGGAAGAAGTTGATAAATAGTTGGAATTAGAATTTTGGTTGTTGTGTTGAGTTGTAATCATTTATAATTTTTCCATGTTTATATTTCAAGCGATCTACTTTTTTTTTTTTTTTGGTTTTGCACCCTTATATCTTCAAATTTCTTTTCCTTTCTCCTTACTCTATTATATCCTTTTATAAAGTCCTTTTTCATTTATGTTATGCATATGACTTGAGTAATGGAGATTAAATCATAAACATGTTGGAATTTTCTATTAGGTAACTTGTAATTAATTTAATATTCCAATTTGATAAAACAAACTAATTAAAATTTATTCATATTCTTAAACATGCTTGGGGCTCAATTTAGAATTATAATCTAATAAGGTATAGGCCTAGCATATTCAAAGAGAGAATTACTAGAATTCTATTAATAAGGATTATGACTAGGTTTTTTCTTCACTTCTAATGAATGGATTTTTCCTATTAGAAGTTACCAATATAGAGAAAAGCAAAAATGAAAACTTAGCTTATACAGGTTCTTTTGCTTTTGATAATAATACATGAATGATTCATTATGTATATAAATTTAATTTAATTATATTAGTGTTCTAATATCTCATACATGTCATCTTGATTAAATTCTTGCATGTGGTATTAAAACTTTCACATGTGCAATTAGAACTCAAAATTACTAATTTTATTTTATGTTGATTTAATTGTGTTTCTTTATAAAATCTTATAAAATAATTATAACTAATGAATCATATGATTTTATTTGAAGAATCATACATATAAAATTTCATCAAGAATCATAATTAAATTAACATAAAATAAAATTAGTAATTTTAAGTTCTAATTTCATACATGTAGGATCTAATGCCACATATAACAAAATCAATTCAATGAAGCAAATCTAATGTTAGTTAGATATAATTTTTAAAATTGATTTCCACACGTGTGTTGGCGAAATAATAGAAAAGCTTCGATTTTATTTTTAAATTTGAGCCGTGTCAGCAACGTTGTCCTTAAGAATTATTCTACTTGCATGGATATCCTCCCAGAATAGAGCAGATTCTTTCCGCAAGAATGATATAATTTTTTTCACACCAGACGATCTCGCAAATAACCAGTGTATATAATGTTAGAGAGAAGCTAATTGTTGAAGAATTAATGAATAAAACATTTAGAGAGTAAAAGCTACTTATGAGAAATTAATGGTAATAATATGGCTATTATAAAATCTCCAACGAAAATAATTTTAAAATTCAAAATTAAATTTTCAACCTTTCTAGGTAACCTTTTTCTATTTAATAAAACTTATGCAAAAACAATCCCTAATACGTATTATTTCACGCGCAGGGGGGAAATCAACGAATTTCAACTAACTTGTATTCAATTTGGCCCATTCTTATGTGCATGAGCCCACTTCTTTCCTTTACTCTTTTACTAGTCTAATACTTTATCTTGATATATATACACTTAAAACTCTCTTAGTTTGAATAATGTGGGACTTGGTCCTTTTGAAATACTCTTTTTTTTAGTTTTACTTTCAACAACATGTGATATCAAAGCCTTTATTTGTGAAATTAGATTCCAAAAGTTCTAATTTTATTTTTTTGTCAACTTCATCATGGTTCTTAATGAAATTCTATGTGTATGATTCTTTAAACAAAATTATACTATCCATTAGTTATAATTATTTTATACTATTTTAATGATATTTTCTTGTTTAACAAAATTCAAAAAACTAGGTCTAATGTTATACTAGTAAAATCTATGGAATTTGTTTCCAAGATGTATATCAGGATTCCTAAATTAAGATTTTTTAATTCATCGATTGAATTTATGGAATAAACTAAATAAATTAAATAGTTTTAAAAGATGAATTTTAATTCATTATTTTCTATTTGTTAATGTATAAACCCCGATGTAATTGCTTGAATTTAAAGAGTTTTTAATTGGAGATGGTTGGACTACCACTAGAAAGACAAGTCCCACCATTGGCTAATTTCATGTTGTCATTTCTAAGATCATAGTTACCTTGAATGGAGTTGCACTATGTAATCATGGTACACTTGCTCAATATCATTACAAGGAAGAAGATAGTTACATTCACAAGTTTTCTTTATAAATTTTTAATTGTGTTCTTTTGCAAATAATAACAACAACTTAGTGGTGATTTATAGTGTGTGATTTCAAAGGTAAGGGTTTTGATTCCTTTCAAGTGCATTTTTTCCTTTTTTCTTATATTGTACTTAAAAGGTCTATTTCATGATTTTATAGTTGATGTTGTGCACTTTGATTTATGGTTAATTAACGTGGGTTACATGCACAACCTTGAGGCTTGATTCTTTTATATTTCACTTTGTAACATAAATTTATTATAAATTTGTACCATTTTAAATTAGTTAAAAATATTTTCCAATTAAATAAAATTACAATTTTTAATGGAAAAAACAAAGTAAAGTGCTTGTAATCCATTAGTAAAATTTAATTTCTTTATGTATATTGATTTTTCAAATCATTTTTTTAAAGTGAACATATTGCAATTAGGTTTAAATTATGATCAACATATGTTGTGCAGTGTTGTTTGAGGGCTAATTAAGATATTAATAATTGGTATCTCATCAAGATTAGTCTATTTTATAAATTTGGTTTAAATTATGCTCAAGATTTTCTTTTGTATAACACTATTTAATTGCCAATTAAGATATATTTAGGTCTTGTTTGTATCTCACTAGGAGTACTTTATTGCACATATATGATTGAGTATATAAACTAAGATTTGAACAATTCAATTTGATTTTCCTATTTTAAGATTAATTTTTCATTCTATAAGTGCTTAGTTGTCAAAGTGGCTCATTTATAAATATTGATGAGATATATTTTCTTATATCAAGGTTATAGGATTATACTTGAAGGCTAATTAAGATAAGTTAATGCTTGTTATCTTATCCAAAGCGGTCTATTGCATATATATGGTTAGATATACAAATTAAAATTTTAAATTATTTAATTTATTTTAATTTTTCAATTTAAGAACATTTTTATTAGTAGATATAAGTGCTTGATCGGCAAAGTGGCTTACTTATAAAGATTAATGAAATATATTTTCTTATTCAAAGATCAAAGGACTATACTTAGGTTATCTTATATAATCGTATGCCCAGAAGGGGTGATTATGTAAGGTAATTTTTAGTATAGGGCATATGTAAAGTAATTTTTAATATGGGACATAAGGTATTATGGTTGAGGATACATTAGTTTAGAAAGTCTATCTACCCAAAAAGGATGGACTTTTGAAAATTGAAATATTTTCATATTAGCCTTATGAGAAGAGTACTTTTTAGCATATTATATTCTTGCCTAAAAGGAAAAATATGATGATGTACTTAGACTTTTTGATCATTATTATTTGAATATTAAGAATTATTGTCATAAAGTTTGAATTATCTATAATTAATGTTGTGATTTATCTTGAACAATAACTCTTACTATGAATAATATCATTTTTCCTACAAGTTATGATTCATACTAATTAATTTTCTTTTATTTTAATTGTATCCCATCATAATTATAGGTTTCAAAATTGAAACTTTCATGAGTATTGACCATTGTCAAGAAGGAAAGATTGGGGCATATAGGTCTTATATAGACTAATTAAGGTATGTTATATTACTATAGTATTTTTTGGGATATTTATGAATTGATTAATTTGTGTTTCTAATGAGAAATATATTTATAAGGTTTAAGTAAAGTTATATTAATTTTTTAAATTTATCCTTTTATTGACCTTTGTTTAGTGGTGGCATGAATTTGCAAAATAAATGACTTTTTCTAGCCCTTTTATGTATTATACACTAAATTACACTAGTTGTAATTAAGCATGTTCGTAATTACTTGCTTAAGGAAATTAAAATGCAATAAATTTATGATCTTGGGATCTAGTGGAACATATATTTATTATCTTTTGTTAGTTACATCATGCATACATGTTAATCAAGTATGCAAGATTTTTGGGACAACATATATCTTACTAACAGGTAGTTTATATGGCAAAATGAATGGTTAATGCCAAAATGATTCCCTTATAAAGTTTGGTAACACTTTCTCATTAAGTTGTGAGAAATTTTTTATTCTTACATAAAATAGTTCGCCCAAGAAGGGTCATTATATGTTCTAATTAAAAGAAAATAAAGTTTTTTAAAGTGAGTGATGCACTAGTTAGGGATATTTATCTATTCAAAGTAGATAAATTTTTCAATACTTATGCATTTTCTTCCTTGACTTTTTTTTTGGTGGTTTTATGAAAGATTTGACTGCATATTATATACTTTACCTAAAGGGAAGTAAGTAATAATGTATTTTAACTTTTTTAAAGAATGACTTATACGGTTTAAAAGTCTACACAAAGCTTTAGACTCATACAGATTAAAAGTCTATTTGGAAATTTAGACTCATATGGTTTAAGAATCTATCTAGAATTTTATTGCCTTTTTAAGTTCATCTATTGCATTTATTATTGTTTTAGAAGAGAAAACATACTACATATTATATACTTTGCCCAAAAGAGAGTATATGATGATGTATATGGACTCTCTTGTAAGAATATAATTAATTTTATTTGGACTGATGGTAATTTTATTGCCAAATTAAAAGGTGTATATTACATTTTTATTATTTGGAGATTTTCTTTATGTATGTTTTTTATATTATCATTAAGATCATATTTGACTTGGATATTGTTCTATTATATGGTGTTATGTTTGTAATCATATTAAATTTGATTGTAAACTAATTATTGTTTATTTTAGTATAGCATTTTTCATAACCTCTAAGAAATAAATGTTTGATTTGATTTATTAAAGAATTTACTTATGTTGTTACAATTATAACTTTATATCATTTTTTAACTATAGAATTCATAAGTAAATTGTTATAATTTTTTATAGAGGTAATATATTTTTTTCTAAAAATTTCTTTCTATTATTAGAAATTTGAACTTCTCTTATATTATTACTTTGTATTATTTAAATACAATTAGTATATTTTATGTACCCTGTTAAAAATTATTTTGAGATATATATAAAATTTTACCTTTATTTGATGAAATTATTTTATAATAAATATGATAAATGATTTATCTCCACTTTTTATGTTAAAATAACATTATTTGGTATCGGTACATAATTTCCTAAATTTTCAAATATATTTTGTATTTTTTTGTTGATTAACTTTAAGTCATTTTAGGAAAAAATTTTCATTTGATTATGATAATACAAAATATTTGCTATGTAAGTTTAATGTTGAATAATACATTTATCAAATAATTTAGACTTATATCACTTTATAGTGTCTTGTTAATATAGGTTCTTTGAAATCTTTTTATACATTAAATTAGTGAAAGATTACTAGTATATTATTTATATATATTTATTTTCTTATTAATGGTATGTTTGATGTCCTACCAATTATATAGGTACTTGTATAAAAAGTACAATTGTTGACATTCATTTGTGTGTACAATTTGTTATGACATCCATTTAGTAATGCTTTTCCCGGAGACACAAATGATTGACAAAAATAAGGATCCATTCCAATCCACATAAGAAAGTGATCTGTTTCAATGGAGCAAAAAGAAGGTCAGAACAGGAGAACATGGCTTTGTTGGGGAGACATCACTACTAGGAGCATATAATAATGTCCTCTTTGAAAAGGAGCAATTGGAAGATGTAGCCAAATGTAAACTTGTGATATCCTAAAAGGTAATACTACTAGATGTTGACGACAGGGAGGGTGCTAATGTAAAAGAGCTCATTGCTAATTTGATTCGAATTAGGGAAACATGGAGGTAGGGGAAGAGGATAGGGAGACTATGGGGAATGGAAAGAAAATAGTAGGGGTCATATCAAAATAGGGTTCTAGATGCAAATGAAGTAATAAGGATTCGAATTCTAGAAGGAGTAGTGGATGGTAACCCTATGTGCCCTACAATAGTTATCTTGAAGGAAAAGAAGGAGCAATTACGAAAACCTTGGAAGAACACTATTATTGTGAAATTGATAGGACACATGATTGGTTGCAAACTACTAGAACAGAAATTGCATGCCTTATGGAATCCTAATGGTTGTATAACAATTATTAACCTTGGAGAGGAATACTATTTGATCAAATTTACCAATCTGACCAATCTTCAATTTGTTCTTCTGGAAGGTCCATGGGTGATTTTTGTTCACTATCTAACTGTTCAAAGATGGACCCCAAATTTTAATCCTAGTAAAGCAAACGTGGAATCTATGGCTACTTGGGTGCATATCCCAAAATTACTCATTCACTATCTATCTTGAAGGCTATTAGCAACTACATCTGGAAAATGGTTAAGGTAGATTTTACTACATTTTATTAGAGCAGAGGCAAATATGCTCGTCTGCGTGTAGAGGTTAACCTTAATAAACCCTTCCTATTGCAATTTTGCATAAAAGGATAACATATATAATATTATGTATTAGGGCCTACACTTAATATGCTTTTCGTGGGGACGGTACGGACATTATGTTGAAGGATGCCCAGATATCGATCATAATAATAAAGATAAAGCTGGAAATCCATCTGTGGTACAAATGACTAGCACTTCTCGGGATGGAGAAAATGACACTAGGAGGACAGAGGAGAACCAAAACTACAGCCCTTGGATGCTTGCCTAAAAACCCCATAAAGGTGGAAGGAAAAGACAGATGTTAAATAGAAATGATGCAGTGAACAAGGAGGGGAATTTAGAAAACATTAGAGGAAAGAAAGGGGAGGGCTTTCGTTTTATAGCACTGAGTGAAATAGAGACAATTGAAATAATAGAGACAATAGAAACAACAACAAAATTCATAAAGATAGGAGGTCAACTGGAAAGTTGCAAGGTAAATCCAAACCGTAGGGACAAAAAGCATACTTAAAGGGACAACTCTTGTCGTATAACTATCGATACCCCTGAATTCAACACACAGCCACTATCTAACATGAAGGATAATACAATGAACAAGAACACTGATAGACAAGAATTGAAGTTGATACGTGAATATATAGCTGTAGTAGACTTTACTCATGAATAGATAATAGATATGCAACATGTTTCCCAAATGGACATTGTAAATGACAAAGAAAATGTCAACCTAACCACAAACACTCTTGCAACAAATGGTGGCCTCAAAAATAGACCACCTAACCCGAATTGGCTTCATGCTATACACAGTGATAACCGATTGGTGGGTGATGGAATGCTAGAAGACTCAAGAGTCATAGCGTTACTAATTGTTTGATAAGGACGGTTTACCATGAGGACATGCAGCAAGGATTGTTTCCAATGAATCTTTCATGGAATGTTGTATCCCTTCTATTCTTGCCTATTATCATGATCAAACATATCTTTGTCTGGAATTGTAGAGGTGCGGGAGACAAATCCTTTATAAGACATGCTAAATAATTACTAAGGACTATCAATCCAGAAATTATTGTTTTGGTGGAAACAAAAATAGCAGAACAAAAGGCAACAAGTATTTTAAAGCTTGTTGGTTTCATAAACTCTGCAATAGGCGTCGGGCGAGGTAGAATAGAGGGCATCTGGGTAAGTTAGAAGAATAATGGTTTTAAAATATCAATCATTAAAAAGAACACCCAATTTATTAGCCTGCTAACAGATGAGGACCATTATTCCTGGATATTCACAACTATATATATATCAACCCAGATTCAGAATTAAAATTAGAAGCTCACAACCACCTTCGACAAATTTCAAACATAATGAACAAGCCTTGGCTTCTTGTAGGAGAATTTAACGACATAAGAAACTTCAGCGACAAGAAAGAAGGAGGAACACCATGTAACACAGATAGATGCAACAAATTTAACGAACTTATGAATGATTATGGTTGGGTAGCCCCTGGCTGTTAAGGTTCCAAATTTACATGGAAGGGGCCAAAATATCTAAACTATGCTAGAATCTTTGATAGATTAGATTGTGCTATTTGGAACGTGGATTGGAGAGTTCTATATGTAGATGCAATGGTTCTGACCCTCCCTTAAACATACTCTGATCATCATCCCATTCTAATTGAACGAAAAGGAGGTGAAACTGCAAAAGATAATCACCTATTTAGATTTGAAGTGGCATGGCTCAAACACAGCAAGTACAATGAGTTCCTATGAGAAACATGGGAACCCTACAGTGATATTAGTGTTGCTATTAACCACTTCATCTTTAAAATTAAAGATTAGAATATTAATGTGTTTGGCCACATTAAAAAGAAGAAAAACTCCCTACTGGCAAGACTAAAAGGTATCCAAAGGGCTATGGAAAAAAGATGGTTCCCGTATCTTGATAAATTAGAGAAAAAAAATTATAGATTGCTCCATAGGAAATTCTAAAACAAGAAAAAATACTGTGGCATCAAAAAGCCAGAACAAAGTGGATTGCAGATGGGGACTATAACATAAAATATTATCATGCTAAAACAGTCATCAAAGGTAAAAGGAATAGAGTTACGAGTATTAGAAATGAAAACAGTAATTAAGTAGAGAATCAAGGTGAGATTCGTGGCATGGTGGTCAATTTCTACAAAAACCTTTTTACTGAAGATGGACATATAGTTCAGTCCAAGGATTGGGGTTTTCGATACCCCATTATCCTAGTTTCTTTCCTAGCAGACTTAACCAAGCCCATCACTAATGCAGAAATCAAGATAGCTATGTTTGATATTGGAACGGATCAAGCTCCAGGTCCGGATAGCCTCCCAAGTTATTTTTACTAATCTAATTGGGAAATAATGGGCCCCACAATTTATAGATTAGTGAAGTTTTTGAAGGTAAAAAAATGTAACAAACATTAACTCCACTCTAATTACTCTTATCCGTAAAGTTAATAAACCAGGATTTGTCTCCCAATTCAGACCTATCTCTCTATGTAACCAAGGTTCATACCGGATAGCCAAGGCTTGTTCAATATATAGCTACAAGAGTATAACCAAGGTTCTAGTCAACCAAATTAAACCCTTTTTATCCAACCTGATTTCACCATACTAAGCTAGTTTTATCCTAATAAGGTGCATACACCACAACATAATTATTGCAAATAAAGTTCTTCATCCCATTAAAAATTCTCATGGAGAGTAGGCTTCATGGTTATCCAAGTAAATCTAGCAAAGGCCTATGACAGGCTTAGATGGGACTTTATCCACTTAATTTTACAGAGTATAAACATGCCTCCTAATCTCTCCCGCATTATAATGGAATGTGTGACATTAACTTTGATGAGAGTTCTATGGAATGGTAACCAAAGTGATATCTTTTCACCATCCAGGGGTATTAGACAAGGTAACCTCTTATCCCCTACTTATTTGTCCTCCGTCTGGATGCTTTGTCTCATATTATTTTCTAGGCTATAGAAAATGAAGACTTGGAAAGCCATAAAGATGGGTAAGGAGGGACCATCAATTTCCCACCTTCTGTTACTAGATGACTTGTTACTATTTATTGAAGCATCAGTATCTTAAATTCAATGTATCAGACACTATTTAAACAAATTTTATGAAATGTCAGGTGAATAGGTTAGTGCACCGAAGACTTCAATCTTTTTCTCCAAATTAGTATGAGAGGAAACTTTTAAAAACATTCTAAAGCTAGTGGTTTCAACCGAACTCAAGATGTGGGAAAAATACTTGGGGGTTCACCTAAGATACGGCAAAATAAGAAGACATAACTTTCACGATATAATCACTAAGATGGAAAATAAACTTGCAGGATGGAAATGAAACTTCTTGTTTATGGCTGGGAGAGCTACTCTCATCTCTTTTGTAGTTTCTGCTTTTCTTATTTATACTATGCAGGTAAAGGAGATTCCCTAACAAATATGTCTAAAATTTAAATAACTATAACGAGCCTTCCTTGGGGCCATAATATGGACGTAAGGAAACATCATGCTCTTAGCTGGAAAACAATTTGCCAACCTAAAGCACATGGTGGTTTAGGATTCAAAACACCTAGAGAAATGAATGATATATGTCTCCTAAAATGGATAGGTCAAATAATTTTTAGTAAGGATACATTACGGAGTCAAATCTTGAAAGCAAAATATGCGAGAAGGGCAGATATTTCTAGTCACATGATAACCAAACCAAGTGATTCATTCCTCTGGAAAAACATTGCGAGGCTACATACTGTTTACCTGGCAAATTCTCAATGGATTCTTACCAATAAGAACTAAGTTTTTTTCTGGGAAGACCATTAGGTGGGAGATGGCTTACTTCTATATGATTATGCATTAGGGTATCACTATTTCGGTGACAATGGTATGAAGGTTAATGATGTCGTCATAGTGAAATAGTATTGGCAAACCTTAACACACCTACTCATGGAAACACGAAGTGAATTAGTAAGAGCAGTCGAACCTCTAACTAATAGCCATAAAAAAGGCATATTACTTTAGAGACACAATGGCAGGCAATTCAGTGTTAAAAGTGCCTATGAAACTCTATGTAATCGATAATGGAATCCTGCTATCTGATATGGAAATTGATCGAGAAATGGAAAGGAGCTGAAAAACGGAACTTCTTCATACAAAGGGCCCTACATGACCGAATACCAACCAACACTTGGAGAAACAAACTATTTTAGGTTTCACCAAACTGCCACAAGTGCAATCACCAGTATTTTCTATTTTGCATGCTTTATATGACCGCCTGATGGCTTCAAAATTATGGTGTCATCTTGTTGCACCAAAACACCTCTCAAATTTCCTTACCTAGGATCATCATCACTAGTTCCTATATAATCTACAAAAGCCCATGAGAATACGATCTGAGGTTTAGTGGGACATACTGTAGGGAATCACCATTAACAAGATTTGGGAATGACAGAACAAGACTATCTTTGAGGGGGATTTCATAATGCCATGCAAACTTACCACTATCTTATATAACCAGTACAGCGAAGTAGTTTCTACTTGGCAAAAGGAAGATGAGAGAACCTTGAAACCTTTCCATGAAATCAAAATTAGCTAGCTATCCCCAGAGAAGCAATGGGTTAAACTGAATATAGATGGAGCTTGGAAAGTTAGCATTGCGAAAGCAGGATGTGGAGGCATTATAAGAGGTTGTTAGGGGAGTGGTTGTACAAATTTGTTATGAATGTAGGCAAATGCAATGTAGCCAAAGCTATGCTATAGGGGATGTATGAAGGTCTTAAAATGGAATGGGCACTTAATTATAGAAAAAATAATACTTGAATGTGACTCCAAAAGCATGATACAGAAAGTGATCCAGGAGGAAGAAAGTGAGAAGCTTGATAGTACCCTCATTCAAGCCATTCAAGAACTGATGAAAAGACCATGGCTAATCTAATCTGTCACACTTACAAAGAAGGAAACATTTATGTTGATTGGCTAGCAAATTATGGAACTACATTAAAGAATGAACAACAAATGCTTTCCCACCCGCCTCTTGAATTACAGATCCTGGTGTTAGCTGATATTTTGCGAATCTTATTAACCAAAGTTCTTCCTAGTTAGTGTCAGTTTTTCATTTGTTTTCTCTTTGCTTCTTTTTCTTTCTTTGGGTTTAGCCCCCTAGATTCACCAAAAAAATGAAGTCTATATATACATATATTACAATTGTGCAAGTAGTTTTTTTTTCCTTTCATCGTTGAAATTGAAACTTGAAAATACTTCATTTTAAAGTTTTTCAATTTATTTTGATGTGATTGATACCTTAAGTATTTAGATAACTTATTTAAAAGTTGGGTTAAAATAAAATATTGGTTTTGTTTGATTTACATTTTTTTAAGCTTTGTCTTTATATTTTTACTTCCATATATATTATAAGGTGTTGTGTGACAAATTATATGATACAATTGTTCTATTCTCTTTGAAATAATTTAATTTGATCACATGAATTATTTTCTCTCATAAATCTACATCCTAGAATTAATATTTTTTTATAAAGTTCATAACAAAGTTTGATATGTACTATATGAGATATCTGTGTTTGGATTTATTTTGATATGCTTGAGTATGATTTGATTGAATTGATGGATTTAAAAAATAATTACACATAACTATCATCTAGTAAATCATGTGAATAGATATAATATAAAAATTTTGATTTTAGTGAGATTACATTAATTTTAATGATCACTTTTATGTCAAAATTATAGATTTTAAATTTAAATGTAAGTTGGATGTAAATTAAAAAGTTTTCTAATTTTGATACATGTCTTGTACATTATGTCATTATGGAATTACTATTAAACCTTATGGCTTATAATCTACATAATGCTTAAAATTGATTTAAGTTTTATATTATACAATTACTTCTTATATTTTGAAAATATAACCTCTTTTACATTTATAAATTCTAAAAATAATATTTTTGAAGGGCTTGTGGAAAATAATAAATATTATTATATCTATATAATGGTTAAGGAGAGTTTTTTACACCAATTAATAGTTATATGCATTTAAATGATTTAATAAGATCATATATCATATTAAATATAGAGGATCTCTTAAGTTTTCAATTCTTTTCCTAGTTGGTTGCTGCATAAGCAATAATGATTAATTTGGACAACTGCATAGTTATTAATTTGGAATATCTTGCTAGTTATTAGGTATTATATATTTTAAACTAAGAATTATTAATTTCGATTAAATCACAATGATTAATGCCTTATTAAAAAAAAGAATATGAAAGTTTTCTAGCAAAATAAATTGTATTAATGTAAATTTGTAACTAGCCATTCAAAAAATTATTATTTATCATATAGCTTTAAATTGTGAAGCATATTGTATTTATATTCATTTAGTTAATCTTTGGATTTATTTGATTAGTGGGAGTTATGAATGTGTTTGGGTTAGTTCCATTGTTATGATACATTTTATATTTTCTTTGACATATTTATAAATTGTTAGATGTGTCAATCTTATTTTGTGACACCTATTACCATAACATTTTAGTATATGTTGAATTGGTGTCTTATGATATGTATCATGATTGTATTGATAAGAGCTAAAATTATAATTATGTTTCTTAAATTTCTCACATATTATCTATAAATTTCACTTGCTTTTGAAGCATATAGTTAATGATTATTTATGTATGATAATCATTGTTATATATGTTTGCATTTAGGCTAAAAATTAAACAATAAACTTGTTAAGAGTATAGGTGTCTTAGGATCTTTTTGATATACTTCATTAATGGAAGTATATACTTTCATATTATATTTTACTGGACCCTTTTCTATTTTTGAAATGCTTATTTAATATTTAATTGAATTGATAATCATCATAAAGTTAATATTCCATACTACTGTATATTTTATATATAAACGTACCTATACATATTAAAGTTTTATACATTGTAAAATCTTAACATTGGTGTCTAGTGTCTATCTTAAGCATGACTTTGACATTAATAAGGTATATCTTATGGAATGACACCATTAAGTAATCTCAAGAATAAGGTGAAGATATACATATAGTATATATATTTCTCCTAATGATTAAGGAAATCATACGGAGGATTGACAATGAAAAATAGTATGTTATGATCACAATTGATGCTATTTTCTTATTACACAGCAACATAGAAATTTATTATTGATACAGTTATCGACACTTATAACTATAGATTAGTCTTATATTGGTAACGAGTATAAAAACTACCATGATTTGGTGTTTGTTATATTGGATAGGATTAAAATAATGTTATCTTTAAGGGTAAAATGTTTTTTAACTATAGCCATATAAAAGTATTTAGTTAATTAATTTGGAATCTTATTTTGAAAGTTTGCTTTCTTAAAATTTACAAAAATCCAATTAATATTACTTAAGTGAGAGAATGTTGAAATTTTCCATTATGTTTGCTGCTATTAATTAGGAATTCCAATTTAATAAAATAGAATGATTAAAATTTAATCTTATTTTGAGATATGCATAAGGCCTAATTTTGAATTATGATCTAATAAGGTATGGACTTAGCACATTTATATAAGTTAGTATGGCTTAGTAGTTATATATGCTCAAAGCCTTTTATAGGGAGGATTACTAAGGTTTTATTAATAAGGATTATGACGAGGTCTTCTTTTCACTTCTAATGAATGGATTCTACTTATTAAGATTGCCAAGTGTCTTCACTTCTAACAAATGGATTCTACTCATTGAGATCGCCAAGTGAAAATGAAGATCTAGTTAACACAAATTCTTTTACTTTCACTGATAATATATGAATGATTCATTAGATACATAAATTTAATTTCATACATCAATGTTTTAATATTTCACATTTATGATCTTAGTTAAATTCTTCGAGAGCAAGCTTATCATAAGACATTTTCATGAAATGAAGTACAGTGAAACACACACTTTAAATACTTAAGAGTTAAAAAGTGAAACTTATGAGAATTTTCTAATTTAATCTATCCTTTTTTAATAGAATTCATAACATAATAACTAAGTGTGAAAATATAGGGATAAACCTTTTAGTTTCCATTCAAGTTTCCTACAAAAGATCATAACCTTAGAGTATGTAAATTTTTTAACTTGCATTCACCATTTAAGGGGTTCATGTTAACAATATCTCTTAAGGACAACATCTATTCAAGTGGATAAAAAAAGGAAGATTTCCAACATTAGGAATAATAAAAATTTATCATAAATAAGTATCCTCCTTTTGAATCCTTTCATCCTTAGGCTTCACAACCTTAATCTTGCCCTTATAATGTCAGCCATGTCCCCTTAAAAATGAGTATACAGATCCAGTGCACAACATATGTATCATCTCGCTACATCCTCATCAATTGCATAATCAACAACATAATAATAACATTTTAATTAACACATTGATTCCATACCACATAAAATTGAAGTTTGAAATTTCAAGTTTTCATTACATAATTAGACTAAATCATATATTCTTCTTCACTTTATAAACACAAGCATGTTCATGTACTTTTTTTCCTTAATTATTCATATCAAAACTATCCATATTCACCTTATATATAAAAAAAGAAACAATGCCAATTGATTTTAATAAGTATACAATTGTGTAAAAGAAATAGAGTATAATTGATAGAGAAGAACTTTGCTAGCCGAAATTGATTATGAAGATTCATAAAATGACTCTAGTAAATGTAATTAATTATGTTTATTTAAAAAGTAATTCTAATAGGGCATAATCAATTATATAATAATTATGTCAGCTTAAAAGGTAACTTTATTTAGGCATAATCAATTATAACATTGTGATCTATAGATTTTTTTATAAAATTACTATTCACCCACCACAATCAACCTTCAAATCTTATTATTTGACATACAATCTCGCAACTAAATCATCAGAACTCATAATAACCGTATCAAAACAACAATATCCATTAATATAATTTCTAATTTAAAGCCTTAACAACACAATCTCACATAATTTCCTTTAAAACCCTATGTGAGCCAAACTTAAGCAAAAATCATCATGACCTATTCTAAGGCCTGTGATTAGTTTAAGGAGTTATTTCATGTGACAACCTACTAACCTTTACTAAATGCATTTAGGTTCATTTATTATATGCAATCATGCATTTAAAAGAACATAATATGATTTTTAGAAAACTTATTATAAAGTTCTTGCTATTTCCCTTCATGCATAACTATCTAACCGTTCCTAAGATATACCTTGCCACTAAGGATCTCATATGGGCCCATTTCTGATCCTTACAATAGTAGTTGGGTACTATAAGGATAGAATCCTTAAAGAAAAGAAAATAAGTAACAAAAAAAAGAAGTGAGTTTCCATAAAACTTAGTAAGTAAACATTAATTAAAGGAGTTATTACTATTAAAATAATAATAGTACTAACATGTAAAAATTTTAACCAAGAAAATGATCATATTCTTGTTTTTATGCCAAAGAAAAGGAAATTGTAGTGAATTACCCATCTAACAGATAATCTAATTTAAGCATGTACTTTTTTAAAATTTTGAAGAAGCCATTTTAAGCACCTTTATCGCACTTTGACTTCATAGAATCCTTAGACTTCATACTTAACCATATTCATCAAATAGTCATACGATAACATTGCATGAAATTTGCATTAATAACACATTTAGTTGTAATTACTTGCACTCATTGAAGCTATCATGCAAATGCAAACATTTGCATTAAGCAATACACAGGTAAACAAATAAAGAAATCAATGTGAATTTTCTTATGACACTTGATTTAACATATATCTTCACAAGTCCATCTTTGTGGCTTTCAATCAATCTTATACCTTCAAAAGCTACTATCGGGATTTGATGTTTGATAATCACATCATTGCCTATCATATTCTTAGGTCACATTTCTCATTTTATTTCTTTCTTATATTATAACTCAAGTCATGGTTATCGTCTTTACCATAACAATACCATGCCTCTATGTAAGTTCATATAACTCATTTCATTTCATAAATAATATAACTAATTCATTCACATTACATATCATTTGTCACTACACCTTTAACATTTATTCCAAGGTCACAAATCATGAAACTTACTTAAAGTTATCATATATTATCTCACCTTGGTGTTTAAAAACATTACATCCCACTTTAACCCTTACGGAACATGATAACATGAAATAAACTAGGTATAGTCTATTATATACTTAACTATTAGAGCCCAAAAAATAATTTTAGATCCATAGTTAACTCTATAATCAACCATTGGAGGTTCAAAGATGATTTTGGTTGCCTATAGTTAATTATAAACATCTAAAGAGTAATTTTCATCCTTAGTTGAATATATAGTCAACTATTGCCTTGGATTATACATTTTCTTGAAAAACATCACTATTTGTCCATCCAAAAACATGCCTTTAATGCATTTAATGTCAACTAAACTTTATGAAATCATAAATTCATGCTAATATCATCTTATTAAACCTAATTTCACCATCAAATCAAGTATATTTCACAAACTTATACATTATTTAAGCATTTCTATTCATACTTAAGAAAACTAAAAAATATTTAACTCATATGCTGAAACTTCTTGAAATCTACCAAATAAAGCTAGAATATTTGCTCACCTAGTATGGAGGAGGAAGTTAATAGGCTAGATTGAGTGCTTCTCAGCCCTAATCATACCTAAATCAAGAATTTCTTAAGTTATAATTTTAGTTTTCCATTGAAACCATAATAATTCTAATCTTTATTAAACCTAAAGAAGATAAGGAAATAATCTAACAATGATAATGTTCTTACCTTGATTAAATGAAAATTTTGAAAAAAAAATTAATGTTTTCTTGGCTTGATTTGATGAACAGAAGAAAAGGAAGAAGAAGATAAGAAGGGTGGAGTGGAGTCGAGGTAAGATTTTTAGGTGAATTAGGAAAAATGAAAGGATGAAGGCCAATTAGGATAATAAAATAGGAAATAATAACCGACGGCATTTTTGAAAATGTTCTCTAAATCTCCCCTATACTCATATATTCATTAGCAATGACTTAAAACCTTAAAACTTATTACGTAATAAATTATCCTCATTTATTTCCTACAAAATCCTTATTCCAAAAGTTACTAAATTTTTAGATTTTCTTTTACTCAATAATTCATTTTGTTATTTATCAAAATTTTTCTTTATGGATAGAAATTTGATTTTAAGCAAAAGCATATAAGTTATTTTAATTATTCTCATCATGAAATAAAATTCTAAATAATTATATTTTAAAAAAGGTATAACAAAAATGAATATAAACTTAAGATTCAAATAGAATGTTACTCATAATGCTTGGAAAAAGGAATGGAGTAAGGGTTAAGGAAAATTAATCTTCTATTCATCAAGAAAAGAAGTTTTAAGTTAAGATTTTAATTTTATCAATATTTATTTATCTAAGTCACGTTAATTTTTTATGGAGAAAAGGGTTAAAGAATTTAGCTATAAAACTTACTAAAGATTGAAGATATTTGGAGCTCCTTCCTTGATAATATAAGACTTGAGAGCAATTATCCTCTTTTTCTTGAAAGGGAAGCTTAGGGTTTGAAGTGTGTTGAATGAGAGGATAAGAGAAAATAAGGAAATGAAAGGGTTGAGCTTGTTTATGAAGAAATTAGGGAAAATGATTGAAGCGTCAATCAGGAAAAGTAATTTTTGTAACTTTCTTCACCATTCCTTTCTTATAAATTTCTAATTCCTTTGAAGTAAATTCCTTATGAGTTTTTCTTTTCTTTTCTCTTCACATATTTTACAGCTAATAAATTTATAAAATTTAATAAACTTTCTTTAGTTAATATCTTTAACACATTATCTTAAATATTTCTCATATCATTTATTTTGAAATTCATGATTTTCCTCTCCTTAAATCTTTAGAGTTAAAAATAAGCTATTAAAATTAAAATTAAAATTTGAAATTCTAGAGACATAACATTTCCAAATCTTTTAACTTTATGTCAATCAAACTTTTCTACATGAAGTTATGATTAAAACACCATCAAATGCTTAGAAATTATGCAAAAAATGAGGTTACCTTTGAATTTTTTCCTAATGTTTAATTTGATCCTTTCTTCATAATTTATTTGATGATTCAAATTGCCTATTTACATTCAAATATATCATACCTCCTTCAATAAAATTTTCCTACTTCAGGGGGTCTTTTCTAATGAATTTCATATAAACCTTCCACCATACTTTTCTATACAAACTGGTTTCTTGCTCAAATTTTCTGTCAAGCTTCCAAAATTCTAATAGTTAATAGTGGAATGGATTTCTTTTACCCTAATCTTTCAATTTTCTCCCATTTTATCTTAACTCAAGCATTCATGCTATCCCTTATACCTATGCCACCTCCATCCTTGCATTTTCCATGCTTAAGGTTATGATAACTATTTTTGGAATAATATTTTTTGAAAATGAACATTAATTTATCTATAAATACCTTTAGTAGATTTTGGTGTTATCACAATGTGCTTAAAGAGCGTCATGACATGAATGACAACTATTTTATTGAATTAAATATGGCCATCAGAAGTTTTTTAAAAGAAAAATTAGAAAAAAAATATGAATAAGGCATGTCATTTTATTACAAAAATGGTTCATGAGTCTAATTTTGCATGGGGAAGGTGTTAGGCACCCTTACAACATTTGTTTAGAAAATAGTTACCTTGAAATTAATTATGTAATAACATTAATCTCTCAATAAAAAAACATGATATTAATATATTATGTCCAAAAAACACGATATTAATATCTCAATAAAAATAGTAACAATTGATAAAAATAATAAGATAAGATATAAATTATTCTAAATGTCTCAATGTATTCACTTGCTACCCTTTCAAAAGTAAAAAGAAAAGTGGACTCATTAAGTGGTCAAAACTATTATTATAGGATATGAGAAAATGGACTAAATGAAAGGAAAAAAGGAACTAAAAAATTTAAATTGATAAGAAATAAAATATTTATAAAAAATGAACTTGACCTACAATAAAAGAGCCAATTTACTTTCAAGAGAAGAATCAAGTCTATGTAATTTGTAAAATTACCATTTAATTACACACACACATATATATAAAGGTAGAAAGATTCTTATTGACTTTGCTTTAAAGAGATTAAAAAAATAGTTCTAAATTAAAATTATGATATTAAAATGTAAAAAATGATGAAATGGACATTAACTTTTTTTAAAATAAAATAGAATTAATTTTAATGCATAACAAATAGAAAATAAGAAATTAGATGAAAAATTAAATTAAATTAAAATTATGCAATAAGAATGATTTTATTATATGAGGAAAAAATTATTTTTTTATATTTCAAATATTTTTAATTTTATTATGTGAGAAATAAAAGAGAGATTGATAAAGACATAAAAATAAAAATTGTTGAAAATTCTCTTATAATCCAAGATAAATACAAATTTACGAGTACATAAACAAATATGATGAATAAAATGAATTAAATTAATTATGCATGCAATTCTAATCCATCTTATTGTTCTTTTAGATAGAATTAATTAAATGATTAGGGTAAGAATAAGAAATAAATCTCTATTTTTTTAATTCATAGGATGCATTATAAACACACATGTTGAATCAATAAATCTCCTTTTTTTAAAAAAAATTATTAAAAATAATATATTAAATTTTATATTTATTATTAGTTTCATTTTTTTAAAGATACATCAAGTAAAAATAATTATGTAACAAGATGATAACTAATAATCAAATTTTAAATTTTTGTATTTTCAATTTTTAATTTTTCAAATATAATAATAGACTAATTATAATAATAAGTGACGACTAATAAAAAAAATAAGATTATTATCAATAAACTAAAATCTTATTTTTCATAATATTAAAGTAATAAAAATAGATATTATTGTATTTTTTAAAAACTTTTCTTTTTGTAGGTATTTTTAGATATTTTTGAATATGACCTAAATAAAATACAATATTCATAGGTGTGTGTTATGCAAAGTTAGTTTGGTAAATTAAAAGACATCAAGGTTAACATATAGGGAAAGTACTCACTATGAGTGGGCAAGCATAATGGAAAAGAAAGTAATCTACTATAACAAAATAAAAAAAAATACCATAAATCAATATTAGTTTAACTTTTAAGAATATATGATTGAATCTTCTTAAAAGTTCATACTTAAGGAAGAAATTTAGTATAAATATCTTGGCATAAACTGTAAAAGATAGAAGGATTTAACATTTCTAAACTTCACCCTAATTGGGAATATTTGGTCTTAGTGGATCTAGGAAAGAAGATGAAGCTTTCATAGGTAGTAAAGGAAATTTGGAAAGTAATAAGGGAGAAAGATGTGTGAGAGGAAATATGAGGAGTCTATCTCCTCCCGTCTTTATATAGAGGTCATAGGCTTGGTGGGTAAGCTAAGAAAGTTTGCTTTCGAAGCAAATTTGCTAAACAATTAGCTTACCTAATAAGTTTAGGGTAATATTATAATTTCATTTTAAGGGTAGTTTAGTAATTTTATTTTTATGCTCATAAAAAAGGTAATCATGTAATTATAAATAGGGGTAACCTTGACTTTTCTCTTTTTAATTACCTAAAAAATATCTTTTAAAATAATTAAAAAATAAATTTATTTACTATAAAATTAAAATATTCCATTTAATTATGTTATTTATTCCATTAATCTATTTAATAGCTAATTATGGTATTTATTATGGTATAATGATAACTTATCATGATGTTTAAAGTTCTTGTTCATCAAGTTTCTCATGTATTGGTTAATAATTATTATCATTATATTTCTTATGTAATCTCCAAGCTCTTTTTCTATTGTTTACTAAGTAATGATGATGCTTCTTATTCTTTCCACCTAAGTCTTTCTTATATAACAAAAATTAATTTGAGATAAGGAACAAATGGAGCCCTATTTAGTTCCCTCATGTCTAAGGATCAATTGGGCCCTTACTTGACCTATCTTTCATGTTATTCACCTTTCGGATTTTCAAGAAATTAGTCTTTGTCTTTTATACTTTCATAGGCCTTTTCACAAAAAGCCTAAATATTTAATTCATTCCTAACACTTGCTATTTTAATTTAATTATATTTCATATAACGTGTACTTTTATTCACCAATATCTACTAATATGCACACTTGTACACATTCAGTTACATTTACAATAAGAATGTACATGAATACATGCCCTATTTACACTAGTCTCTTAAGAAAATCAATGTGTCTTTTTGTATAATATAACTCGTTTCATGAAATATTTACACAAGAAAGCCTTTCATGTCTAATTTCCACTAGTTTTGACCATTTGCCCATTAAATCTCCCTAGACAAAGTTATGGCTTAAATACTATGGCCTAGTTGGAAGCCTCATGTATTTACTTTCCATATCTTTTGATAATTTGTCAATCAAATATTTTTAATTCAAGTTATGAACCAAAGATCATCAAGTGTATAGAAATTTTGCAAATATAGGTTTATCATAAAATTTTCTTTATAGGTTAATTTGGCTTTTGCTTTTTGAATAAGTTAAAGTTGTGCCCTGTAAGCCAATTGCATGTGATATAGTGAGACACTACTTATAAACTTTTTTGTTTGATCAATTATTAATAAAAAGTATTTTATCTTTTTATATCAATCATTTAATTATTATTTATATTTGATAAAGTTCAAAGATCAAGATGGCTTATAGAATATGGTCTTACATAGAGATAATGATCATGAAATATATTCCTTACAAGCTTGGATCTTAAAGTGCTCCTAGTCATAGAATTATTAGGAATAGATACTAATGACTCGGATAAACTAATACATATAATGCATGCTTAAATGGGAGGATTTCTTGTTTATAGACATTAGTGTAATGACACTATTGCATATATATAGGTGCTCATTAGATAAGTGAGTTCATTGAATTGACCCATTTAAGAATTTCTATGTGGATAAGTTAAATTGGAATTTTTAAGTTACAATGATGTATAATTAATCCTTTAACTTGAGGCATCATGGTAATTTTATATTTGATACGATATGCTTTAATATTATCCTAATTTGTAGGAGTCATCCAAAAGACATCTATTAGGTATAACCTTATCATATATGAAAATTTGTGAATGTCAATGAGGAATTTATTAATTTTCATAAAAACAAGAGACCTATGTTATCTTATGAATTATGACTTGGAAATTCTTAGCCAAGATAGGGTGAAATTGAAAAAAGAGTTTTTTGAGTTTTACATAATAAGTCATGAATTTTGAATTGGATACATAGTAGTTAAATGATTGGAGTCTTGACTAATCACCATATCTTAAATTCAATCATAATATTGTATGGTGAAAGGATAACACTAAATGGTAATTATAACTATAAATGTTCATTTTTAGAATTCAAGTTAATTAGTTCATGACATGTAACTAGACATTAATCATTAATTTTAAGATTTTGAATATATAAGATTAATTATAAATATCAAATTAAAAAGGTTTGTTTTAATCATGGCCTACTACTACTTTAATGGTAATTTAAAAGGTCACACACATAAGATAGGATATATCTATATTTATTTATTTAAATAGAATAATTCAATTATGAGATAATTGATGATTCAACTGAGATAATTGATAGGAGAAAAGAAATAAATAATAATTAAAAAGTTTATTTAATTATTTATTTTATTAATATTTTTTAGAAATACATATAAATAAAGAGTATTTATTAATTTATTTCATTAGGAAATATTCTAGGCAATTTTTAAAATGTTAATTATTTTAAGTAAGATTAAAAAAATCTTATTAGGATTCTGTTGCAACTTAATTCTTAGATATCATAACTAGCATAAAGGTACCTGATTAGTATTAGTATACTAATTAACTATCTTTACATGCCTTTAAGACACTTTTTACTTATCTACTTTCTTAACTCTACAAGAGTGTAAATAAGCTTTAATTGAAAATAATACTACTTGTACGTGCATAAGGAAGTTCAAAACATAATTTATATATACTAAATATATCTATATAAGAGTGCAAAATTTTGAAAACATAACTTTATTCATGAATTCTTTCAAAAGGAAAAACCTTTCACTAGGATCAATTTATTTCCATTTACTGTCTTCCTCAAAGTTTGATTCCATATATAAGGAAGAAGGAGAAGTTAGCATATTCACTAAGCTAGTGTTACTAGCTATGCCTTTCGATTAATAGGATTAGCTTGAAAAATGTTAAAATCAATTTATTTTTCTAAGCTTTACAGTATAATCTACTTAGGGACCTATCATAAACACTTGTAGTGTATAACAAGATATTTTCTAAAAGGTTCTCCTAGGTGAAAGGAAGGTTCTTACATAGGTGTCCTCATCCTTGTAGGATCTATGTTCTAAATTTATAAATAAAATACAACAGAAATAGTATAAGTATTAAAATACTTAATGAATGACTACTCTTGTCCTTTGTTTAAAGAGTTTTCACCATAAAAGATATGATATATATAACAAAGTACAATAATTAATTAAAGCTCTTATGTTTAATATCTATTAAGTTTGTTAAAAAAAATAACTATAGTTAGTATACAAGTTCCACTTTATATCTTGGATTTAACCTTATTCCTTGCCACCTTAGGTACAAGGCCATTATTTTATCCCTCTAACCCTTACTATGCCTCTTCTTCTTTATGAAGGATGCATATCTCCCTTCACATATCATATTCAAGAAGAGCAATGATAAAATGCTAGCCATATGCATCAATTACTCATTTCATTAGGTATGATTAAAATACCAACTATGTCATAAGAGTTTCATCAACAAAATTTGCCATTCTTATATAATCAACTACTTTCATCATCACATATCTTTATATTTAAGGTTGATATACAACCTTTCTATTCAAGATAATGAGAATGCTTTCCTTTTTTGAATAACTATTTATTATAGCTCAAGCATAATGAAATATGTCATAGATTTTAATTACTTGCAATATTTCTCAATAATAAATATTAAACATTTATTTTACTAGGTAGTATGAAAACTCTCATAATTTGGTACCTTTTAAGCTCCTAAATCAATTCAAATTTTTACTCAAATTTTATCCATTTCTTTTAACATATTACTAATCATCAAACATTAATTTTCTTATAATTTTCTCTTTCTCGAGTATTGTTCACATAGTACCAAAATCATGAATTTAAAAATAGCAATAAAAGTCCTTTTTCAATATTCAAATAATTTTTAATCATCACCAAATTTTTATATAACATCTTTCAAATGATGGAAAATTTTAATTATTGCATAAAATTGTCTTGTTAATACTATTTATACAGAACAAAATACATAGAGTTGCTAAATTTGGAGAGTTTTAGAGCTGTTGTGAAAAGGAGCCTTCTTGACATTTAAGTTAATTTTAATTACCACCAAATTTTTATGCTAGTTGATTAACATATTAATAACAAAAGAACATTAATTTTTTTTTAATTTTTTTCAATCAAATTATTGCACAAACAGCACCAAAATTTAGAATATAGAACCTATAATTCTATTTTGAACTTTTGTAACTAAAGTTTATAAAATTTCACTTTTTATATCTCTAAAACTTTCTAAAAATTTCTAATTCTTTCTACATTTATCCTAACACTATCTAAAACATTAAAATACTAAAAATTTAAAATTTAACAATTCATAACCCTTAATTTCAAAAAGTAACAGAAAACATACTATGGTATTTTCTTTAAAGTTTTGTTTCTAAACTTAACAAAAATCCATTATCATTAGTTATGGAAACTTATTGGATCCTCTTTAACCAATCTTGACATTAAAATACTAACATTATATCATCATATCAATAATTATATAATGCCAAAATTGAACCATATGGCACCACAAATTAACTTAACATATATAATAGCATATATCATCATATTTTACATCTTTTGTGAGAAAGCTTAAAGGAACAAGGGATAGTTGCCACCTACTTCAAACTCTTAATTCTCTAACTTGTCAAAGGCCTTTTAAAGTAGCAACTTCATTGAAATAAGTCAAGTTTTAGTAGTTTTAAAGAGAAAATTTTCGTAAAAAATTTGAATGAGATAAAAGGAAACCTATATTACCTTGTAAGAACTAGATTCAATCACTTGGAGATCCTATTGGAAATTGTTAAAGAATTGAAATCCATATTAGAAAAACCTTAGGAGAGCATGGTTTTGAGTTGAAGAATAAATAGAAAATTTATGATAAAATGACCCTAAAAGCTTTATATAAAACCTTAGTCCCTAATTTCTCATTTATTTATCAAATTGCCGTTAGCTTCCTCTATAAGCTTGGGCTTTGTTTAGGTTTTATTTATTTGAATTCTAAAATCCAATTTAGGCCTAAAGAATTTAAGTTAAAATAGTCTAAATGAATCAAGATTATTTATTTTAATTTTAAGGCTAATCTTTAAGTTTTTGGGTTACCTAAACCCTTAATTTTCTATTAGGTCTTAATATAAATTTCCTAAATTTAATTTTAGATTTTTAATTGTATTTTAATTGATACTAGTATCTAATATATTTTCCACAAAAATTCTAATTAGTATATCCAAACCATCTTTACTATTTACTCGAATTTTACCTAATTACCTTACTAATTTTCTATTTAGGGCTCTTTCTAAAGAAAATTCCTTCTTAAACTTTCTTATTTTATTTGAGTTATTACATATTCTAGTAGGAATCTACTCATAAAAGGATTATAAAAGAGGTTTACATGAGTTATGAAAACCCTAAGAATAATATATTAACCTTGAAAATGTATGTGCTCATATGTTAAGTTAATCACGAAAATTTGCCTTATCTTCTCCTTTTTTATTCCTATAATTGTCACTCACCATTGCTAGCATAAAGGTGTGATGGAATGGAGACTAATTATGTGGATTAGCCTTAGAGGAAGCATACTTGAGTCTTTCAATTGAAGTTTCAAAACACATACAACTAGGAGAGAGGTAAGATTATTTTTCCTTAATTATATATTTATGAATTGAATTAATTGCATAAGTGGTCTTTAGGAAGGAAAATTTGGATGATTAAAATTTTAAATTTTTTACTATATTTATATATGATGCAAACTTTAATTTCCCAATGGAATAAATTTATGGTTTGGGATTTCTTGATAATACTCAATTATGACATTTTTCTTTCTAAATATAAAAAGTCTTATTTTAGGCTCCACTTAAACAATTCACTTTAAGCCTTTCTTTTTATTCTCTCATGGAAGACTGAATTCTTAAGCCTAATTTCCTTGAGTTTAGTCTATATCCACAATATTTTAACAATTCAAATCCTTGATGAGTCTATTTAGTACTCCCTTATATAGGCTTATTCATTCAATGATTATTACTTATAAAATTTTGTAGTCAAGTCCTCAATCATGCTTAGTTTGCATTAATTAGTTTACTTATAATGTTAATTATTACCACTTATTCAATTTTTTTAGATGTTACAATAATTTATTAAGTTCTTCTAGCTTAGCTTCTTAGAGATAGAAAACTATTCAACAAAGATCTTCCTTTATCATTTCCAATCTTAACTAGGGTAAATTTATTGGCTAATATATCACCATTTATAGTCCATTTTGAGGGCAAATCACTTGCCCTCTTTTAAGGGAGCTTGACAATGTTTATTAATTGATATATCTTACATTAAAAATTAATAAGTTCTCCAATTACTTTACCTAAAGAAGTGGTAAGGTAGATTTACAAAACTCCAATGGCTATATGATATTATGGTCCTAAGTAAGATAATGCTATTGGTTATGGAAGATGCTTTAGAAGATGAGCCTTCTTTCAAACCTTATGTTACTTTGGTAGTTATGTAATGATATACCACCTCTATAGATAATCTTGAATAATCATCATGTAAATTATGTGCAATATGTCTAATATGTCATAAAGGTACAAAGGATTCCAATCATTTGCTCTTTCACAATTCTTTTACTAGAGCCATCTAGTTTGACTTACCATTTGCTATCATGATAGATATGCATAGCTTCCATTTAGTATACATGTTGTTTGAGTATATTGAAGGCTTTTGATTAACTAGATGATCCATACAAGACAATAATCTACTTAATTATTATTTTATGGGTCATCTATTATTTTTGGAATCGTTGATATTCCAAGGACGCAAGGCCTCCAAAATTATGAATTTATTGGTTTTGTGCAGTTTAGATTTGAGAATATGGAATATTTTACAGGTTGAATCAAGCGATTATATTCCTTGTTGCCTTAATTACTTTCACCATTTCATTTCAAGCCATAATCTTAAAATCTTAACTTGATTTTATTTATTTTGACTTCTTACTAAAAATAAAGCTTATATAATGGTCCTCCACAATATAAAAATAGTATTTGTTGGAGTCTATATGGATCATGTAATCTTCTAATCTTCAAGTGCGTGCATATCATTATCAAGTGGATCAAGTGTAGACAATTGCTTTCTACCTCCACTTTTCTACTCTTGTGGTTTGACAAATGTCAAGATCCATATTGTGTCTTTAATGGTTTTTTATCTAGGCTGCATGACTAGCCTATTTTAGGATATATAATAACTTCAATTTATTATTGCCAAACCTATAACTTTTATATTGTTCGCTTACATAATATGTTATTGGCTAGATCGAAGTTAATAAAAAAATAGAAATTACTAATTATATTCATTTTGGTTATTATATTAGTATTTAGGTTTCATTTGTTTTAATGAAAAAACATATTTTATAGAAATATAGTTACAAAATATTAAAATAATAGAAAATGATTTATTTGTTCAATATTAAAGGTAAGAAGATTAGTGTATGACAACATTCTCTTTTTCAAAAAGAAGTTATTTCTTTCACTATCATGACTTTATATATTTTTTTAATCATAAAGTAGAAAAAACTTGATATTCCTTCATTTATATATAAGAAAATAAGTTTTTTTCTTTACAAAAAATATTTTTCAAAAAATAAACAAAACCTTGACATAGGACAAAGGTGATAATTTATAAAATGTTTATTAAGAAATTCTCAAATTAAGTTTTAATATATGTTTATCAAACATTATAAATTTGATGAAAAACAAAATTTGAATTAGATTTTTTAAATGCACATAAAATTTGAGTCAAATATTGTGTCAAGTTAGAGTTATGTGAATTGATATTCAATTTCTCAAGATTGAATTATAGTTTCAAGAACTTCTAAACAAGTACATACCAAATGCTAAGCAAGATGGAGTGAAAGTCATGGTTATCTAACAAAAGTAATATTAGGAGTCCACTCATTGGTATATACACAAACTTTAACTAGAGTTGTTGGAATGAAAATGAGTTTGCAAAAAATAATAATAAAAAAGACCCCAAACCTTAAAAAATGAGGTCCATTTAAATATGGAATCAAAATGATTTGGTTTGATAAGTCTACAAGTTATGTGATTAGATTAGACGATCCATAAGTTTTTTTTTCTTCATAACCTAATATTAGGGTGACAAAAAAATAGCCCACTATTGTCCAATTATAATAACTCTAATCTACACTTTCTAATAAAAAGGTGTTATACTTTTTACATGACCCTCTTTAACTTTGAGGTGGTCAGATTTTACCCCTTTCTACTTTGGAAACCTAGAAATCACCTTTTTAAATCTTACAAAACTTTGATTTAACACCTATTGTTAACTTAATTAAATATTTTATCAAATTATATAATTTTTAATAAACTTTTAACAACAATCACAATATTATAGTATATTGGTTTATTTTATCATATATTATTTTGCAAACCATTTTTTATTAATGAATTAAAACTTTATAGATGTAATTTAATTTATATTAACTATATAACATAGAAATTATTTGTGAGAAAATGATAAGATAAATTAAAATACTATAATATTATGATTCTTATTTGAAAACATCATTAAAAAAATCATATAATTTGATAAAATGATGAAATAAGTTAATGGTGGGTGTTAATTCCAAGTTTAATATAGTTTAAAGGGATAATTTCTAAGTTTTTAAAGTAAAAAAGAGTAAATCTATCCACCTTAAAGTTGAAAGAGGTATCTTGCATTTTTTTCCTTTTTATAATTATTTTTGCAATGATAGACATGGCATAATTTTAATTAGATTAGATAAAACTAATTTTGCTTGTTTTTTGTTCACCTAAAGAGGAGCCAATGCAAATGTATAATAAGGAAAAAAAGGGTATCTATTTTCATTTAAAAGTAAATTATAAATGCTAAAAGTATTATTTATGTATAATTCAATTTATTTATATAATTTTCTTAATATTTTATTCTTTGTTAAGTTGACACTTAGATGGCTCACCTTGTTTAACCATTTAAATATGAAAGTTATGGAGAGAATGATCAAGTTTTAAACTTTCCAAATTGTTTTAGTGTTTGTTATTAAATATTATTATAGTTTTGAACAATAATAACTTATTAGCTTATAATTATTATATTTAGAAATAGCTTATAATTATTATAATCTTACTTAAATTATTGTGTATAAACCTACAATTTTTTTCTTTTTTCTTTTTGCATTAGAGATGTTATAATTAGGAATTTAAGCTTAAAAGTGTTTAAATAAGAAAGGTTTTAAATAATTTTAAAAAATAAAAATTAGGCATTTTTAGAAAAAATAAGCTTAAGTTTATAAAAAAAAAGTTTATAGACTTGTTTATTGGGTTTGCAGACTAAGTACTTTAGAACTAGGACTTTTGTGGACTCATCATGTCCGTTTGGATTAGGTTTGCATGGACCCATTCACGGATAGACTAGATGAGTTTGTTAAATAGGTCAATCTTTAACCATGTTCTTGGTTCTTGTGTGAAATTGGGATCTAAATTACATACAAGAATCATGAAGTTAGAATTCGGCCTTAAAGAGAAAGATGGATTTTAAACAATAATGTTACATTTTACAATTTTAATAAGAAAATAAAGAAAGTAAATAATTATTACTTTAAAAATTATATTTTTAATTGATTATAATTTACTTAATTCTAAATCATTGATTTTCTTATTAAAGATTGTGATATCTCATTTTATCTTTTAAAATATATCTTATACTTTATAGGAGTTGCATAAAATCATGGATGGACTACCTTTCTTCATATTCATTATGATTTCAATCTTTTTTATGTACTAAGAAAATTTTTATTCTTCATATCATGTCCTTATAATTTTATAAAATTGATTTTGAAGTTGATGGATAGTATAATCATTCACATAATTTTTTTTATGTTATTTTGTTAAATAGTATGACCCATTACACACTCAAAAATCCCATTTATTGTCTACTTGGTTGCCTTTAATTATTTATTTTATAATTTTGTTAAGGAAAGAAATATAAATTACCTCATTCAACTTTAATGTGTTGAATATTAACTTCTTCAATTTAAAAATTTGGAAATCATCTATTTAAAATTAAAAAAATTAGAATTAACACTCATCATTCATTTAATTAACCATTTATCAAATTATATCCTTTTTCTTGAAGTTTTTAAGCAATAATCAAAATATTATCTATGTTAATTCTTTAAATTATTTTTCATACATAATTTTTATACTATATGATTAATATAAATTAAATTTTACATAAAGAATTTTAATTAGATGCTTGCATACACAAGGTGCAATATTATTATAAAAATAACAAAATAAATTAATATTTTATAATATTTTTATTCTTGTTATAAATTTATTTAAAAAAATATAAAATTGTTAATTAAGAGGGAGATATATGCTATTTTTAAATTTTATAAAGTTCAAGAGAGTGATTTTCATATTTTCAAAATTGAATGAATAAAACCTAACCACTTCAAAATTAAAGGTAATAATTTATATTTTTCCGTTTTATTAATAATGTGTATTTTATTTATAAAAAAAAAAAACTCACTCATGTTTGGAGTGGCATGAGTTTAAAACTATTTAATAGCCTGGATTGAATATTTTGCCATATTTGGTGTCTTTGTAAGCTCACTCTCCTTTAACGGTGGAAAAGGATGTAGAGAGAAATTAAATTCGTTTAGTTAGTGCATTTTGTATATACAGCAGGTGCTCCTTATTTACGAGACAAGATGATACAAATTTGAATCATATCATTGTTGATTGGTAGTACACAATTATTTGTATATTTTTAGTTTTTATGTAAAATTTACATAAACTATAATTTGGGCTCAAAATTAGCTAAATTTTTAAAGTTCATGAATTATCTCAGCATTCATTGTTGCAGAGCTCAGAAATTGTGATGACTTATTTGTTTATTTGAAGCACTTCTTTGTTAATTTATATATCATTGGTAAATTGTGGAATTTATTTGTTTTAGTTATTATAATAATCGGAACTATCTTATTATTAGTTTAGGGTGATATATTAATTTGAATATTTTTATTTGTTTCAAGGTTAGTATTTTGTATATAATTTTATTAATAAATGATATTTATTAAAATTATATATTCTTTGAATGTTTTTAAATTAATTTTATTTGTTGGTTTATTATATTCTTTTCAGAGGAATCAGAGCCCATTATCTTAAAACTTAATTTCATCCCTGTCACTGTTCAAATATTTCTACAAATGCTCCTTGAATTAAAAGAAAAAGAAGTTAATAAAAATTGATGTTATGTTTACTGTGATTGAATAAAGCGAAAGAAGTTTATTTAGTATGATTTATGAAATGGAAATATGCATTCTCCAGTAGTATAATTAAAAATTAAAAAAATTATTGTAAAAGTATAAAAATTTTAATTTATTAAAATTTTATTATTAAAAACTACTACCCCATTTAAATAGAAAAAATATTTAAAATTGATATTGTTTTATTATTTTTAATAAAAATAAATATTAAACTATATAAAAATAAGAGATATAAGTGTAAAAAATTATTTTATAAATGAATGATGGAGTAACTATTTCACCACTTTTATTTTTTATTAAATTATATTATTTTAATATTTAATATATTATAAATTATATGTATTTAATACTAATATGTATGATTAAATATAAAAAATAAATAAACATAAATTAATAATACCAATTTTTATATAAATATAGTTATAATTTCACTTTCTATTTCCATATTATCTTTAATATATTTTTTATTTTATTCTTATAATATTTATTATATTATGAAACTAGTTATCTCAGATATATAAAATAATTATTATTTCATCTCATTTTATTATATGTGATTATTTTATTTTATTTCTCTACTTTCTATCATAATAAATGTAACATGAAAAGGGAAAAGTTTATAAAAATATAAAAAATAAAAGAATTGAAAAGAAAATATAAAGTTAATAAAAACATATGCAGGAGAAACCAAAAAGCCCTACACTGTAAAAACACACTAAATTTTGCTCCTTCTCTTCTCTCTGTCTCTCCTCTCCTCCTCGTTTCCTTCTTGCGAACCCTTTCGCCCATAATCTCATTCTGAAAGCTTTTTCTTTGTGGATTGCGAAGATGAGCAGTGGTGGGGTTAGGGCTCCAATTCCCAGCAATATGAGGAAGATTATCCAGAGTATCAAGGAGATCACAGGTAATCACAGTGACGAAGATGTTTATGCAATGCTTAAGGATTGTAATATGGATCCCAACGAGACTGCCCATAAGCTCCTTAATGAGGGTATGGTTACTTTTCTTCGTTCTTTAGTTCCATTTATTTGTTTGATGATTCGATCTCGATCTTAATCTTTGTTTCCTTGTGATCCATCTTCTATTCTGTGTGTTTTCTCGTAGGGGTTTGTTTGCTTTTGAGATATCTTGTGGAAGTTTGCTTTTGTTTTGGTTTGAGTTTTATAGTGTGGACTGACAACCCTGTAGAATTAAGTTTGCTATGATGAATTTTTACTGTTGATAAGCTTTTTGTTGGGCTAAGTCAGAATTTTTTTATACCTTTTTGGATTTTATAAAGGTTTTTGTTGCGGCTTACCTTAGGAAGGTTCAATTTTGACTTGAGTATGAGTCATTTTGGTTTTTTTTTTCATGCTGCCTTCATCTTTACCTAAATGTTTGTGGTTAAGTTTTATTTTTATTTTTTTTGGTTATGGACTTGGTGAATGTTTTGTTTTTTCAACTAGGTTTAGCGACCGTTGTTTACTTGTTTAACAAGAATTGCAGATGATTTTGTCCTTGATTGTTTTCGCCGTCTTTGAATTTTTAGTTCATTGGATTTAGGATTTTGTTGTTTTTCAGAATCGTGTAGTGCAGAAGCTTAGGTTTTCTGAGCAAAGCACTTGTATTGAAGCCTATTGGTAACGTTTGCTTTTGCTTAATCAGTTTTCTGGAGATGTGTAAATGATAGGCTTTATTTGTTTATCATTTTTTTTTTCCTGATTCTTTCTCTAAGTCGCCCTTTTTCAAAATGCATTACTGCATTCAGGAAATGTTACTTTAAAGCTGGGCGAGTGTTGCTCAGATTGTGAGTGTTTGACACTGCTGAAAGTAATCCTTAGGAGAGTACACTTTATGATTTGATAGCCTATGTACTGAAAAAGGAATCATAACAAAGGGTTAGTGGATTATTGTCTTTTATAAAGTATATTTTAGTGCCTATGGATAATGGCATATTTGTATGCTTGGCATTTACTAATTAGTCAAAATTACTGATCAGTGGATTCAGTGCCATGTAGACCTGTAAGCAAGTGAACGTGGTATATTCCACTTTCTTTGTACTCATGCTTGTCTATGGAGTTTTCACTTTAAACAAGCCACATGAAGTCAGATGTAGCATTTTGTCCTGTGTTGTGTGATTGCTCACTAATTAATTAGTCATTTTGAACTCGTTCAATGATGCCTTACCCTCTGTTGATGAAAATTTAATTTAGTGAGGGCTATGTATTTTTGAGAAGGAAATTCCTTCAGTGTTAGCAAACTTCTGGCAGTGATCTTGTTATTTTACTCATCTTCTTTAATGCATGGAATGACAAAATACCAAGCTTTGATTTTAATCTGCTTGAGCTGCTGAGCCCCATGTCCGTGGTAATACAACAACGACAATAACAATAATAGAATTTTATCCCACTAAGTGAGGTTAGTTACATAAATTGCATGACACCATTGAGCTCCATCCGAGATTAGATTTTTAGGAATGTTAGTTACCAAGAGAATTTTTTTTAATAATATCCCCTAGTGTCCTTTTTATCCTCTCTTTACACCTTTTCATGGAGCTAAAGACCATGTGAGCTAAAGATCATCTCCATAGTAATGTCTTCAAAAAATGTTCCAATTATGACATGCCATTTGAAGTGACTAGGCTCAATGGTTACTTGGAGCATGAGGTTTAATGCACTGTACTTATTGAATATGTTATTTTAGTGCTCTGATAGAACTTTTGCTAGATTTATCTGTATCATTGTAACTAATTTCCAAATATTGGATTTTGGTAGCAATCTACTCTACTAATCTTAGGTTTCAACATGGTTAACACATTAGCTGTATATTATGTTTCTGGCAGGATTTCTTTATATATTCTCTATGCTATTATGAACATGTTATCCCCTTGCAAGTTATTATGTGGAGTGTGGAGTTGTCTGAATTCTGCATATCCTAGTTCATTTATGTATTGATAATTATTATAACATTATGAAGCAACTGAAACTACCCCTCTTTATGGGGCACTGATGTAACCTTTGATGGTTTTCATGCTAAATACCTTCAATTCAAGCATTATTGATGCTTAATGGTTTCTGATGTAAAAAAGTAAGTGGTCTATTATTTTTATGTTTTTCCTTGCTGTATCTTTGGCCTGAGAAAATAATGAAGGATTTGTTTTACAGACACATTTCACGAGGTCAAAAGGAAAAAGGACAGAAGGAAGGAGGTAATATACATTATTGCAATTCAGTAATGCACTTGATTAAATTAGTGTCACCAATGCATTCTACTGGTTTCTTATCTGTTCTTTCTTTTGTTCCTATTGTTGACTAGATTGTTATAGGTGATATCAGCAATATTTCCAATGCTGTGTCATGCAAGAGTTTGTCCAAAACAGCAGTTTACTCCTTAGAAAACAGCTCATTCTGACTAGTTTGGGTTGGACTTTTTTTCTTCCTGCTCTTTATGAAACATACTATTTATTGGTTCAATATGAAAGGGTATTAATGAACCTCTTATCTTTTGTTAATAACATCTGGCTTTGCAAAATGATTAATTGTGTTGGACAACTGGCTTACAAATGTGCTTGCTTATAATTATGCACTGCTTTCTTCATTTAAGTCATTTTGTTTTTTGATGGTGTAGTCTTTTTTTTTTTTAAATAATAATTCCTTCTTTGTGAGGGAAGAATTTTTCTCCTTTCTGGAATGACATGCAAGGGATTCATATGAATTTCAGAACTTGTATATTGTTTTCTTATGTGTTAGGTTCTTGTAAAATCCACATATTCTGCTATAATTTTCTATTGATATGCCAATTATCTAGTGTTCTTGAATAATTTTATCCTTTCTTTCCTTCTTTTTGTTTTAAAAAAAAAAAGCAGAATCTTAACAACAGAGAGTCTGTGGAGTTACGTTGGAGACCTAGTAACCAAGGGCGGGGGTTTAGGGGTGGTCGAATGAACTTTTCACCTCATCACATGTCTCACGGTGATTCACTATCCTGAACTACATCCTGTTTATTTTCTTTCTGGTAGAATACTGCCTTTATTTTTTTTCCCCTTATTTACTGCTTATATCTCAGGCTTTTTGCTTCAGTGTGATGGGTTAAATGTATCTCCATTTTGCCTTCTATAATAGCTTTTTCCTGGAACTTTAGTTCTGTACGTTTAGCAGTTCTAGAAGCAGGAAGATGTGTTCTTTTATTAAACTAGAAAATAAATGATATCTTGAGTAAGATCAAGATGTAGGATTTTGCTCCTTCCAGACGATTGATCTTTTATATGTTGTTAGTTTTGTGTTTCTTTTAACATTTGTTTTTGAGATGGTAAGTTGTAGCTGTGGCCTGTGGCTAATTCCTTATCATTATTATTTCTAAAATTTATATGTCATGTGGGCTAAACAAATAAACTGATCCTCCCTTTAGATGCTGGTGGCAAAAATTCTGGTGCAGGCAAAGATAATGGAACCAATCAAGTTCTTGAGAAGAGTACACCTTCTTTGGCTGCTTCTCAGGAGACAAAGACTAAAAGAAGTTTGGGGACAAGGTGACCAAATTAAAATAACACCTTTTCTTTTTCACATTGTTTACATTTGATTAGTTTAATGCTTTCTTAATATGAATTCTTACTTTTTCCATAATCCAGATGTAAATCATTGCAAGATAATGTAGATGTAAGTCATTGTTCTAAGTACGTACATAACTGTATATACTTTGCAGCTCTGTACCAATTACTGCCAATGGTCCTACTGCTGTGGCTTCTGGAGCTACTAGTGCTGTGCATCCTTCCCATTCATCTGCTGGAAGTGGTGATGGAATGGGTACATCATCTCCTGGTAGCAATAACTTGGGTAGTGCTTCGCCTTCTGATAATTCAAACAAAGGTACTGCCATTACCTTTGGAAGCAGCTCAACACCTGACTTGAGCAACAACTCAGGGTCTCGACCCATGTCTGCATCCACTGTCTGTTTCTCTACATCTGACCAAGTATTGGTACAAAGCAATGATTTCCGGATTCCTGGTGCTGCTGGTACTATTCGACGTGAAGTAGGAGGCCAAGGGCCTCCTAGTGAGTCAAATGCTGTTAACACTGCTGAGAATAAGTTAATTGCTGGTCAGGACACTTGACATTTTCTTACTTTCATTTTCCCCATTGTTCATGTTCTCTAATATAATTCAGTTATGACCGTTTTCCCCCTTTAATGACTGTGTGCCAGCTTCTGAGACCAGTAGCTCTTCTGTGCAAGGAAAGAATCCAGGAAAATCCCATGATTTGTCGAAGAATCACTACACTGAGTTGTCTCCACCTTCATCAACTGTAACGCATGGAAGCTCTTCTGCTAGCAGGCCTTCATCATCTAATTATAGTAGTCGGTCACAACCATTAATTGGCCCCCAGAAAGGTAACTCTGCATCTTGGCAGTTCAACTTGATTTTTTCTTCTGTATAGTCCAATTCTCTTGAGATTCATGTAGTTGCTTAAATATGTTTTGTTTGTGCACTCACATCTTATTGTTTAGTTCGTTTCCCCTTTTCAAGCTTACATACAAACAAGCAGTGATTTTCTGTCATGATAAGCATTTAGAGTGAAGACTACTTAATGCATCTATATACATCTTTCACACTCTTATTATTCTTCATTTTGATCTGCACATGTGAATGACTGATGTTGAACCAAGAAAGAAAAAGAGTGGGGTAAGAGGGGAAGAGAGAGAAACTAGAATTAGAAATGTCTGGGGAGAACAGTGCCTATTCCCTTACTGTAGGGGAAGCCTCATAGGTCAGATATTTAAATGGCTATAATAGCTTTTAGCTGCTATTATAATAGTCATTCTTCTGTAGAGTGCTTGTGTAAGATTTCTCTTATTCAGAAATTGGTAATTTAGCACGGCTGAGTTTTATTGTCTGCATTTATTTAATGTGTAAGTTTGACCTTGTTTAGGAGATGATATTTGCTTATACTTTGTAGTATGACAGGTTTAGATTTGCATTATAAATATCCTATGCCTGATTAGTACTTGTGATTATGCTTAGTTCTGTTTACATTTTATATGATGGTTATAACAAGATTGTATTTACAATTTCTTTATCTGGTTAATCCCTATGCTTTGTGACTTTTCTTGCCAGATTGGTGGCTTTAATGTGCATTCTGTATAGGTGTGCATGGGAATTTTGCTAATAGAAGTGTACTTAACTTCTTTTCTTTATTTTCCATTGATGGTGCCTGATTGACTTGCTGAAGATTTTTTTATAATTTGTCTCAAACAGCTGGTTCTAATAAGGAGTGGAAACCAAAGCCAACAAATACCATTAATCGGGGTTCTGTATCATTAAGTACATCTGAGGCTCCTGCAGCGCTGGTGGAAGGGACAGCACAGTTGCAGTCTGTGGCCAGTGACCATAAGAATGATGAAGCTACTTCAACACTGCAAAAGAAGCTGGAGGATTTACGTCTTCCACAACGTCAGCATGTTATACTTCCAAACCATATCTATGTCCCGGATTCTGAGAAGACTAAGTTTAGCTTTGGCAGTTTGGGAACGTCTTTTGGAGTTAATACAGGCTATGCTAGTGGCACAGAGAGTGAAAAGAGTTCAACACTTCTTTCTGAAACATCACAGAGCGTTGAAGAAACCACAGAGGAGCATGCTTCAAGGTTTGTGTAAGACATTGATTCTGGTCTTTATGATTTCTGTCAAACTTGAAAAGAAAGGATGGCATAATTTGTCTTAGATTACTTATGTTGAATCAAGTTTTTTCTTTTTACCCCCCTTATAAAAAATGTAGCTTCCTGAAAATATGTTCATTTAGATTAGATTTGGAGGATAAAATAGTTTTGATCCTGCTCATCTGTTATTCAAGTGACTTCATGACTAATTTATATAGCTTGCAATTATGCATTATTGAGGCTAAATGTTGCTAAATTCTGAGGACTGAGATATGAGGCTTTAACCTGGATAATGAGAGTATCTACAACTAAGCTGATCAGATGAATATTTTTTACGTGCATTTGCTATGAGCTTTATGAATGCTGTAGATAAATCATGATCATATTTTTCAGATTTTGGTTGGGTGTATATTATTTTCTATTGGTTGCTATGGGAACAACTTATTTCACAATATTAATTTTTTGCCACAATTACGTCTTGCATTCTGTAGCACTGCTAGAGAAGAAAACATTTTAACTGAATTACCAGAAACTTTGACATCTGAAAATTCAACTTTTTTTACATTTAGCAGTCAAAATACTCGGGTAACTGCTGCGGTCAGAGATTATCCAGATCATCCACAATCACCCACCAATGTACCTGAGAACTTGTCCTCTGTTGAGGTGGATGTATCGTCTAGTGCTATTCAGGTATATAATGAATCCAAGCAGGAATCTGCTTTGCCATCCGGAGGTCAGCAGTACTCGGTGGTGCATAATTCTCCAAACTATAGTTTTGGTTTTGTTCCCCCAGTGTTAGGAACTCAGCTTACACCATTTGATAACTCAGAGTCTCAAGCACGTGACATTTCTCGGCTTCAAAGCTTTGTTGTGAGCCCATTAACCTATTTATCTCTTCTTTATTGTTTAATCTACATGCTATGCATCTTATTTGCCAATTAAAATATTGAACTTGAATGCTTTTGTACTCTAGGTACATCAACCCTTTGATCCAACTAGTTATTATGCCCAGTTTTACCGCTCAGGTGCTGATATTGATGGCCGCATTTCTCCCTTTGCTTCTGCTGGAGTTGCCCCCAAATACAATGGCAATGTCACCGTGCTGCCTACACCAAATTCTCAGTCTCCTCAGGAGGTTTGTCATTGACAGAGAAACTAGTATCTATATGCAGTTGGGAAAAATTACTAGGTTATGATATTCTCTGTTCAAATTTATCCATGCTCTAGCCAGATAAAGCTCTAATATGATATTTTTTGAATTTATTCCTTCATGATATATTTGTGATTTCTTATTCTTGTAATATTATATTAATTTCATATTCATTTGTGTCACAAATACTTTTCAGCTTACTTTGATGACATAGAATATTGTATGGAAAAATTTCATTTAATGGAAAAAAGGATATCATGTTTAAGGTCTACTTCATGGGTGTCTCCTTTCAACGTTTCATAAATTTAAAGAGGGTAATTTAATTGATTGCTGTGGTTGTAACCTCCAAAATGTTGGAATTTTTTTCTAGTATGTAACCCAGAAATTCTATGATAAAAGACACAAAAAAGATGACCTTATTTTAAATTGTTTCATTGAAGAAGTGGTTTTTGATAGGGCATAATGGATTAAATCATCCATGTAGCTGACTCCATCCTGTGGGATAAGGCTTGGTGGTTGTTTGGTTTATCCATTAAATGTTTCTTGTATTTGATGAAAGTTAAAAGTGCAGTTGCACCACTCTGTTAGACCCTAACCATAGAAGTTTTCTTCATTTTGAGTTAAGTGCATTCTTGCTGTTTCTTCTCATTGTATTCCTGCCATACTGTCTGCTTTTGGTTTTTTATTAGGTGGCATTGATCATAGGTTATTTTAAATACTTCATATGATCTAACCATGCCTTTTCAAAGATTCCCTTCTCTAATGTGTTGGGGGGAAAAAAAAAGGGCCCGGGGGGGGGGGGGGGTTCCCTGTTACCAGCCTAGGTTCTATATTGATATCTGTGGCATCCATGGCTAAAACATTTTATCTTTCTACCGCTCTTGTTATCTCATTTTAACTTTTCCACTGGGTATAGCTTCTTAAAATAATGTTTGAAGGAACATTAGAGGCTAATTCATTTGATTGCTTTGTTTGGTGCCAGGGAGGTGTCTTGTCTACAGCAGGTCCGACACCAGTTGTGACTCAAGCTGCTGGGCTGATGCAAAGCTCAATACCTGTTACTCAACAGCCGGTCCCTGTCTTTCGACCTCCGACTGGTGTTCACATATCTCATTACCCTCCAAACTTCATTCCTTACACTCACTATATTTCTCCCTTTTATGTCCCACCTCCTGCTATACACCAGTTCATGGGTAATGGTGCATTTCCCCAGCAACCTCAGGCCAGTACAGTGTATCCCCCTCCCCCAGCACCAGCTGCAACAGGGGTAAAATATCCTCTTCCTCAATACAAACCTGGAACAAATGCAGCAAACCCTGCTCCCATTGTAATGCCAAGCGCCTATGGAGCCTATGGCTCCTCCCCAACAGGTTATAATCCCAGTTCTGCAGCAAATGCAGGGAATTCAACCTCTAACGAGGATCTTGGTCCCTCTCAGTTTAAGGAAAGTAATGTATACATCAATGGGCAGCAGGTTAGTTCCTTTTCATTTTAGCTGTTAGTTTGGCAACTTAGGTTAATGATTTTCATTGTCTACTTGTGTTAATGTGTATTTCTTAAAGAGCTCTTATTGAGGTTCACTATGTATCTTTGGGTACCTATCATGAGATCTATGGGCACTATCTAATAATAAGAAGTATTTAAAAAAAAAAAAAAGAAATTCATTGTATATACATTTGAATCACTGTAAGCCATCTTTGGTGATGAATCAACAATTTGAAGTGCCTTTTTTTTTTTTTTGTGTATTCTTGATAAAGCAGCATTTATATATAAATGTAGGAAGATCTGTTGGGGAAGTAAGAAGCATCTTGACTTAGAAAAATGTATCAACGAATTAGAAGTTCTTGATTGAAAGATTTGTATTCTTTCAAAATGATGCTTATCTGTTCATGAGAAACATTTGACAATGATTATATACTTAATATTCCACCGCAGAGTGAAGGTTCAGCAGTGTGGGTGGCTACACCTGGCCGAGACCTGTCCAGTTTGCCCACTAGTTCATTCTACAACCTTCCACCTCATGGTCAGCACGTGACTTTTGCCCCAACACAGGCCGGCCATGGCACCTTTCCCGGTATCTATCACCCAGCACAAGCAGTGACGGGTGCAACAGTTCATCCACTGCTGCAACAGTCCCAGACAATGGCTGGAGCAGTGGATATGGTGGGACCTGGAGGCAGTGTCTATCAGCAGCCTCAACATACACAGATCAATTGGCCGAATAACTACTGAGACAGGCTTAAAATAGGATAATGAGTCCTATATGTAATATGGGTAAATTTTTGGAAGCTCCAAATATGGTTGGAGTTTCATGAGGAAGATATGGCAATTGGCTCCATTAGAATGTCTGAAGCTGGGAAATTTGCCTATAGGATGAAAGGTAACAGTCCACCTGTAACCAACATTGACCATTTAAAGTTAGATGAGGTAGAAACATATGCAGGTCTTCTCTTGTTTTTCTTCCTCCTGCTGTTTTGTGTTACCATTAATCCCTTCTTATATCTCCCAAGTCTTATCCTCTTTTTTATTGAGGTTCTTGAACTCCAGTAAGAGTACTATTGAGTGTTGAGAAATGTGGTTCATTCTTTCTTTTCGTTAGAGTTTATAGGGTTTGGAAGGTATAGGTTGGTGGGGAAAGTTTTTCTGTTGCCTTTTTCTTGTCATTTACCTGTAAAGTGAATTTTGATATCAAGAAAATTATTTCATGAAGCCGTTGTATTGCTATGAGCAACACAAACTCTGTCATTTGTTTCTGTTGATTGATAAACAGCAGTGCTCGTTGATGGTATATAGGGAAATGTGGGAGAAAGACGAGGGAAAACTTGTGGAATTGATTATATATAATCTTGCCTATGGATGACCTTTTTTCTTTCCCTGCCAGTGTTGGAATTACCTGCTGATTTTTGTGCGTGGGTGATATATAACCGTTGTGTCTGCCAAACTGTACCCTTCCATTGCGTTGTAACATAATTTTAGCTAGTGTCTTGGAATCTCTAAATGTAAAAATCGACTGCAGAGTGGCATCTAGGTCATTAAACTTGATGGATTTTCTTGTTTGAAATGGTTCTTCATTCTTAAGCTAGTTAGTACTGTTCAGATTGCAACCTGAATTTATAGAGGAGGACCAGAAGAGAGAGAAGATAAATGATGGGTGGAGTATCTGCCCTATTTCATATAAGCAGGCCAAGAGTTTTTGGTTAAAGTTTTTAATTTATGGTATTATTAGATTGTTTCTTTGCATGTGTAGTATCAGTGATAGTGACCGGTTAGTATAGCCAAGTTGGCTCACATCGTAAAGAGCTGAGTGTATTTTGTCATTCCCAAAATCGATCTTCTGTTTGGAGTAGGAATAAATGAGGGCGTATAAAAATAGTAGTATTGTCTTCCTCCAATTTTGTATTATTTATTTTATTTTTATATGGATTATATATATATATCAAAATTTAGATAAAAAGTTTGCCTTAAGGTTCAATAGCTGCCTATATATCACTATTAATATTTTTTATATTATATTTTATTTTTATATGGATTGTGTTTTTTTTATGGGGATTGTATATTTACTGTTAACAATTACATTCTAATTATCAATGTGATACTTGTTTCTTTTAAATAGAGCAAATAATTATAATCTGATTGGAGAATTTTATGGCAAACATTTATGGAACATTATTTAAAATTTCTTCATTTTTTCTCTTAAATTATTAGATCATATTGAGGTTCTGATGCAATACGGTGAATATATTAAAAAGAGGCCAAGTTTTTAATTATTTATAAATGTTTATTAAACATGTGGGTTCATTGTAAGAACTTGGGATGTGTATGAACTTTTCTAAGTTCAGTGCTTAAACGAATCGGGTAATTGTGGCGGGCTAGATTTGACAGAGAGGGGATGCGGAGGGAAAATTCTGACACTCAATTTAATGGATGATGTATTGTTAACTTTTGAGTTACAAACCAACATACTGAATTAGTAAAAAATTCTAAAAACTTATTTATTTTATTTCTGGTTTTTGAAGTCGGTTAGCTGACACATTGTTTATCACTTGTCCTTCATTATATATATATATATATATATATATCAAATATTTCCATTGCATATTCACATGCATTTATTTACACATGGTGTAATCTAAATAATGAGTATGAGCTTTTGGTTTGACTAAATAATTAGTAAGAATTTTACTAAATCATACCTTATGACCTCTGGAATATAGAACGAGTGAATAATGTGGACTAAAATGAGTACAACTCAGATGTTGTTTTCAATAATCATTTTATTATGATTAATATAATATAATATTATTAGTATAATATAGTATTATAAATAATTCTAACTGCACTCATTTTTAATTTATTCGATCTCACTGTATACTTAATACAATGTAAATATATGGATGAAACCGGTTTAAATATAACTGTAGAATATATGCAAAAAAATTGAATAAATCAAAATATGCATAGCTAACATTGGTCTTATTGAGTATCATCCTTAAATCTCTGATGCATCGTTCAATCCACATGTTAATAACAATTAATAGGTTTTTAAAATTATACGTTAATATATTTAAAAATGAAAAAGAAATTCAGGTAAAAAATTGTTTAAAAGATAAATTTTGAATAATTCAAAAAATAAAAAATTATTCATTGCATAAAATATTTATTAAATTAAATCAATTCTCAAAGTGAAAGATCTTCCAGTATTAAAATTAGCACTTAAATATTTAGTGCTGAAATTTTTTTGATTTTTTAGTTTTGTCAAGCAAATTTGCAATGATTCTCTGATGTTGCATTTGATACAATAAAGTAGAATAATAATTTCATAATTATGTTTAGTACAATTAGGAATGGAATAAAAAAATGGGTCAATGACAAAATACTTTTAAAAATTAAAAGGAAATATAAAATTGAAATCATATTTATATAATCTAATGAATCATATTATTATTTTTCATTTATTTATAATTGAATATATGTTTAATTTGCAATCAAATAGGTGTTAAATAGTAAAATGATAATATCTGTTAAATAAAAAATATATGATATGTTCAATAATTAAAAAAATACTATATCTTAAATTTAATTATTAAGATTAAATTAACACAATTTTATATATTAAAAGTATAAAAAATTTTATTTATAAAAATTTTATTAGAAATATAATTACCAAAATATTCTAATATAAAAATGTTAAAGATATTATATTATTATTTATTAATAAAACGTAATTTTGAAATATTTAAAAATGTGAATGATTAAAGTGTCAAAAAGCCATTCCACAAATAATGAAATAACTATTTCATCACTTTTGTTATATAATGAAAATTCTATCATTTGATGGCATGTTTATTCTCTAGAGAATGTATATTTCCATTTTATAGTATCTATTAAATAAACTTTTTCTATTCCATTCCATTCCATTCTATCATACTAAACATGTAATGAGGAGTTGAATAGCACAATATTTAATATATCCTATTAATAGTAAACAGGAAGAACAACCTATGATCGATGAATTGAGATTCTATTCCTAGCAATTAGGATTCATTACTATAGAATAACATTGGTTATTTTAGGAATTTAATATTGATTCCTAATTGATATATATATATATATATATATACAAGTGTCATTGTAAAATTTGATATATTCAATGTAGGTTTTAAACTGATATGAAATATAGGTGACAACATTGGTATATAATCGACATAATTACTATAATTAACTAACATGGAATATAAATAGTTTGAAAACTGCCATTGAAAATTGATGTTCAATCATGATATAAATATGACCTATAACATTGTTTCTTTTAAATAAGCAACGTCGTTTCTCATAACAAAAAAGGATGATCTTTTATAATGATTGACATTATTTATTATTATTATTATTATTATTATTTATGTTCACATATACTCAATTACACCCAGAGTTGTATCTAAACTTAATTATAGAATCTAACCACCATAATATTATTCAAGTAGTGTTATTACAAAAATATTATTTATTATTTAGAAATGCTACTTATTATAAACATGTATTGAAAACTATTTAATAATTAAAAAATGCTACATATTACACATATAATATGGGCATAAGAAATATAAATACAATTATCTTTATTCTTTCCTTACATGAATAGGAGGATCCTTAACTTATATTCTTTCAACATGAATATCTTGCATATAGAACTCCTTCACATCACCTTTATCATCCACAAGATGTATTCCTATGAAGAAAGGAGGACTCTCATTAATATCATCCTCTAAATCTTCTTTGTTTTCATCATGAATAATTTGTCTCTTCTTTAGTAAAGCTACACATCACTTATAATTGGATGGATTTGTGACATAAAACATTTGATTTAATTGAGATGCCATTATGAACAACTCCGTTTTATGACATTCTTTATTAAGATCTATTAGTGTAAATCCTAACTCACTAAACCTGATGCTGTTCTTATTCTTAACCCATTTACATTGAAACATAACCTTCTTGAACATAATATGGTCAAGCTCCCAAATGTATTCAATTATCTCATAATATGACATATTGGCATAGATAGGATTCTTATCTTTGGAACTAGTCACATACATAGCTTGACCCACCAAATTAACCTTACTATTGCACATGGTACCTTTATTATCCTTGCCTTTTGTATCGAAAGAATGCCCATTAATGTTATATTCATGACAAGAGATGAGCTTTATGCATGGCCCTTGCACTAACCATATAATGGTTTAGAAATAATATCTAGTGGTCTTTATACTATTTAACAATGAACTTGACTCTTGAACCAACTAAAGAATGGTCGATTATGTTTATCTTAAATCCATTGATCATTATTTATGCAATGTTGTCCCTTTAGAAGGGTCTGTATACACATTTCAGAGATTATCCTCACCACCTAAATACCTAGTGCAGCTTTGCCTATAATTCTACCATTGTGATAAGACTTTGGAAGTTTGATAGTATCCGTATTTGATAGGTATTTACTATAAAACTTGGCCACCTCTTCAACAATATAGTCTTCAACAATATATCCTTTCGATTAATGTCTATTCCTCATATACTCTTTTATGATTTTCATATATTGTTCAAAGAAGTACATCCATTTTAACTAAACCAATGTGCATAGTTTTATCCTATTCACTAATTGGATAACTAAATGCATTATGATACCAAAGAATGAAGGTGGAAAATATATCTCTAACTAACATAGCATAACCACAAATTATTTTTATAAGTCATCTAACTTTTCAGGGTTAATGACCTTACTACATATTGCAGTGAAGAAGAAACAAAATCTAGTGATAACATATCTCTCATGTTTAGGTACGATTGATCAAATACCCACCAGTAATAGTTATTATATCATAGTATCACAATCATGAGACTTCAAATTAACTAGCTTTAAATCTTTTAATAAGACTAGGCTCTGATGTTTGAAGAATATCCTTGTGATACTTTAACATTAAGTAGATACTTTAGAAACATGTACTTTCCTTTCTAGAAAGACTATTTAGAAAGAGTATGGCAAGTTAATGGAAGATACGTATATTGACCTTTTCTTTTTGGTGCTAGTTCTCTCTGAATGGACATTTCAACCAAGTCTAACTAGGCTTTGACTACATCCTTGGTCTTCCTCGATATGTTTAATATTGTTTTAACAAGTCTTTCATGAATATTTTTCTCTACATGTATGACATTGATCTTGTGTTTAGTGGACAAATTTTTTTAGTATTAAAGATTATAGAATATAGATTTCTTTTTCCATGAAGTATCTTTACTTATGGGTTTAAAAGATTTACTAAGAGTGGCATTGAGATTTTTAACTTATTCATAAGCCTAAAATATAGAATTACACATAATTAATGAATCAAAGACATTATTTATTTGCTAATAATAAAACAAGTATTATTTCTAAAAGTTCAATTATATCCATTCATTCATATCTGATTACTAGTTAAAAGAGTTAAAGCAGTGGCTTCTTCCAATGATCTATTGAAAGCCTTCCTTAATCTATAATATCAATGACCATAGTGCAAAAATCTCTAATTATTAAGATATATTGTCTTCTTGCTTTGCTTTAGTTAAGAAGAATAAGTGTTATTTTCACAAATAAAGCATGTTCTATTCCCTTTGATGTTATTGCTAGAAAAGTTGCCATAAGCTGGGAAGTCATTGATTGTGCAAAAGAACATGCTATGAAAAACAAAAAACTCCTCATGATATGCATCAAATACTAAAACATCTTCCATATCATTTTCAAGTTTTCAATAAGTGATGCCAATAAGAAATTTATGTAATTTCTCAATTGTTTTGGCCCTAAAATCAATAAGGATAATATAATGTATTTACGCTTCATACATAGTTAAGGAAGGAGATTGTAGATTATGAATATAACAAGTCATATGCTTGTGTTTACTAGTTATGTTATCATGATGGTTTATTCCATTAATGCAAAGTGCAAGCTAAAGATTTCTTGGGTCATTACTAAACAAAAGGAATAATGTATCAATTGTCTGCCATTAATAAGAATTAGTTGGATGTTGAAACTTACTATTGGACGGTGTCCAATCCATATGCCATGTTAAGTTTTTAGTATTTCTTGTATTGGTCAACATTTATTTAAATCTTTGTACTATTAGAAGATATTACAATACATTAACTAGAGCCTTTTTATTATTGATGTCATCATTCTTCCTTTGTTTGTGATGTGATGCCTCTGATTTTGAACACTCTTTAAATCTCTGTTCCCGTTTTGAAATAATAAATAATCATTAGGGTAAGAATCTATCTTTTTTACACTCTATGTCCATTGATTACATGACTTTCTTAGTTTTATAAGTATGATTCAATAACTCATTACCTTTAGGAAGCATTTTTTTTAATAGTTATAACAATGCTGTGAAGCTATTGTCACTCCAACCATTCTTTACATTCAAGTTGAACAATCTTAGCATAGCAGATAACTATATAAAAACTTGGATACAAAGATTTTTCTATATCACTCAATAACTTACGAAGGGCATACAAGTGCTTAGTGAAATTATCTTCAATATCATTAATTATATCCTTTAATTGATCATTTACTCTTACATCTATGTCGTTATCTTCATGAGCTCTCCTCTTTTTGTAAGTGCGAGACAAACTAAACAACTCACCTACCTTCCCTATGCTATATTCGTTGCTTATACCTTGGCCAATGCCATTGAAAAATAGATGCATTTTTATCCCCGCTAGATTGAATATCTTAATATGAATACATTCCTTATAAAGATAAAATATGAGCTTATTGCCAATTTCCTTCTCTTTCTCTTTGCCTATAGTAAATCTAATAAATTCGTCAATACCCTTAGCATAAGTAGAAATCAAACGATTAGCAAACATCCATCCATAGTTTATAACTACTTAGTTTGAAGCAAAAATGCAACAAATACATAGAAAATTCACATATCAAAGAATACATGTATAAACATGTAAACAAAATGAGAATTTTAATGAAGCTATTAAACATATATCAACACCTAGTCCACCTAAAAACCTAGAAAATGATATTAGAGATATAAAATCCAAACAAAAATAGAGTTACACGGTCATAATATTATATGATTCTTCCTTGTGATTAGAAGAAAAATGAGCATCGCGAACTCATCTTAACATAGTGAAAAAACTTGAATGATCCATAAGACAAATGATAAATTGAATATGGCTTTTTCTAAACTTTAGTAAGAGTATCTCTTTAGGGTAGAATAAATCTTGAGAGGAACATTGATGCATTTTGCTCTTTGCACTTTACTTTTTGGTGTTGACTAAAAAATTACCATCTATTTCAATTCTCGCCCTTATTTTAGTAAATTATTTAAAAATTAAAATGACATCATTAGATATTTAACATTGGTTGTATACTAAAACTGAAGTTTAATATTCAACAATTGATGTAAAAATTTTAATGGTGAATATAATATATCAATTAACAAATAATTATTATTTTATATAATATTTTTTGCAATAGTTTAACATAAACACTTGACATGGTTTCATAGATTTTTATTATGGAATAATTTCTTGAATATGTGAAATATAGTTTAATCAGTCAATTCTTAAAAAAAAAATCATCATAATTTATTTATTTTTTTCACATCATAAAATTTTTTTATTCTTAGCAAAATATTTCATTCTTCATACACTAATACACATAACAAATCAATATATTGAAATCTTTAAAACTTATATTGAATAGTTATTTTAAAATGTCTTAAAGAGAAAAAATAACCTTTTTAACCTATTATGCATTAAAATCAATGTATATTAAAAAACAAAGCTATTCAAATGTAGAAAATTTTGAACCTAAAATAATAAATATATGAGAAAGGAGAAATATATATAAAATTATAATTTTATTCATTTTTATAAACTTCTTTATATCATTACATTAACAAAATATAATTACTAGTTAACTTTTCATTACATCATCAACTAATACAATAAACAATCAATTTTGTATAACTTGATAATGCAAATGCACTAACTAATATATTATACAACTTAGTTATTCTGATAAAGGGATGGAGGAAGGTTCTTATTTCAATAATAGTACATACATTAATTATCTTCAACATGTTTATTGCTGCTGTTCTTTTTTGTTGAATATTCTCCATGCTTGAGTTTGAGAGCCAATTATATGATACAATTTGATAATGTTGAGAAGAGAGCTTTCCACTACCTTCATAGGGAAATTGGGGTAGAGGGAGGCTTTTAAATTAATAATAACAAATACAAATATTCAACATCTTAATAATACATTTGCTTCTATCATTAATGCTAAAGTTTAGAATGAATTTAAATATAACTTTCCCTTCCATTTCAAGAAGCTCGTTTGGAAAAGATTGCAAATCTTATCAAAGAACCCACATTATGAGACTTGAGATGTCAAATGAGAGGCAAGTCCTTCAACAAGATCCGCAGCCTCTTCCAATTGGGCTTTTTGAGATAGAAGAGGACTATCTTTGAAGTATAACCAAACTCTAGAATTAGATAATGGAGATTAAAGTATCATAAAGATGTTCCAAATGGAGATTGAAGTGCATTTTATATGCAATACAAGACATTATATATCAGTTATTGACATATAATTGATGTCTTAAAAGTGAACTTTTTTTTCAAGTTGAGTCAGTTAACATACCTTTAAATGTTAGTTATTTTAATAATTGATATTGTAAGTATTTAGTTCATGAATATCATAGTGCATTTCAAATGAGTTAACTATTGAAATACAAATAAGCTTTTCTATTTCTAATAATACCATAAGTATGAACATTAATTGACTTAAGATAATATTTATATGTCAATTTCTAAGAAAGATTAATGTCTAAAACGTTACAGTTTCTAATAAAATTGTAAATATAAATATTAATTACCTATTGACATTCCTTTAGATGTTGGTTTAATGTATAATCATCATCCTGAGTTTGTCTTTGTCAAACCCTTCATCTGCCATAAGAAAATAAGGTTTTATAATGTTTGCTTGTTCATATAACCAATGTAATAAGTTATATTTATTTACAAAATTACTATCATATCATTATATACATTAATTTTTATTTTAATTGACATAAATGGAACAATGTTAAAAGACAAATATGTAATAATGATTCTAGAAATTGAACATTTTTAGTTCAGTGTTTAATTAGCTAGTTGATACTAGAAATTGAACAATTTTGTTTGGTGTTTAACTAGCTAGCTCAACTACAATGAAGAACTTTTTTTTTTGGTGATTGTAGAAGTGGTTAAATCACTTGATGTACATATACGAAAATTGGGGTTTGAACTTTAGGTGTAATGAAAGGTGTAAAGCCTTAAAGGGATATCAGATGTTATTTGAGTTAAACGCTCTTGGTTACAATGAAGATATTATATCAACTATTTGTGCATACTCTACTCAAATAGTTAGGCGATCTAATTTGCATGATTAATTTATTAATTGTACATAGAATAGTAATAAATACACAAATTAATTTATAATAATTGATAATCTTTTATATTAAGAATCATGCATAATGTATCAAAAATAAATTATTAGGAGGTGGGTTAAAGATGAGACATTTGGATAGCATATATACGTCCTAGACGATATATATATATATATATATATATATATATATATATATATATATAGTGTGGTCATTCTTCAATACTTCTGTGAAAAACGAGAGTATTCATACAACATCTACAATTTTTTTCCCATAAATTTTACAACTTTCTTTTGTAAAATTTGCATGTATTTCATAGAGCTTCTCAATATTTGTATGGCAAATATGACTAATTATATTGCTAGTTTATGAAAAAGGTTTTGCTGCATATCTTAAACACTTATATAATTTTATGAAAAAATTATAAATTTTATAAAAGAAATTCGTAAAATCGTGCAACTTTTCCAAGCTTTTATATATATATATATATACACACACACACTCATTACCATTTGATTTAGTATTAAATGATTAGAATCAAAAGTCATGTAATTTTTTTAAGTGATGATGTGATTTTTAGAGTGTTTATGTTTTAATCCTGGTTATGAATGCAAGATATAATAATTATAATTTACTCATCTTATTTTTTATTTAAAAATATTATTCTCACTTAATATGTTCTCTCTCTCTCTTTATATATATATATATATATATATATATATATATATATATATATATATATATATATGTTATTAGTCTTTGTATCTATGTGTAAAGGTTAATAACATGTACTCTTTTAATTGGATGAAAAAAATCATACTACTAATTTAATGATTATAAAATAATAAATGATATTAAAGTCAATTTGTTACTATCAACAATTTGAGTGCATTTATTATGGAAATAAAAGAGAATAAATAAAATTAATTTAAATATTTTAAATTTAATTTTTTATATTAAAATTATTTAAATATTATTTATTATTTTATTATGATTAAATTAATATTATAACTTTGTTTTTTTGTCCAAAGAGGATTGCTAGCAATGCCCTGTATACATATAGTAAAAGAATGAAGTATTTTTAAGCATGGTTCTTATTTAGGATTGTGGTGGGGGCTTGAATTGTGATGAAGTGCAGCTGTTGTAAAGCAAGGTTTCGGAAAATTACAATTAAGGAGTGCACCGCAATAATCGTAGCCGGCTGGAATTTGAAACACTAGTTTTAATTTCGAAGGTGAGGCCTATAGATGGTGGAGGACCTGAGGTTTCTTTCCACGGACCTGGGATACAAGAAACTGTAAACATTGTGCGACGGAGAAAACAACATAAAAGAAGGCAATTGGCCAAGAATATGCTATTTTTTCAAGCCTCCTTTGCTGTCATCTTCAGTTCTCCGTAAACCCTTGAAGTTACATAATTGTTCTATGAAACTTTTTATTTGAGAAATTATTAATAAATACAGTTCCTCTTGTATTAATGCGAACTCACAACATAAAAAGAACCTCTCTGTATGGCATCTTGCCCAGGGAGAGTGATACCAATTCCTCAGTGAACCTAATGCTTTAAACAAAAATGTTCACCAAACTCTTCCATTTCAATAAATTATCTTCTTCCTCTCTTCAACATAATGCTCCCAAGGATGCCGCCGCCAGCTGCGATCTGGAAGAAGAAAGTGCTGCCCTTAGAATTATCCATCCTGGCGGAATTGAGCACTGCTACTACACACCAATTCGTGCAGTTCGAATCTTAGAAAAATACCCTTCTTTTGTTCTAACTCGGCCAGATGTCTTCTGGCAGCCGTGGAATCCGGTAATCAAGCCAGATCAAATCCTCACCCCAGGTCAAAAATACTTCGTTGTTCCACGAAATACAATGAGAAAACTACGTAGAAGAATCAAGAAACCCAGCCAGGGTGTTCCTGTGGGCACCTCTAATTTGCAGACTTCAAAATATATCAAGAAACCCAGCCAAGATGTTACTTTGGGCGGTTCCAATTTGCAGTCTTCAAAATCCAAGCATTTCCCACCAAACAACAGGTCATTTCGGCAACAACAAAATAAGAATCCGAGGCAAGAACCTGGTGGCGTCCATGATAATAATCCTAGTAAAAAGAATGGCTTGAAAAGCAAGAAACCTAGTACGTTTTTCCGAATTGAAATGAAGCACAAGGTGTGTTCGGGTCCATCTACGAAGAAGATAAATGGCAAGGAGCCACGGAAGTTGGAAGAAAGAAGATTTCATATGCCTCTGAGAGAGAAGAGAAGCCTTTCTTCTTTATCGTGGCAGCCGTCCCTTACGTCCATAACTGAGCTTTGGGATGAATAAGAATTTAGGGGCCCTAATTTTCTCTGTACTCATGTTTAAATAAATACATAGACCTTATGAATCTATCTCTTACATGTAATGAAACCTACAAAAAAAAAAGAAAAAAAAAATGAGAAACTTCAGTTAGATTTGAAAGTTAAGTATGATATTTAAAGTATCAAATTTAATTAGTTAAACAATTCAAATTAATCTTCTAAATCGCATGATTCAAGCCTAGCATTTATCAGAAGGTTAGGCTTGGGGTGTACTAGATGATATTAGAGCACTTGCAAATTATATACTTCGATTATTGTAGATCTTATGATGATAATGGGGCATATCTTGGATTATGAAACTTAAGGTCAAACCATTTGGTTAGGAAAGATCGTAAAACTTAATATTATTTAAATTTGATTACTTAAACATTCTGACTAGTCTTCTAAATCATGTTATTCAAACTTAGTGGTTGTTTTGAATTAGTTAACTTTGAAGCATGATCTGATCATAAAAGTGACATTATGATACATTGAGAAGATCGGTTTAGGGTTCCTGTGGTTTTCTTGAATAAGATAACCTATTTTCTTCCTACACATTTGCGAGGAAAAAATAGTGTGATATACTGGAGAAAAGATTTCAACTTCTGAATATTAGCAATTTTTACTAAGATATCTGAGTATGCACCGGTGTGTAAGTGTTCGTGCTTTACTTGAATTTCCAACAAAAATTAATCAGGTTAAAGTAAACTTATATAATTTTATCCATATATTTTTTTCATTTAATCAAGTCCTTAAAATTTATTTTTGATTGTGGGAAATTTGTTTGAGTTGTATGTTTAATGCTTCCCAAAATTATAGATAGTCGAGTAGGTTTCATTAGCAGTGCATGGCAAGCTCATATACAGATCTCTTTACTTTTGTGTTCTTGCTTCCACTATAATCTCTTTGCTAAACCTGTCATTATATTTTAGTGTTTTAAAAATCTAGCTAAACCAGATAGTTTAAGTAGTTCAGCATGAATTGATCACTATTGCAATTGGTCTAAATTCACTAATCAGGGCTTTAAATAATGGTTGCAGTTATAGATCGTGTCAAATTTACAAATTTTTATAATTTTAATTAAGTTATAATGACTGTGTTTTTCATCTTTATTCATAATTTTTATTAATGACAATAAAATTGCAATGGCAATTTAAAATCGTCATAATTAAGTCATCTCTATTTAACCATTTTGTAGCCAATTGAAACAATTAAATCAAACATATTTTAGTGACTTTTCGATTATTTGTTTAGAATTTTAGAATATTGTCTTTTTAAACTGTCAAGAGAACCTTTAGAGGTGGCTGATCTCATGTGTGAATGTGTCTATTTGGAAAAAATTGCTTCACTTTGGCTTTGTAGTTTTTTTGTAGGCTCCAGTTGTTTTTTCGTAGACATTTTGTTTTTTAGAAAAATTTTATTTTTTTATATAAATAAAACAACAACATATTAGCTATATGTTAGTATTAAAAAATTAATACTAGTTAAAAACATGATAATAGAAGAAAAATAATTTTTTTGAACTAACATACTTATATTTAATATTAAATATAAAATAATTTTCATGCTATTAATAATTTATAACTATTTTTTATATGTGAGTTATAATATTAGTTTAGAGTGATTAGAATCGGAAAGCATTAATTTAATCTTGAATTTTTTTAGCATAAGGCATTATTTTTCATATAACTATTTTTTATGATCGCCTCCCCAGAAAATAATGTTGGAATCTAAATAAGACCAGATCAAGCCGTGTAGCTCCAATTTTAAGTCATTGGCATGTATTCAGAGCTGCTCTAAGTTTATATTGGAAAATCTTCCTTATGGCCTACAGTAACTTTGATTCAATCACAGTTAAACCATTAAACTTTGAATTGTTTGATGGATTGATTGAACGATTAATAAGATTTTTAGAATATTATGTTTAACACAATTTAAATTAATTATATGATATATTTTAAAAAATAAACGAATTAAATTAGAGTAATTTAAAGATCACACTTAAAAAGAGATTATGAATAAACAATTGGAGTTGGGAATGAGAACCACCAATGAGGTAAATTGAACTGTGTTAATTTTTACTTAGACTTAACTCATTTTAAATTTATGCAACTTATAATTTGGTTGAAGGTCGACTCGGGTCATTATTTTAATTTAAATTTGACTTGAATTGAGGTCGACTCGAGTCATTATTTTAATTTAAATTTGACTTGAATTGAACTCATGACTAATTTGATTTGATTCATTAGCTCAAATTAATTATAATAATAAGCTATTTTATTAATAATTTACTAGTTCAAGATATTTATGAAGGCAAATACTTTTAACAATTTAACAATGAAAAATAAAAAATTATAAATGACTAAATTTAATATTATTATACTATTACTTATATATTATAATTATATTTAATATGATATAAATGATAATTTTTTAAAAAATATAAAGTTATGTTACAACCTTGATTAGATTTTAAATGTTAAATTAGTATGAGTTTTTCAATTCTTTCATTGATACTTATAACTAATAGAAGTTAAATTAATAAATATATGAAAGAATGAAATTTAAAGTTAAAGTTATTTGTTTAATTATTTAAAGTATAAAAATAAAAATAATAAATTATTTGAATATAAGACCTGAAATAAAAATTATTTACTTCATATTTGACTTATGTGAGTAAAATTAATAAATTATTAATTAAAATTTTCTATTTAAATTTCACTCATCCAGTAGATTCACAAATTAAAAATTATTGATCATGGTTAATTTAATATTTTTATTTAAAATAATATTTGAAATACTTAAAAAACTATTGGAAGTATTAGTAATAAATACATATTATTTTAGATTTTGGAATACAATGTTATTAAAGAGTTTCTAAAATATAATAATATATTATAACATGTGTATTTATACTTTATATGTTTGTATATTGAGGCAGCTTATGATACAAATAAATTGAACTTTGATCATAAACTCATTTGCCTTATAAGCTTAGTTTATCGAGTTAAAACTCATAATCAAGTTGTAAATTACATGTAAGCAAGCTTGACTTGTTGCTTACTCTAGTGGCAATAATCCTACCATAAATGTACACAAATACACTTTCACAAAATAGTTGAAACATAAATTTAGCAAAATAATTTTTATACAAATTGATATCACATTATTTTTAATTGTTTTTAAGTATTATGATTTTCTGTTAGTCCTTGGGAAGTCAAGTTGCACCACTAGCCTTTCCTTAAACTAGACACAACGTAAAAGCACATTCCTATAGATACATTCTTTTAAGACACATTCATGGCTATTGAAATATTTCTAATACTATTGTAATATCAAAATTTAAATATTCTTATCTATTATTTAATTTTGATGTCACAATAGAGTGAATGTCACAATTAATTTTTTTTCTAATTTATTAAAATACAATAAGTAATAATACTTAAGTTCTTAGAATTACATAGAGTCAACAATTATAATTCATATGTTGAAAATTTTGGGCCTCACATTAATTCATAAGTAAAATTATTAATGTTAACATTGTATAATGCCTAATTAAATGACTAATATGTTATAGGTATAATGATAGGCTCAATACAAATGGATCATGTATAGATCTCATAATGAATATTATTCATGACTTAACCCAATTAATTAATAAGGGATTCCTTACGTCTAGTAACAAATAAGACTGCGGTTATCCCATTTAAATTATAGAAAAGGATTCTCTCTTCAAAGAGTATGTAGTGTGTTATCACAAAGAGAGTTATTCCTATCCATCATCTTTTATTTGTTTATGCTTTAGGTAATGTTCTAGATTTTGAATTGAGGATTTGTGCAAGAAAAATGCTATTAAATTTAAAAAAGGGAAGCCATGGATTTACTGAACAATTTAAATGCAAAGCTTTTAAACTTTATTGAAAAAAAATTAGTTATTGCATGATGTTGCCTTAATATTCATGCCATAATTCATAATCATAGATTAGGGAAATTAGAACTAAATTATGATATGTAATTTTTAACACCATATCTATTTGTCTATTCATAGTCATTCTACTTTAGATCCATCAATATTCATCCATATTAGTTTTGGGTTAAATATGGAATGTATCATTGTTAAGCCTCTCAAATAAGAGCCATATTGGATTAATTTATAGATAACTTTTCATTCATTCATATTTATAAGAGACAAGTTCATTCACTCACTGGAAGAATTTCTATATTTAATGACAGAAGTGATGGATACTCCTTTAATATATGAGTCTTTAGCTATAAAAAATATTTGGTAATGGATTGTAACTTTAATGATGGATTGTCTTTTGCTTGTCACTCATTCTATTATTAATGCTCATACAAACATTAATGACAAAAATTAGTGATGGAATGTATGTCCTAAATTTGATTTTTTTTTGGCATAATTATAAAATATTTTCAAAATTTAGTGATGAAAATTTTAGAATCCATTGCTAATTCAAATATATTGTTTCACTAAAAAAATTAGTAATAAATATGTCCATCGTTAACTAACCTAAAATTATATGTAGGTAGCAATAGTAGCCTTCTCTTTTATACTTTTCTTTCTTTTCTCCTTTGTCCCTTTTATTGCCATTGTCCTCGAACACCCTCTAGTGACCTCCCCAACTCTTGCCATTGCTATTTGCAACCTCTCAAAGTATCATTGGCATCTTTGGTTGTGTTTGATTGATGATTTTTTTTCAAAAAGGTTAGGATTTTTTCATTTTTTATTTTTAAGTTATTTTGTTGATTAATTTGATTACATTTGGTTTTTGGTAATTTGAAAGTGAAATTGATAGTCTTTGAAAGTGAAATTGCTAGTTGTGATGATTTTTTCTTTATTTTGTTGAATAATTTGATTAATTTTGTGATGATTTGAAAGTGAAATTAACATATATATATATATATATATATATATATATATATATATATATATATATGTATGTATGTATGTATGTATGTATGTATGTATGTATATAATTATTGAATATTTAGCTAGATAATATGATCAACATTTGAAAAAAGAATGATAAAAGTGTTTTTGTATTCTAAATTGATAGGTGAATAGGAAATAAAATTTCCCAAAAGCAAAAGATAAAAAGAATGAAAGGAGTAGTTTATCCTCATCTACTTTTTCTAGCTATATGTACATAGCTATATTCTATTTCATTCAGCCATAAAAAAAAATATTGAGTTTTCATATTTCTTTCTATATTTATCTTAGACATTGACTAAAAAAAATAAAAAAAATGTTCCATATGTTGCTTTGTACATTATGGTTGTTGATATTGTTGCAAAAATAGAGGTTGAAATAGGAATTGACTTTAGTTAGGAATTGAAATTATTAGTATTAGTTAGGAAAGAAATAGAAATAGAAAATTGTATTAATTCTAGTATTAATCAAGAAAGAAATAGGAATTGAAATTAATATTAGATTTAATGGATTGACCAAAACACTATTTTGGGCATAGCTCATATGTTATTAGCCTAAATCACTGTGTTTGGCTATAAGCTTAAGCCTATCAAATATGGATTTACTTTTGACATGTAAAAAGGTTAAGCCCAAAATTATCCTTGGTACAATTAATTAAAATATTTTCTAAAAAGTTTTCATTCAAAATCCAAAGTCAATTGATTTCATATATAAAGGAATAAATTAAATAATTTATTGTAATACATTATATATGTATGTATTTAATAAAAAGGAAAATATTCTAGTTTACTTAACTTTATAATTTCTCATTATAGTTTTACTTAGTGTTACTATAACACCCTCTTTAAAATATAATAATTTAAAATTTATTTTATTATAAGAATGATTAAAATAGTTGGCATACTTTTGTTTGAAATGGAACTTGAATGTGCAAAGGGAAAATTTTGACTGAAAGACTAAAAGTAAATTATTAAGAAAAGTAATATTTAATATTTTAGTAAGTTATGAAATGGAAATTTAGAAAGAAATGAATGAGAAAAAATAATTGTAATGAGAGGTATAGAGGTTTTAAATTATTATTAGTGAGTATGTGAGTATGGAAGAGATTTAGAGAATATTTTAAAAAATGTCCATGGGCATTATTTCTCAATTTAAGACAACTTATTATCTATCCCCTTTTATTTTCCCTAATCCTTCCAAATCCCATTTTTTCTCCTCCTACTTCTTTATCTCTTCTTCTTCCAAATCAAGCAAGGGAACACTAATGCCACTTTAAATTCTTTAACTAATTAAGGTAAGAATATCATCTTTACTAAATTTCTTTTTCATTTCCTCTTAGTTTGATGACGATTGGATTTATTTTGGGTTTTAAAGGGGAATTAAAAACCTAACTCCATAAATCCTTGGTTTTAGGTGTGATTAGGTGGTAAGGGTATTCAATCCATCATTAGCATCCTTCCCCATACTAGGCTAGTAGATACTCTAACTTAATTGATTTCAAGAAAATTTGGTTTGAGTTATAAAAAATAAGTTATTTCTTGATCATGAATGTGAATGCATGAAAAATGTGTTATTTAGTGATGTTTGATGTAATAACTAATGAGAATGTCTTAAACGAAGTGATGCAAGGCCATATTTATGATTGCATGAGGTATGGTTGAAAATTAAATGCATTTGGGGGGTTAATTTTCTTAAATAAATAGTGAAAATTTCAAAGAATCAGCAATATCCTAGGTGATAAACATTTATAAAGTCAATGATGCCACAAAATGTGAAATTTGGAAGGATATAGTTAATCAAGTGGCCATAGCTTGCTTTATAGAGATTGATAGTCCATTATATAGTCATATGGACCTTTAGAATGCTTTTTATAGCTTTATAGTTGACTATTAAACTTTAAAATTATTTCAAGACCTTGATAGTCGATAATGTAATCAATTATGAATCCTAAAATTTGTTCTCGGGACTCATATGGTCGAGTATATAGTTGACTATGCCAATTTTCTCATTTTATCATAAAACTTGAGGGTCTAAAGGGGGACGTAATAATTCTAAACATCAATATAAGATATGGTATGGTCAATTTGAATTATTTACATAAAATAGGAGTTTTAAGTGCTGTGCCATTTGAGATGCATTAAGAAAATGATTATTATATTGTTTATGAGATGAAATAAGTGTTAGACATGATGTTAGACTTGAGATATGATGAAACTGAATTTACTTAAGCATGTATGAATAGAAATGATATATGTAGCCATGCATTAAGGTGTGGTGTTATAATAAGAATCTAATAACCATATTTTAAGATATGATATAAGAAAGAGTTACATTGTGACTTGTGATATGAGATATGTGATAAGGGAAATAATATGAATGCCAAATATCTTAATCTAAGTAATATAATTGTGAAAGGTATAAGTTGACTTTGGATAGATAAGATTATGCTTATGAAGGGTGCAAAGCTAACTTAAAAGTTACAAGAAAGAAATATGTTTATATTTATTAATTGTTGCATATTATGCTATGATATTGAAACTTAAATGTCATTGGTTATCCCAATATGATGTGATTATGATGATATGACTATGGTTGAACTTCTTATAGCTTCTTGAGATTAATTGATAAATTTTTATTTTGTGTGATAAGTGTTATAGGAGGATAGTCTAGTTAGTAAGTTAATATATATATATATATATATATATATATATATATATATATATATATATATATATATATATATATATATATATATATACAGTTTTGTTTTTCTATACTAGGGTATTCCCTCATTAAACCTTGAATTTATTACTCCATATCTTATTTTATAGATACATAATCTGAGCCTCCATTACCATTTTCTTAGAACTAGTTCCATTAGAAACTCTTTTAGCATGGTTTTAATAACAAGCATTTAGGAGCTAGAATTTATTTTAGGGCCTTATTTTATATAAACAATGGGTAGAGAATTCTTAAACTAAAGTCTTTTGGGTTAATTAGAATAGCCTATCCTTAAGTTAAAAGGATTATAAGCAAACCTAACTCATTTATATTTTGTAAACTTAATTTTATGACAAATGAGATGCCTTTTCTTTTTTAATGTTGTCTTTCCTTCCTTTATGCACTTTAGTTGGATAGTCAAGATATATAATGATGAATGAATAGAATTAGGCTAGTGAAAATCAAGTAATAGGTTCCACGCTAATCATAATTAAATTTTGGGTCATGATAAAGATAGTATTTGAGTATGATCCAAGTTTGCATTGGATAAGACCTTTAGGTTATATTTGTGTACTATCATAATAGGTGTCGATTGAAATTGTATTAGTGATATATGTGCACATAGGATCATATATCACTAATACCATGTTAATGGACCCTATAATGCCATAAATGTAGGTGGTAAAGCTTATGTATGAAATAAATTATTTAATGAATGTGTTGAATGATTGCTTGAATGGTGAATACAAATGAGGATTCTTAAATGGACTCATAACCACAAAGTAGTAGAAATGATAATAACGAAAGGAGCGACCAACCATTTCTTCCTTGGATTGCAAATATATTATACTAAACCTATTTATTGACTATTTTGATTATTGTTTGATTGTTTGAGAAAATTATGAATTGGAAAAAAATGGTTAACTCTAGAAGTCAAGTGCGATTGATAAAATCGAGTATAAGTAATCATATAGGATTCTAAAACCTAAGATAGTAAGTAAGAAAAAAATGAAGAAAATAGCCTATGGCATATAAAGAACTAAGAATTTAAGTTAAAATTAAGAGGCTTAATATAATGATATAAAATATTATAAAATCATCATGTTCTTTGGATGGAATGTATGGTACATCAATGAGGTTTGTGATAACTATATGATAATATAGTTACATTTCTAGAGTGTTAAAGTAGGAGCTACTAAGGTTGCAACTTAGTAGGATTATAGCATTACCATTATTGTTACTAGTATATGCAAGAGGATTAATAAGAACAAATGAAGGATACTTATATTAAATCCCTTAATGGCAATGAGTGCATGATGCAATTGATAAAAAAACTTTGGGAGTTTTAAATTGCAACTTGTGAGATTGAAATATCTCATATCTTAATTAAGACGACCTTTTTATTAAAATTTTTATGGTTGAAAAGAACTCGTTTTAACTAAATACTCTACTATTTTGACAAAAGAATAGAATATGATTAGTTTATATTGAAAAGGCAAGCTAGAATGATGTTAAAGCAATAAAAGTAAGGATATCAATTAGATATACCTAAAATCATTTGAAGGCTAAGAAAGGAATTGAATAGAGGTAAGTTAGGTATAGATCTTGATAGGGTATTATCTAGATAATTACTAATGTTATTAAGGTTACACTTGGTGTGGAATGCAAAATTAATTTGTCATAATTGAAATGAGGCATGATGAGGAAGATTTTAGCAATTAGGAAAGAGGGTAAAGAAGAATACCAAATTTTTGGTTGCTTTATAGAGAAATGTAAATTGAACCCTTTTAGAACTATGTTAATAAATGGTAGGGTAAGAAGCCACAAAATTTGTAACTTTACAAATGTATATGGATAAGGTTAGATGTTACAAAGTGTTCTATATACTTTTTAGATCTATGGCTTAAATATATTAAGAATAAGAGTTACAGTAAATGATTATAAAATTGTGAATAATGAAAATTATAGTTTTAAATTTAACAATCTAACAACTTACTAGCAATATGTGTAAGTCCTTAAGAAGCTATAAGCATATTAATGAAAATGACTAAGTTATCCTTTAGAAGATTACTGCAAGGTATGTAAAGAAACTAAAATGGTATAATGAAACTAATTATATGATTTTGTGACACCATGAGAATAATATTTGATTACTTGGAGAGATGCATAATTAAAGTACTATAGTGCAATTGGTCCTAGATATATTAGTGTATAAGTGACTAAGGGCATGTGATAAGGAAAGATAAGAGATTGTCTACAAATGTATCGTTAAGGTTATATGGATCTAAGGAAAATAGACTAAGGATGAATACAAATTGAGGAGTAGGTGAATTAAATTAGTTATAGTAAAGTGATGATAAAAAAGTAGATGGTCTTCCTAGCATATCATATAAATAAGGAAGAAAAATAAAAAATATAACATGAAGGAGATAATGATAATTCATTTTCATTGATTTGCTTTTTTAATTATGCTTCTAACATTGTTGCTTTGTCATTAACTCTTGTTATCTCTCTCATTCTTCCTCCATTATTACATTTTCTAGTACTTTTATTGCTTTCTTAAGGTTGTTTCCTTATAAAAGTTTGATCTTAGGGCATTAGAGAAGCTTATTTCAAGAAACTTTGGTTACTTTGTTTGTATAAAGTTATAATTGTGTAAGAGCTAGAGAACTAGTATAGATTAAAGGGTTAATGATTCATAAGATAGAATGAGGCTATAAGAGTCTGAACATGGGAACATTAGGAAATAGGAGACTATGTTAAGTACACTTAGCTTTACATCATTGATGGTTTTGGTATAGTTTGTGATTCTTATGAATTCCTGATTTCTTAAATCAAAGGTATAGGTTTTAAGGGAATTTTTATAAATATCTTTATGATTTAGAGTTCTATACAATAATGAGTTAACAAGAATAATTTAGAGACACTTTCCTTTGCTTATTTATACCTTTCATTATTGGAATGTCAAAATAATTGAAAATTTAGGAGAATTATCTTATGAAAATGGCTTTGGGAGAATGCTATATGAGTATGGTACTTAAACTATTTAACATGGCAATTGAACCTAAAATGAGAATAGAACCGAAATAATATAGGTTTACTAACCATAGTATAACCTAGCAAAATTTAACCTTCTCAGATGTTGTTAAGAATAGCTCTTGAACAACTACCTGAGTAACTCAATAGGGTAGTTATGTTAATTAAAAACTTGAAGGATAATCAAATAGTAGTGATAGCATAGGGTGAAGGTCATGTTTAGAGTCGCTACATTTAAAAAATAAATAAGTATAATTTTATTTGTAGTGGTGACTTTACTACTAGTAGTAATAATGATAGTGTAAGGTGAATGTTATGTTTAGAGTTACCATACTTGGAGAATAAATAAGTATAGTTTTATCTATGATGTTAACTCTATTACTACTAGTGATAATGTGGGTTAAAGGTCATGTTTAGAGCCACTACACTTGAAAAGTAAATAAATGCAATTTTATTTATGATAGTGACTCTATTACTACTACTACTACTACTACTATCATAAATAATGTTAGGATGAAAGGAATTATACATTAAGAATGTTGGGATCCTAACGAATTACCTGTATGAATAGATAGGATGTGTGCCTAAATGATGTTTTAATTATGTGTGGAAACGAACCTATTGGGTTTAGAAATACCATGCATTTCTCCATATTTGAGGTTTATGTTTGTTACATAAGCTGATACAATTTAATTGACTAATGATAAAGCCTAGTAACAAGAAGTATGGTATTAGTAATTTAAATTATTGATGTAAGTAAATAACTAGGAGTAGTAATAAGTATATAGCATTTATCATATGATAAAGACCTATATGTAACTAAGGAAGTTGTGATATTGAATTTTTAGCAAAAATAAATTAACAATCATGTGTAAAATGAGTATGAAGTAACTACTAAGGGGTTTATGTTTAGATTTTTGCAAAGATGTATAAAAATGGATGTTAATATGTATTAATAGATATATATGAGATAACTTGAATTAATTAGTCTTTACATGAAGATAATTAGGTAAGACAAAAAAGCTTGTAGTTATATAGGGATGTTAGTTGTCTAATTGGAATCAAAGTTTAAAATTTGAGCAACTTTTGACTTAGATGATGAAGTGTAAACTTAGTATAAGAAGATCAGTAGCCTCGATTTTAAAGGGTGTGTAAGCAATAAGACCAAGATAAAACAATTTGAATAGACATATAATAAAGTGAGTATTGTTCCAAGGTTTAGAAGTAAAATGGGGTGAGCATGTTGCTCCTATGTCAATGAATTGAATAGATAACACTTTTATGGATAAAGATTAGTGATGACTAATCTAGAACAAAAATAATATATCTTGAGATTAGTACTTCTACCTCTTATAAAACACCAAAGGGGTTTATTATAAGAAATAAGTCACTAATAGGTTGAGAGTGAGGATTAAGAATATGATAGGCAACCATATACTCCCCACATTAGGTAATCTTATGTACTTGCATGTTATTAAATACCTAATTAATTAAATCATGGTTAGTGAATAGGGCATCTACCCTAGACCATAACTTGATTATAAATAAAGAATAGCTAAAAGAATATAGAAACTATGCATAACTATTGATGTTAGAAGTTTATAGGTAAAATAAAGTTAAGTTTAGAGGATGATTGATGATAGTACTAAATAAAATATGAAGCAATACCATTAGGATTAGAACTACTATAACCTTAGAAACCTTAATAATAATTGATAGAGTATAACTCCTTAATAAGTTGAATTTAGCATACAATCAATAATGACAATAAATAATACAAGCATTATGTAGCTGTCAAAGTCTGAATTTAGATAGGGATGTTTTAACTGAATGCCAAGATGCAATACCAACTCTTTTTGCTTAGAACAAAAATTCAGTTATGCCTTAAGAATTCATGGATGAATTCTTTTAAGAGCGAAGTATTGTTATGTTCTCTTTTAAATAAAATAATATGAAATTTATTTTTGTATATGAATAATTAAAATAGCTAGCGTGCTTTTATTTGAAATAAAACTTGAATATGTGAAGGGAAAATTCCTAGTGAATGACTAAAAGCTAATTATTGAAGAATATAATATTTAATATTTTGGTAAGTTATGAATAGAAATTTAGTGAGAAACAGATGGGGAAAGATAATTATAATTATAAAGTTAGAAGCTTTAAGTTATTATTAGTAAGTATATGAATATGAAGAAAATTTAGAAAACATTTTCAAAAATACTCCTAAGCACAATTCCTTATTTTAAGACAAACCATCATTTTTTCCCTTTCATTTTCCTTAACTTCCTAAACCTCACTTCTTCACCTCATATTTTTTCATATTTTTTCTTCCAAATCAAGCAAGGGAACACTCATTCCACTTCAAAGAATATCATTTTTGCTAGATTTCTTATTTATTTCCTCTTAGTTTGATAAAGATTGGATTATTTTTAGTTCTAAAGGGAAATTGAAAGCCTAAATCCATAAATCCTTGGTTTTCAATGTGATTAGGTTTAAAAGGCATTCAATCCATCATTTAGCACCCTTTTTTATATTAGATGAGTAGATATTCTAGCTTAAATTGATTTATTTCAATAAAATTTGATTTAATTTGTGAAAGTTTAATTATTTCTTGATCATGAATATGAATGCATGAAAAATGTGTTATTTGGTATTGTTTGATGAAATAACTGATAATAATATTTTAAATGAAGTGATGTGCAACCACATTTATGATTGCATGAGGTATGATTAAGAATTAAATACATTTGGGGTTTATTATTTTAGATAAATAGTCAAAATTTTGAAGAATTTGTAAAATCTCAGGTGATAGTCATTTATATAGTCGACTATGTGGCCATCAGTTACTCTTTAGAGGTTGATAATTAATTATATAGTCAATTATAGGCCTCTAAAATGCTATTTAGAGCTTTCTAGTTGATATTAAACTTTAGAATTGTTCTAGGGCCTTAATAGTTGACTATAGAGTTAAAATTTATTCTCTGGGTTTCCATTGTCAAATGTATAGTTGACTATATCTAGTTTACTTCATTTTTTCATGAAAGCTAAGGGTACAATAGAGGATGTAATGATCCTAAACATCAATATAAGATATATGGTAAATTTGAGTTATTTACATAAAATTATAACATGGAATAGGAATTCTAAATGTTGTATCATTTGAGATGCATTAAGAAAATGATTATTGTGTTGTTTATGAGATAAAATAAATGTTAGACATGATGTTACACTTGAAATGTTATGAAATTGAATTTATTTATGCATATATGAATTGAAATAAAATATGTGGCCATACATTGAGGATAATATTGTTATTAGAATATGATGACCATATCTTGAGATATGAAATGAAATAGAATTGCATTGTGACTTATGATATAAGAGATATGATAGAGGAGATGATGTGAATGTCAGACACCTAATTCTCGGTGATATGCTTGGGAAGAGTATAAGATTGACCTTATTGGGACAAGACTGGGCTTGTAGAGAGTATAAAACTAACTCAAGAGTCATAAAAAGGATACATGTTTATATTTATTCATTGTTGCATATTGCATTATGATATTAAAACTTAAATTCCATTAGCTATCCGAATGTGATGTGATTTTAATGATATGATTATGGTTAAGCCTTTTATGGCTTCTTGAGATTAAATTGATTAAATTTTCTTTTATATGATAAATGTTATGTTAGGATGTTCGATTGGTGTGTCATATGTATATGGTTATGTTTTCTTATACTAGGGTATTTACTCATTGAGCTTCAAACTCACTTTTATGTTTTATTTAATAAATACATATGTAAAGCCCTACCATCACCTCCTTAGAGCTAGTTCCATTAGAGACTCCTTCAATATGGTTTTGGTAGTACAAAAATATGTAACTAGAATTTATTCTGGGGCTTTATTTTGTGTAAACATTTAGTAAATAATTCTTGAACTAAAGCATTTTAAGTTAGTTAGATTAGTCTATCCTCAAACTAAGAAAATTATAAGCAAACCTAATTTTCTCATATTTTGGAAACTTTATTTGATGACTAATGAAATGCCTTTTTTTGGTTTTAATGTTGCCTTTCTTATCTTTATGCATTATAGGTTGATACTTAGCATTGTCATTAATGAATGGAATTAAGCTAGTGAGAACTAGATAATGGTTTTTTTTTAATTTTTTGTAATTGTTTAAACATTAATGCCTCCATGGATTTAGTTGAACTTTTGTTTTTCATTTATCCTAGGTGACTATGTCTTCATTTTGTGGAAATAGAGATTCTCCCACCAAGGTTAGCGTGCACTTATTTGTTATAATGGTAGGACAATGCCACCACTACTACTTTAAAAACATAGATTAGTTGGCATCCATCATGCTAGTCACTTAGGTAGAAGTTTCATACTTTGTAGATTTTCATTTTAGAGCACATTTAGGAGCTTAGTTAGGAGCACCTTTCCTAGCAGAGTGCTATGATATTGGCAACTTATTTGAGTTAGTCATCTACTTTGGCATAAGGTAAAGACTTAAATGATGGTAAGGTTTAGGTGCATTTAGATGGTGAATTATATGTATTATGTAATTAACATTCAATAATATAATTATTGTTAACATGTTAATAATTTGCTATCACTATGCTGTATTAATGTATTTGGTTACAAGTAAATTAATAGGTCTAGCTATGGTCACTTTAGAGAAATAACTATGGTGATTTAAAGTTACTTCATGGAGCCATTTCTTTCCTGTGGTACTGCTTTTAAGACCTTAAAGACCAATAGTTTAGTGACTAATATGTAAATATAAGTTCTTAATTTTCAATTTTGTATTTTTGTTTTAATTTGCCAATTTGCTTAATTATTGAATATTTGCAAACTATGTACAAGTGGAACCCTAAGCTCACATGCATTATAAAGAAAATTTTCACTTATAAGGTCATAGAAAATTATGGAGGTATGATGGATCGAATAAGAAAAGGTTTGTCAAAAAAGCCTAAGTAGATGCCTGACAACATTTTTGTTGACCTTTAGAAGAAGTGGAAGAAAAATGTCTTCAAGAAAAAGTAATCAGGTTAACAAAAAGAACATAGCATCTATTATTAGTAGGAGCCTACACACTAATAGTTCAATCTCTATATTTAAGCACATGAGAAATATGATGAGGTATCAATAATTGTTACTTTCAGTATGTAATTCCATATACAAACCTTAATAACTTAGTGTTGTTTTATGACATATATAAATTTTCAAGCGGTTATTTTAGGTTGGATGCCTACTAATCCTAAGGTGTTTTTATGTACTTACATTTATTTGAACAAGAAGAGAATTAATGAATTTATGAAGTATATATCAAAGAGGATCTGGGTAGGATTTAATTACCTTTTTGGTATGCATTTCATTATATATAGTGTATCAAAGGTGTTTAACTTTCAATTTTATTTTGTAAAATGAGTATTATATGATGTTGGAGATCTTAATCATTAACTAAAGGTGGTGAAAGTAACTTATCATAGGCTGACGAGACCTCTATATGCATGGAAGCAATTGGTGGTCAAAACAAAAAAGGTCATATTTATGACATAAGATTGGATGTGCACAAGTTTGCTAAGCCTTTATCCTTCATGGTTAGTTTATCCTCACAGGTTAAGCTATAGGAACTAGAAATCACCATTAAGTGACAAAATGCAGGGCTTGCAAAGGTAGAAGAATAACTTGCATGGAACAATCAAGTGATTATAGCCTAGTAACAATAGCTTACTATTTAACTATTACTACAAAATTGCAAATAGATGTCAAGTGTTTAACTAATTACAAGTCGATTTTCAATTGACATATAATAGAAAATTGTTACATATTAGTTTTGATGTCAATTATATAATTAACATCTAAAAAGGTTATCATGTTGATTTTTTGCTAAAAAATCAACATCCTATCTTTACATTTCATATCAATTTTTGCAAACGATATTAATTTTCTAAAAATCAATGTCTTTTTTTAAATTATTTTATCTTATTTACATTTCATGCTAATTTTTTTATTAAAAAACAATGAGAAATGTTTATATAATATTTTTTAATATTAATTTTTGACTTTTCTATTAGAATATTTATAATAAAAATTAAATAAACTTAATATCTTGTCAAAAACATGTATTTTGAGTTAGAAACTTTGAAAGGTTATAACTTAACACTTGGTTATCTATTTGGAGAAATTTTTTTCCCTATTTCATAGAAATCTTCAAGATCTATTCATCTCTCATCTTTATTCAGTTAACTTTGGACCCTACTGCAATATTTTATTAAATATATAATAAGCATATAACCTTAAAATTTATATAAAGGAAATGTTAAAAAATTTCTTGAAAAGAACTTGTGTAAGAAATAAAAAAGGTGGAAAACATGAAAATATGAGAAATAGAAGTATAAAGCACTTTTTTATATTTTGAACCAATGACTTGAAATAGGACATTTACTTCATGTTTAATGTTAATTAAAGAAATATTGGTACGTCATTGATTTGTGGAGGAGGATGAAGGAAGATCTGGGGTCCTATAGAAGAAATTGGACAAAGAAAAAGATGAAACTTGAAAATAAATAAGAAGGAATGTGAAAGTGATAATGAGAAAAAAATCAAGTGCACTTTATTTATATAGCAAAAACATCCTGCTCCTATAACTTTAGATTTCAATTTTTTTAGAAACTGACATCTAAAGTTTGACAAGAAGAAGACACATCTTTTTTTTTAAAAAAAATATAATGAACCAATGTCTAAAATTTATTTATATTTTCAAATATGTCACCACTCTTATGACTTTAGAAGTTGATTAAGTACAAATTCAATGATGTCTTTACATTTTAAATTTCCCACCAATCATTTGAAATACCTTTAGACAATAGTTAAGTATTAAATTGATATTTTAAGTTTTCATGGTTTCTAGTAATCTTGTAAATGGCATAACTTTAGTTGTCACTTAAGTTCAAAATCAACATGTTAAGATTTGATATTTTTCTTATTGGACTTTTCTTATACCTATAGATGTCAAGTAATTCCAAATTCAATATCTCAAGTTTCCTTGTTTTCTTAGCAAACTTTAAATACCATAAATTTTGATATTAGTAAAATAAAAAATTAACATCTTAAGTTTTTCAATAATTTTAAAAATATTACTGGATCCAAATAGATTTCAGTTATTTATAACCTATCATCTTAATTTTTTATATAATTTCAAAAATATTATCATGTCCAAATAAATATCATTTATATTTATAACTTGTCATCTTAATTTTCTAAGTACTTTAAAAATTGTCACCATATTAAAATAGACATCAATGTTAATTTTGACCATTATCTATTTGTAATTCTATAGAAGTGAGCAAAACCAAATTGAGCACCATAACTACTATTTTAGTTATTTGTTCTAAAGACTGAACATAACTACCAACCTATCATTTTTATATGTATATATATTGGATTTCATTATATTTGTATAGTGGATTTCATTAATTTTATTTTTTATGTTATATAGACAGATTATTGAGATTCAATAATATGAAATTCAATTAGGGAAATTTGATTGTTGAATAGATATTTACTTTAGTTGAATTATACTAGTGGAAGATTTTTGTTGCTCAAGTTGCAATAAAACAAGTAACATATTAGCAATATTTCCTAAATTAGTGATGGAATTGGCATCAAATTTACGAATAATAGCACTTATAATTTTTAAATAAATTCTCGTATTAGCAACAAATTATTAATATATCAAATTTAGCAATAGAATATTTCATCACTAATTGAGAATAATATATGTATATTTTTTTTTCAGATTATCGATGGAATTAACAACAAATATTTCATCACAAATTTAGTGATAAACGAATTCATCTTTAATTTGTTGCATAGTTGTTGGATGTAAATCATTGTGGGTTGCAACTTTGCTAATATAAGTTAGTGATGAATACAAAGAGTTGTCACAAAATTAATTATTGGTGCATAATTTACTAGTACCTTTCAATTCATCCCTAATTAAATTGGCGACGGATTTAATAAAATTAACAAGAAAATTTTTCATCACTAAATGATTTTTTGTTCTTTTGTAATTATTATACTAGCTAATATTATACAATGAAGAAAATATTATATTAAAATGGCTCAATAATTGAATGTTTATTTTAATAATTTTAAACTTATTTTTATATATTAAATAAACTATCATAATATCATTATATAAGTGATGGTATTGATTTTTATTAAAAAAAGGTAAAATTTAATCATTTGTATTAATCTTACTTCAATATAGAAGAATTAAATTTAAAAAATAAATTTAAAGATACTAGTTAATTACCAAAGGAATTTTAGTATTTATTTTTTCATACGCTTCTTTTTTTAGTTTAAAATTGTATGAATATTTATTTTATAAAACTTTATCTCCGTGTTCTCTCTAAGAAAACCTATGCAACTCTATTTCTATGAATATACAGTGTAGTGAGCATAATGCTAGATAATACAAGTATCACATTATATAAAATATTTATTTATAAGTATTTAATTTTTTTGATGCACAAAAAATATAAAAATATTATTTTACATTTATCACTAATTTATATGCAGTGTCACATGTTTAAAAAGTTGTTAAATTACTTCTTAATTAAGAATTTAAATAACTTTGAATTTCTAATGACATGACACTAGTTTTTCAACCGATAGTTAAAAGGAAAAATTACATTCAATAACTAATATCTGTGTTTCTCGACAAAAGGTCGACGAAAACTTTTCTTAGCGCAATTTTCGTATTAGTTGCTGGTGCAATTGCATAAGAGATTCCAAATGAGTTTGACATGAAAAATACAAAAATTAAATATGTCAAATTAATTCATAATAACCACAGTAGCAGTTTATTTATGCTGGGTTTCAAAAAGATAGTATACAATCAAGCAATGTTAATAATTCCTTTCAAGGAACAAAATAGATCCTTATTTTTTGATTCGTTTATTATATTAGAGACTATCTTTTATTCCTATATACGTTAGAATTCTAAAATTATAAAAATAAGTTAAAATTTTTAAAAGAAGAGTAAAAATATAATTTTAAAATTTTAATAGTATAAAATTATTTTGAAATGATAAGAACAGATATAAGAGTAGTAAAAAAATAATGATAAAAAAATATAAAATAATAATTATTTGATAAATAAATAAATAAGTCATAAATCATTCATTATTTATATAAACTTTACATTAAATTATAAATAAACAAATAAATCCACAATAACTTAATCTATATTTATCTTGACTCATCTCTTTGTCAAACTCTAATACTAAAAATACTTCATGCGGCTCCATTTTTCTCGGGAGGATGAACCCCTAAGGCCCATTTCTATAAGAAGGTATCTCTAAAATGTATCTCTTTTACCATTCAAAAACAAATTAATATTAATGTGAGCCGGTGTTTTAGAAATTGAACAAACTAAAAACTCTAATTATATACCAATCATTTCGATTCAACCGGCTAATTCATCAATTTTAACATTGTTTTAACAACTGCAAAACATGATTAAATAAATTTCTCTATTTGCCACTTGATTTTTAAAGTATTGGTGGACGCATTAAATACATAGATCTGGCTCCACCGGTACTTATTCATCGAATTTAACATCTTTTTAAGAATTGAATGAAGTATATCACGATTAAATGATTTTTTCTATACTGTCCATGATGTTTCGTTGGAGAAACTCTGCCTCATTAATCAATAGTTTTTTTCTTCCTTCATAAATGGCGGGGACTCGGTTGGGGGACCGGATTAATTGTAAGAGTATATTTTATTTAAATGCATATTAAAATATTAATAATTACATAAAATAATTATAATTTTTATGATAATTTTAATTTAAGGTATTTTAATTTTTTTATAAAATTAAATATAAAAACTATGAAGCATTAAATAAAATTATAACATTTTTTAAGATAAATTATTGATGCTTATTTATAAAGGTTGTATCATATAAATTATTTAGAGTTTTACAAAAATAGTTACAATAAATTTTTTTACAAATATAATTAATTTAATGAAATTTATATATATGTATATATTTTTTCATATATATATATATGTATATATTTTTCAAACATATTCACTGTAAAAATTTTAAATGATAAAATGAAAATAAAAGTAAATGATAATTGTATTGCTATTATATTATGTGTATAATATAAATGAAATATAATGTTAAAATTATAATGGTTGTAACATATATATAAGTTATTCAAAGTTTTATAAGAAAATTATAACAAAAATCTATATAATTTGTAAAAAAAGATAATTACTTTAATAAAGTTCATATATGTGTGTGTGTCTATATATATATATATATATATATATATATATATATGTATATATGTATGTATGTATGTATGTATGTATGTATGTATGTATGTGTATATGTATATGTATTGTACATATATACATTTATAAAGGTTTTATTCTAAAATCTTAGATGATAAAATTAAAATAGATAGCAAGTAAAGTAAGTGATAATTCTAGTACAATTATATTATGTATGTAATGTAAATAAGTACATATAAATTTTAGTGCACATAATATATTTTTAAAAGTAAAATTGGAGAAAATAGAAGTTAGAAAAATATTTTATAGGCCCATAAGTTTTTTTCTTCAACTAATTATATGCTTATATAAAATATTTTTAAGCTATAGTATAATAAAAATATTCATATTTGGTAAAAAGAGAGAAAAAATTAATATATAAATTATTTGTAACTTTTAATTATAGAATAATCATAATTTTATACTTTGTATTTGTATTTCTATATTTTCTATAAAATTTATCATTATTGCATATAAGTGTAATTTTTCTATCATTACTGTACATATTTTAAAATTTAAGGAGGTTAAAATGTATAATAACATATAAATATATATAAAAATAAAAATAATGAATTTTGGAAGCGGCCAAGTCAACCCTAATCCCCTAGCTCCGCATTACCCATAACGAAGAATTAAACATGAAATTTAAATGAAAAAACATATAGATTTCACGTAATTAAATCTCCTTATATATGCATGTCACTGAGTAAGAAAAATTCTTAATTTAGAAGTAACACAGAATGTGTCTTGTTTTATTGGCTTTCCAAACTCTTACAAGTAATTACGTCGCCACATGTGGATTTATTGCTCGCGTCCAAATGCACATTGCACCACTTCTTACTCTACCATTTTCTCTTGTAAATTAGATTATTGTCAAATTCATTACTTCTTTCTCCTTTTTGATTTGATAGCTAGTCAATTATTTTGCATTTGAGGGATAAAATATTACAATCTCAGACTAGGATTCTAGGCACTTGTTAGAGATAGCTTACAGTGATGCAGTTTGCTGCTTCTGCTTGATCCTCTCACCTAAAAATATAAAGAGGTTAGTGAATTTTACTCAAAAATTAGCATTCAGATCTAAAAGGTATAAACAGGAAATTTTGAAGAATTGGTTTTAATTAGCCGTCAATTTGCATTTATTCACCTGAAAGGATTCAACTGCTTGATTTTTAGTTAGAAATCTTAAACGTCTCTCTCTTTCTGCTCTGTAACTGCTTATTCGTAATCACCATTCTGAATTGTGATTACGCTTATGATTGAGATTAGATTGTAATCAACAAAGTTGCCGATTAACACACAAATATGCAATATTGTAGAATTAAATTGAGGCTGAACCTAGTACACAACATTAAATGCAATATTGTTGTGAATCACAATCTAAAACCATGATATCATATATTTATTGAGAAAGAAAATGAAAAGTTGCTTCATTTTCGCTTTTCTATGTGCGATTTAGCATTTTAATTCAAAGGATATTTTGTATATTTTTTTGATTTATATGTAGGAGCTCGAGTTGGGATGATCTAATACAGAACGGAAATGTTGGGCCCTTCTGCAGTTTCAAGAACAGGTGGTTTTAGGCCTGAAAATTTAGGCCAAAATGCCATGGCAGTAATCGGAAAAGCTTGTTTCTCCATGTTTGTTATTGGAGTCTTAATCTTCACCATTATTGCTGCCACTTATGAACCTGAAGATACTTTATTTCATCCTTCAACTCAAATCGCCGCGTTCTTCGGTTTCAAATCCAATGCCAATCAAGACATATTTGGCTCTCTTGCTAACATGACTGATTATGATGACACAGTTAGTGAAACAACCGCGGAAGCTGCGCCTGAATGCGATGCAAATGCCCCAATTGATTGCAGGGACCCTGAAGTTTTTCATATGATGATGATGGCTGCCATTGATAAGTTTAAGGATATCCATTTTTACAAATTTGGGAAACCAGTACGAGGATCTGATGACAAAAATTGCGATATGGCATGGAGGTTTGGGCCTAAGGATGGGAAAGCAACAACATTTAACAAGGATTACAGGAGGTTTGGGATTTCCAGGTCTCGGAATTGTACAGTTAGTATTCTTAGCATCGGGGAGTACCATTCCGGCCTTAATGCAAGGAAGAGGAAGATGAACCCGAAAGCTGGGCAGAGGGGTAAGCAGGATCAGGTATTGTCATTTGTTGAGGAGAATCTCAATGATGAAGTCCCGGCAGTTGAGTCGGAAGGATCATTTAGTCATGGGAAGTATTTAGTCTATGTTGGAGGTGGTGATAGATGCAAGAATATGAATCATTATTTATGGAGTTTTTTATGTTCTCTTAGTGAAGCTCAGTATTTGAATCGAACATTGGTTGTCGATTTGAGCATTTGTCTCTCTTCAATCTACACTTCATCAAAGCAGGACGAGGAAGGTAAAGATTTCAGATTTTACTTTGATTTTGAGCACTTGAAGGAGGTAGCATCTGTAATAGAGCAGAATCAGTTTTGGTCAGAATGGACGAAGTGGCAAAACAATGACAAGCTGACTCTTCATTATGTCGAGGATTTTCGAGTCACGCCCATGAAACTCGCAGACGTTAAGGATACTGTAATCATGAGAAAGTTCGGGTTTGTCGAACCAGATAACTATTGGTACAGGGTTTGTGAAGGAGAGGCGGAATCTGTTGTTCAGAGGCCATGGAATTTAATATGGAAATCGAGCCAACTGGTGGATGTGGTGTCTGCTATATCATCGAGGTTGAATTCAGACTATGATTCTGTTCATATTGTTAGAGGAGAAAAGGCAAGAAACAAGGATCTTTGGCCTAATCTTGATGCGGATACCTCTCCCAAGCAACTTGTCTCGACTTTGCGCGACAAAATCAAAGACGGAAGGAATCTGTACATTGCTACAAATGAAAATGATATTTCTTTCTTTGATCCTCTGAAAGACAAGTACAGGACACATTTTCTTCAAGAGTACAAGGATCTTTGGGATGAAACCAGTAATTGGTACTCTGAAACAACAAAGCTTAATAAAGGGATTCCAGTAGAATTTGATGGATACATGAGAACATCTGTTGATACAGAAATGTTCTTGAGGGGGAAAACGCAGATTGAGACTTTCAATGATTTGACAAATGACTGCAAGGATGGCATTAACAATTGTAACACTGCAACCAAGTGAATTCTATGAGTATTGTAATCTTAATTTTTTTAATACATTGAATGAATTATACTCTCAAGTATTTTTTCCTATCATCTGTGTTACAGGTGAGGAATTGTGGCCTTCATTTTTAGTCTTAGCATTAAAATACAGACATGATGTTCAGTTTGTGGATGGCATTTTCACATTTTAATTCATTTTTTTGACAACAATTTCATTGAACATAGGTGTTTCAGGTCTACAAATGCAATTAAGATGGTTTCTTTATTCAATTATAGGAATCTCCTTCCAATATAGCCATTCAAGCCCATGTAAAATTATCATAAAATCTTTCTTTGTATCTTCTGTACATATAGCTTTGCTGTATTATAAAATTTTATGAAGTATCATAAAAATATTGGCTGAATATTTTGAAAAATTTCTAGACTTTAAAAAAATTTGTAAGCTTTTCACGTAATTTTTTTAATTCAAATTGAAGCAAAACCCTTAGTTTTGAATTATAATTTAATTGGTTTTTTTTTAACCTCTCCCCTTTACGGAGGAAATTCTATTATACTCTTGGAGCAAGACATGCTGCCTTACTCCGAAAAAGAGAAACAAAGAGAATAAAGTGGGATAGAGCTCACATATGGAGCCCACCTTACATAACTCTCTCTATATCTCTCTCTCAGAGTAAGATACTATGCCTTACTTTAGGAGTATAATAGCATTTCTCCTTGAATGAGTGGCCTTTGTTCTACCATCCTTCATTTATAGTAAATGTAATTTGGATCATCTCCTTTAAAATAAGCACTAATTATACATGCTTCCCCTCTTATTTGAAAAAGCACACACCCCTCATTTATTATTAACAAAAATTAACACCATCACTTTTTAAGTATAAAATTTTAATTTTACCTTTAGTATTCATTGTTTTTCTTTGTTTTTACCTTCCTCTTTTCCATAAAACTCTTTTCCAAACCATTTCTTTTCCAAATCATTGTATAAAACTCCAAACCCACCTTCTTCTTTTCCATTGCAAAGATGATGAAATAGCTATTTCTAGGTTTTATAGAGTAGTGTGAGAAAGTTCCCTTTCCTTTTGTTTTTTTTTTTTACTTAGGTAGATCATTTATATTTTGCTATCATCTTTACATCTTGGCTTCTATTTTTAATTTTATTCTATTTTTTTCATTTTAATTTTGGTTTATTTCTAGTTTAGGTTAGATTTCGAAAAAGTAATAAGAAGTTCAAATAAAGATGAATATACTGCTTAGATTATTTATGTTCGAGCCAAAAGTTGAGAGACTTTAGCCTCCTCAAATTCTCAAATTTTATATTATAACTTGTAAATTTCTCAATAAAATAATTTTGTTATTTAGTTCCTCCAAAAAATTATATAGTACATAAGATGTTTCACCAATTTTTACATATTTAATAAAGTTTTAATTTATATTGGAAAAATTATGTGACTATAAAGTTATTTATTAAATGATATTGAATATAAATTAAGTGAGTTATTGGATTAAATTAAACTTTTGATTCTTATAATTGATGCTCAATTGTAATTTAATCTTTATATCTTTTCATTCTAGGAATTCAATTTTATTTGTGAATAACTCCTTATCAATTTAAATACATATACATATATATATTTCTTCTCAATAATTTTTAATTAAGTCTCTTCCTCTCTCATCATTTTTTCCATCAAGCTTTTGTTTTTTACACACTTTTAATTTTTTTAATTCTTTCTTCACTCAAGAAAAGGTTATTGAGTGCAAAAAAAATTAGCTAATGGAATTTAGAATTGCAATTTAAAGACATAAATTATAAAAATAATATCAAATATTATTGCATCAAATTTTTTTATAAAGAAGATAACAATGTCCTGTTAGCTTTAAATTTACAATCCATTCCAAAATTAGACTATTTTCGTCCATGGCATGATTTAGTTCCAGGAATCTATTGCCAATTTCTCAATTTAAGGACTCTAGGAGCAGGGCAGAGCATGGGCTAATTTATAGGAGGGACAAGAAGTATAGATGTTCTACTTCACAGTAATTGTGAAGCTACATGTATTTTAATACAAGAATGTATTCTTATTGACTTTCTTAAAATATTAAGTATAATTATATATTTTATTTAAAATGATTTATTAGTTTTTAAATTTTACCTCAATTAAAATATTGGAATGCATTTGTTCCCGCTAACCTTTTGGGCCTTATTCCATCGTCACTTTATCACAACATAAAAAAAAATGTAACTTGTTACATAAAATATGTAATTATTTCAAACAAAATTATGCAAATATTTAGGATATGATAGTCTAATTTTTTTCATAAAATATTATAACTTTTTTTATAAGATTGTAACTTGTTCATAAATCTTGTAACCTTGACAATAATCTTGCAAAAATATTTAGGTGTTTTGTAAAAAAGTTGCAAGAATTTATGAAAACTTATTGTATGAAGTTATATTAGGGAGAGTACCAAAGGAATCTCAAAATATATGCACATAAATTTATAGACTAATAAATGACAAAAAAGATCCATCTTGGATTTGGTTCAAATTGCAATTGCAACAACTTTGTGACTATTATATTGTAATATACTAATGTGATATGATCAATAACTCAAATTCTTAATTGTAAATATCTCTCTTTGAAATGTACTTTTACTTATTGCAACTTAATTACTATGTTTATTTGATAAAATGTAAGTATTTGAATGAAATAAAGTAAATTAAAATATATAATAGCTTATATATTTCTTCTAAGTGAGAATGTTATTACTATCTTTAACCATACACCTAAAGTACAAAAAGATCATTTACACTAATTTCTAATGAATAGTTACATAATTTTACTACTAAAAATCCATTTAAAGATACATATAGATGTAAATATGGTAATATATACTTATTATTCATTAAATATCTTCCATTAAATAATGTCATTTATATAATTGAGTTTGAATTTAATTCACTTTTAGTACTATGTCATAGAAAATAAAAATAATTAAAATTTTTTAACATCAATAAAAAGGTTTTAACAATTATTTTATATGGCATTATATATGTGGGTGATGGTGTAAAATCAATTTATATTGATAATGAATCAAATTTATATCTTATATAGTTATCCTTAACAATTACTAGGCAAAACTATGCAAAATAATAGCAAAGAATCTAGAGCAAAAGAGGTATAGTGTGATAAAGGGTAATAGGTGTTTTTGGTGGTGCACAATAGTCGTAGTAATAGTAGCAATGGTATGCAATGGTAGTAGTTGTAATGGTAATGGCAATAGTAATAATAATGATATTAGTTCTTTTTGCAAGGTGGCCAAAGGTATTATGTGCTAAGGTTCGGTGATGGTTAGTGTCTATTGAGTACAAAGGCCTTTACATTCATAATAGTCTAAAAGGCACATGATTGAGAAGGGTAAGGTGTAATATGCTTGCCTAGCTTACAATGAGATCCTTATTCCAATCCTTCTAAGTTATATAATCTAAATATTCCTAAAAAGTTGTGAAAGAGATACTTTGTTCTAGTGGTCAAAGTAATCATTATCCTTGGATTAGATGATTGCCGGCTAGCCTTTTAGCCTTTATGGGACTTTATTCATTTAAACCCTTGCAACAAAACTAGTGCCTAAGGCAAAGTAAACAATCCTTTCTAGGCTTTAAGCATAGATGAGGAGAGGAGATAGTTTTTTTACAAATCCCTTCACATATCTAGTAATGTGAGGTGGATTTTCTAATATGTTTTAATCCTTGTTTGAGATGGAATCTTTTCACTTTTTTTGAATCTCTTTAAAGGTAGAGTCTTTTGACTTCTTCTAACCTTTTATGGAGATGGAGATAAAGGTAGATCTTCTAATCCATTTTAATTTTCATTTGATATGGAATCTTTTGAATTTTTTTTAATCTCTCTAGAGGTGGAGTCTTCTAACCTTTTGTGACTCTCTGTGGAGATAAAGATGGAAATGAATCTTCTAATTCATTTTGATCTTCATTTTAGATAGTCTTTTGACTCTTTTTGAATCTTTTTAAAGGTGGAGCCGTTTGACCCTTTCTAACCCTTTATTGAGATAAAGATGGTCTTTTGACTTTTTGATACTCTTTTGAAGTTAGAGTGATCTTTTGACCTTTTAGACCTTTATTAAGGTGATTTACAAAGGTTTAGCCCTTTGATGATGGCCTACTTTGATTTTGCAAGAGTGTGTATTATGTAATCTTCTTAAGAAACATTCTTTATAAAAGCTTAGGATGTGTTTGTTTTCTATTTTTAAAAATAGTTTTCTTTTTTTAAAAATAAAAAAACCTATTTGACAAGATATTTTCAGAATTTATTTTTAAAAACTATTTTCTAAATATGTAACTTAAAAATAAGAAAATAGAAATATTTTTTAATTTTTTTAACTTATTTTTTTATTTTGAATCTCAATTTTGTAATGAAATAAAATATTTTTTATAATATTGATCACCCTTTAATCTTAGTTTTTCTTTAATCCAAAAATAATTTTTAAGAACAAGAAAATAGTTTTTTAAAAATAATTTTTAACAACAGTTTTTAAAAACATCAAAACAAAAATATATCCAAACACACCTTTAGGTTCCTTTCTAAGGATCCAACCAATTTCTTGATCTTTCATATTTTTGAATTTTTTTTTAATTATTAGGTCTTGTAGGTTTAGGTATTAACAAAATTTTGTATATTTATATGAAAACAAATTAGGTATAAGAGTAGAAGTACACATAAGTTACCTATAAAAATTAAATAATTTTTTTTATTTTATTAAAGTTGAGGTTCACTTAGTAGATATTAATTACATAGGATAATGGCAATAGAGATTTAAATATTCTATCATAAGTTTTAGAATGTAATTACAATTACAATATAAATTTTTTCATAATGGTAAAAATGATAATTCATATTTAATGCATATATGTAAGGTATTGAGTGTGAATTTTAGACATAACTTAGAGTAAAGTTCCTCTTGTTAGAAAGTAAACAAAACAATTATTTACTAATTGAGATAAATGATTAATCAAAACTCTTGAAACAACAAAAATAATTTATTTTATTCTTAAAATAGCTATTAAAATAATTTAGTAAGTTAAACTATTAAATAATTTTAAGGGGAAAATTATATTTTTAGTGCATTTATTTGACTTTTAATCAATTTCTTAAGCATACAATTTTGGTGATTTTTAGTGCATTTATTTACATTAAAAGAGTATCTTTTGTTTGTATGTGTTAAGGTAGTTAGGGAATTAGACTTTTAAAAATGTTGCTGACATCATTAATTGCTAGAAAATTTAAATGAAGACCTAGCTAATGGAAGGGGCAAAGTGTTGTATAAAAATTAATACTAAAGAGAAGTGTATAGGATTTTAAAAATCAAGGGAAGAGAGTATAATTAGGTCAAATATTAGGAAATGTCAATATAATTTGCCTATATAATTTTAAATAAACTCAAATAATAATTAATAGTTATACAATTTTTTTATATAAATTATTATATATTACATATTTTGTACATGTCATTTTCTATCAAAATAACTTTTATTCGTTTATATAATTCAAGTACCTAACCAATGTATTTTACAAATTTTTTTTCTAAAATAATATTTTCAAATTCTCAATAGCAGAGAGATCAATGTCATATTACAAATTAAATTAAAAATAAAAATAAATATGTTACTTATCAAAACTTATGTGGATTTTAATTCTAAAGAAAAAGAGGGAAAAAAGACAAGTTTTGATTAAAAATAATTTTGATAAACTAAAAGTGTGAATAAAAAATTAAGAGTGTGGTATGTAATAAATATCAATAATAAGTTTAACTAATTAAGAATAAAAATGAATTAAATAAGAAAATTTATGAAATCATTTTATAATAAAAATATGAATAAGAATATTTCTTAGTGAATTAGGATTTTTTTTTGGCGTATTGTGTTAGAATTAGTGGTTTTCATGATCATTAAAGATTGCCACATTGTGGTTAAATCATATTAGTTGTTATAACCACTACCTGTGAATTATATAAAATTATTCATTTATTTATTGAATAATCATGACCATAATTGTGTAACTTCTATATTAAGGTGGATTATTGCTCATTAATAAAGATTTGTGAGTACTATGAGTAATTTTCCTGCATAAAGGAACATTTAAAATAATGAAATGGAATTTCTAAATTTAATAGAGAAAGTTGACAAGACATAACTTTTGGATAGATTGAATCATTTGAAGCAAATACTAGCATTAGAGTAACAAGGAGAAGTTTCTTTTATAATGCCTCAATTCCTTTGGTGCAAGGTATATTTTCTTAACTTATAGTTATATGGTTATTTCATAGTCTATGAAAATGAAAAAAAAATATTGAGATATTTGCTCAATATGCTTTTGCATAATTTTTTAATAGTACTTATGAATAATGACATGCCTAAAATCCATGTATATTATCTCAAAATTTTTAACATATTGGTAGTAAGAAAGTTTGAACCTAAAATCCTTAGCAAACTAGCCAAATTTGTAATTGCATCATATTTAAATATGATTTATGTGTTAAGATGTATTACTATATGGTTCATTTTTGTATAAATCATTTGGTGTCTTTGGCTAAATAAGTCAGTTTATAACTTATTGATTTAATTAATATACTATAAGTTAATTCTTAAAAGTATTTAGCATAAAAACTTATTAAAAATAAGATCTAATTTAATAAGTTACCTTAAGTAATATTAATTGATAATTTATAACTTATCAATTTTTTTCAAATCTTTGCTTCTTTTTTTAATTAATTAGCATTGTATGCCTTTAATTATATTTTAGGTAATTATATTATTATTTTGAGTAATACATGAGTAAATAATAAGTACAAAAATAAATAAATATATATATATATATATGTAATGTTAAAAATATAACATAATTAAATCTTAGGTAATTATATTTTTATTTTAAATATATTTGTTGTATGAATATAACTTGATCTTAAAATAAATATGAATAAATTTAGTTCATATATTTATGTATATTAACATGCCTTTGTTTGAGAAATGGATTCGGTGCATTTCCTACACTAGTATAGAATTAATGATTTATATCAATTGATAGATGTTAGTTTATAACAACATTGACGTTTATTTTGACGGGGTAACATTTTCAAAATTATATGAAAACTTAAGATTAGGGTAAGAACACAACTAACGTTCAAACATTGCTTGAAAACTTACAATGTTGGTTATATACACAACCATCATCTAAAATGAATTTCAAAAATCTTATTGAAAACTACAAAATTATAAGACATTGGTTCTAATCAATAGCTGTCATCTTAAAGGCATTTCAAAAGTTTTATTGAAAACTATAGAAGCACAATACACCAATTTTTGTTAACCACCATCATCTAAAAGGCATTTATGGAATCACCTTTGAAACCATAGAAACATATGATGTTAGTTTTGTTTAATAACTGATGCCTATTTTTTTTCTATAGATCTTCACTCTAACTCTATCTTTTCATATAAACTCTTTTGATATCTTCCTAATACACTTTTAAGTATGATGAATTTGATATATAATATTACTCCTAATCTCTTACTATGCTTTTATCGAGATAGTGTACAATAGAAGAATCTTAACCTTTTGTTTCTCCCCCATTATATACTCTTTCATTTTCCATGGAGTGAATATGGAATGGAAAAAATAATGAATGATAATTGCTGTTGATATCTCATTTCACTTCCATCCATTTCTCTCATTATATACTCTTTAATTTCCTATGGAGTAATCAAAGAAGAGAAATTTTAGCAATAATATTGGAGTTTACATCAAGAATGAAGACTTTGATATATAGTAGTTTTTCCATTGTTTTTGTATATTCATATGCAAACATATATTTTTTATTTATTAATGATTTAGCATAGTTATATTGTATAAATTTATAAAGATATTGTTTTTCTTTGCTTATTTGTATGTCATTTCTAGTTAAAATTATATAATAAGCATTTAGTTACACAAGTTAACAAAGAAAAGACATATTAAAACAAATATAATATTCTATTTTAAATTGAAATAAATATAATATATTATGTTAAATTAGTTCAAAAATAAATTTCTTTTCATATTCAATTGTTTACATAACAAAGATTTGTAAAAATTGAAAGGCCTCTAATGAGGAAGTAGCAAATATAAAAATGTTAATTTTTAAGATTAATTGAATCTAACATGATGGCATTTTCTCATAATTTGTAAACATCTAAATGTATATCATTTGTGAAGAAGTTTAAATGAATGAAATTGAAAAAAGTGAAAATATTTAAATGAATAAATTTATAAAGAAGTTTAAATAAATGAAACTAAAGAAACCTAAATGAATGGAACTAAAGATCTTGACTTCATTAATAAAATTAATGAAGGAACTTACAACGTCAGTTATTCTTTATGATTGTTGTTCAAGTCCATTTCAATCATCATGATAGTTTATCAACTTGAAATTATAATATTAATTTATTTTTAGTGATCATCATGTAGGTTCTTTTCAATCATCATGATAGTTTGTCAATAGCCTACACATTATTTTAGCACTTAATAACGTCAATTTTAAACTAGTAACTAATGTCTAATTATTTTTATTTTTCCTTATAAATAGGGTTCTTGTTTTCTATTTGAAACAAATTGATGATCTATGAAAGTAACTCTTCTTCCATAAAAAAGAGTACTCCTAAGATGCTTCATTCCATCAATTTTGTGTTTAATGAGGTGTTTAATTTTTCATTAGGTATATACCTCTGACTATCACTATTTAAGATATGTTTTTTGTTCTATGTACTATCTTGAACTTGGTATAACAATTCCTATTTATGCTTTGCCAATTAGTATTGTCTATTGCAAGACTATTATTATAGAATCTCTTTCATGATTAAATGTAGAATAGAGCAGAAATTGAGTTACAATAAGATTATGAACCATCAAAATTCACATTTTTATGAACCATATTTTTGCCTATTATAAGAGATATACATCATAGAGGTGTGAGTTTTAATACTTCATAATCTTACTGTAACTTATAATTTCTACAGCACTATATCCTGCATTAATACATAAAACTTAAGAGATTCTAGAACAATAGCTCAACAATGTATAATGCCAATTGATATGGTAAAAATAGGACATTTATTACCAAATTTGAGATAGCATATAGAACAAATGGTTGGCATGTCCTTGCATTAAAAAATATGGATAATTAATGGTTCATAGCAAATGAAGCAATCAAGCAATATGATGAAATTATGAGTAATGGATAACCACTTTTCCTTTTAATTTGTGTAGGAATGCTATGTAATTATAAATGAAAAGTCTATTGTTTAATGTAAATAATAGCTTTTTCTTTGTATATGTTCATGTACTAATATAGAAATAAATAAAACTATAGAATCAATTTTCATAATGTAAAGGTTCTAAGATTGTTTTGAAAAAATTATAGACAAAACTATCTAAAAGAAAAGAAAACTCATTTTTATTAAAAGACATTCATAGATTGAGACCTTGGTATTTGTTTAGCAATCGACATTAAATATTACTTAATTGGAAGATGTCGTTGTAGTAAAGATAATGGTGTTTTCTTAAAACTAATTTCTAATATTAAATTTAGATGTTGATTCATTTCAAAAATTGATGTGGAAACTTAGGCCACAGGTGCAAATTAAAAATTGAAAGGTTAAAGCATGGCGTAAGTTCAAAATAAAAGAAGTGAAGCACGATAACATTTGCAAGTTTCTTCTAAAAGCTCTTCCAATCCTAAAATGATTTCATATCTAACAAGGTATGCTCTTTTTCCTACTGTAAGATGATTCTCTTCAATTTTTATATTTTTACTTACTAATTATTTTGCAAGATTGAAGCTTAATTAACCTATGGGTAAATATGTGAGATTTAATACTCATTAAAAAAGTATAAAAATAATTATGAGGTTTTTTTTCTTTTGTGTTTGTTTTTGTAATTTAGTTCCAGTTTTTTATTCGATCTTATTTTAGTGCTTATCATTTTGATACGACTTTTTGAAGTTTTCACAAGTAAGAATTCGATCTCATTCATCTTCTTTGGCATTCTATCATATTATCTACTATGTTTTTATCCAAAAAATTGTAATACACCAATTTTTTAGGAATACTATTGTATTCAAAAGGCTTTTTTGAGAAATGTGAACCTCACATATTGAGATACAAATATTAAGAAAAATTTAGCAAAATACTTATCTTTGACTATGATATTTTATACAGTCTTTCACCATTTTCAATCTTTTGTTATTCAATTTACTCTTTAAAGTTGTTTAAATTTGGATTCTAAAGTAGTAAGATATGTTAACTTTCTATATTTTATTAGGAATAAAAAGAAAATAAGGAGGACGAGGGTGTGAGGAACATGAGGATGAGGTAAGGATTTAAGATAAGGGAGTGAGAAACTAGGGCATGAAAGGAGTGATAAATATGAGGATGGAGTTAGAGTTTGGGATAAGAAAGTAAGGAACTAGAGGCTAGAGTTTGGGTTGGTGGGTTGGTAGACATACAACATCAATTATTTAAATGAACCAACATAATATTCTAGTTAATAGACATCAAGTTTTAAAAAATAAACAATGTTTAATATTATTTTCCAATATTATAGAAATATAAATTATGTTAGTTTTCATGAAATAAAATTCGACATTATTTTTCCTATTTTAAAATAATATATAAACTAACATTAAAACCATATATATTATGATGATTGGTTATAAGTTGGTCACTTTTCAATGGAATCTTTTAACTATTGATATCAATCAATTATTCTATAGTAGTATTAGAAAATGTATTGTGTGAATTTTGGAGAGAGACATATATAATTTTTTTTGTTTGAAATTGTAGGTCTCAATAAAAAAATAATGAGACCTAGAGAAAGAAAAAGATAGGATTTGGATACTTTTTTTTTATCATTTTACATTTTTAGCTAATTCAATAAACTAATTTTACTAAACACTTTTAATGTAAGAGAATTTCTTAGTTAGGTATTGAGTACATAACTTATGTATCCATTATTAATAAAAATTAAGAATAATATAAAAAAATTATTGAAAAATTAATTATTAGAAATTTTTTGCATTTATCTCAATCGCTTATATTTATCTTAATTTTGTTAGTAGTTGTGTACTTATTAACTAAGTGAAAATCTCTCTTAATATAATCAGCTAACTCATCAATAATCACCTAGTCAACCATTATCTAATGTGCGAACTAGCTCATTTACAATCGTCCAAATCTTTTCAAATTCATTATTTCTTATTTTTTTTTTCATCAAATTCATTTGTCTAAGTTTTTGAAATACAATATTGTTAGATGAAATTGAATTAAAAATCTCTTATAATTACTCAAATATCTCATTATCAACTTAACCTAAAAAAAAAAGGTCTCCCTATTAAACCATACCTAATTTTGTTGCTCAAGTAAAATCGTTAATTGATTACATTTTAAAATTTTGTATTCTTTATTCATATGAAATAATCATATTATCACAAATATAATTTTCTTTATTTCTAAAACTTAAATACTCTGCGATATAGAACTAAGATAGATACAAGTTATTGTTTGACATTTAGTTTTATTTTGCATAAAAAAAATGGTAATTTATCTGTCTATCTATATAAGAATAACATATTAACTCATTTAAGATAAATAAACTTAAAAGCAATGAAAGTTTTATTAAAATTGTAAAGTAATAAATTTCATTTTTTATAAAATGAATATTTAAATTAAATTTAAAATACAAATCTATGTAATTTATATTAAATTGTAAATTATAATATACTAATACAAATTAAATTTATATCAATCTTGATTCCATTAATGTCACTTATCCTCTAACTGGTATAAATAAAAATAAGATTTAATTTTATTTTTAAGTAAAATTTTTAAATGGTATTTAATTTTAATTAAAAAGTAGTTTCATTTCATTTAATTTAATTTTTAATTTTAATTTTAATTACATTTATATCATTATAAAATCTAATCAAATGTAATAAGGATTTGTTTCATTTGGTTTAAAATACATATTATATAAAAATTTTGTCTTTTAATATTATACTTATAATGATATCATCAATATCTATTTTTTAATTTAATTTCATATGCTTTTCAACAGGCTTTGAACAAAAGAATTCATTTATAAATGAATTGATATCATTATTTTTTATATAGTTTTTAAACAATAGAATTCATTTTTAAATATATTAAAATTATTTCTATAGAAATAAAATAAAATTAATATAAAAAATTTAAGAAGCCAATGGAACCCTTAAATATATAGATCTTTGGTTTTGTTTATTTTGTCCACAAGTATTTTTTTATAAAAAATATTATTTACATATATATATATATATATATATATATATATATATATTAATAAAGAAGTGATATGCTACTTATAAATGTAGTTAAAAAAATGAAATGTAAAAGTATAATAATAGAGGAAAATATTTTTTTAAAAATGAAAATTTTTACACTTTTAATATTTAATATAAAATAAATAAAATATTTTTTATTTTAATATTTTAAGAAAAAATTCTTGATTTAAAAAAATGAATCCTAAATCCTTGTAGAAGTTAAAAGAAAAAAGGGTTGTCCCAGTTAATTTCACTTAAATATATGGATCTTTAAATCCTAATACAAGTTGAAAAGACAATTAACAATCATTGACTTAAATGACTAAGAGTTCGATCTTTTTAAAGATTGATTTTAAAATTAACTGTTATAAATGAAAAAAATTATCATTAAAAAAGTTTTGCTTTGAAAGAGATCTAATTCAACTCAACTTTAAATTACTTAAGAGTCTAAACATTCATAATGAGACCTACTCAATATTAGAGGCTATTGGAAAAAAGTAGATAAAAAAAAGTTAAAAAAAAGGGTAATTAACATGATTGTGTGCAACTATTATCAGTTGTGTGATCTTTCTGACATCAGTTAATTATTGGTAAGATTTTAGGAATGCATTCATGACTCTTCGTTAAAATACATTTAGTTGGGTGGTATAAAATGAGAATATAAAAATAATTAAAATTTTTTTAGTATGTATTATAGAATTAGAATGTTCAGTCATTAAAAATGATTATTCCATCAAATAATGGAATCTCTATTTTATAGCAAAATTAATGAAATAAATGATTTTATTATTCATGGAATATCTTTTTTATACATATATTCCTTGTATTTTTCATACATTCCAATATTACACTTTGCTATTATATGACAAAAAATATATATTTTTTAATATTTCTCCATTAAATATTTTAATAAGGAATGACCATTCCATCAAATGATAAAATCTCTATTTTATAGCAAAATTGATGTAATAAATCATTCCATCATTCATGGATTACTTTTTTACACATATATCCATCATATTTTTCATATATTTTAACATTATCCTTTGCTAATACATCATTAAAAAATATTAATTTTTGAATATTTCTTTATAAAATATTTTAGCAATTATATATTTTATGATAAAATTTAAAAATATGATAATTTTGTATTCTTTTAAAAAATATCTAATATAAAATTTAGTAAATTATAATTTTTATGCTTTTATTATAGAAATTTTTTTGTTAATTCTAGTTTTGATGATAAAATTTAAATTGTGACCATTTTTATTATCAATTATACCATATATTTCAATAATATTTAATTATTTAATAAAATATTTACTATTTTAATAATAAGGATATTATTGTATTTAATTATATTTTTACATTCTAATCTTATATTATTTTGTTATATCAAATATAAAAATGGAATGGGATACTTATTCCATTTCTTATTATACTACGGCCTTGTTTGGTAAACAATTTTTTAAATAAATTTTAACTTATTTGATAAAATTTTAGTTGATTGACTTTTTCTCAACACCGTTTGGACAACAGCTGTTCAAATTAGCTGATGGCATGAAAATGCTGTTTTAGAAAACGTTGCATTGTGTAGCGTTTTCAATCAGCGAATGCTCTATACATTTATCAAATAATGAAATTACACCCTTACAATTACTGACTTGCAGGAGAAAAAAGCATAAACCAGGTGCACAGCAATATGCACGTGATGCATGGGTTTTAACTTTTCCATTGGCCAAAGGAATTAGTGATTGGTGCATGTGTATTGTACAAATGGGTGGCTCTAAATTTTTATTTTTTATAAAAAATTATATTAATTTAATTTTAAAAAATATTTAATATATAATAAATTATAATAATATATTATTTATAAAAAAATTTAATGATATAAAATATTATAATAGAAAAATATTTAAATAATTTATAAAATATATTCATATTCTTATATGTTAGTTTACAACAAACAGTTAATTACAAACAACTGATTTCACCAAACACTTTTAATTAACCAGCTCATACAATCAACTGGTCAAATCAACTAATATAATCAGTTATTAGTTAATAACTATCAGCTAGTATCAAACAAGACCTAACATAATAATGAACCATTCTATTCTTATTTCTTCTTCTTCTTTTTTTTTTTTTTCATTTGATTTAAGCAACGTATCTATGCAGTGATAGAATAGAACGGTCTTACCAGGTGAATATGCTAACTTTTTCCTAAAAAAAGGGAAATCTTATCTTATAAATTAAAATATGTTCACTAATTTTTAAATTTTAATTGACTAACACATAAGTTCTTTTTTCTAAACTATATATTCATTATTATAAATTTTAAACTTAGTCGCTGAGCTTCACTATTTTTAATTTGATTTGGTCAATTTTTTAATCTATGTATCTTACTTTAATTTCTGAATAAATTTACTAAAATAACATTAAAAATTTATACACAGCTAATGGAATCAAAATAAAACTAATTAATTGTATGAGATTTATTCTCTCCAAACCTCTATAGAATATACTTTTGTTAAATTATAATATTTATAATTTAACATATATCATAATTTCTAATCATATATTAACTAAATAATATTAATTTTTTAAAAATATTTTATTTTAATGTTTGCGGTTAAATTTAAATTCTGGCACTCCTATTGCAAGAAACTATAATATATAGAAGACAGAGTCTATGGTTTATTAATGCTCTACTACATTAGTAATGTATTATAAATTTATCCGGTTTAACATGATATTTAACAGGTGTGGGTAACCAAAATTTAACTCATACAAATACAAGATGCACACTCAGATTGTATCAGGCTAATTAGTACCCAATTCAAAATAGATATTACAATTTTACAAAAATAAAAGATTATTACAATAATTTTATAATTGTATATAGATAAAGAGTTTATGGTGTATCAGAAATATAATAACACACTAATGTACATCATATGATATGTCATGTATCACTCCATTAGTAATATATCATAAATTTCTCAAATTTAATATGATATTTCACAAGCATGCACTAACCAAAATTTAACTCACACAGATACAAGATGCATACTCAGATTGTGTCAAGTTATTTAGTACTCAACTCAAAATAGATATTACAATTTTACGTAACAAAAAAATTATTACAACAATTTTCTATAATTTTGATAGAATCTTTCCTTTTTCTTCAAAGTTCAAAACACTGTCCAAGAGCAACAATAATACATAATTTGAGCGCGCAACACGCAATCATTCTATACCTTCAGCAAAAATAGTTATACAAATCCAAATAGAAACAAAAAAGATTACTCCTTTATACCCATGATTGAAATACAACTCCAATTCTACTGTTCAACCCTCAAATATTCATGATAGTACTTTCCTTCAGGGTCCATACTAAGCACCCGAGTTTTGTTTGATGTAAATGGCTAATAAGCTAATTGAATGCATTAAAAATATTTAATAAAGTCTAATTAAAAAATATAAAATGACATAACAATTTGTTAATATAAATAGATGTATGAATTAAATTAATTCATATTTATTTAAATACAAGAATATAATTATATAAAATTTAATTAATTATATTTATGATATTACATATTTATTATTTAAAATAATAATATAATGACCTAAAATTTAATTAACTATATTTTATGAGATCATATATTTATTTATATGGAATTAATGAAGATATATGCCAAATATTTATTTACATAATTAGGATATAGGTTATCTTTCACTTAAAAGAAAAGAGATAAATTTAAAATTTTTTTAAAAAGCTATTAGCTTAAAAGTTATAAATTATAAACTTATCAAATAAGAGTTTGGCCTTGTTGGATAGCTAATATTTGATTGTCTTAACTGATTTAACTAGTTGATAATATTAGCTATTTGTATAAAGATGTTTAGTAAATTAATTATTTATATGTAAAATGACATATAAGGGTAAGAGTATATTTTATAATTTATTTGAATATTTTTTTACTTGAATAATATTTCATATCTTAAAATATTATTTATCAAATTAAATTTTCTTTTACAAATAAGTCAAATACCTTTATAATAAAATAACAAGTGATATTGAAATAATATTCCTTAACATTTTTTTTATTCATGTATTACTAGTAAGCCACTTACAACATTATTATTAAATTCAATAACTTTGACTAATTATTTTAAAAATGAAAATCATAGTTATTTATGTATTTATTTGCATATAAAGAAAAATTTTATAATTATACATGATAAGAAACATGAAAATTATTATAATGTGTATATGAAAGAAGATTTAAATGAAAGTACTTTTTACTAATCAAATTCTTTATACTTATATATATATATATATATATATTTAATTTTGCAATATATATTTATTTTGATTATCACATCTTGATAAAAAAGGAATATTTGTGAAATAAATCATATGAGTAGTGCAATCCATTATATGTGTTAAGTTAAAATATTCGCTAATTTTCAACATTATTATTATTATTATTGTTGTTGTTGTTGTTGTTGTTGTTATTATTATGCTAATAACATTATTATTTAATATTAAAAAGATGAATATGTCACAACTCTAATTTGATCGTAACCAGCGTGGAATCTACTCCCTAGTTTCCACCAAGCTAACTCAATTTAGCCTTCACATTCATTATCAATTAATCAATATTCATATAGCCAAAGAGGAGATTACAAGTAAGGAAAAAGTCGTTTCATTCATTATCAACAAAAAAGGATTTATGAAAGTTTAGAAAGTTTGAGTTCCTTCTAGTTCTACTACTATGAGGATAAGGTAATTTAACCTACTCATAAGGGATCTAATTCATGTATTTCCTTTATCCTAGCCTACCATTAGCATAAGGGCCAAAATATATTCTATAAGCAACTATCTTATGCTACTATACAATTAAGTAATAAGTTTCCATGTAATCTAAGTCTGAAGAGGTGGTGATAGACACCAAACTTATATATTTATAAAATAAATCATAAAAAAGTAAACCCAAAGATTAGTAAGTGAATAATCCATATAAACAAGTATATTGATATAATAATATTACCCACTAGATTATCCTCTTGTAAAGCTTAATATATAAAACATTCACATAAGCAATTTAGTTTTAAATAGCTTTAAAGGTCCAAACATAATCATTCATTTACCAATATATCTCATAAAGTATTTAAAAGCAATCACATGTCAAGGCCATATCAAATTTCAAGCAATAAGCTATAGATAGACATATACATGTACTTTGTGACTCTTGACCAATTTTATATTGTACTCACCTTGCACCAAGAGCTAATTGTTTAGTAGTCCCCATCATCATTTTCATATATGCAATGAAAACAGCTTTGTGGACTTCCAACGCTATAGCCATTTAGTGAAAATATTCACACAAGGGCTTCCAACACTAATTCATGCATCAAGGCCTTCCGACACTATGGCCATTTAGTAAAGACAATCACACACAAGCTTTTGACATTAATTAATGCCTTGCGGCCTTATGACATTATGGTTATTTAGTGAAGACAAGCTTCACAAGCTTTCATATTTTTCACTGAAAATTAATTATCTAGTAATCTTCATCATTCTCATATATAGTTAAAATAACTTCACGAACTTCCAACATTGTGGTCATTTAATGAAGATAGTTATACATGAGCTTCCAACATTAATTCATGTCTTGTGACCTTCCAACACTATAATCATTTAGTGAAGACAAGCTTTTGCAAATTCTCACATGTTTCACAATTTTATTTTTTTTTCTCACTTCTTATCTCAAAAGGTAACCAACATAATTTCATAGAAATATATCATAATGCAAGGCCACATGCCACATTCTATTGCACAATCACATAAATAGGACCAATCATATAATTTACAATATGTCATTTTAGTTATAAGTCTCTATTCATGTCATAAATCACATAGTATTCTCAATTTCTCATTTTGTGATTACTCATTGATTTAATTATTTTATTAATATCATAAACTACCTCATTTTTTATGTTTGGAAACCAAACACTCCACATTTAAAGTAACAACTCAGTTAGCCTCTAAATGGCAAGGAATCTTCATGGTGAGACTTGTTCATCAAATAAAACAACTAGTACTAAGAAGAATTTGAACCCATGATTAATAGGATTCACAATTTTTCTTGAATTCTCATAGCTAATAGAACCAACCCACATTAACAAATTGATATAGAATTTAGAGAGTAAGAACTATATTAATATAAATATAATAAGTACTTTCGAATTGCTATATGCACTTGGAGGATACAGTGAAACATAAAGTTGGAAAGAAAACATAACGCTTAGAATTTAATAAATATTAACTAAAAAAGTAGTGTTCAATCTTACAATACCGGTTCCATCGATTGTTGTCTTTACCAAAAAACAAGTTGATTTACCCTAATCTCTAAAATGCTTCTTCCGCTCTAGAGATGAGCTGAATCCAAATTGATGTATTGAACTTATTGGTTTAAACTTGTCACAAAGTAAATTATATCATCTCGCCCGGTGTTGAAATGATGCTATAAAAACCTCCATTAATTTTCAAATCATATGCAAACCTAATTTGTACATATACAAAAGGCACTGCTACTAAATTTCATTAATAGAAATCTCAACAAAATCAACGGACAAGATTCAAAACTTGGTCAAAAATACATAAATCTTATGTCTATGCTCTGATCAAGTAATCTCATTAAGAATACAAAATGCTCTTGATACTATTATCAACAAAATACTTTAATAATTTACATCCTAAATTTTATTTTTCTTTTAAGATGTCATCTCCAGCATGCTAAGCCACAGGCAAGGGCCTCTTGATACAAAGAGTACTGCGAATGCAGCTAACAATGAAATGCCAAAATTAAAGTACAATGGTCGCTGTCGTCTGCCAGCTCAAGAACTTCAACTGCAACCTAATGGATAACGGACCCTCTACAGACTTTCCTACCATCAGCTCAAGTAGTGTTCAATTCTATACAGATATCTGATAAATTTTACAAATTTGATCAAACCTCAGAGCTGTTGTGTTGGAGAGTAATACCTTAATATATAATGATTTTGCGTGATACATGTACAAGGAAAATGGTGGCACAAATATCACAACACCTTACAACATTGTAGCTAATCTTGAACTGTCAAGTTGAAGCACATGTGCCGTGGCAGGCATGTGTAGGCGGCCAGAGCAGAGAACAGACACATCTTATGATACATACAGAGCATAATGTAAGCCGAAGGTGGACTCGTAAGAATCCTAGAGAAGAAGAATAGAGCAGAGCATAGATTCGCCAAGTAAAATACGTAGGCAACCAAAACTGACTGCCTGAATTGAGGCATTGTATCTGATCTTGCCAGCTAGCATTAGCTTCTATGTTCATTCTGAGCTAGCACTGTTGAAACACCGGAAAACAGCCTTGTTGCACCCTTCTTTTCCTCCTTTGAAAATCTAAGATCCTGTGATAAAATCACAAAGCTTGTCATTGCATGGAGAAAGAATGCATCAAATTTGATCCATTTTTCAGGCAACAATAACGATTTATTTTGAAATCGAAACTATAAAAGTGTTTCTTTCCTTTTATAGAACATGGTTAAAAAGTTGTACACTCAGCAGCTTCTGGTTGGGCTCAAAGGATCGTAATCATAGGCATCACCAGCTTTCACAAAGCGGCCTTTCACACGCTTTCTGATATCTGCTCTCGCCTTACGAGAGGCATATCTCACCTTTTTGTCAAACCTAACAAGATTCACAATTATTTTAAATCATTAAGCAGCAAATATGATTTCGAAGTTAAATAGCCACAAATATAGAAATTATTACTTAATAGCCCAAATAGTAACAACAAGAGCTGAAGCAATAGTGTCATATATTGAATATGTCCCTGATTGCAGTATGCGCAACATATAGGATAACATATCATGTAGATTAATGCTATGTTTGGATGGAAGAAAATAGTGGGAAGGAAAGGGAAAACAAGGTTATGTCTAAAACCTTATCCCTATTTTAGAATTTTGGTTAAGGAGAGGATGGGAATGAGGGCTTGGGGGATTGTTTTCTAAACATCCAAACAAGGGCATGGAAAGTTATCTCTTAACCATCAATTCTCTGCCCTTTCCTTATCTCATATTCTCTCTGGTTGTCTTCCCTTCCCTTCCCTTTCTAACTCCCAAATATTCCATAAAAGTTCATTCAATTTTATCAATCTATTACCACAACACTTAGAAGACAAATGTACACAACTGAACTAAAATTTGAGCACACAACTAATAAGCACTTGAAAAATCAGTTTTCTCATTAGCCCTAAACAAACTAGGGGGGAAAGAGTTAGAGAAAAGCAACTAAGTACATCTCATTTGTATAACTTGTAACTTCTCCATTGATTTTTTTCCCAATTCCTCTTTCATATTTTGTGTCAATTTCTGATACAAGCTCCATTTTCATTGCTACTACCTTACCACTTTAGTGGACAACAAATTGGAATCGATCTTCTTCAGAAGTTGAACGACAAAGATAAAATAATGTAAAACAATGAGTCACAACTAATTATCACAAATTAGAGACCAGAGAGATGATGCAATTTGATTATGGCCATGGTCATTTTTTGTCTCAATTATCCGTAAATATTGCACCAAAACCACTAAGAATATGAAAATTATCATTCCAAGGAACTTACTTCCGTGCCTTCTTCTTTTCCTTGTAACGCATGACAGCATTGTTGCGGTTAGCAGATTGCAGAGAATTTTCAGGGCAAGGACACCAAGGAGGCTCTCCCATGAGAAGCATTGAAGAAGCTCCACAGTCTTGATAATCTCCAACATTACTCTCTCCAGTAATTCCAGAGAAAGAAAGGTTTGATTGTGCTTGCTTTGCCGGAAAGCAAAGAACTGGTTCAGTTTTAGTACTCATCATGGAATCCGCAGATGCAGCATTGCTGCATGCTGGCTGCATTGCATTGGCCAGTCCAACTGATGACCCCTGGACAAGAAAATTTTCGAGTCTGACTGTAAGCATGTAAAGCAAAAAATGCCACAACATTCAACATTGCCATCATAAAGAAAATATAATGTTTGTCTAGTATGTCTCCAATGAGGGAAGCTTACAACACAATGAACATCTCAATCAGTGAGAGGAACAAAATCATACCTCAATAATAACATTCAAACAATTGTAGAAAATTTAAGATGCAAAGGCCCAAACTCTTGGCACTGTCCCCCCCCCCCCCCAAAAAAAAAGGAAAAAAGAAAAAAAAAATCCAGCTTCCCTTATTACATCAACTACGTCCCTCAATTATGACTGCATTTCTGGAATTATTATATGCCACAATTTAAGAATGCCATGACATGTATATTTTCAACTCTTTGCATTTTATTTCCTTCCATTATTCATGACGAAAACTTTTAGAAGAATCAAAAAGGAAATGCAGTTAAAACAATCCTCCAACATGATTCACAAAAGAAATGTATCGTGCATTCATAGTAAACTAGAATCACATTCTAGTGCCATCAGTTATGAGATGGATCAAGTTCCTAACATTGTATCAAGAAAAATAACTATAGTGAGATACATGTGTCGGTTATGTGGAACACAGCAGATGGCACTGCAATCATATAAAAGCCAAGGCTATCGCAGACAAAATTACAATGCGATGAGGGTACCTCAGCAGCAACAGCACCCTGACAGTTCGAATCCCCAACAGAAATCTCTTTTGTCCCAAACAAGCTATCAATTCCACCGTTTTCAAAAAGCTCTTCAGAATGGCTAAGGGTCACACCAAAAAGTTCCTCATAGTTCTCGAGATTCAGATGCACTTCATCCATGTTGAAATCATCATACAAGTCATTATCATCATCTTCACATAAATCAGCAACTCCTTTTGTACTAGGACAGTATAACTACAGATATTTATCAAGAAATTAGCCCAGTACTTTTAAGAGACACTACAAGAGTTTCGATATAAAAGCTCAAAATTGAGTAGCTCAATACCAAACTAGATAGAAAAAAACTCCCAACAAAAATACAGCATGGTGACATGGTCTAGCACCTAAAGTGCAATTACCAATGTAATTTAACTACAAGGCAACGTGAATTCATTGAAACCATTTATTATACCATCTACTGTAATAAATATGCAAAGGATGATTTTCTTTGTAATTTACACCAGAAAGGGATATAACATATTGATACCACGAAATGGCAAAACACATGTGACAAATAACAACTATGCAAAGAGAACATCTTGACACGCTGAAATGAATCATGCCACTCAATAAGCCTGTACCTACAACTGTTCGAGTTAATTTTATTTCACCATCAAAAAAATTTACCCATATCTAACAACAGTATTTTCTCATACATATCCTTGTCAATTTATATATCAGAACTCCTTCTTGCTTGTTTGTTTAAACTCGCTACTCTTGTGTTCTAAAGCTATTTACATGGTAAAAATAATTACACATCATCAATAATTCCTCCTTTGAGTTCAAGCTACCCACAAATAAAATCAGAATTAATTTCCATGAAATTGAAATATATATCTTCCATCAAGAAGCAACAAATGGACTGTAAAATACACCCTTGAAAGTTTGACAAGCAGGGTTATGATTCAACCAATTGACAAGTTGGTAAGGAACTACTCAAAAGGTTTATTCGCTGAACAGTCTTGCTATCACTCTATGGTTGTTCCTAATCACTGGTGTTTCAAAATCCATCAGTTACCAACATAAAAAACTGTTTGCATTGCATGCTTGCAATTTCATTTACGTAACCATTCATAAACTGTTAGTCAGACCAACTACTAGCCAGTGAAAGATTCTTGTGGGTTATACCTTGGGAATAGGTTCATTGGCAGGTCCAGCTGGTGGGTCCAGACAACAAGGTCCCAAGCTTGCATCAAGCAGTGAAGATGCCCCAACCCAAGACTTATCCTTGCTGTGTGTATCAGTTACTTGACCTGAACCAGATAGATTCTGGCTTTCCAGAGGAACCCAGGCACTGCTACTGCTGTTCTCATTAATGCTCATCAAACCTAATTCCTGCTCACAAGTTGATTCACTGATTGACGGGATTTCTAATACAAATGACCAAATCGAAGAAAGTTCAGCAGCAGAAGGGCATCCAGAGTAGCAATTGATGGTTTGCCTCTTATGGGTGGAACATGATGCTGAGGTACCATGACCCAACCAATCACAGTTCTGACAAAGTGATACCTTTTCTTCAACACACCTTACAAGTGCAGGTTGTGAATTGCACCTCTCGCATAAAAGTGTTCTTGAATGACGCCTAGAAAGGGCATTAGCAGAATGAACATTTCGGTCACATGACAAACATAAGCATGCCGCATCAGAACGGCAGTAAACCATAGACCTCTGATCTCCACAGAAATCACATATATAACCCATCTCCAAAAGCTGACTCTTAGTATAGCTCCTTATACGAAGTACTCCACAATCTGCAAACTATAATCTCTGCCGCCACAGAAAAATGTTTTCTTATTCTAAGATGATGAAGCAGAAATCCATTGTGTATCTTACAAGCCGCCAGAGATGGACAATATAATAAAGAAAGTGGAAGATATAACACTGCAAATTCAGATGCTGCCAAGAAACAAATAAGTTAGCATCTTGACAATAAGAGATACTAAACATTATAAACAGAAAAGAAGAGGGGGAAAAAAAGAAGAAGGAATTTTAACCGTGAGTTGTAGACAAGGAAATAGATGTCATAGCTAGAAATTTATGGATCGAAATTCAAATAAGGAACTTGCATCCAAGACCAAAACAGAAACAAGAGGAATTTGAGTAGAAAATGAATGAAGAAACAAAGTATATGTATAATAATAAAAAAGGCAAGAAAAAAAAATTAGAAAAGGGACCTGAAAAAGCAAAGTCCAAAAACTATTTCAGCAGAAAGAAACTAACAGATTTTAGAAGAGACGAATGATTCTTTCCAATATTTTGATGATAAAACACGATTATGTCAAAAAAAAAATTGAAAATATTTATTGCTGATTAGAACTAACAAAGACAACATGATTGTAGATTTAAGTAAAAATAATATTCAATCAAGAAAAGTCACAAATTTGAGTTATCATTTTCAAGCAAAGGAATCAGACACCTTTCTATCACCATAAAAAGGACATTTCCAATTTCCATCTTCAGAAAGAATTGGAATACTAAATAATTTACAGAATCAAAATTCAACTTGACTTTAAAGCAACCTTCATAAGCAAATAATCATGTCATATTATATATAAAAGTATAAGATGAAGATCAATTCAGATAATCAAAAAATTGGAAAAAAAAAAAATCCCTAAGACCGCATCATATACCCACAGGCAACAAGAATAAGAATTCTAAACCAATCACTAGAACGCAGAATAGAGAAAGGGGAAATCCCCCCCCCCCTTTCAAATTCTCACCTTTTTCTTATCTTATTAGAACCCATAAAAGTTCAAGCCCAGAAAATAAGAAATGTAACAAAAATACAGAAAACTGGTTTCAATGAAATATATAAACAGAGATCAAGGAGGAAAATTACCTTACGGAAAGCAAGATTGTGTGAACAAGATAGCGAAGCAGCTTTGCTTTTTCAAAAATTTATATAGAAACCCATCTGTAAGAATTAAAAGCTAAGCAACCCTAGGAGCTGGATTCTTCTAGAAAACAGAAACATACATAAAAATGGACACTGACAATCACACCAAAACAGTGTTTCTCTCTCCTCTGCGCTGTTCAGATAGATTGGAAGTTTTACTGGACTGTAGATCGGATGCGAAAAGAGAGGGAGAATGGGCGCTGTAGGAGTGAGAAGAATGATGGAAATAGAATGTGAGCGACTGTCTTAATGTGCGGGTAATGTGACATAAGCAAAGCAGATAAAAAGTGCAAGCAGAGCGAAAAAAATATAATGCAAGTGGGACCATGTCTTTTTCATAGTGCAAGCAAAAAGTTAGGCCTTTCCTTTTTATCGGTCCCTCCCACATGATAAAACTGCAATCTGGCTTTCTCACTGCCGCTTTCTCTCTCCACCGATTTAGATTTTCTCCGTGCTCGTTGAACCTATCTCCTTCATAATTCGAAGTTGTGTTCTAGAAGAAAAGAGATATTGGAAGATCAAAGTTTCATTGCAATTACAATAACAACAATTCATTTTAAGGAAATTTTATTGAGAAATACTTAATTAGACAATTATTACCACGTTATTTTTAAATAATATCATCTAAATATTATTAATTAATAGTGTATGGATTCATTTTTGTTTGATAATTAATTAAGTATAAATAATGAATAAATGATTAGAGAAAAAACCAAATCAATTTATAAAAAATTATTTATGATCAAAGAGAAAATCAAATTAATTTATAATTAATTATTAAATAAAATAAATTCACATTTAAATGATGATATTTAAAAATAACATGGTCAACAGCACTTATGTAAGTATTTCTTGAATTTATGACTATTTCTCTTTTATTTAGTGTTAATGTGATCATAATTAATAAGAGAATGTCACACCCAAAATAGTGTTTGTTACATTATTATCTCTTGCATGAATTTCTATAACAATTTTTAAAAATAAAATTGTAAATAACAATTCGAAGATGCTTGTGCAAAATTTATGAGTAATTTTTTTTAATATCTGATATTCAAGTTTAGAGCATTGTGATTATTTATTATTACATAGCTTGTTACTTGTATTAACATTAAAAGAGTTAAATAAATTCATTTAAGGTTTGTATATAAATCTCTCTTTCAAACTTTTTTTCCTTTTCTTATTTGATTGATACTACTATTAATTATTATGTATATGTGTTAAATAATTTGTCATTTATATTATTAAAAATAACTTTGATTTTAGGCAATTTTATGTAATTTTTGAAAAAAATTAAATATTTATATTAAATTTGTGATTTTTTTATTTAGTCATGAAAAATATAGAGGATCACGATCCTAGTCACATGCACCCGTGTGATTGTTGCTTATTGATTAATTATATAATAATGACGAATTAAGTCGCAGGAAAGTTGTCTGCAAAAAAGTGCATCACCCGGGGGATGAGGTGGACAAATAGGATGGAAGTGCAGATTGTGGAACTCCTCACTTTTCTGACTTTTAATTTTGTTGGCGTTTTGGATTTCGCAGTTGCGGCTTTTCGACGCTTCCGCGGCCTTTCCCGTTTCCACGCTTCGGCAGGCGGCATAGACGTATCGTGGGAAACGATTTGCTTGCTCTGATTTATGACGTGTTTGTCAATTAATTAATTCTATTTGCGATTAAGTGATTTAATTAATAAATTCATATTTGATTATCTTAATTAATTTCATTTTATAATAATTTTAACAAAATATTTGATAAATTTATTTCTACATAAAATAATGTATAAAGATAGAAGTATATTTTATAATCTATTTAAATATATTATTTAATTTTAATAATATTTTAAATTTCATATATCATTTATTAAATTAAAATTTATTTTGAAAGATATATTGTATAATTCATTGTTTTTAAACTGTTCTTCACAAAACAAATTATTATAATTTATTAGACTTGTTAATAAGAAATAAATATATTTAGGTGTCCTTTTCTTCTTTTATATTATTTTGTATCAAATTTTTAATATATATATATATATATATATATATATATATATATATGATGGTTATACAATTTTCAAATGATACATATCTTCTTTATCATTATATTTTTTAAAGAAGAGCATAATTAAGTTAAAAGTATATCTTTTTATAATATCTTATAAATTAAATGATTATTTTTTGTTTGAGCAATATTTTAAAAATTAGACCAAATGACAAAGTAAAAACACTATTGTATTTGTATATGTTATATATTTGTATAAGTTCATCTTATTAATTTTTTAATGTAACAAATTTAAATTATTAATTAATCATATAAGACCATCCTTTTTTTTTAACGTCCAGAATATCCCTATACCGTTTTTATGGTAAATCCCTCTATTATGCTCATAAGAATTTAAAATTTATTTACTCATTTATTTATCTATTGACCTATCTAATTATTTTATTTTGATTGCATATCTTGAGCTTAAGGGATTTAGCAAGAGGATAGTAGTGAATTATTAAAATGATTAATATGGTAAATAATTAACAAGATGAATGTGTTGGAAAATTTTAATAGAAGAAAGGTTTATTGAATTGCTAGTATTTAATAATGAATTGAAGTAGGAAGATTTATGAGACATTTGTTATAATGATTAGAGTTTGATAATCATGAAGAAACAAATTATGAAAATGATGCGATAAAAACAAACTAAGATGGGTGAATTGGTGTTCAAAAACTTAAAACAATAGAATATAAAACACTTGCTTTTTCAAGCTTATTTTTCTGTAATACCCCAAAGAGCAACTAGAAAGAAAACATGAAAGATTAAGTAAATAATATGTAAAGATATACAATAAAGATCAAGTAATTAAAGAATAAAGGAAAGAGAAGATAGCATCGGTATTATAGTGGTTTGATTGTCCAAAGGAATAATTATTCCTTTAGGTCTACTCTACTTTTCTAAGATCAACTAATCTTGGTAGTTATCCATTAATACTTTCTTTTCAAAACCTAATATACTTTCTCACTTGATTTTTCAGGGATTCGAATAATCCCCCCTCAATACTCAAGGATTTCCTTTCTTATAACCTAGCTATAAGGTGTTTACAAGTATTTCTTTCACACTTCACCTTAACTGGTGAACCTTTATAGGATGAGATTTGTCTCTTGAAGAGATTACAATAGTTTATACACTCTAATAATATAGATTTACAAATAAAGCTCAAGAAAAAATGATATTACAAGATTAAAAAAAATTCTAAAGAGAGAGAGCTTTCTTAGAGAAAGGAAGAGATGCTGGATGTTAATCCATAAAGTGTGAACCTCCATTTATAGCCAAAAAGAGAAAACTAGTTGTTAGAAAATGCAAAAATCCTAATGAGCAAGTTTTTCCTAAAGAGCTCCTTCTTTTCCTTTTAGTATTCTTTTCTGCTTGCCCTTTTAGATCAATAATTGTCTAGCCTTATCAACTTCTAGCATTATGAAATGTGCAATGCTTGCTCTATCATATGCTATCTTAATGTGTCATTTTCAACTTGTATTATGAAAGTACAATTTTTTTACTCTTTTAAGAAAAAGTTAAATCTTTGATAATGAAATGTCTTTTTTTTTTTTTTGCTATATTGTTTGCTTGCTCTTTCATTCTGATCATATATAAAAGTATAGATGCCAATCCAGCCTTTAATTGGTAGTCAAAAAAGCAATCTACAGTTGTAAAATTTTTTGCAAAAATATAGATATAGCAAAGTATGGAATCAGAAAAGCAACCTAGACAAATTAAAGTTTTAACAATCTAAAATTCCATATTTTCACATAAATGGAGAAAAGTAACATTTCATAAATCAAATTAATTCCATTTTGACTAAAAAATCATGTGAAGCATAAATGAAATTAAATTTGACTTTTAAACTTTGCTTTAAATAAGAACTAGACACACACATACACACACACACACACACACACACACACACAAATATGAATGGAATTAAGTTTGATAGTATATTGTCTCGTCAAAGAGGAACTAAGACACATATCAATATAACAAAATAAGCATTTTTAAGCTCATCAAACATATCTTTGCATGTTACTAAATAAACCATTAAATCCTATCATCATTAAAACATGTAATTTAGCAATTTAAGCATATACTAAGGGGTCTTACATTTTCATTTTCCCCTTTTTTTAATAATGATTCTCCTACAAAGATAAGTTTCTTGAAAACACAAGAAAAAAGCAACTAGATATCATATGTCTAGATATTAGAGCCTACTTTAAGCAATTAATATCAAAGGGCTACTTAGTATCAAAGCATATATATTAGCATATTAAATAGTGCATCTTGCTCTTTTGTTTTAATCTTTTTTTTTTCTTCAATAAACTAGATGTAAGCATTTTCTTGCTTATTTACTTACTCTTTGTTACTGATTCAAGTTATTCTCCCCCTTCATGATAAAAAAATAAATACTAGACTAGTATATACTATTCAACACGTAATGATCCTTATAAAAGTATCAAAGCAAACTATATAGAAGTACTATTTAGGTATATAGTAAAGTAACAAAGTGAAAGGTGAAATAACAAACAAGAAAGGTAAAGTCTTATTATTCCAAACAACAAGAACATGAGACAATAAGCTTATTTTATAGGCTCTTTATGAGTTTATGCATCATAAACCTATAAAGTAGGTCAATGAAGCACATAAAACAATAAGCATAATAGATTAAGAGCAAATAATGATCTAATAAATTGTCAAACTATTCCAAAAAGTGCAAGTTG